>BSBM01000993.1:17687500-18887500 GCA_027924585.1 Larix kaempferi
CTACAACATCTGGATCATCATCTCGATATATAGCATCTAGATCATCATCTCGATCTACAGCATCTGGATCATCATAGTAGCATACTCTGCAATGCACACGATCCAATTACAGGATGATCAATCATGCTCACTTTTAGGACATAGGTCCATGGATGATACAATCCAGATCAAGTTCCAGGATGATCAATCCTTATCATTTTAAGACAAGTCTCATGTCTATGGATGATGCAATCCAGATCAACTTCCAGGAGGATCATTCCTTATCACTTTAAGACAAATCTCATGTCTATGGATGATGCAATCCAGATCAACTTCTAGAGGATCATTCCTTATCACTTTAAGACAAGTCTCATGTCTATGGATGATGCAATCCAGATCAATTTCTAGGAGGATCATTCCTTATCACTTTAAGACAATTCTCATGTCTATGGATGATGCAATCCAGATCAACTTCCAGGAGGATCATTCCTTATCACTTTAAGACAAATCTCATGTCTATGGACGATGAAATCCAGATCACATACATTTTGAACCAAAGGTCCAGGGATGATGCAGTCCTATAATAAATTCTCAGAGACATCTTTCTATGGATCAATTCAAGGGACCTAAGTTCAGGGATGATGCAATCCCCACTTGTCCACTAAGGACTTCATTCTCGAAGACATCTGTTTACGGATCAATTCAAGGGACCTAAGTTCGAGGATGATGCAATCCCCACCTATCCACTAAGGACTTCATTCTCGAAGACATCTATCTATGGATCAATTCAAGGGACCTAAGTCTGGGGATGATGCAATCCCCACTTGTCCACTAAGGACTTCATTCTCGAAGACATCTGTCTATGGATCAATTCAAGGGACCTAAGTCCGGGGATGATGCAATCCCCACCTGTCCACTAAGGACTTCATTCATCAACCTTCTTGTCGGCATAAGTATCCACATCATCGACTTTACTGTCGATGCAGGAAATCTCATCATCAGTGACTACATCACTCCCCCTTTTGAGGAGGGTCCTTCTGAACTACACCAAGCTTGTTTTGGAAATACTCAAACTTTACTCAAGACAGAGGTTTGGTCAATATATCAGCAATTTTTTCATTAGTGCTCACATACTCGAGCTTGATAGCTCCTTTCTGCACCATATCCCGTATATAGAAATATCGAATCTCTATGTGTTTTGAATTATCATGGAACACTAGATTTTCTGTCATCTTGATATAGCTCTAGTTGTCACACATAATCACAGTGGGATCCATCTCTAAGTCAAATAATCCTGATAATAGTTTCCGAAGCCATACTACTTCACAACTAGCAGAGCAAGCTACTATATATTGTCCTTTGGCTGTACTGAGAGCCACACTAGACTGTTTCTTGCTGAACCATGAGATGATGGTAGATCCCAGACAATAACATCCACCTGATGTACTCTTCCTGTCTAAAACACTTCCTGCCCAATCAGCATCGGAGTAACCATGCAATATGAAGTCATGATTTCCAAGATAATATAGACCAAAATCTAATGTACCCTTTAGATACCTCATCACATGCTTTGCAGCTATTAGGTGAACTCTTCCAGGTTCCACTAGATTATGACTCAAGGTATTTACAGCAAAACATATGTCTGGTCTGGTATTTGTCAAATACAACAATGACCCAATAATCTGTCTGTATAGAGTCACATCTACTAACTCCGATGAGTCATCAACTAATAACTTCAAGTTGGAGTCCATAGGAGTGGCCATGGCTTTACACTCCACCATATCGAATCTTTTCAAAATCCCCACAGCATATTTACCTTGATTTAGAAAGATTCCTTTTGGTTCTTTCCATACGTCTAGACCTAAGAAGTAGTGCATTAATCCGAGATCTTTCATCTCAAATTCTGAAGAGAGCTTCTTCTTGCACTCGATAATTTGTTTCTCATTTCCAGTCAGAAATAGATCATCTACATATAGCAATAATATAACAGGTTCATCCTCCATAACTTTGAGATAAAGATTAGGATCAGCTTTACTCTTGGTAAAGCCCATGCTTGTTAAGAAACTGTCAATCCTTCCGTACCAAGCTCTGGGAGCTTGCTTCAATCCATACAAAGCCTTTTTCAGCTTGCATACATGTGTTCTCCCATCTTTAACCTCAAATCCTTGTGGTTGTTCTATGTACACTTCTTCTTCAATCACGCCATTCAAGAAGGCTGTCTTAACATCCATTTGGTGTAATTTCCATTTCATCATAGATGCAAGTGCCATGATAGTTCTAATGGAAGTGTACCTAGCAACTGGTGCAAATGTTTCTTCATAGTCAATTCCCTCTTTTTGAGAGAATCCTTTGGCTACAAATCTTGCCTTATATTTTTTAATGCTACCATCTGCAGCATGTTTTATCTTGAATATCCATTTGGAAGATACCACACTTTTATCTTTTGGTTTGAGAACTATATCCCAAACATCATTTTTCATTATTGATTGGTATTCTTCTGTCATTGCTTCTACCCACTCTTTCTTCTAAACTGCCTCTTCATAGCTAGTAGGTTCTTGATCCACAAGATCACACATCAAGGCCACATAGTTGGATACTAGCTTTGGTTTCTTCCTTTCCCTAGTGCAGCCTTCAAGAGCTCCATATTTTTCAGCTCCTTGAATAATGTCTCTATCCCATGCTGGCCTTCTTTTTCTAGATAAGTTTGTAATGGGGGGTTATTGTGGTTCTAATATGTCATGGTCTTCTTTTGTATCATCTTCAGGGATGGGCACAGCCTCTGTGATTCTAGGAGGTGTATCTTCTTCATAGAATTCTTCAAGTTGGCACTTCTTAGATTTCTTCAGAGCTGCTTTTTCATCAAATGACACATCTCTACTTATTTCCATATGATGAAAACCTGGGATGTAAATTTTGAAAGCTTTGGATGATTCACAAAATCCAACAAATATTCCCTTCTTACCAGAAGGATCCAACTTGGTTCTCTTTTCTTTTGGAATGTGACTGTACACTGGACATCCAAATATTTTGAGATGACTTACCTCAGGCTTCTTTCCTGTGAACACTTCTTCTGAAGTTTTGAATTCAAGAGCACTATGGGATAGTCTATTTTGTACATAGACTGTTGTCTTAGCTGCTTCATCCCATAGATAAATGGGTAGGTCTTGATCATGTATCATAGTCTTTACAGCTTCCATGATGGTTCTATTCTTTCTTTCCGCAACCCCATTTTGTTGGGGATTGTAGGGAGTGGTTAGTTCCCTCTTGATTCCAGCTTCCTTACAAAAGTCTTCAAAATCCTTTGAAGTATATTCTCCTCCATTATCTGTTCTGAGAATCTTGATTTTCTTTTCTGAGTGATTTTCTATCAAAGCCTTGAACTCTTTGAATTTTCCAAAGACTTCATTCTTTCCTTTTAGAATTTATATCCAAGTCTTCCTTGAATAGTCATCAATGAATGTGAGATAGTATTCAAACCCACTTAGAGATGTGGTGGGCATTGGTCCACATACATCTGAATGTATTAACTCCAGGATGTTCTTAGTCTTTGTTTCGCTCTTTGGAAATGGATTCTTGATATTCTTCCCTTTGCATGTGCCATTATGATCAACCTTTAATTCTGGTAGTCCTATAACTACCTTGCTTACGTAGGGTAGGGCTTTGTAGTTAATGTGAGCAAGCCTTCTATGCCATAGCTCACTGGGGCTAGTGGTTTCATGGACAAGGGCAGCTTCTGGATGACCCTTGAGTTTGTAAAGACCTCCTTCCTTTTCACCAATAACAATTGCATCCTCAATTGATTTTCCTTTGGGCCACATAAGTACTTGTCCATCTATGAATGCAACTTTAAAGCCTTTCTTATCTAGTGCTAAGATAGAAAGTAGGTTCTTCTTCAAACCTGGTACATATAAAATTTCTTTCATCTTCAATGGTGTTCCAGAATCAAGCTTATAGCTTGCTTCACCAATTCCCTTGATGGGATATTGATAATCATCTCCTAGAGATACCTTTTGTGGAGAAGTCTTTTCTTCAAGTCTTGAGAGAGTTTTCTTTTGACCTGTCATGTGCTTTGAAGCACCACTATCGATGAGCCATGTATCTTCTCCAGGTGTTATAGACCCAGAGAGTGCATAAAATAGAACATATTCTTCTGCATCTTCTTTCTTTACTTTACATCTTTTATTTCGAGGCCTTTCCTCCTCCTCTTCTTCTTCTTCTTCTTCTTCTCCACTATCATCTTCTGCCATATGTGCATGATGTCTTTTGTGAACAAACTTCTTCTTGTTTGTTTGTGAAATACAATTTCTAGCAATGTGTCCTAGTTTAAGACAATTGAAACATTGGATTGTGGAGAGGTCTCTTTCTGAGTTTGTTCCTCTTCTCCTTTTAAATCTATGGGAGGGTTGAGACTCCTTGTGGTCAACTTTCTTGAAGTGACCCTTTATTCTTCTTTTGGTGTGAGTAGCCAAGGCTTGGTCATCCTCCTTGAGAAGGGCTTCTCTATTGGCTACCCTAGCTTCTTCTTGAATACAATCCTCCCATACTACATCAAACTTCATACTTTCTTTTCTGACACACATAGTTTGTATATATGACTCCCAAGGTCTAGTGAGCCCATTTAGAGTAGTCATTACAAGTTCATCTTCATCAAGGGTATCTCCAATGGCATCTAGTTGTTCCTTGATTTGGAAAACCCTTGAGAAGTAGTCTTGAATGGATTCTCCTTTGTTCATCTTGGTATTCTTCAACTGAGATCTTAGGTTCATCTTCCTATTGATGTTCCTCCCTTCATACATTCTTCCTAGGGCATCATACATTTACTTTGGGGTCTTCTTGGATGCCACTTGGGGAATCAAGTGGTCTTTAATAGAATCAGCAATGATTCTCTTTGGTCTAATCAAATCCTTCCTATACTTCTCTCTAGCTTCATCTTCTTCAGATTCTGCAATCTCATCCTTGATATACTGGACAAGATCATTCTCTTCAAGAATGAGGCCAATTCTGTATTTCCATGCTTGGAAATTTTATATACCCTCTAGCTTGTCTTCAAGCTTAGTGCTTGGAGCCATCTTCTTTAGGGATCAAAGAGATTGAAGTTTCTCAAGGGATAGAATAACACTTACCAGGAGATGTGCTTGAATGAAAGTTAAGGTGTGTTCTGCTTCTGGAAACTTTAACTTTTCACCTTCCGAATCTGCAACAGAATTTTTGGTTTATCGCACTTTGGGTCAAACTAGGGTTTGAATTTCCCAAAGATGTTTATTCCTTTGTCGGAATGTGGTAACTTGGGTTATTAGACTTCCCTAGAGGGGGTTGGACCTGTATGTCTTATGTGGGTCAAAGGGTTATTCGACCACCCTAAAGTGGTCGTCCCAGTCAATTGTAATGGGGTGTTTAACCCAGTGGTTAAGTTGAGGCCGACCTAGTTAATATAAAAGACAAGTCGGAGATGTGTATAAATAGAGGAGGTGTGTTCCTCATTTAACACACACACTCACTTGTGAATAGCACATAGGTGATGGAGAGATCTGCTATGGAGGAGAAGGAGCTCATGTCTATGGTTTACATATTTGTATTTGCTGGTCATCTATATTGAGGAAGATTTGTTGGGTTTTCTTCCCCATGAGGGTTTCCCAGGATAAATCTATGTCTCTTGTATTTATGATGTGCTTGTTGTTCTTTCAATGATCCTGTATATGCTATTATTGTGAAATGGAATGTAATGATGATATTTTCTATCTTAGCATATTGAATCTTAACATGGAATCAGATCTAACTTGAAGGAAGGCAATGTATGGCACTTACGACACTTGCTTCACTTGCGACAACTTGAAGGTTAGGGTTTTGTATAGAAAAAACCAGTCATCGTGGAACTTTTGCTATAAATCCATTTTGGCAAAGGTTCAAGATCTAAAACCTTTATAGGTCGTAGATAACATCTCTAGATACCTTTTGTCCAAAGGAAACCCTCATATTCGTTGTACTTTGTGAGTTATGATTAGTACAAGTTAGGGTTTCGGCCTCTTCCAGATCTTCGTCATAATCAGGTGACCTAGGAAAAAAAGCCATAACTTGGGCTAAGAAGATCCAAATGAAATTTTGTAAAAAGTGATAGGTAGTGCATGGAATGTACTATCTCAGATAATGTTTCCAGGGGTCGAAGTTGAACCAGTGACACGTGGCACTCCGTACAAGTTCGCTCTCCTGTTTTATCCCATAAACAAGTCATGTTGCGACACTTGGAATAACTCTCTCTCAGAGAATCCAATTGAGGTCAGACCTATGGGGTTGGAAATATGACAGGTTGGGATACCATAGGTAGAAGTTTCAAACCTTGTGGATTGAAAATTTCGGATTTACACCAAAAACAATCAGGTACATATTTCTGTCAAAACAGAATTATTTTTTGAGTACCTTCATTCATGGCTTCGGGAATTTAGGGTTTCGAAGAAAGTTGGAATTTTTGTAATCAAAGACCACGGCTGAATGCTACTCATCAAAATAAAAATTTATAGACCAAGATCGAATTTTTTGATTGGGTAGAAGATCGGGCTTGATCAAACCCCAGTTCGAGATTTTGATTAGAAAGGTGGAAAATTAGGGCTCTGCAAAAGTTGGAATTTTTGAAGTCCGCGACCACGGATGGAAGCTCCTCAAAAAAATAAGAGTTTAGAGCTTTGGATAAAACCTTTTGATTGGGCAGAAGGGTGGGCTTCATCAAACCCTAGTTCGGGATCCTGTCTAGAAGATCTAGAAGTTTCGAAGGCAATTTTGAGGGGTCAAATTTTGAGATTTCAAAATTGAAGTATGCTAGCTTGATCAGCTCAGCAAGGCACATCTTTCCATCCATTCAGAAGTGTGAAAGTCAAAGTTTGAGTTTTTAGGGTTTCTCTGACAAACCCTAATCAAGCTCCAGATCCAGTTTCAAGGGGAGATGAGGTTAAGGCCTTACATAAGAAGACTACAAGAATTCCCTGATAGGTATGACTTGAGGAGATATAGGTATGTGTTGAAATCTATTCATGATTAAGTTTATAATATGCTTATCTTCATATTATTAAGGTGAGTACAATCTTGATTAATCTTAGAATTTTCTTATTACCCTAGTAAAAGTATGAATGCATGTGAATGATAGAAGACATTCATTTATTACGGTTATATGATTGTACTAATGCACTATGGTGTTGTATGAGGTTGATGTTGTCTGCTAACAAGATATAGGTACATCAAGAAAGACAAATCAAGTTCCATGAACATGATGATATAAAGACAAAGACTCATCCATAATCCTTGATCACATAGAAGCTCTACTTACAAGGTATGTATGATTTATTTCTATTATGCTTAACTTATGAGGTATGCAAGTTACCAGCACAAGGTCTCTAAATCATTGAAGAGAATAAAGATATTGTTTGGGTATGTTAGACATAACTAAGCATGTATCTAATCCAGTTATGTTTTCCTATGTCAAGTTAGAATCCTACTTTGTGCTAGGATCTTAGTATACCCATGTATTGAATGATCATGACCATACATATTCAATATTACTTAGAATAATAAGGTTGTGATAATATTGAGTTTATACTACTGAATGTATGATTATGTATGAGATCATGATGACGACACTAGTGCACACTTAAGCATGCATAGTGGTCAAGAATGGATAGAATCTCATGACATGGAAGGGAAGTCGAGACCAAGAAGGATGCAACCTCACAAGACATAAAAAGATAAGTATTTGAATTGTTATTTAAATTACTAAATAGTCTATGATATTTCTCATAATAGTTGTATGCATATTTGTATTCCTATAATATATCATGCTAAGTGTAAGCATTCATATAGCATTGAACAGTATACTACTAATATGCATATGATTGGTAAGTTGGACAAACATTCCATTATTGATTGTCTAGAATGAAACCTCTTTGCTAACATGCTGAGAGCTGTGCACGCTCTCGATAGTATGTTCTGGTAGAGATGGAAGGCATCTAGATAGCCACTGTATGCATACAGGATATGGAAAAGTGTTGTGCCAAAGTATTGGTCAAGATAGTAGCATAACTATGAAAATCATATTTGTAAGCATAATAAGGTTATCATGTCAACATGATTTGATGATTATGAAGTATTTCTAATCATGTAATTAAATTTGATTCGTAGGTAAGATCATGAAGAATGATGAACACCGAACAAGTGATGGATGTTCAACAAGAAGACTTACAAATCAAACATACTATAGAAGGCTCGTAACTAGAAGATTCTCTTAGAAAGAGGAAGAGGATCATTACGAGATGTTTGATCCAAGTGGCTAGATAAGACCATTCTCTTAATGGTGTAATTGAAGAAAGCCTTGTATGGATATCTAGGATCGATAGTCATTTGATGAGCTTAATGATCACCATGGGTGATGCAGATTTCAACCTTTGCTGCAAGGTTAAAGATGGTGTCTATATACAGATGACATTCTTCTCTTAGATGGATGCAAGAAGTTTGAATGATCTTGAGGCTCATATTAGTAGACCAATCTGACGGGAGATGGCACAGATACATATGCAGAATAACACTCATTGCAGAGTGTAGATGATGTTCAGTTACATAGGGAGAATTGATAGCTTCTTGACAAGATTGGGCTTTACCAAAAGTAAAGCTGATCCTAACCTTTACCTTAAGATTATGGATGATGAACCTGTGATACTATTATTGTATGAGGATGATCTCTTTCTGACAGGGAATGAGAAACAGATCATGGAAAGCAAGAAGAAGATGGCTACAAAATTTGAGATGAAATATCTCAGATTGATGCATTACTTCCTAGGTATGGAAGTATGGCAAGGCCCATAAGGAATATTTATCAACCAGGGAAAGTATGCTGAGAAATCTTGAAAAGATTTGATGTGTTGGAATGGCCACTCTCATGGATTCCAACTTAAAGCTGTTAACGGATACTCATCAGAGTTAGTGGATGTAACTCTGTACATACAGAATATTGGGTCATTGATGTATCTAACAAATACCATGCCAGTTATATGCTTTGCTGTGAACACCTTGAGTTAGTATCTAGTGGAAACTAGATGTGTGCACCTGATAGTTGCAAAGCATGTGATGAGGTACCTAAAGGGTACGATAGACTTTGGTCTATGTTGTCTTGGAGATCATGACTTCAGATTGTATGGATACACAAGATGTTGATTGGGTAGGAAGTGTATCAAACAGGAAGAGCACATTGGGTGGATGTTATTGTCTAGGATCTGCCATGATCTCGTGGTTTAGCAGAAAGCAGTCAAGTGTGGCTCTCAGCACAGCTGAAGCAGAATATATATAGCTTCCTGCTCTACTAGTTGCAAAGCGGTATGGATTCGGAAGTCATTATCAGGATTGTTTGACTTAGAGATGGAATCCACTGTGATCTTGTGTGACAACCAGAGTTGTATCAAGATGACAGAGAATCCAGTGTTCCATGATAAGTCAAAGCACATAGAGATCCGATATTTCTATATATGGGATATGGTGCAGAAAGGAGCTATCAAGCTCGAGTATGTGAGCACTGACGAACAAATTGCTAATGTGTTGACCAAACCTTTGTCTCAAGTAAAGTTTGAGTATTTCTGAGACAAGCTTGGTGTAGTTCAGAAAGACCCTCCACGAAAGGGGTAGTGATATGGTCGCTGATGATGAGATTGCCTGTATCGACGATAAGGTTGATGATGTGGATACTTGTATTGGTGTGGATACTTGTACTGATGATGTGTATACTTGTATTGGTATGGATACTTGTATTGATGATGTGTATACTTGTATTGGTATGAGGATACTTGTATTGATGTTATGTATACTTGTATTGATAAGGATACTTGTATCGATGGATACTGTATCGATGATGAGGCTACCTATTCCAACGATGAGGTTGATGATGAAGTTTCCTGTTACGACGACGAGGTTGATGAAATGGTCCTTAGACTTTGTCTAAGTGGATGAGGTGGGGATTGTATCATCCCTGGACTTTAGTCCCTTGAATTGATCCGTAGACAGATGTCTTCGAGAATGAAGTCCTTAGTGGACAAGTGGGGATTGTATCATCCCCAGACTTTGATCCCTTAAATTGATTCATAGACAGATGTCTTCGAGAATGAAGTACTTAGTGGATAGGTGGGGATTGTATTATCCCCGGACTTCGGTCCCTTGAATTGATCAGTAGACATATTTCTTCGAGAATGAAGTCCTTAGTGGACAGGTGGGGATTGTATCGTCCCCAGACTTCAGTCCCTTGAATTGATCCATAGACAGATGGCTTCGAGAATAAAGTCCTTAGTGGACAGGTGGGGATTGTATCATCCCCGGTCTCTGGTCCCTTGAATTGATCCGTAGACAAATGTATTCGAGAATGAAATCCTTAGTGGAAAGGTGGGGATTGTATCATCCCCGAACTTTGGTCCCTTGAATTGATCCGTAGACATATGTCTTCAAGAATGAAGTCCTTAGTGGATAGTTGGGGATTGTATCATCCCCGGACTTCGGTCCCTTGAATTGATCCGTAGATAGATTTCTTCAAGAATGAAGTCCTTAGTGGATAGGTGGGGATTGTATCATTCCTGGACTTCGGTCCCTTGAATTAATCCATAGACATATGTCTTCGAGAATGAAGTCCTTAGTCGATAGGTGGGGATTGCATCATCCCTAGACTCTGGTCCCTTGAATTGATCCGTAGACAGATGTCTTTGAGAATGAAGTCCTTAGTGGACAGGTGGGGATTTTATCATCCCCGGACTTCGGTCCCTTGAATTGATCTGTAGACATATGTCTTTGAGAATGAAGTCCTTAGTGGATAGGTGGGGATTGTATCATCCCCAAACTTCAGTCCCTTGAATTGATCCGTAGACAGATGTCTTCGAGAATGAAGTCCTTAGTGGACAAGTGAGGATTGTATCATCCTTGGACTTCAGTCCTAAATGAGCCACAGACTATATGTCACCGAGAGTGGGGATTGCATCATCCCTAGACATGATGAGGTGTCTTAAATGATCCATAGACGTATGTCTCCGAGAAGTGGTCCTTAGACTCTGTCTAAGTTGACGAGTGGATTACATCATCCCTAGACATGATGAGGTGTCTTAAATGATCTGTAGATGTATGTCTCTGAGAAGTGGTCCTTAGACTCTGTCTAAGTTGACGAGTGGATTTCATCATCCCTAGACATGATGAGGTGTCTTAAATGATCTGTAGACGTATGTCTCCGAGAAGTGTTCCTTAGACTTTGTCTAAGTTGACGAGTGGACTGCATCGTCCCTAGACATGATGAGGTGTCTTAAATGGATCATGTGTTTTGCAGGGTATGATGCTGATGATCGTGAGATGACGATGTTGTTGATCGTGATGATCTAGATGACGATGTTGCTAATTGTGATGATCTAGATGATGATGATGATGATCATGTGATGACGATGCCAATGATCGTGTGATGATGATGCTGATGATCGTGAGGATCCAGATGATGATGTTGATGTTCCAGTATTGAAGATGTTCTAATAACTGCTTGAGTTACTGATGATGTTGAGAAAGATTCCAATGATTTATAGATGTATCATGTACGATGTTGATGACTCCTTGATCATGCAGATGTTGTCATAATATCCTTCTCGTTAAGGGGGAGTGTTGAAATATTGTAGCTTTTAAGAATATTATATTTGTACTTTATTATTCCAGAGATGTTTCATTCCTCCGTGAAGGCCTTATTGTATATCCGGAGATGTTTATTCCTCCGTCAGAATGTGATAACTTGGGTTATTAGACTTCCCTAGAGGGGGTCGGCCTTGTATGTCTTATGTGGATCAAAGGGTTATTCGACCACCCTAAAGGGGTCGGCCTAGTCAATTGTAATGGGGTGTTTAACCCAGTGGTTAAGTTGGGGCCGACCTAGTTAATATAAAAGACAAGTCGGAGATGTGTATAAATAGAGGAGGTGTGTTCCTTATTTAACACATACACTCACTTATGAATAGCGCATAGGTGAGGGAGAGATCTGCTATGGAGGAGAAGGAGCTCATGTCTATGGTTTACATCTTTGTATTTGTTGGTCATCTATATTGAGGAAGCTTTGCTGGGTTTTCTTCCCCATGAGGGTTTCCCAGGATAAATCTGTGTCTCTTGTATTTATGTTGTGCTTGTTGTTCTTTTAGTGATCCTGTATATGTTATTATTGTGAAATGGAATGTAATGCTGATATTTTCTGTCTTAGCATATTGAATCTTAAAACCATTGTCATCATCATCAAAATCTTCATCATCATCACCATCACCATCATCTCATCATCATCATCATCATCAACATCTTCAACATCATTGTCATCTCCCCCTTCCTCATCAACATCTCCATCATCGTCATCTTCTTCATCATCACATCTTCATCAACTTCATGTACCCCCTTGACAAAGGAAATTAAATAAACCATACAAAGGCATACAATAGCGTGTACGTGCAAGGATGCGTGCGTGCTGTTATTAACGCATGCGCGTTGTCAGTCACGCGTGCGCGTCTTTGCGTGTGCGCATAGTTGCGCGCATGCGTGCCTGAATTCAAATTGTTTTTGGTGCCCTTGTAGGCTTGGAATTAGCTTCAGATTGCACCTTGAGGCTCGGTCTGATTTATGCCTGATTTATGGCAGAAAACATCAAATGCTGTAACTTTCGATTTTTCACAACTAGTTCCACATAAGCTCCAAGAGTGCACTGTAGATGAAATTGCACATGCTTGTCGAGCTCTGTGTGCAGATTCTAAATATATAATTTTTGAATAGGTCTGTTGTTGTTTTCTATTTTTAATTAATTTTTAACTGCACTCATGTCAAAGTTGTAAAAAACACAGGTCGTTTATTTGGCCTATAACTTTTGATTGGCTTACCTATTTCGAAAACGGAAGAGAACCCGCACAAGAGCACGAAAATACCTACAACTTAAAAAAAAGAAATTATTTTGATTATTTTTAGACCATGATATGGTGGCTCAACACTTGACCATGTCGTTTTACGGATTCACTAACTTTAGTAATTTAAAAAAAATATAAAATTGACTTTAAAATTTTGGAAAAATAGCCCCGCACAAGATTCTTCTGTTGCCTACGCCTCTACATATTTGTTTTCTTGTAAATTGAAAATTTACATAGAAAACAGGTGGCTCAACAAAAACATGTGCATTATGTTTGAGAAAAAAAATGACATACCAATCTTCGAATAATGACATTTTGGGGTGGTTATACCACTTTTCCATAAATAAAAGTTATATATTCCAGAAGGTCATATGTTTTTCTATGTTTCATCTGTTTACACCTAATCCAAAAAAGTTTTGTAGGTACCTCTAATAATTCATTTTAATGATAATATTTCTGTTTTTCTAGAATGTCATTGCAACTAATGTGTCATAATTGGGTATCATTACCTTGCACCAGCCCACATGCCTTTTTAGTTATTGGAAACCACTTGGTTTGGAAAGTCAGTGATATAACTCAAATCCAAATAAGGGTGGACTTCATGATGTATTCATTCAACACTTATAAGGATTTGGCATTGCTACACTTAATTAAATTGTTGTTGATGCACATATGAACATTTAGCAATAGGGTAGGAGGAATTCATTTCAACTTGGGTTAGAAGGTGCATTTTTATATGCTCGAAATAATTTCATATATGTGTAATAAGGTATGAGCACATTAGGGCTAAAAGATGCACCAGATGAACTAATTTGCAATATGAAAAGAATAAGTGGGACTTACTCTACAAAGACTAGGGGTGAAAACATGAAGTTGGGAAACAATTTTGGCTTGTTTTTGACAAACAAAACCGCTAATTTTTATGTTTTTCAACTTCGACCTCTTCAAACACATATCTCCCTTAGGAATTTCAACTTGAAGTAAACACAAAGGTTTTAGAGAATTGAATTAGCTTTCTACTTGTATTTTTTTCTAATTTTTTTTATGGACATATCGTGGGACAAATTTGTTGTCAACTAATGGCATATACTTGAAAATTTTAGATACGGATAATGAGTGATCTGTGTTGACAACATTTTTTTGATAGAAGGTTATTCATATTAGGAAAAAAAATTGTAGGCTCATAATCTACACACACTACTCTTGTTCCTGGACTATATTTTGAGTTTTTTAAGACTTGGGAACTATTTTTTATTATTTATCGAAACAACATATGTTCAGAAAATGGTACATTATCGACACATGTTTTTGTCTTCACATTTGCTTTCAAATGTGACTCTTATCAAACAAACTAAGACAAACCCATTGAAGAGGAAACTTCAAGGAACATCCTTGTATTTTTTTAAATTTTTTTGGCTTCATCATTGTGATGATATTAAATTTTCATTGTGACTGATTTTTCAGTCACTAAATTTTTTAATGATAAAGTTTAGTAAAAAACTAGTAAAAACTAGTAATCTTAAATGAAATTAAAAAAAAATATTATGAGAAAGTAGATTGAATGATGAATCTACTGGTATAAACTCCGACATGTAATTCTCATGTTTTGCAGTGATCCGACCTTGTTAAAGTGACGCATTTCTGAATTCTGCAGAAATGGTGCTGGAATTGTTGACCAGAAACTCTCAGGTGAGAAAATGTCTTCCAAACTCTCATCCGAGAGTTTTTTTAAAAATACAGCGTGTAGATTGGTTCAAACTTGCGGCCTAGAGTTTTTTTAAACTCTCAGCCGAGAGTTTGAACTCTCAAAACTCTCAGCCTAGAGTTTAAAAAACTCTAGGTCAAGAGTTTCAGGTTGACTTTTTTTCCCATGTTTATCTGTGCGCCCTTTTTTTTTCACTCCGTTGTCACAGAATCGTTTCCCAACTTCGCGTTTTCACCCCTAGATATGAAGTCATTATGGCCTCCCAAAAAATAACATGTTGGTTGTGGACAATGATTTGGAAGGTTAATGCTCCCAAGTAGACCAAATTGTTCATGTGGCTTACTCTGGAAATAGGGCTCCAACTTGGGACACTCTACAAAAGAGGGACAAGCATGGCCCTGCTATCTATTACTTATGAAAAAATGATGAAGAAACTACTTTGCATGTATTATGCTTGTGCCCCTTGAGAGTGCATGTTTGTAAATTAGTTAATGAAATGGTGTTCATAATATGTGGAGAGAGAGTTCCATTGAGGAGAGAATTAAATTATATTTTTAGAAGATAAGAACTAAAACAGATTTGAGTATTGGATGATGTGGATGCTTGAATATTGTATTATGAATGGTTAAGAAACACAAAATGAGAAAGATAAACTGTGTAACTCTAAGTTTTGTTGGTTTTTCCCACTTAATGGTGTCTAGGGTAAATCTATTTCACTTCACATGTTTAAAACTTACATAACATGACATACATGATATTACATTCCACAGCTTAGCTTTGGAACAAATGTAAGCTTCTCAACACTTTAGTCATATCTCTTATGCACGTTGCACGTGTGTATAAAAAATTGAATAACACAACATATATATTATCTAAACATCGTCTAAATTTAAATCTCAAGTTATTACACTTCAAGATATTCAATAACTACTGTAAATTTTTGAATCCACTTAAGAGACAAAATTTGATGGATGCTAAGACTTTAGTGCCAAACTCTATGATACATGTTGATGAGTCTACAATATTATTTTTTGTTATAGAGCATCATAATAATATATATATTCAAATACACAATAAACCATGTCAACATTTCAATATAGTATTATTTAATGATATATGTTTTTTTAAATATTTATTAAAAACTTTATATATCTATAATATTAATAATAATATTTTTATAAAATAAAACTTTATAAATAATTATCAATATATAAACATTAACATTAACTCAATTGCAAATGCACTATCCAAAGAGGCTCTAGTGAAGAGGAAGGTTATTTCTTTGGGGAGGAATGGATTGATGAAACAATGATCCATAGAGACTCTCTGATTAGTGGTGATTTCAAATAAGTTTGGATAAGTCTATCTTCATATACATGTATTGTTTTGAACTTTTAAAAATGAAGCTTAAGATAACTTTATGTGGGTTTTTTTGCCTTAAGTATAGGCTGGAGTCTTTAGAAGTAACTACATTTTGAACTTTAAAGATGAAGCTTCAGATAGCTTTCTTGGTTTTTTGGTTTTTTGATTTCTAGAAGGATCTAACCAGTGGTGATTTCATATAAGTTTGGATAAGTCTATCTTAATATACCTATATTGTTTTGAACCTTTCAAAATGAAGCTTCAGATGGCTTTCTCTGTTTTTCTTGCCTTAAATATAGGCTGGAGTCTCTAGAGTTATAGGCTGGAGTCTATAGAATTATAGTTAGGATGATTTGATTATTTCTAGAAGAATGTATGTAAACTTGTATTAGGAATGTGTTTTTTTATTCTCAAGGTATAACAAAAATATAAGAATTACAAGTGTTTATACTTATAACCTAAGCTTTTTGAATTTAAAAAGAATAACAAAAATACAGTTTTTTTAAGCTTTTTAATTAAAAAAGAATAAAAAAATACAGTTTTTACTATTTAAAAAAACACATTATCATTAACATTAACTAATAATAATCAGTTATGGAAATTCCATCGTCAAAAATAAATATCAAAAAATATAAATTACTATTCTAAATAGAAACAAAGCGAATCCGTGGAACACTATCATATATCATATGGACTCCGTCGGGCCCAACGATCAACTGTCTTGCCTCGATATTTTTTATATAGACTGAATCTACCTCAACAATCCCTGTATCACCGACCTGTTCATTTCTAGCTTCTCTGCCCCTGGCGATCCTTCCTTCCATCCTCCATCTTTGTGACCTTCAATCTCATTTGTAAAATCCTGCTTCTTTTGCTTCTCTATTTGAGTTTCAATTTAAATATTCACAAAAATCATTAACAACCTGCTGCTTCTATTTTCAAGTTTCAATCTCAATATTCACAAAATCATTAATCTCCTGCTTCTTCTCTGTTTGTGTTTCAGTTTCAATATTCTCAAACTGATTAATCTCTTGCATCTTCTCTGTTTGACTGTTAAATTCAATATTCCCAAACTCATGACCCTCCTGCTTCTTCTCTGTTTGAGTTTCAGTTTCAATACTCCCAAACTCATTAACTTCCTGCTTCTTCTCTGTTTCTGTTTCAGTTTCAATGTTCACAAACCCATTAACCTCGTGCTTCTCTGTTTGAGTTTCAGTTTCAATATTCACAAACTGATTAACCTCGTGCTTATTCTCTGTTTGAGTTTCAATTTCAATATTCACAAACTCGTTGGGTTTCACGATTTGTTGAGATGGATTCTCATCTTCATGAAGATGGATTTCGTTAAACCCATCAAGTGGCCGTGCACCATTTAACAGCGTTTGATGGTTGTGGTTCTGCACTCCTGCGCCATTTGCCTCCAATATTTGATTCGTCATGAAAGGCAGCCCTGCCATGTGTGTCTCTTCGTTGCCTTGAGAACATCTTATATCAATGGGAAATTGAATCGACGGTGATTTGCTTCCATTGCAGTGACTATAGACCAGCTGATTTGGATCATGCCCCTCCGTTCTTCTTTCAGTTCGAATCTGATCAGCTGGAGCTTGTACTTGCTCAATTATTTCCTGAGGATTAGGATTAGGAAACCGGGAGCTCGTGCGAGTTACTCGGTTTGAAGGTCTACGGCCATTCTTCACAGCCTTCTTGACAGTCGGCTGCATGGCCCGAGTGCCGTTTTGTGCCTTGAGGGTTCCTCCGACTTAACGAAAAGAATTAGAATCCTGGGAAATTAACTGATTTACCTGAGGAGCTGCCTGCATCTGATCCACTCTAATTCCACTATCATCTGAGGTGCCTGAGGAGGTGGGATTATGATTGGGTTGGCTGTTTATTGAATGTTGCACAGGGGTTATCGGTGTCGATACTCCCACTCCCGGCCCAACAATATTGCCAGTGCCGGCAGATCGATAATCTTCTGGTTGACCTCTTCCTTTTGGTCTGCTACCCACTCTGTTCTGGAATTGAATATTCTCTAGGGTTGCTTGTTGCCATTTTCCCTGGCAATCGCGAGTGCGAATTCATTCTTGATGAATTAAATATACCATTGTTCGACACGTGATCCCCGTGAAATTTGGCATCTCCTCTCATTTGGGATTGGCCACCAGGAAATACATTGTAAGTGTTAGGCACTGGTAGAGCTGAAGGATGCGATGTCACAGGCCCACGGCGGCCCTGAGCTGCTGTGAATGGGTGTGCGTGTGGGTGTCGGAATAGAGGTATGAGGATTTGAAGAATACCATGTATTACTGCCTCCTTCTACTCGTCTTGTGGATGTCGGTGTGGGAATAGTGCCTCCTCCTAGTCCACCTGTGTGTGTGAGATTGGAAGTAAGAGGATTCGAATAATACCATGCAGTACTGCCTCCTCCTGTGGGTGTAACTGTGGGAACAGTGCATCCTCCTACTCCACCTGTCGGTGTGGGTGTGGGAATGGAGCTATGAGGATTTGAAGAATACCATGTATTATTGCCTCATTCCACTCCTCCTGTGGATGTCGGTGGGGGAATAGTGCCTGTAAAAGAATTTGCTGTGACCCCTTGTGGATTCTGGGAAAACTGTGGAGTAGAGAATTGAGGATTTGCCGGTGGTGAATATGTGCCTGAGAATCCTACAGTACCGGCAGATGCAGAGTATCTTCCAAATATGGCGGCAATGGCGGGCTTTGCCTGATCCAATAAACATTTTATAGTGTTTGCACTATCTTGGACGCCCAGAAAATGAGTGAGCATTAAAAAATCCCTGGATGCGATGTGCAATAGCCAATCAACGGTTAGTCCACCTCTATCGAAGCCCAGCTCTCTGGTGAGCTCTTGCAAACGCTCTATTTCAGTCGGCAATAACCAATCGAGCTGTGTGCATTCATTTTGGAAGCCCGGGAACTGTCTGGTTCGCACCATATCAAGTAAACAATCGATGGTTTGCCCGCCATTGTCGTAGCCAAGATCTCTGGTGATCTCTGTGATGATTTTGTCTCCCTCGGGCGAGGGTAATAGAAAATCGACGGTGGATCCTAAAGTTTTGAAATCCAAAGATCTAGTCAGCTCGTCTAACCTTTCTTTGCAAGCATGGGGTAATTGAACTCTCGGGGCCCTTGTGGGCACCTCCTGCTTCATTTCTTGTTCTGCGTCGGATATTTTGTTTGTCATCAATTTTTTGGAGAGAACGGTAGAGCTTCTCCCCGGAGGTGGAGGTGGACTCCTAGTTGCTTTCCTTTTAGCCGGTGCCATCTGATTTGGGTGAAGGGGTGAGATGGAGAGCCCTCCAATTGATGTCGTCCGATAGCCTGAGATGTTTGTTTGTTTGTTGAAATATGCAAAGGGGAAGAAATAATGAGAAGTGGACGATCCCTCCAATCAAAATATTTGACGAAGCAATGCGTGGGTCACTCGGTGATTTAGAAAATATTAATACCATTTACGGAATGCGACCCCCTCGTTCTTACATTTGGGTTACGCATAGGATGGTCGGCCCCATTGGTGGACCCACGACCACCAAAATTCAAAAGTGATGTGATCATTGTTGGTTTAGTTAAAATCATGTGCAGAATTTCATAGCAGGTTAGACATTCCTAATTTCCTACTAAATGATATTAATAATTAGCAATTGTTTCAAAATGTGCAAAAGAACGCTAAAGGAAGGATATTAGATTTGATAAAGTGAAAAAGAGAGTAGTGGTTTTTAGTAATAAGGTTTGTGTTATGAAGTTCTGTGTATGTATTATTTCCATTGAGAAGGTCATCAAGCAAATCAAGGGTTTCGAGGATTCTATCATCAATTTATTTACATCAGGGCACAAGTTGTCTATTGTTTGTCCTTTGTTAATGTAAATTTTCCTTTTTTATTTTTCTTTCTCTTGATTTAATTTGTAGGTAGGTATTTTTCATTAAGATTAAGGGGACTTATAAAGTATATGAGAAATTTCAATGAGAGGAAAAGAAGAGATTAGTAGGTAAATTGGAGGTAGATAGGACAATTCCTTATGGCCTTTTCGATGGGGCTCCTACTCATAAACCTTAGAGAGAGTGGGTTAGGGGGGACATTACATATCTCTAAACAACACAAGATCTCCTATGAATGTGTCTCGGGGTCATGCACTAATAATTTCACTGAAGTAAGGGAAACCAACCTCCTGATAACCATTGCTTTAGAGGAAGGCATTCAGAAGATGGACATTTATGGGGACTCCAAATAAGTTATTGATTGGATGATAGAGACAAGAGAGCAGAGGTGTGCAGGGCTCTATATGGCGTTCCTTCATGCATCAAACATGAATTACTAGTTTCAGTCCATCCTTTTCCATCATATATATAGGGAACATAATGAGGAAGCAAACAATAAAACTAAAAGAGACTTGCAGTCATCTATCAGGTTCTTTTCTAGTCACATCATCTCAAGATGTGATCTAAAAATGACGGATTTGATTTTTTTAACCATGAATTATATGCGTAAATTCCTCAATTGTTAACTTTATAAGGATTTTAATTTGCAACTTTAAAGAGAACATAAATAAAAAGAATGCAAAATAAACAAGATGCAAACCACAATTTTGAAGGACATCAACTGTTAACGGAGTTCGTCCATGAAGGACTAGGTCTCTAGGTCCACCTCCAGTGAGACCGTTTCTATTAATTATTCAAATGCTGCAAAATTACATCAATTATGGGAACACTTATGGGTTTTGTCTGTCAACTGCAAAAACAGACTGCACTAATGCGACCGTCTTGAAAAATCAAGAAATTTGAGTATAAACAATCTATACTTTGCCAGAGACCTCCCTTGGCACGCAGATCAAGAACCTCTATTCTTGCATTGTACGGTCACTGTACGGAGTCTTGCCTAGGGATATGTGCTTTCATCGGAATTCATGCCAATGTACTACCCATTCCATGCTCCCAAATCATGGTTTTATAACTCAAAAACCATAGTTACAAGTCACGACTCACGAGACTACACCCATTTTGGGGGTTAAAATCCCACTTAAACTTAAAATATTACTGTGTCAATCTCATTTCAAGTTAAAGGCTTTGGACCAATGGTAAACATGTTTGCATGGTGGAATGGAGGTCTTGGGGTCAAATTCCATGGGTTCCACTTTTTGTTATAAAAAATAGGTTGCGTTAAATTAAAACATTACACATATCATATAGTTCAACCCTTGTGCCAAAGTTAGCCTTCGATCATTTTCCGCCAATACATCCACTATGCAAGTTTAAATAGGGAGGGAATACTGGTAAAGGCACTGTCCACCAATATTTTTTGTAAACATTTCTATATAGTGGCCAATCGGACTGCCACATGCCAGCTTCTGATTGGTCCACTTGGCCATCACTCGTACAATGAATTTGCCAAATGTCAATCAGTGATAAATCCACGTCGGGATCTAATTCCAACTCACCTACCACATGGCACCTCAGGGTGATTACACATTGGCATACGACCTTGTCTGTAGGGCTACGTGGAACGATGTGGATGTGCCATGTGGCACCCCCTTTAAATTTTGCATGTTTACAAAAAACTTCTGAACTGAATATCATTCTCGTTCGGAGTCCGTTTTGGATGAAATGAGCATCATCAAAAATTTCTCGATGATCTCTTTACAACTACGTGCTTTAGTTCATCATTTAAATAATTTGATCTTTGTTAATTTGGGAGGATCCTCCTATATCAATATGGGGCTGAGAATGTTCTCCCTCCAAGGATTATTGTTATTTTATGTTATGTGAGCACAACTGCTATTGTTTTTTTGGTGGGTTTCATGATCTTCACAATGTGTGATGTTTGATTAGATTCTTATAGGATGCTTCAGGATTCGCATTATGCCTATCTTGGCTTGAATCTTGATCATATGTAACTCTTTTATTTAAAGTAATGGAAATAGATACACTTTTTTTCTCTTTAAAAAATTAATAATCTACACAAACACAGACAACCATTTGTATGTCTTTGTCATCTAAGGAAGGAAAATGTGCATTTTCTGGAGATAAGAAGCATATTTCTTTTGTTCAAAAGCTAATGATGTCCACTGAGAAGACAAATATAGACATTGTTGCATATGTCAGACAAACCCAAGAAAATAGACCAAAAGTGCATAGGACGAAAACGTCTATGTGGCTTGTAGACATCCCATCAAAAGGTGTAGATAGAGGACAAAAATAAATGTATTTAACTTGTTTTCTGAAGGATTCTACTTCTTGAAGCTTATTCCATGAAAGAGATTTTAAAAATTTAACACAAATATGTTTGGCACATGAATGTAAGCCTCAAATCAGGACCAAAATAAACTTGGAAAAAGCAAAAATATCAGTCACAATGTTTACATCCACATTGTTGCTAAGACAACTAACCTAGTAACATGTGACATGCTTCTGCAAAACAAATCCTAAACCACAGTCCTTGCTTGAGGATATTTTTAGGAGTAACCAAGAAATTGTTCAAATAAGGAAAGAAGTAATGTGAGAAACTCATGGTTGTCGTGTTGCATGCCATTATATAGCTTCAATGTCCTTGTAAATGCAGCTGAATTTTCCTAAGTGCAATTGTGCAAACAATTGCGAAAGTTGGTATAACACATGTTGTTGTCGAAAAATTTCTATCTTGGCAGAAAAGAAACATGTATTAAATGATGTTTTCATGTAAAGGCACTGAAGTATGTTGCTTGAATAACATGTTGCAACCAAGTTGTGAGGCCTGAAGGAACATCCAAGCTAGAAAGTAACAACCATATTTGGATCTGGACTCTGCTATGGTGTCTGCCATTTTTTGCCGCATGCCCTTCTTTTTTACTCCTTTGGAGGAGGGATTAATCCACATAAACAATTAGGTGAGTCTTTGGAATTGACTCGATATCCATGGCAAATAGGTTTTCCAATATTGTATAATTGAAATAAATCATCCTTAGTTATTTGACCCATTACATTGGTTTTCCTGCACAACCAACATCATAGGGATCAACAAAAAAATAAACAAAAAAAGGGTTTCCAATGAAATTGTTGTTGAGATATTGTAACTTCAAAGAATATTATATTTGTACTTTATTATTCCGGATATGATTCATCCCTCCGTGAAGATCTTATTGTATATCCGGAGATGTTTATTCCTCCGTCGGAATGTGGTAACTTGGGTTATTAGACTTCCCTAGTGGGGGTCGGCCCTGTATGTGTTATGTGGGTCAAAGGGTTAGTAGACCACCCTAGAGGGGTCGGCCAAGTCAGTTGTAATGGGGTATTTAACCCAATGGTTAAATACGAGCCTACATGATTTGTGTAAAAGACAAGTCGGAGTAGTGTATAAATAGAGGAGGTGTATTCATCATTTTACACACACACTCACTCACTTGAGAGTGGCACACTTATGAGAGAGAGGTATGCTATGGAGAAGGAGGAGCTTATGCTCAGGGTTACATCTTTTGTATTTGCTGGTCATCTATATTGAGGAAGCTTTGCTGGGTTTTCTACCCCATGAGGGTTTCCCACGATAAATCTATGTCTCTAGTGTTTATGCTATGCGTGTTGTTTCTTCAGTGATCCTGTATATGCTATTATTGTGAAATGGAATGTAATTCTGCTATTTTATGTCTTAGCATATTAAATCTTAACATGGTATCATAGCTAACTTGAAGGAAGGCAAGGTATGGCACTTACGACACTTGCTTCACTTGCGACAATTTGAAGGTTTGGGTTTTACATAGCAAAACCCAGTCATCATGGAACTTTCGCTATAAATACATTTTGGAGAAGGTTCAGGATCTGAAACCTTTACAGGTCGTAGATAACATCCCCAGGTACCTTGTTTCCAAAGGGAACCCTCAGATTCGTTGTACTTTGTGAGTTATGATCAGTACAAGTTAGGGTTTCTGCCTCTTCTAGATCTCAGTCAAAATCAGGTGACCTAGGAAAAAAGGTCATAACTTGGGCTAGGAAGATCCAAATGAAATTTCGTAAAAAGTGACAGGTAGTAAACAGACTGTAATATCTCAAGAAATTTTTTCAGCGGCCGAAGCTAAACCAGTGACATGTGGAACGTTGTACAAGTTCGCTCTCCTGTTTTATCCCATCCCATAAACAGGTCACGTTGTGACGCTTGGCATAAATCTCTCTCAGAAAATCCAATTGAGGTCAGACCTGTCGGGATGGAAATATGACAGGTCAGGCTACAACAGAAAAAGTTTTCAGACCCTGTGGAGCAAAAAGTTCGAAGTTACAGCAGAAACAATCAGGTACATATTTCTGTCAAAACAAAATTATTTTTGGAGCACCTTCATTCATGGCTTCCGGAATTTAGGGTTTCGTAGAAAGTTAGAATTTTTGGAATCGGAATCCACGGCTGAATGCTACTTAGGAAAATTGAAATTTAGATTCCAAGATCGAATTTTTTGGTTGGGTAGAAGACCGGGCTTGATCAAACCCCAGTTCGGGATTTTGATCGGAAAGATGAAAAATTAGGGCTTCAACAAAAGTTGGAATTGTTGAAGTCTATAACCATGGCTGGAAGCTCCTCAGAAAAATAAGAGTTTAGAGCCTTGGATCAAACCTTTTGATTGGGTAGAAGGGTGGGCTTCATCAAACCCTAGTTCGGGATCCTGTCCAGAAGATCCAGATGTTTCGAAGGAAATTTTGAGGGGTCAAATTTTGGAGATTTCAAAATTTAAGTATGCTAGTTTGATCAGCTCAGCAAGACACATCCTTCCATCCATTCAGAAGTGTGAAAGTCAAAGATTGAATTTTAGGGTTTCTCTAACGAACCCTAATAAAGCTCTAGATCAAGTTTCAGGGGGAGTTGAGGCTAAGGCCTTACATAAGAAGACTACAAGAAGTCTCTACAGGTATGTCTTGAAATCTGATTCTTGATTAAGTTTATGTTTGTCCTCATATTATTCAGGTCAGTACAATCTCGATTAATGTTAGAATTGTCTTATCACCCTAGTAACAGTATGAATGCATGTGAATGATAGAAGACATTCATTGTTTAGGGATATATGATTGTACTAATGCACTGTGGTATTGTATGAGGTTGATGTTGTCTACTAACAAGATACAAATACATCATGAAAGACAAATCAAGTTCCATGACCATGATAACATGAAGACAAAGACTCATCCACAATATTTGATCACATAGAAGTTCTACTTACAAGGTATGTATGACTTTGTTCTAGTATGCTTAACCTATGATATATGTAGGTTCCAGCATAGGATATCTAAATCATTGAAGAGAACAAAGAAGATATTGATTAGGTATGTTAGACATAACTAAGCAGGTATACTAATCCAGGTATGTTTTCCTATGTCATGTTAGAATCTTACCTTGTGTTAGGATCCCTTATATAAGTATACCTGGTATGATTGGTTATGCTTATTCATAAAGTTAGTAATCAAGGGTTTATGCATATTATGTCTCTTATCTTGGTTGATGATTTAACTAACCAGATCAAACAAGAATATGTATGAGTAAAAGAAGACTTCCCTAAAACCTTGAATATTATCTATAATCATGACTATACAGATTCAATATTATTTAGAACTAGAATGTTTTGATAACATTGAAATATACTAATGAATGTATATTTGTGTATGAGATCATGAGGATGACACTTGAGCATGCACAATGGTACAGAATGAATAGAAGTTCAAAAGACATATAGAAGATCAAGCGGGAGGCAACCACACAAACATAAAAGATAAGTATTTAAGTTGTTATTTGAAATAGTAAATGATATTGTCTATAATAGGTTGTATGCATATTTGTATTCCTATAATATATCATTCTGAGTGTAAACATTCATAGAGCATTGAAACAGTATACTACTAATATGCATATGATTGGTAAGTTGGACAAACATTCCATTGTTGCTTGTCTAGAATGAAACCTCTTTGCTGACATGCTGAGAGCTATGCACACTCTCGATAGTATGTTCTGGTAGAGATGGAAGGCATCTAGATAGCCATTGTATGCATACAGGATATGGAAAAGTGTTGTGCCAAAGTATTGGTCAAGATAGTTGTATAACTATGTAAATGATATCTGTATGCATAATAGGTTATCATGATTTCATGATTATGAAATATTACTAATCATGTACTTAATTTTGATTTGTAGGAAAGATCATGAAGAATGATGAACACCGAACAAGTGATGGATGTTCAATAAGAAGATTTACAAATCAAACAAAATATAGAAGGCTCATGGCTAGAAGATTCTCTTAGAAAGAGGAAGAGAATCATAACAAGATGTTTGCTCTTAGTGGATAGATAAGACCATTCTCTTAATGGTGTAATTAAAGAAGAAGAGTGAATCAGGTTCTGTATGGGTACCCAGGATTGATAGTAAATTGATGAGCTTAATGATCACCATGGGTGATGTGGATATCAACCTTTGCTACAAGGTTGAATATGGTTTCTATACACAGATGACATGGATACAAGAAGGAAATCACCACAAAGTTCGAATGATATTGAGGCTCATATCAGTAGACCCATCTGACAAGAGATGGCACAGATAGATATGCAGAAGATCATTCAATGCAGAGTGTGAATGATGTTCAGTCACAAAGGGAGAATTGACAGTTTCTTGATAAAGCTTGGGATTTACCAAAAGTAAAGTTTTTCCTAACCTTTACCTTAAGGTTATGGATCATACTATTATTGTATGTAGATGATATCTTTCTGACAGGGAATGAGAAACAGATCATGAAAAGAAAGAAGAAGATGGCTACAGAAATGAAAATGAAAGATCTCAGATTGATGCATTACTTTCTAGGTCTAGAAGTATGGAAAGGCTCAGAAGGAATCTTTCTCAACCAGGGAAAGTATGCCGAGAAATATTAAAAGGACTTGATATGTTGGAATGACCACTCTCATGGATTCCAACTTGAAGCTGTTCGTGAATGACTCATCAGAGTTAGTGTATATAACTCTGTACAGACATATTCTTGGGTCGTTGATGTATCTGACAAATACCAGGCCAGATATATACCTTACTGAGAACACCTTGAGTCAGTATCTAGTGGAAACTAGATATGTTCACCTGATAGTTGCAAAAGCATGTGATGATGCATCTAAAGGATATGATAGACTTTGATCTATGCTATCTTGGAGATCATGACTTCAGATGACTACACAGATGTTGATTGGGCAAGAAAGTATATCAGACAAGAAGAACACATCAAGAGGATGTTATTGTCTGGGATCAGCCGTGATCTCATGGTATAGCAGGAAGCAGTCTAGTGTGGCTCTTAGCACAGCTGAAGCAGAATACATAGCTTCTTGCTCTGCTAGTTGTGAAGAAGTATGGCTTCTGGATTGTTTGCTTAGAGATAGACCCAACTATGATCCTATGTGACAAACAGAGTTGTATCAAGATGGCAGAGAATACAGTGTTCCATGATATGGTGCAGAAAGGAACTATAAAGTTTGAATTTGTAACAAGTTACCGATGTACTAACCAAACCTCTACCTCAAGAAAAGTTTGATTATTTTCCGAGACAAGCTTGGTAGGACCCTCCTCGAGAGGGGGAGTGATGTGGTCACTTATGACGAGGTTGCCTACATCGACAGTGAGGTCGATGATGTGGATACCTATATTGGTGATGCCGACAGAGAGGTTGGTGGATGGTCCTTAAACAGGGTCTAAGTTAACGAGGGGATTGCATCATCCTTGAACACATGTTCTAAAAGGATCCGTAGACATATATCTCCAAGAAAGAAGAGGGATTGCATCATCCTTGAACACATGTTCTAAAAGGATCCGTAGGCATATGGTCTTCGAGAATGAAGTCCGTAGTGGACAGGAGAGGATTGTATCATCCCCGGACTTCAGTTCTAAAGTGATCCATAGACAGATGTCTCCGAGAATGTGGTCCCTAGTGGACGAGAGGATTGTATCATCCCTGGACTTCAGTTCTAAAGTGATTCGTAGACAGATGTCTCCGAGAATGTGGTCCCTATTTGACGAGAGGATTGTATCATCCCTGGACTTCAATTCTAAAGTGATCCGTAGACAAATGTCTCTAAGAATGTGGTCCCTAGTGGACGAGGGGATTGTATCATCCATGGACACATGTCCTAAAAGAGATCCGTAGACATATGTCTCCGAGAAAGTGGTCCCTAGTGGACATGATAGGACTGCATCGTCCTTGAGCGCTTGGTTCAAAATGTACGTGACAGGATTGCATCATCCTTGGACTTATGTCCTAAAGAGATAGGGATTGATCATCCCGTAAGTGGATCAGGATTGCATCATCCTTGGACTTATGTCCTAAAGAGATAGGGATTGATCATCCCGTAAGTGGATCAGGATTGCATCATCCTTGGAATTATGTCCTAAAGTGATAAGGACTACTCATCCTGTAAGTAGATTGGGATTGCATCGTCCCTAGACATGGTGAGGTGTCTTAAAGTGATAAGGACTAATCATCCTGTAAGTAGATTGGGATTGCATCATCCCTAGACATGGTGAGGTGTCTTAAAGTGATAAGGACTAATCATCCTATAAGTAGATTGGGATTGCATCGTCCCTAGACATGGTGAGGTGTCTTAAAGTGATAAGGACTAATCATCCTGTAAATAGATCGGGATTGCATCCTCCCTAGACATGGTGAGGTGTCTTAAAGTGATAAGGACTAATCATCCTGTAAGTAGATTCAGGATTGCATCGTCCCTAGACATGGTGAGGTGTCTTAAAGTGATAAGGACTAATCATCCTGTAAGTTGATTCGGGATTGCACCGTCCCTAGACATGGTGAGGTGTCTTAAAGTGATAAGGACTAATCATCCTGTAAATTGATTCGGGATTGCACTGTCCCTAGACATGGTGAGGTGTCTTAAAGTGATAAGGACTAATCATCCTGTAAGTTGATTCGGGATTGCATCGTCCCTAGACATGGTGAGGTGTCTTAAAGTGATAAGGATTGATCATCCTGTAAGTTGATCTGGATTGCATCATCCATAGACATGAGAGATGTCTTAAACTGAGAGGGACTGATCATCCCGTAAGCGGATCAGGATTGTATCATCCTTGGACCTATGTCCTAAAGTGAGAGGGATTGATCATCCCGTAATTGGATCATGTGTGTTGCAGGGTATGCTGCTATTGTGTATACTTGTATTGATGAGGATACTTGTATTGATGATATGTACACTTGTATTGATGAGGATACTTGTATTGATGATATGTATACTTGTATTGATGAGGATACTTGTATTGATGATGTTTATACTTGTATTGATGAGGATACTTGTGTTGATGATGTATACTTGTATTGGTGTGGATACTTGTACTAATGGTCTAGATGACGATGCTGTCGATCGTGATGGTCTAGATGACGATGCTGATGATCGTGTGATGACGATGCTGCTGATCGTAATGGTCTAGATGATGACAATGCTAATGATCGTGTGATGACGATGCTACTGATCGTAATGGTCTAGATGATGACAATGCTGATGATCATGTGATGACGATGCTGCTGATCGTGATGATCGTATGATGACGATGCTGATGATCATGAGGATCTAGATGTTGATGTTGTTGTAGCTGTTCAAGTGCTGCAGAAGATAAAGACTTAGTACTGAAGATGTTGATGTTCCAGTATTGAAGATGTTCCAGTAACTTCTTGAGTTACTGATGATGTTGAGAAAGATTCCAATGATTTATAGATGTATCATGTATGATGCTGATGACTCCTTGCTCGTGCAGATGTTGTTATAATATCCTTCTCATTAAGGGGGAGTGTTGAGATATTGTAACTTCAAAGAATATTATATTTGTACTTTATTATTCCGGAGATGATTCATTCCTCCATGAAGATCTTATTGTATATCTGGAGATGTTTATTCCTCCGTCGGAATGTGGTAACTTGGGTTATTAGACTTCCCTAGTGGGGGTCGGCCATGTATGTGTTATGTGGGTCAAAGGGATATTAGACCACCCTAGAGGAGTCGGCCCAGTCAGTTGTAATGGGGTATTTAACCCAATGGTTAAATACGAGCCTACATGATTTGTGTAAAAGACAAGTCGGAGTAGTGTATAAATAGAGGAGGTGTATTCCTCATTTTACACACACACTCACTCACTTGAGAGTGGCACACTTATGAGAGAGAGGTATGCTATGGAGAAGGAGGAGCTTATGCTTAGGGTTACATCTTTTGTATTTGCTGGTCATCTATATTGAGGAAGCTTTGCTGGGTTTTCTACCCCATGAGGGTTTCCCAGGATAAATCTGTGTCTCTTGTGTTTATGCTGTGCTTGTTGTTTCTTCAGTGATCCTGTATATGCTATTATTGTGAAATGGAATGTAATGCTGCTATTTTATGTCTTAGCATATTAAATCTTAACAATTGTCATTAAATGATATCTATAATGGAAAATTTAAAACTCAAATAAGGTTGAAGTCAAGTTGGGAAAAGAAGACCAATTATATGAGTTATATAAATAAACAATTCATCCATGGAATTCAAAACTTTTATTTAAATATATTTTTAAAGACATGGTGTGACCTAAGATAGTATACAAAAACTAGGCTTGGAATCCAACAAAGTAGTTGAGTTTGAGCCCTAAACGCATCCAACCCCTTGAATACATCCCAGTGACCTCCTACATTAGCTCATGGTTGCTTGTTTTCCTTCCTTTATCAATTTGCATATTTAGACTTGTCTGGAAGCATCCTAGTAAACATACAAGCATTTTATCCATCCATGGAGTGAGGCGTAGTAACCAAAGGACATTAGGAAATCACGTTGAATTTGGACATGTTATGCCACCACTTGGGATAGGTGTAGCCACAACATGGAACCAGAAACAAACTGAATCAAGAGATACTGACCAACTCCCATGTACATGACTAACTAAGGGTTGAAGAGGGAATTTACGCAAGTTCTTCCCATTTATTTATCAACTTTCACTAATCAAAATATGGACCCACAATCACATAAACGTTGGTAGTGTCATGAAATATACATGGATCCTATGTTTTGAATACAATCACACCCATTACACCAACAACATGATTTCCATAACATTTATTGTAGAAGAAGACAAACATACACATCACATTTAGAATTTCAGGGGACTCGAAATTTCATCTAGCCATTCATAATTTTCCAATCAATTCCTATAGGGCCACTTGGAATCCAAAAATTGGACCTTTCGATGACAAATTTTAACAAACTAATGACCCCATATTCAAAATAATTACAAAACATGCCATAATTTACACAATAGAGCATAAATTTGAAAGAAAATATTAATTCAACGAGGATTTGAATTACCTTCACCATCAATGGAGAAGTTAAGGACCAAACAACTTTATCATCCTGGTCAATTCCTTGAAGGGTATCATGCTCGTCATCGTTAGTCATCAAGTATGCCATGGAAGCTAGCTAAATTGCAAGGTTATCTTCCTCCGTTGTATAATATATGTGTTGCAAAGGAAGAATAAGAGGGTCTAAATTTTCCAGCTCGGTGTTCCTCATCCTCTACCCCAAAAATTTGAACTTGAACTCCGGTACAAATTCCCATGCCAAACACAACCCTCAAAGCAACCTTTTTAGATAAGCTCTTGTAAAGCCACATTTTATGAACAGATAACCTCCTCCAAGCAGCAATTGAGGTGACCAAAAATGAAATCCACCTTCAAACAACAAGCATAAACACAAATTACTCAAGTTTTCTATAAATGACATAATTGCATTAACATTTATGGTAGAACAAGAAATATAATCATGATATATCGATTTTTTGAAAACCAATACCTATAAAAATAGAAAGGGTGTTCTGCCACAACACTACACCATCAACGTTCACAAGTTTTTGTCCCAGGAAGAAGGGGAACAATACAAGATTTGCCAAAACTTGAAGAGTGAGAAAACTCTTCAAGCATTCATCACAAATGTTAAATGAAAGGGGATGGGTGTTGTAAAAACCTATACCTGGAAAAGTTGAAAGGAGAGTCTATATCCATTGCCATGATAGGAGTGCAGTACAAATGTTTTTGGTTATGGGGGAGACTGTAAAAGCAATGGACTCGCCGCAGGTATTTACCACATGACATGGGGAGGGATTGTAGTAGGGAAGCAAAATTGTGAACATGCTATCTGACTTGGTGGCACTGAAGAATTCGAGAAAGAAAGCTAAGATCATCGCAATTACCAATTCAACATTTGACGAAACGTCACAGTAGCCAAGGAACAAAATGGACAAGCACATGGAAGATTCTATGGCATATATGTGGTGAATGGCGAATTTAGAGTGGGTCGAGGAATGACAAATATGGGAATAATGTCTCAGAAACCCTCCTTCACAGAATAAACGCCTTCGATGTAATAATTAATATAAGTTGACCATGTTGGTGGTCTCATTAGAGGAGACAATTGTTGGAACATTTAAAAAAACCCACTATGTCATTCTATACTTAAAGATAAATTAATTAATCATTTATGATAAATTTCCTGAGTTTTGACTAGGTAAAATAGGCCAGTTTTGTCTTTTAGTGGACCACGTGTCATCCTAGCTCACCAAAAAAAATTTGGATGTATTCTGGAAAAGATTTCCTTGGATTTTGTCTGATTTTATTCTATTCCTGAATTAGAAAGACACGTTCCTGATTTAGACAACTTTATCCTATTTTTCTACTTTCTAGTGGAAAAGGAAAAGCTAGTTGACTTGGAAACTCTTGCCACTTGACCAATTCGACCTCCACATCATATCTAATCTCCTAAATCCATCAATACATTCTATTTACCTCACTCATGAGCTTCCATACCATACTTACTAAATTCGTGAGCCGCTAGGACAATTTTGGAAACTATTTTTGCCACCTAGGGGGTTTTTTGTCTTTTCTAAGCCTTTTCTTTTTTCTCTTTCCAAATTTCCTCAAAGGAATTTGATTTTATCCATGGAGGATATATTATATATTGTTATAATATAAATGAATAATATACAAAGTGATTTCCACAATTTATTCTCTCTATTCTTCTTCTCTCATTGTCTGAAATATTCCATACAATTGTCTTATGAATCTAGTTCCTAGCAATTGAAAAACTCACATGACCTATCAGAGATATCTTGATTCAAAGAAATTTCCAAGAGTGTGTTTTGCAAATATTTAAATCACCAGGAGCACATCAGTATGGATAAAAATCAAGCCAAAGTTATGACCCTCACTCCCTTCAATTTCTTTGTCTGGAAGGCGCATATGATCATCCAGCTTTGAAGCAAAGTATTGTATAGAGTCACTATGGGGCTTGAAACTGAAACAGGAGTTGTTGCACTAAAATCCAAATGGTTCAATAGGATTAATGAAGCTTATGGGTTACTTTGTCTCTCTGTATCTCCAGATATTCTATTCCATATTGATTATCTATCCACTCCAAATGAAGTGTGGAAAAAGCGAGAATCTATATTTGGAAAACAGGACGAGCTCAGAGGTCATTTGTTGGAGATTGAAATGATCTCTCTTAGTCCAAGTAATTTAGACTCTATGGAGGAGTTCATCTCAAAATTAAAGAACCTAGTGCTTCAACTCAAGCAATGTGGCATAGAAAAGAAGGATGAGCAATTAATCCTTACCATTCTGTCAAAAATGGGCTCTGAATACTCAATATTTGTGTCTACTTTTCATTCTACAAGACTTGCAATTCCCAAGTGGAAGATTCCAACCTTGGATGCATTCATTGATTCACTCACTCAGGAGAAGGACAAGTTGTTCCAAATGAAGGATCTATCACCCTCCAAATACTTTTCACTTGTTGCTCATGGAGCAAAGAGTTTCAAGAATGACAAATCCAAACAAAAGATATTGTCAGAAGAAGAGGATTCTGATGGAGATTCCAAATCCAAGAAGATGAAGAAGGATAAGCCAAAGTTTTTTTATTGCTACAAAGTTACTCATCCTGAGAAATCTTGCTTCAAGAATAAATTGGACATCATGGCCAAGATGCTTGGAAAGCATAACATAGATGTTCCTAGCTTTGCAAAGAAAGAACAAGGCAAGCTTGTTGTAGAACAAGAACACTGTTTCCAAGCCTCTCCCAAAGGTAATCATGTTTATGCTTTGAGTGCTAGAGTGAAATATAATTCTGATGTCTCTGATTTTGATTCACATTCTGATATATCAGAATCAAAAACCTCGACTTCTTATTTGGAACAGTCTTCGGTCAGTTCATCCAAGTCTACTCTCAAAACTAGTCATTTTTTACTAGCTTCTGACTTGTCTTATAAAAGGTCTTTCCACCTCCATTCAAATATTTTAGATTCTGATTTAGAAGATGATTTACAGTCTTATATGCAGGTCATTACATATCCCACACCATTTTTCCAACCTTTGGATGCACAAAATACCCCACAACCCCCAAGTTCTCCAGTTAAGAAACTACACAATTCTATGTTTTCCTACAATGTGTCACTTGCCTCTGTTGCACTTTTGTCTTTCATATCCTTCATTGGTTGGAAAGCCATGTTTTTGGCCATATTTGTACTGATATTCCACACATATGGACCTGACCCCATCACTCATGGTTCAAAATTCAAGTCCTCACACTCTCCAGGCTCGCTCAGCTGTCAAGGTGACTTAGTTTCTCACACTTTTCCTACTGAAACTCGGTTTGATCGTGGAAACTCCACATATTTACTGGTTTCTGCTCTATATGACTCACATTTTGATATTTCAGAGCTGCATGATATCATTTTAAATATCAGAAATTTCCTACATCAATTTGAGAAGAAGATACAAGAACTAGTGCACCAAATTGTAGCTACATAAGAAATTGATCCTGTTGAGTTCATTGTTTCTCCTTAGGAATGAGTATGCATAGATATTCTTTCCATCATTGATTATTTTTTCATATTGGATTATATATGTTACAGCAGAAAGAAAAATTCATTTGATGCTCCCCCATCATCAGAAGATGAGCTTCATAGAGCTTCAACACATGGTTCTTGCCTACACAACATTGATGCACTGATGCATGATCATGACATCCACATTATCTTCATCAAGTCTATTACTCAGAAGTAGCCCATTCAGCTCATTCAAATGAGCAAATTGATTGTATGAAGACATCAAGCATGTCCATTTTTTAGGGAGGGTTTTGTTCCCATGAGGTTTTCCCTGTTTCCTCGGTTTACATGGACTAGTTATTTTTGTATTGGGGTGACCAAAAGCCTTGTTGCTTGGGCCCTATATTTCTGATATTTTTTTGATTCCCATCACATAAATTCAGGCTTAAGGGGGGGTGTTGGAACATTTAAAAAAACCCACTATGTGTGATGCACCTGCAACAATTAATTAATAAAAATATGCGAAATAGTAGAAATGACAGAACTCAGAATCACTTTTATATTGATCACAGGCCACTTCGAGGGGGCAATCTCCTATGAGCAAGCTCAATACAAATAACTTCACCGTGCCTTCATAGGTCTCAACACACACTTATATACTAAGTCTAGGCACCAATACTATGGGTCAAAACCATTGGCCACTACAAACTATGGATATACTACGAGCGACTTACAAAGCATATGCACCAACAACAATAACATAAACTATTGATCAACAAATACTACAGGATGACTTACAAAGCATATGCGTCCAACAACAATATACTAACAAAGTAAAGACATGGGTTCCTAACATCCCCTCCCCCTTAAAAAAAGCTTTGTCCTCAAAGCTTTAGATGTGGAAATTGTTGTTGAATCTGAAGGAGTGGTTCCCATGTAGCATCTTCTGGTTGCATGCCGTGCCACTGAATTAAGACCTCTGTGATAGAGTGAGAGTGAAGTTGACGAGTGCGTCGATTGAGGATGGCCTCCGGCTCCAAAAGGATGGATCCTTCATTATCAAGTTTGGGTAAAATCGTTTGTCCACTGATGTTGGTGCCAAGAACTTTCTTCAGACAAGAGACATGAAAGACTGGATGAATGCGAGAAGAAGGAGGAAGTTCCAATTTATAAGCAACGGACCCAATCTTCTGAAGAATCCGATATGGCCCATAGAACTTTGGAGCGAGCTTATGATGCCCTTTGAGTTTCAGGGAAGACTGCTTGTACAGCTAGAGATGAAGAAAAACCATATTGCCGACTTGAAAAGTGCGCTCAGAACGGTGTTGATCAGCTTGTTGCTTCATGCGATTTCTTGCCATGTGAAGATTGTCCCGCAAAATACGAAGAATCTGATCACAGTTTCAAAGGACCGTGTCAACTTCCTGAACTGGTGAACTGGTGGGGGTGTATGGAAGAAGAAATGGAGGTGCCTAACCATAGACTGCTTCATATGGGGTCATTTTAGAGGCAATGTGGTAAGAGGTATTGTACCACCATTCAGCGAGAGGGAGCCACTTTGTCCACTGATGTTGTTGTTCAGAGGTGAAGCAACGAAGATAAGTTTCCAAGCATTTATTGATAATTTCAGTCTAACCATCTGTTTGTGGGTGATACCCTGAACTCATCTTCAGTTTTGTGCTAGTGTGGTGAAATAGTTCAGTCCAAAAATGACTGGTGAAAGTCGCATCATGATCCGAGACAATGGAAGAAGGGATGCCATGAAGACGAAAGATCTGGTCCAGGAAAATTTGAGCTACTGAAGAGGCTGTATAGGGATGGCTGAGAGCACAAAAATGACTATATTTGGAGAGGCGATCAACCACAACGAGAATCACTGTCTTCCCGCCAGATTTAGGGAGCCCTTCAATGAAATCCATAGAAATATCTGTCCAAATCCGTGTAGGTATGGGAAAGGGTTCGAGCAATCTTGGAAGGAGTGTTGTTTCACCCTTATTGCACTGGCAGGTATCACATTCGGCCACCATCTGTTGAATTGTCCTTTTCATGCCCTGCCAAAAGAAGTTATGCCATGCCCATTCATACGTTTTGAGGAACCCAGAGTGCCCTGCCAATGGAGAAGCATGGAGTTCATAGAAGACAGCCTGTTGAAGATCTATGCTCTGGGGAAGCACCAGACGACCCTTGTATCTCAGAGAAGCACCATCCCAAGAGTAATGTGGTACAGCAGAAGGGTTGTTGGTCAAGCGTTGGATGATTTGAGATAAGGAAGAGTCATTGACATAACCCTATTGAACAGATTGCAACCAATTTGGAATAGGCATAGAAATAGCTGAAAGAGAACCTTGGGCATCAAATGTGCGAGAAAGAGCATCTGCCACAATATTGTCTTTACCCTTCTTGTAAGTGATCTCATAGTCATAACCCATGAGTTTGCTAACCCATTTCTGTTGTTCCGGGGAGGAGACACGCTATTCCAAGAAATATTTCAGACTCTGGTGATCAGTCTTGATGCAGAAATGATTCCCTAATAGGTATGGGCGCCACTTCTGTACTGCATGCAAAATAGCCATCATTTCCTTCTCATAGGTAGAGGCAGCTAAATTCTTACCTGAAAGGGCTTTGGTGGTGAACGCAATGGGGTGTTCATCTTGAAGGAGAACAGCACCAAGTTCATTGCCGCAAGCATCACTCTCAATAGTGAAGGGCTTGGAAAAATCGGGCATAGCTAGAACAGGTGTAGTAAACATAGCTTGTTTTAGTTTGTCAAATGCACACTGAGTAGCATGTGTCCATGTAAAAGCATCCTTTTTCAATAGAGCAGTTAATGGAGCTGCAATCTTCCCATAATCCTTGACAAACTTGCGGTAGTAGCCCGTCAACCCCAAAAAACCACGAAGGCTCTTGAGTGTCTGAGGATGCGGCCAGTTGTTCATGGCATCGATTTTGGCAGGATCCACGCGAACCCCTTGTGCTGAGATAATGTACCTGAGATACTCAACTTCCTTCTGTCCAAAAACACATTTAGACTGCTTGGCATGGAGATGATGGTCAGAGAAAAGTTGCATGACAAGATACAGATGCTGGAGATGTTCATCCCATGTTTTACTGTAGATGAGGATATCATCAAAGAATACCAGAATGAATTTCCGCAAGTAGGGTCAAAATATTTTATTCATTAATGCCTGGAATGCGGAAGGAGCATTAGTGAGGCCAAAGGGCATGACCAAAAACTCATAATGGCCATCATGTGTGCGGAAAGCTGTTTTAGGGATATCATCCTTATGAACCTGAATTTGATGATACCCAGAATGAAAATCCAACTTGGAGAAAAAGTGAGCCCCATGAAGCTCATCAACAATAGGAATTGGAAACTTATCCTTGATGGTGAGGTGATTAAGTGCTCGGAAGTCAATGCAGAGGCGCCATGACCCATCTTTTTTGAGGACAAGAATAACTGGAGTAGAAAAGGAACTAGTGCTTGGGCGAATAATACCTTGCTTTAATAAGTCCCGAACGAGCATTTCAATCTCCATTTTTTGGTGAAATGGGTAGCGATAGGGACTGATGTTGGGAGGAACACTGCCAAGAAGGAGTTGAATACGATGGTCTTCTGGCTTGGAAGGTGGCAATCCCATTGGTTCAGTAAAAACACCTATATATCGATCCAGAATTTGTTGTAGATCCAAAGGAGTAGTGGAGACTGCTGAAGGTTGCATCTGAATGGAATGGAGCTGAGCGATGACATTATGTGAATTCTTCTTGAGGATTTTTTCCATGCGATGTGAACTGATGATGCTGAGAGAACCTAGTTGTAATCCTGTCAAGGTGTGTTTTTGGCCATTGAGGGAAAACTACATCCAAAGTTCAGCAAAATCCCATAAGATAGGGCCAAGTGTGCATAGCCATTGAGCGCCCAAAACCACATCACATCCGCCTAAGGTCAAGGAAAACATGTCAGAGCGCAAGGTATAATCTCCCATAGAGATACGCACATTTCGACACTTCCCTTTGCAAGGTAAGGTGCCCCCATTGGAAACCATGACTTCAAAGTTGGAGCAAGGATGGATAAAACAATCAACTTGTTTGGCGATCCGAGGTTCAATAAAATTATGAGTGCTACCAGAATCAATGAGTATTGTAAGAGGAAGCTTCTTGAAGTAACCCCTGGCCTGCATTGTTTGGGGGGTGGTGATTCCAGCTAAAGCATGGAGAGATATCTTTGGTTGGTCATCCTGAGACGGAGGGTCAATAGGCGGTTCCTGAATTTCGACTGGAGCATCCAATGTTTCTGGATCTTCGTCACCAATTTCAGAGGCAGGCGGAGAATCCACATCCAAGAGATAGAGCTTTTGCTGAACACATCTATGTCCCCGAGTGAATTTCTCATCACAATTATAGCAAATCCCCTTTTCTCTGCGTGCTTGCATCTCTGTTTCAGACAAACGCTTGATAGGAGTTGGTCGAGGAGCCTGCGGTATAGGTGGTCGTTGAGAACCCATATTTCAGAAGGGAACAAAAGTGGGCTTAGAGCATTGTTGGGCTGCAATCTTGTCTTCTTCCAACTTAGCCAACCCTAGGGCTTCCATCATTGTGTTGGGACAGAACATTTTGACCTCAGAGCGGATGGCATCCTTTAGACCACTGATAAAACAACTCCGATAAAAGTCATCAGATAATCCTTCGGTGTGGTTGGTTGGATTCTCAAATTCGGTTTGATACTCTCTCATAGTGCCAATTTGGCGAAGTTTAGTGAGGGCTCCTGTGAAGTCATTGAAAGCACTAGGACCAAATCATTGCAAAAGGAGCTGGCAAAAGTCTGGCCATTTGGGATCTGGATGAGCCTTGATGTACCAACGGTACCATTGAAAAGCTTCCTGTTCCAAATGAAAGGATGTCAGCGAAACTTTGTTGACATCAAAAGTATTATGAAGATTGAAATACTGTTCTGCATGATAGATCCATCCAGTTGGATCGGTACCATTGAAGCGAGGAAAATCAAGCTTCGGACCACAGAAATTGCTAGAAGAAGAGAACCCATTGTATGTTGAAGACTCGGACTGCCGTTTGTTGTTCATAGCTGAATGTCAAGATCGAGGCCGAGAAATTTTTCCTCCAGATCCTGGAGTTTGGCTTGGATGGCTGCAAGTGCATCCTCCATGGTCTTTGCTCCTGCACGGGTGACAACCATAACCAGGATTTTTTTATTTTTTTTTGGTTGACTGGGTAGGAAAACAAAAACAGAAACTACTTCAGTAAAGAAAAATATGGACTTGGGAAAAATCTGAAGGATAATTGGGGTTTGACTAGGTTTTGGACACTGTTGAATAGACAGGGAAGCAAAAATGAGGATTTCAGAAGAAGGTGAAAGAAGGGGAAAATTTGGCAGAGGGGAACAAAGAAGCAGAATTCAGAAAGGAACTCTGTGGTAAAATTTGAAGGTGATTGGGTGAAATCTGAGGAATTTATGGCAAACCCTAAAAATAGACAAATGTGGGATTTCGGACTTTGGGAAAGGGAATTGGGGATAGGGTCCTCAGGAATGAAATATGTAGAATGGAATGATAGGGGTTCCCCGAAAATTTCAAGGGAAACAGATTGAAAACAAGGGAGATATGGGGAAAAAACTGTTTTTCTTTTAGACTAGAGCGGCTACAGCTCGGAAGGGATCTGAAACGGCGCCGAATGAATTGAAAATGGATGGATCTAGAATGGCTTGAAAAATGGATCTGAATGATTGGATCTAAAACGGCGCAGCAACGATTGACAATAGTTCAGATGAAAATAGATATGGACCCCAGGTATGTGTGGCTTCCTAACAGTTCAAGGGTTTCACTTGGCCACCAATGCTGTCTGACGGCTTGCGTATTGGGACAGTACCCCTCACTCCATGGCTCAGGTAAAATTGATAACCGCTTTGCCACTAACGACAGCTCTTGGTTTACCTCACGGGTGGGAACTAGTCAATCAGGTAGGGGTCGTTGCCCTTTTCGCTAGCAGGTCCTCTCAATGGGTCAGCTACTTTGGGGTTCTTGTGGTACTCCTCACAATGAGTTTTAGGGCTTATGCCCAAGTACTTCCCACAGTTAAGCGGATAGGGATTATTCCCAAATCTGAACCTGCAACAGATGCGAAAAAAAAATTTGGCAGAAATTTCACCCAACGAGCCCAAGAAAGTGCTCTGATACCAGACATGATGCACCTGCAACAATTAATTAATAAAAATATGCAAAATAGCAGAAATGAAAGAACTCAGAATCACTTTTATATTGATCACAGGCCACTTCGAGGGGTCAACCTCCTATGAGCAAGCTCAATACAAATAACTTCACCGTGCCTTCATAGGTCTCAACACACACTTACATACTAAGTCTAGGTGCCAATACTATGGGTCAAAACCATTGGCCACTACAAACTATGGATCAACAATACTACGGGCGACTTACAAAGCATATGCGCCAACAACAATAACATAAACTATTGATCAACAAATACTACGGGACGACTTACAAAGCATATGCGTCCAACAACAATATACTAACAAAGTAAAGACATGGGTTCCTAACACTATGTCATTGTAGACTTATGATAAATTAATTAATCATTTATGATTAATTTCTTGAGTTTTGACTAGGTAAAATAGGCCAGTTTTGTCTTTTAGTGGACCACATGCCATCCTAACTCACAATACAAATTTGGATGGATTCTAGATAATATTTCCTTGGATTCTGTCTTATTTTATTCTATTCTTGAATTAGAAAGACACTTTCCTAATTTAGATATCTTTATCCTGTTTTTTCTACTTTCTAGTGGAAAAGGAAAAGCTAGTTGAATTGGAAACTCTTGCCACTTGACCAATTCGACCTCCACATCATATCTACTCTCCTAAATCCATCAATACATTCGATTTACCTCACTCATGAGCTTCCATACCATACTTATTAAATTCATGAGCATTTAGGATAGTTTTGGAAACTGCTTTTTCCACTTAGGGGGTTTTTTGTCTTTTCTAAGCCTTTTCTTTTTGCTATTTCCAAATTTCCTCAATGGCATTTGATTTTCTCCATGGAGGATGTATTATATATTGCTATCATATCAATGAATAATATACAGAGTGATTTCCACAATTTATTCTCTCTATTCTTCTTCTCTCATTGTTTAAAATATTCCATGTGAAATTGTCTTATGAATCTAGTTCCTAGCAATTGAAAATCTCACAACAATTGGGATAAATACCTAGACCTTAAATTGAGATCCCATAGACGTGGCAAGAAATCTAGAATTGACCTGGTGCAATAGTGTGCATGCTAATATATTAGATTCTTTGTAGAAGAAACATAATAGAGGTAAAAATGTTGGCTTAAAATGACGAGCCTCCATGTTGATGTATACAAATTGTTTCATATCCATGAATCAAGGAAAAAGTTTTCAAGGCTTATGTGTGAAATGGGGTTTGTCATAAGTGTTGATTCAATCATCAAAAGTAAGATTCAAATCATAATATCTTAATGATATCCTAAATTTCAAATAGACAAATTTACCCCAAACCATACAAGAGGGGGGGCTTATTTGTTGGCCACAAAGATTTAATAGTCATTAGATACCCAGGTTTGTAGTATAACACTTCCTATCCAAGGCTATGCACTTGGTGCATCTTTCCAAGACACGACTATGGGTTAAAGTGAGAGAGTCTCACCCTATAACATGGAATTATTAATAATCAATGAGAGAGTGAAAGTCCATCAGTGGTGGAAAACCAATGAAAAGTCACACCCTAGGTCAATCGTTATATACCCAAGTTTGTAGTATAGCATTTTCTATCCAAGGTTATGCACTTGGTGCCTCTTGTCAAGACAAAACTATGGGTTGAAGTGAGAAAATATCATCGTATGACAAGAAATTATTAACAATCAATGAGAGTAAAAGTCCATAAGTAGTGGAAAACCAGTGGAAAGTCACATTATAGGTGCTTTTGGCATAGTACTAATAGGCCCAATATGACTCGAAAGGAGGATACCTATGTTACGAGATCACAATTGAAATTGTGCTCATAAGTGTGAACATTGGAATTCGTGATATGGTGATGACCCCAATGAATATTACACTAAGGTGACTAAGAGCATGGAAGGAATTATGAAATCATCTCATCCAACATGTTAAAATCAAAAGAATTAATAAAAAACACTTGTTTCTTAAGGGGATTTCATAAGTGATCACAGGAATGAAGAATCCAAGAATCCAAGCAAAGATGGAGTTCTTCTAGAGTCATAGATAATGACATGAATGAAAAGTGTACACTCTGTGCTTCAATGCTTCAAGACTGAAGTTTATAATGGGTTCCTCATAGATGAAATCAATGATAGATTTTGGCATGTAGCGAGGCAATTTAACTGTCAAATATGGCTAACAATCTAGTGTACCCATCATAAAATGGATTTCAAAAGTGTAAAACATTTAAGAATTTGATTATAACCATCAATTTTTGTGGGGGATAGCAATTTGAAATTCCAACCCTAGATGAAATCATCAAATACTATATTGAGATTATATTTAATGATGGCTCATCAAGTGGAGTAATACCTAACATAAGTCAAATAGATGTCTGACCCAAACTAAAGATTTGATGTTGGTTTATTATATATGTTCTTGCAACAACCATAAAGCTACTTAAAAGAAAACACAAAACAATAGCAATGTGATCATTCATTAAACATAATTCAAACAATCCTAATGTCTTATATTAAATCATAGTAGAAAAGGAGTAGCAAACCAAACTATTTAAGGTATTCATAAATGTAATAGTCTAAACATGTTATGATTTGAATTTTTTTGGTCATATTTTTTTATCAATTTTCTTTCAAATCCAACAAAAAATTAAGAAGAGTTACCAAAATTGTAGATATCAATTATTGAGATTGTACAATCCAAGTGTAATAAGTTTATATGAATGAATCCATTTAAGTAATGAAAAAGTGCATTTTCTATACATTATTAAAACGGATATCATTTGTATTAAAAGAAGGTCGTGAAGGACTCAAAAACTAAGAAAAATGCATATATGTCCAAAATATGCAAAATTTAAAAATTGCTCCAATTATCTAGGCTTTCATACAATAAAATTATGGTAGTCCTCGAAGATGACTAGAACAAACTAACCTCTTATTAAATTCGAAAGTATACTATCTTACATATTGACCAAGAAGAACAATACAAGTGTGAACCATAAAAAGAAACAAAGCTATCCAAACTGATGCCCACTTTGGGATTCCTCCGTTAGGATATGTTCTTTCTCCAAACCAATATAGACTAGTGGGTGTTGTTATTCATCCCTAATAAGGGCAAATCATTGGAGTGGATCTTCTTTAGTTGGACTCTGTTTAACAAAAAAAATTGAAGCCAAGGGTCATCTTGCATCATATTATGACCCTTGAGTGAAACCAAGAATTATGTTATAGTGCATATCAATGTCATTGGAAAGTTTGTTAGACTTAGTGACTTGCTCATCCAATTTAGTCTCGATTTCTTCGTACTTTTTCTCTAATTGTTCCAAATGCAAGCTTGGACATTTAATGGTCAGTTTCATGTCTTTGAGATGGGCATTGATATTTCTTAGTATCCTCATAATATCAACCACATTATTTAGGGTTGGCCATTGTATGAAAACAAAGAAAGAGTCACAACCTAATGATAAAATTACCAGAGATAGAACAATATTCTTGCAAAAAATCCACTATCATACTCCCTCTTCAATTGTGTAACACCCTAGGAAGATATCCTCAGTCCAAGATAAGAGAGGTCTACTCTTATACCCATTGAAAGACCATATGCCATAGAGAACAAGCCTAAGGGATATATATACTAAAATTTATGAAAACATTGGATTGTAATCACCCTAAACACCTAAGCATTGGAGGCCATGATCTTACCTCCATCAAAAACAAAAAATGCTAAGTGAAGTTGAGCCTAGATCCTACCTCCATCATCGCCTACTCCCATTAGTATACAACAACCCATAACATTCCCCATCCTCCTGATCCCACTATGGCCAGTAGTTTCACTTGAATGCTCCATAAAAAGGGTACTCTACTAATTGTGGTGTAAAGGGACTTGAGGCACAGGGGAGTGTCGAAGGGCCCTTATTTGACATTAAATCCCGCAATTTGGCGTGCATGTTGAGCACTCTCCAAAGCATGCCACGTGTGGTGGCTTCCCATGAAATCTTATAAATGATTAATGAAGGGTCTTAACTTGATATTTGAGTGATGTATTACAAGGTTATGGAAACCAAACCATCTCATGGGGGTCCCCATTTTTGTGAAGACCCCCTTTTTCAAATATATCACTTCATTGGTTTCTCCATCTACGAGACTATTGTTTGATCATTTGAAATGAAAGAGTTGGGACTCATCAAGCTGATCTAGGTTCCAAATGGTTCTTTGCACAATTCTACTGAGCATAGATCCCTCCTTAATGGACTTGCTTCAAATATGATTTACGAGGAATTCTTAAGAGAGTATCCAAATAGCATTACTCTTTTGACTTTATGAGAAAGGAGAATGATAGTTCCTTAAAGTAGGGTGTAAGCTTCTGCAAGATTATTGGTTCATAATGCTAATTGTTGGTGCAAAATTAGAGACCAATTTCTTGCACATGGACCAACAAAGGGAACCAATGTAGTCTAATGTGCTGGAATTTTCAATCCCCCGAAGGGGAAGATCTCATCCAAAGCACAACCAAGACCTGTGTGTGATAAGGAGTGTTAATTGTAAAGATACATGTTTGAGGGTTGTTATTATTCATATCGCAATAACATTCATCATTCTACTAGTGTGACATAAATTCATTAACCACAATATACATATGAAGAACAAATATATAGTCAATCTATTAGGTAACAAACATAATACAGATTAACCATACACAAAAATAAAAGCTAAGGGGGAGGGATTGCTTCATCTTTATTATTGATAACTGCTATTACACATCAGATTCATGGCTTTTTGCCTTACAACAACTATGGAATTAAATGCCATGGTATCAATAGAGAATCCATACCCGATTACATTATCCAAAAACCCAAGTACAAAACTAGACTTTTATGCAACTATATCGTGGCTTGATTTGTGTCTGCTTTGTTGCCTCTAACTTCCACTTCTCATTTCTTCTCTCACTACTTCCTTTATGTCGTCTTTCGCTTGCCTTGTGTTTTTTTATATACTTGCAAGGGTGGGTCAAAAACCGTTGTGGTCGTTAAGGGATTCCACAACTCTTGCTCCTTTAGCCCCATGCTTCCTTCTACCTTTTTGGGGTCCTTTCCAAAAACAAAGGATCCAACAGGCCTCAACCACAAGTGTTTACTTTCGCTTGAGTCAACTCAGATGCGTTCCTGAACCTTGTGCATCGTCTACTATGGTATATTAAAAAAAATGAGCCAAATTTGGTACTAAGCATCATTGACGTACCAAATCTGGTATTGAACAACATTGATATTTAGCTTATGTATCATGGATGCCAAAGAAAATTGTCGTATGTTAAAAACAAGAGTATTTCCTTCAAGAAAGGTTGCCTCACCATTGTTTGTGGTTTTATAAAAAAGGGGGCCAACTAGTGTGACTTGGTCTTCAAAATCTTCATCTCTCAGAACACCATTCGTAGCATCATCATGCTTGGAAAACTAACGATCTCTCTTTCAACAAGAGACCATACTCTTATATTGTATAGTAGTTGCAGCAAGGGGACTAAGAGAGTGAGATGTAGTGTGAACACCAGTGGTGATTTCAGCAAGAGGAGAAGGTTAGAGCCTCCTGGTTTTCTTCATGGAAAGGACAAAATATCTTTCCCAACTCTATTCATTGAAGTATTCTCCTAGCGTGAAACTAGGGTGGGAGCCTTCGAGGAGGTGTAATTCATGGGAACAACATAGAATGGTCTAGTAGGATAATAGATTTCATATATTAGTAGAGGGATAACCAAAGGGGATGGTGGGGCTATGTGCATGGCTACGATATAGTGGGATACAACACCGTAACTTATCATAATAGGATAAGGGAATAGCGGGGAGATGTGTTCTTATATGAATACACGTGATGATTGCAAGGTGGTCTTTCATGGTCCATGTATTGGATAGGGAAATGATATGTCAGAGATCAACAATGGATGGAAATCATGATGATTGCATCTACATGAGACCTGGAAGGTACACTGTGGTATAGGCATAACAATTTGGGGTACGGAATGCCATAGGCAAGCATGCGAGGGATGGACAATGATGAGTGATTGAGCGGTGCAATTTCATGGATGGGATTGTGGGATCTATAATGGTGCTGTGAATATGGGATGGTAGAGGCTTGAAATAGATGACGTTCTAAATGGCATGTAGTGAGTGAAAGTTCACATGGGTGAGCTTTAATTTAGTGTATTTGGGCGTAAATAGTTCTTTAATGATAAAAATACAACTATACCAATGTGATTTGGCAGTGGTGGCATATGAAATGGGATTGGTGGGTCCCCCTAACCACAATGGTTTGAACTAATTGACAACCAATTGAATTGAGATAAATGGCTGAAAAATAAGAAATGGAAAAATCATTGGACCAAAAAAGAACCTAACTCCTAACTAACTCACTCCTGGTTATAGGAGTGGTGTCTTTTGGAATCACTGATTAGAAACATAGGGCTTTAGGCATGTTCCATTCACCCAACCTGGATGGAGAATACCATCGAGTTGCGCGAGCTTAATAGCTCCAAAGTATTTGATTTTTTGCAACAATGAAAGGTCCTAGCCAATGCATTTGGAGTTTTCCTAGAAGTTTCATGAACTTGTTGTCATAAAGAAGAACTTGGTTTCCTCTGTTCAATTGTTTATGTTTGATATGCCTATCACACCAATCCTTTTGTCATTCTTTTTGAACCGTTGCGATATAATCGACCAAGAAGTAGGATTCTTCAATTTCCATCAATTTCACAAGTTTTTCTATAACTAAGTCTTCATCTATCATGTGTGTTGCAAGCATGATATGGAGGCTTGGAACCATAAATTGTCCCATAACAACTGCTTCTCTTCCATATACCAACTGAAATGAATTTTTTTTATGAAGTTTCTTTTTAGTTGTCCTGTAGGCCCATAAGACAACGGGTATCCAATCATCTTGATTTACGCAATATACTTTTGTTATCATGATCTCCATAATTTTATTGAAATATTCTACGGTGTCATTTGCTTGTGGGTGATATAGATTTATTTTGTGGTTTTGTATAGGGAATTCTTTTATTAATGCCTCGATAGTGGTGTTCAAGAAGTGATTACCCTAGTCACTTGTGAGGCTTATGGGACATCCAAACTGAGTGATGATGTTTTGGTAGATGAATTGAGTTGTTGTTTCTACGGAGCATTTGTGGACACGTGTTGCTTCGACTGATCTTGTTAGGTAGTCTATTACGATAATTGTTAAAATTCAATATGCTAAGACAGAAAATAGCAGCATTACATTCCATTTCACAATAATAGCATATACAGGATCACTGAAGAAACAACAAGCATAGCATAAACACAAGAGACACAGATTTATCCTGGGAAACCCTCATGGGGTAGAAAACCCAGCAAAGCTTTCCTCAATAAGATGATAAACCAAAATACAAGATGTGCTCCCTCCTTCTAATCCTCCTTAGAAAATCTCCCAGACAAGTGCTCCTCTTTTCAAGTGTGTGAGTGTGTCAAATGAGGAACACGCCTCCTCTATTTATACACTACTCTGACATATATTTTACACAAGTACATGTAGGCTTGTATTTAACCATTAGGTTAAATACCCTATTATAAATGATTGGGTCGACCCCCACATGGTGGGTCTAATAACCCTAGTTACCACAACCAATTCGGAGGAATAAACATCTCCAGATTCATAGTATAATCACATCGGAGGTATGGAACATCTCCGAAATAAATAATATACAAATATAATATTCTTAGAAGTTACAATATTCAACACTCCCCCTTAACGAGAAGGATATTATAACAACATCTGCAGGAGCAAGGAGTCATTGACTACATCATCTATATATCATCGGAAGCTTTCTTCAATTCATCATCATCAGTAACTCAACTAGTTACTGGAACATCAACATCATCAGAGTTGATATTACTCGATCATCAGCATCGTCATCATCATTGTCATCACACGATCACACGATCATCAGCATCATCATCACATGATCATCATCATCGTCATCACACGATCATCAGCATCGTCATCACACGATCATCAGCATCGTCATCACACGATCAGCAGCATCGTCATCATACGATCAGCATCGTCATCATACGATCAACATCATCATCACACAATCAGCAGCATCGTCATCACACGATTAGCATCGTCATCACACGATTAGCATCGTCATCACACGATCGGCAGCATCATCATCACACGATCAGCATCGTCATCACACGATTGGCAGCATCGTCATCACATGATCAGCATCGTCATCATACGATCAGCATCATCATCACATGATCAGCAGCATCGTCATCACATGATCAGCATCGTCATCATACGATCAGCATCGTCATCATACAATCAGCATCGTCATCACACGATCGGCAGCATCGTCATCACACGATCAGCATCGTCATCACACGATCGGCAGCATCGTCATCACACGATCAGCATCGTCATCACACGATCGGCAGCATCGTCATCACATGATCAACATTGTCATCATACGATCAGCATCGTCATCATACGATCAGCATCGTCATCACACAATCAGCAGCATCGTCATCACACGATCATATTACAGGATGATCAATCCTGCTCTCTTTAGGACATAGGTCCATGGATGATGCAATCCAGATCAAGTTCCAGGATGATCAATCCTTATCTCTTTAAGACAAGTCTCATGTATAGGGACGATCCAATCCCAAACACAGTGCCAGTCCTTTTTCATACTGGATGTGACCTAGATCAGATCTAGGATTTACCGCCACAGAGCTAGTCCTTTTTCATACTGGATGTGTCACATCTACAGAGCCAGCCATGTTTCATGCTGGATGTATCACATCTACAGATCCAGCCCTGTTTCATGCTGGATGTATCATATCTACAGAGCCAGCCCTGTTTCATGCTAGATGTATCATATCTACAGAGCCAGCCCTGTTTCATGCTGGATGTATCATATCTATAGAGCCAGCCCTGTTTCATGCTGGATGTATCACATCTATAGAGCCAACCCTGTTTCATGCTGGATGTATCACATCTACAGAGCCAGCCCTGTTTCATGCTGGATGTATCATATCTACAGAGCCAGTCCTGTTTCATGCTGGATGTATCACATCTACAGAGCCAACCCTGTTTCATGCTGGATGTATCATATCTACAGAGCCAGCCCTGTTTCATGCTGGATGTATCATATCTACAAAGACAGCCCTGTTTCATGCTGGATGTATCACATCTACAGAGCCAGCCCTGTTTCATGCTGGATGTATCATATCTACAGAGCCAGCCCTGTTTCATGTTGGATGTATCACATCTACAGAGCCATCCCTGTTTCATGCTGGATGTATCATATCTACAGAGCCAGCCCTGTTTCATGCTGGATGTAACCTAGAACAATTCTAGGATTTGTCACGTACATTTTGAACCGAGGTCCAGGGACGATCCAGTCCTATCATGTACCTTTTGAACCGAAGTCCAGGGATGATCCAGTCTTATCATGTACCTTTTGAACCGAAGCCCAGGGACGATCCAGTCCTATCATTCAATTCTTGGAGACCTCATGTCTACGGCTCAATTCAAAGGACCATAGTCCGAGGACGATCCAATCCCCTTACCTGTTCATTCAGGATTTAGTTCTCGGAGACATCATGTCTACGGCTCAATTCAAAGGACTAAAGTCCGAGGACGATCCAATCCCCTTACCTGTTCATTCATGATTTTGTTCTCGGAGACATCATGTCTACGGCTCGCTTTAGGACTGAAGTCCAGGGATGATCCAATCCCCACATCACTATGGGTACAAGTATCTTCATCCATACAAGTACAAACACGTATCAATACATCAAGGAATCATGTAACCTCATCATCAAAACATGTATAACAAAACATGTATCCTCATCATCAAAACATGCATAACATCTATCATAAAAAGCATGTATACATCTATCATCAAAAGCATGTATATCTAACATCAAAAGCATGTATACATCTATCATCAAAAGCATGTATACATCTATCATCAAAAGAAAAAATATAAGATTCCTAAATCTAAATAATTCTAAGTAACTAGGTGCAGTAAAAAGGTAACCTCATCATTGATGAGACAGACTTGTTATCAGATACTATGCTACTCCCCCTTTCGAGGAGGGTCCTTCTGGACTATACCAAGCTTGTCTCAGAAGTATTCAAACTTTACTCGAGACAGAGGTTTAGTCAAGATAACAGCAATCTAATCCTCAGTGCTTATATACTCGAGCTTGATAGCTCCTCTCTGCACCATATCTCGTATATAGAAGTATCGGATCTCTATGTGTTTTTGACTTATCGTGGAATATGAGATTTTCTATCTTGATGCAGTTTTGAATGTCACACATAATCATAGTGGAATTCATTTCTAAGTCAAACACTCCATATAAAAGCTTCTGAAGCCATACTGCTTCACAGCTAGCAGAGCAGACAGCTATATATATATTCTGCTTCAGCAGTACTGAGAGCCACACTAGATTGTTCCTTGCTGAACCATGAGATCATGGCAGATTCAAGACTATAACATCCACCTGATGTACTCTTTCTGTCTGAGGCACTTCCTGCCCAATCAGAATCTGAGTAACCATGTAAACGGAGTTCATGACCTCCAAGATAATATAGACCAAAAATTTAATGTACCTTTTAGGTACCTCACTACATGCTTTGTAGCTATTAAGTGCACCTTTCTAGGTTCTACTAGATACTAACTTAGGGTATTTACAGCAAAGCATATATCTGGCCTAGTATTTGTTAAATACATCAATGACCCAATGATTTGTCTATGTAGGGTTAGGTCCACTAAATACAATGAATCATTAACTAACAACTTCAAGTTGGAGTCCATGGGAGAGGCCATGTCTTTATACTCCAACATATCAAATCTTTTTAGAAACTTCACAGCATACTTACCTTGATTTAAAAGATTCCTTTTGGATCTTGCCATACTTCTAGACCTAAGAAGTAGTGCATTAATCCGAGATCTTTCATTTTCATTTCTGCAGCCATTTTCATGACCTGTTTCTCATTCCTTGTCAAAAAGAGATCATCGTCATACAATAATGGTATGATAGGTTCATCATCCACAACCTTAAGGTAGAGGTTAGGAACAACTTTACTTCTGGTAAAGCCCAAGCTTTGTCATGAAGTTGTCAATTGTCCATTATTCACACTCAGCATTGAGTGATCTTCTGCATATCTATCTGTGCCATCTCTCGTCAGATGGGTCTACTAAAATGAGCCTCAAAATCATTCAAACTCTATGGTGAGTTCCTTCTTGCATCCATGTCATATGTGTATAGAACCCATATTCAACCTTGTAGCAAAGGTTGAGATCCACATCACTCATGATGATCATTAAGCTCATCAATTGACTACTGATCCTGGGAACCCATACAGAACCTGATTACATTATTAAGAGAATGGTCTTATCTAGTCCCTTGGAGCAAAACATCTCATCATGATTCTCTTCCTCTTTCTAAGAGAATCTCTTAACCACAAGCTTTCTATAGTGTGTTTGATTTGTAAATCTTTTGTTGAACATCCATCGCTTTTTCAGAGTTCATCATTCATCATGATCTTTCCTACAAATCAAAACTAAGTACATGATTAGTAATACTTCATAATCATCAAATCATATTTGACATGATAACCTATTATGCATACAGATATCATTTACATAGTTATGCAACTATTTTGACCAATACTTTGGCACAACACTTTCCCATATCCTGTATGCATACAGTGGCTATCTAGATGCCTTCCATCTCTACCAGAACATACTATCGAGAGTGTGCACAGCTCTCAGCATGTCAGCAAAGAGGTTTCATTCTAGACAAGCAACAATGGAATGTTTGTCCAACTTACCAATCATATGCATATTAGTAGTATACTATTCAATGCTTTATGAATGTTTACACTCAGCATGATATATTCTAGGAATACAAATATGCATACAAGCAATATCATTTACTATTTCTAATAACAACTCAAATACTTATCTTTTACGTTTGTGTGGTTGCCTCCCGCTTGATCTTCTGTATGTCTTCTGAACTTCTATTCATTCTGTACCACTGTGCATGCTCAAGTGTACACTAGTGTCATCCTCGTGAGTCTTTGTCTTCATGTTGTCATGGTCATGGAACTTGATTTGTCTTTTGTAATATACCTGTGTCTTGTTAGCAGACAACATCAACCTCACACAACACCATAATGCATAAGTACAATCATATAGCCCTAATCAATGAATGTCTTCGATCATTCACATGCATTCATATTGTTACTAGGGTGATAAGACAATTAATAACATTAATCAAGATTGTACTAATAAATAACATGAAGACAAACACATTATGAACTTAATCAAGAATCAGATTTCAAGGCATACCTGAACCTCCTTAAGACATACCTGTCGAGACTTTTTGTAGTCTTCTTATGTAAGGCCTTAGCCTCAACTCCCCCTGAAACTTGATCTGGAGCTTGATTAGGGTTTTCTAGAGAAACCCTAAAAATTCAATCTTTGACTTTCATACTTCTGAATGGATGGAAGAATGTGTCTTGTTGAGCTGATCAACCTAGCATTCTTCAATTTTGAAATCTCCAAAAATTTGACCCCTCAAAATTGCCTTCGAAACTTCTGTATCTTCTGGACAGGAACCCGAACTAGGGTTTGATGAAGCCCACCCTTCTGTCCAATAAAAAGGTTCGATCCAAGGCTCTAAACTCTTATTTTTCTAAGGAGCTTCCAGCCGTGGACTCCTATTCCAAAAATTCTAACTTTCTCCGAAACCCTAAATTCTGGAAGCCATGAATAAAGGTGCTCCAAAAATAATTCTGTTTTGACAGAAATATGCACCTGATTGTTTCTGCTATAACTCTGAAATTTTTGCTCCACAGGGTCTGAAAACATTTTATGCAGTAGCCTGACCTGTCATCTTTCCATCCTCACAGGTCTGACCTCAATTGGATTTTCTGAGAGAAAGTTATGCCAAGTGTCGCAACGTGACCTGTTTATGGGATAAAACAGAAGAGCGAACTTGTACGGCATGCCACATGTCACTATTTGAACTTAGGTCTCTAAAAACTTTTCTTGAGATAGCTCGCCCTGTTATCTTTCCATCCTGATAGGTCTGACCTCAATTGGACTCTCTGAGAGAGAGTTATGCCAAGTGTCGCAACGTGACCTGTTTATGGGATAGAACAGGAGAGCGAACTTGTACGGCGTGCCACGTGTCACTGATTCACCTTCGGCCTCTGAAAAAGTTTTCTGAGATAGTGCAGTCTGTTCACTACCTATTACTTTTTACTAAATTTCATTTGTAGCTTCCTAGCCCAAGTTATGACCTTTTTTCCAAGGTCACCTGATTTTGACTGAGATCTGGAAGAGGCAGAAACCCTAACTTGTACTGATCATAACTCATAAAGTACAACGAATCTGAGGGTTCCCTTTGGACACAAGGTACCTGGGGATGTTATCTACAACCTGTAAACGTTTCAGATCCTGAAACGTTACATAAATGGATTTATAGCGAAAGTTCCACGATGACTGGTTTTTGCTATATAAAACCCTAACCTTCAAATTGTCGCAAGAGAAGCAAGTGTCATAAGTGCCATACATTGCCTTCCTTCAGGTTAGCTCTGATACCATGTTAAAATTCAATATCCTAAGACATAAAATAGCAGAATTACATTCCATTTCACAATAATAGCATATACAGGATCACTGAAGAAACAACAAGCATAGCATAAACACAAGAGACACAGATTTATCCTGGGAAACCCTCATGGGGTAGAAAACCCAGCAAAGCTTTCCTCAATAAGATGATAAACCAAAATACAAGATGTGCTCCCTCCTTCTAATCCTCCTTAGCAAATCTCCCAGACAAGTGCTCCTCTTTTCAAGTGTGTGAGTGTGTCAAATGAGGAACACGCCTCCTCTATTTATACACTACTCTGACATATATTTTACACAAGTACATGTAGGCTCGTATTTAACCATTAGGTTAAATACCCTATTATAACTGACTGGGTCGACCCCCACATGGTGGGTCTAATAACCATAGTTACCACAACCAATTCGGAGGAATAAACATCTCCGGATTCATAGTATTATCACATCGGAGGTATGGAACATCTCCGGAATAAATAATATACAAATATAATATTCTTAGAAGTTACAATATTCAACAATAATCATATAACAGGATTTAAAATGTTTCTTTGAAAGATTAATAGGTCCCAAAAAATCAATTTTCCATTTTTCAAATGATCAGTGCAAGGCTTGGACTTGTTGGAGTGGAAGTTTATCTCATCGAGATGGATTACCAACTCACTGGCAGACATCACATTTCCTGGTGTATTCATTATCATCCTTGAACATTGTTGGCAACCATAACCCTGCTTGGAGTATCTTTTTTCTTGCATCTTTTATGCTAACATGCCCACCCACAACATTGGGGTGGCATTTCCACAAAATGCTATATCGCTCATGATCTAGTACATGCGGTATAAAATATCATTGTTTCCCAACTTGTAGAATTGTAACACAATAAGATGATATTCTGCAGCTTGCACAACCAAGTGGCATTTCTCCATTCTAGAATAATCATTAGGTGTTTTCCCAGTTGTGAGGAATGATGCAATTTCTTCTAAATAGTCAGGAACGACTTCCACTATAAAGAGTGTTGCATTTGGAAACTGATCATCAATAGGTCTGTGGCTTCTCCATATTTTATTCATGATAGGTGATCAAGTTCATAATTATGTTTCCTAGGTTTGACTATTACTTCAAAGAAAAAATCTTGAAATAAGAACAACGATTAGTAGATACGACCTTCTAGGATGGACTTATTCACCAAGTACTTGAGAGCTAAATTATCTGTAAAAAAATTGAAATATCCTCCTAGCAAATAGTGACGAAATTTAGGTAGAGCATAGATCATTTCCAAACCTTCCCATTATGTTGTTGTGTAGTCACATGCCATTCGGATTGCAATATTTTTTCTGCTGGCAAAGTAAACTGGATGATCCATCTCTCCTTCTCCTAAATGAGCTAATATAGTGCTAAGGGGAATACCTAATGTGTCAACATGTACATGGAATTCCTTTTTCTAGTCGGGGAATGTCAAGATCGTAGCATTAACCATTTTTATTTAAGTATTGTTGCGAAAGTCTTTTCACAATCTTCGATCCATTTTAAATATACGATATTATTTAGCAATTGTTCCAATGGCATTGTGATCGAAGCATAGTTGTGGATAAATATTCTATAATAATCTGTATTCCCCAAATTAGAACAAAACGACTTGACCAATGTAGGTTCTTGTAGATTGACAATTTCTGCAATTTTAGTAGGGTTTACCAGTACTTTGTCGCGAAAGACAATGTGTCCCAGGATATTTCCAAAAGGAACACAAAAAATGCATTTCCATAAGTTTAGAAAAATTCCCATCTATCAACATTAACATTCTATCATGAGCTGAAGTAGTGCTACATGATCCTTAAGAAGACTGTAGACCGTCTCATCATCCAAGAATACTTCCTAAAATCTATGGAGGAATTGTCTGAAGGATGCGATTACTATTCTTGAGAAAACAATGGGTGCATTTTTCAATCTGAATGGAATGACATTATAAGCAAATTATCCCCATTATGTTGTGAAATTTGTCTTATTTTTATATTCTTCCATAATTCTAACCTAGCGATAACCAGAGAATCCATCTATGAAGGAATAAGCTTCATTTTCTGCCACTTTATCTAATACTTCATCGATGAATGGTGTTGGGAATGCATCGAGGACACATGTAGCATTTAGGCTACAATAGTCAACAAAAACTCTAATATATTATGTGTACATTTTGCTTCAGGTTTAATATAGGCCTAATCCAATATGATTCATGTACTGGAAAATTCAAGCTGATACTGAGCATACAATCAATTTATTTTTTCACCTTCTATTTCACTCGAGGATTCAGTTTGTATGGTCAGTGCTTTACAGGTTTGGTGTTAGGTTTTAATGCAATATTCATTTCATCCAAATCTCCTTGGATCCCCTTGAGCTCTATAAAATTCTATGGGAACAAGTCGATATATTGTTTTAGCAATGCTTCTATCTCGGATACAGTTTTTTCATCACAATAGTCTCTTATAGCTTCCATCTTTGGACTATCCTCTATGCGAATATTGAATTTTTATAGTTTCATAGGTTGTGTATAGAGTGCTCCACTTTCTTTTGGTTTCTTCTAACACACTTCCTTAAATCCTTCAAACTCCTTAAATGTTCAATGTCACAAGTGTTCAAGCTCATTTGGGTCTAAACTATCATGTTCTACCTTTGTGCAACAGATAGGGGATACCACTTCAGGGATCACCAAAGTGAATTCCAACAATTCTTGATGGGAAGGTCAAATGTTTGAGTGTCCCATGTTTCATAACTGATATGTGAATGGTTTTCCTTTGATTGTTGTTAATTCTTTAGTCATTGAATCACTGGTTGTGGAAAAAGAACATTCCTAAAAACAAATTGCGCGCATTTTATTCTAGCACCCCGGTCCATCATCTTGTCTTCATATGCAAGTACCAAGCCTTATGGATAGGTCCTAGCTTGTGGAAAAACCGATGAAACCAAAATTTTGGCTGCAATCTATCTAATTCGAACTGATGTTCACATAGCTCATTATGGGTATAGGGACTGGTCTCCCCCATGTAGACATATGTTACCCTTTTAATAGGCATGAATGGTTTAAACTTGATCATTAATTCCAATTGGGTTGTGTTACAGTCAGGAAGATCATATTTTTTTGTCTCCCACCATCTTACAAGAGTTCCTCTTAGTGCCATGTCTAGGACGTCCATGCGATATTCTTCTACAACTAAGGAGTTAATTTTCTATAAAATCTTGTCTAAGCCATTGGTGTTGTCATACACTGGCGGATCCTTGATCTCAACCCCAATCCATTAAATTGATTTAGTCATTGCATAATGTCTAGAAGAGATTTCATGTTTCCCATTCTACCAATTGTCCCAAGCTTCTTCAAATTCACTATCAAACAAATGAATGCGTCTCCATCTTACCGAGCCTTTTGTTGTCGGGTTCATATAGTATTCTCTCTTTCCTGCTGTCAAGGAGTATATGTGATCCAAAACATCTCTTTCCATATTCTCCTTTACTGGCTCAATGTATCGAGGTCCTTAGTGTAGGTCTAAAGGTTGTGTTACCTTGATACCATCAACTTCGAAGGTCATTGTCCTATTTTTCAAGTCAATCACTCCATAGTTTTTGTAAGCCCATTATATGCCTAGAAGACTTGTGTAGGTATTATTTCCACCCATAATATCAATTAATTTGAAATCTATGATGGTTTTGATGCCTCCTAGATCAAATTCAACATTCTCCAATTGGCTAATTAGGAAGATACAACACTGATTCGCCATCCTCAACTAAATAGGAGAGTAGATAAGAGGTAGACAACCCATTTCTTCCCAAAACTTATTTGGGAGTATGTTCACATCAGACCCCAAATCTAGCATCACATTCTTAATATCATATCCATGTACTTGTGCATATCACTGAAACTATTGACCATTCCTCTTCCTTATTTTCTTCTAGACTAGATGAATGTTTATCTCAGGTAGCAGGAGCATATCTCTTCATCAGCTTCCACAACTTCATGTATTTCACGAAGTGTTATGCGCAACTTATAAGTGGCGCTTTCATCTTCTAAGATATCTTTTAGCGATGAAAAACACATAGAAATATGATTATTCACCTTCTTAGTACATGTCCTTATTCCATCAAATCCTATCGTATCATCTCTTATGTATTGATGGGAAGGTCCTACCTCATCCCTAAATGGTGGGGTCAATATCTTCCTGAACATCTCAATAGCATCACGATAAATTTCTTTCCGATGAAATAGGACGTATTTATTCTTTCTTGGAGTCGTTTCGCTTATCACTAGAGATTTTCGTCTACGTTGGAATTCTCCAATCCCTACTCATCCTTGGGTAACAATAAATCCTGTGACACTACAGTTTTATCGAGGTTCAAAATTAATGAAATTAGTTGTCCTTCTTGTGCAATATTCCCATTTTTCAATAATCTCTGGGCACTCTTCAATAGTGTAGATGTTTATACAACAATATGTACACTAGAGTCTCTTAGGTAGAGGTAAATCTTGAGCAAGGTGTCCAATTTCATTATAGTTATAACAATGAATTGGGCCTATGCAGCTTCTTCCTTATCCATCTCCAAAACTCCTTTTGTGTCCTCCATCACCCCCATCTTTCTGGGGCTTGATTTTCTACTTGATATATAGAGAGTCCAATATTTTTGCTAATGCATCCAATGCTCTGAATTTCTCAATACTGTGTATATTAAATCCACAAAATTCACTGTATATTGTATTTGGCACTGAGGAATACTTCTTTAATATTGGGAAGAGTTGAGGAGGGTGACCATAAGATTTATAGAATTCACAGTAATTTTTTCGAGAACAACTTGGTGGATCTAGGTACATTGGTTGACCTGCTAATTGAAAAGGGTTCACTTTGGTAACTTGTACAACAGTTTCACTTGGTCCACTTCCAAATGGTCCTCCTGGTGGGATCCATCCTCCCCTCATTCTAGGACATTTTGATACATGATGGCCCTCTATCATACATTGTTTACACTAGACTTGCAGTCAACTTGGATTTGGTATATGTAGCTCTTGAAGTTTTTCAGTTAGTTCTGCAAATGTTCTATGTACTTGTGCCAATTCCTTGGAAGATGAGGAATTCCCTACTACAGTGGTGTTTGGGTAATTAGCCATGGCCTCAATATTTATAGCATGTTTTAATGTAGTTATGGGTGATTCTATCACTTGTTGTGATGGGGAATTATGGTTAAAGGTAATAAAACTTGGATAAACCATTTCTTATGATGGGAATAATCCACTAGAAATGAAAGCTTCATTAATACATCTATAAAGAATCATGCATAATCCCAGGAAAATTCTCCATGCATCTACTGAATTTCTCTTAGTTCCACAATACCTTGTTGTTTTTCCTTAGGTTGCGAAAATTTATCCAAGAATAATTTCTTTATCACTTCTAGAGTAGGGGATACTGCATTTGGGTCTCTCTTTTCATTCAATTTCATGTACCATTGTAAATATCTTCCTCGTAATGTTGTCTGAAACTCAACTAGTTTGGATGCCATTTGAGTCACTCTAGCATTCCACATAGCTTCACAGAGGAACCAATGTTGTGTCACGTCATATTCTCCTCCTCTCCCAAAAATATATGGACATTTTAGGGGCAGCCCTACTTTTACTCCAACCATCAAAATAGCCATGGACCCTACTAACACAAATCCTTGGGGTCCCAGTTATGCTACCATATGTTACCACTAATATATAGAGAACTACTATTGCTTCCTCCTACTAGTGAATTGTTCTGTAAACTATTTGTACTACTATTGATCTTATTGTACCAAGGTAATTGTAAAACAAATGTCTGAGATTTTGTTACCAATTTATGCGAGGGCACCTGGGGTCAATCAAAGGAGTGCTACTTTCGTTTCTTTTGGTATCTACTTCCACGATAACGAGGGTTCAATTTTTGGGGTGCTTCCATCTTCTACATGTCTTGACATGAGTCTGACTATTCTGCAACCATGTTTTGGGTTGGTTTGGGTCACTAATTTACACTCTGCTACTTGGAAACTGGATTTTGCAGTCTTATTTCTTGCTTAGACCTTCTCCCTAGCTTCCTCTTATTGGCTTATCCAACACCTCTATCCCTCTTTCTCTTAGCCTTGAGCTATTCAGTTCCTCTCTTTGATTCATTTGACATAGATCATTTTCACTTTCTTCATTTCTTTCCCCATTCCACAACTCGTTTTCTAGTTGTGCACATCGTCTTCATGACTTTCTCATTTTTTCTTTCCATCATTGTTCATGGATTTTCGCTCTTCTTTCTGCACGCCAAACCCCAGAATCGTTACTAGATTCCCCCTCCATTGACAGTAGTTCCCACCTTGTGCAACATAGAAACATCACCTTGACCATTCCCCTTGGGTGCAATGGTTTTACTCCTCCATTCTAATCTAGTTCAATAGTAGGAATGTGAATTCGACCATCCAGGTCTTAATACACAATAGAACTTCCTTCATTAATATGCTCCTAGCTCCCTTTCTGAGTGATTCTTTGGCATTGGATGCTAATTGATTATTTCCAGCTGCAAATTCCAGAATAAACCAGTGAGGGTGCTTTCTACCCCAAAATCAACAACTATAGTTAGAGGTGCATCCAAATGGTTCAATTTAATCAGATCCCTATGAGTCCACTAGATAATTCTCCTTTGTTGGTTTCGATATTTAGGTGCTTCCACAAGTATTCACAACCACTCTGCAAGTACGACTGGAATTTCAATCCACAAAATTTTGCATTGATCTAGTGGTGGTCCTTTGTATAAAATATATTGTTCGATTCTTCATGCTTCCCACTCTCATAATTTGGCTTAATGGATTATGAAGTCTTCATTCTTCTTGTCCCACCATAGTTGAATTTGGCTTGTCATCACCTGCATATCCATATAGTCAACAACATCCTTTTAAAAACCAGGTCTCGACAATAGAACCATTTTTTGGGGCAAAATTAGACACCTCGTTCTTGCATATGGGAAAACACCGCTATAGTCTAGTGTGCTGACATTTTCAATCCCCCGAAGGGGAAGGTATCACCTGAAGCACAACCAAGACCTACATGTGATAAGGAGTGTTAAGTATAAATATATGTGTGCGAGGATTGTTACTATCCATACCACAATAGCATTCATCATTCTACTACTATGAAAGAAATCCATTAATCACAATATGCATAGGAAAAATAAATATGCAGTCGATCTAGTAGGTAACGAACAAAATATAGATTAGCCATACACAAAAAAAGAGTTAAAGGGGGGCAAAATTCCTTCATATTTATTATTTGCACATCATATTCATGGCTCTGCAACCTTACACAAACGTGGAATTACTCGTTGTGGTACAACAGAGAACCCATACCTAATTATATTATCCAAAAACTGAAGTACAAGACTAGTGACTCTGACTTCCATTCTTCTCCTTTCTTCTCTTCCTACTTTGTTTCTCTCCTCTTCCACTTTCCTTATTTTTTTTATACACTTGTGGGGGTGGATCCAAAACTGTTGCGGCCGTTAGGGGCTTCTGCAACTTCCACTCCTTTACCCCACTCTTACTTCTGCCTTTTTGGGTCCTTTCAAAAAACAAAGGAATCAACACTAATACTCCATGAAATAGGCATTCTTTGTTTCCTTTGGGATCAAATAAGATCCTTGCACCTACCACCCCTTGTTACACCAAAATATCGTCATCATGATTTTTGTACCCTTTATATGCCTTGCTTCCCAAAGTATATGGACTAAAACACCAAAAGAGAAGTTGATGTATATCCCTTTAACTTTGTGTTATTACCCCGACGCGCCTATTCTCCGGCAAGGTGCATCAGATTTAAGGTGATGAGATTTGCACCTTAGCAGAGTGCGTCGTTGACGTTGGATGCTCTTACACAAGGTGTCTCCCTCCTATTGGTGCGAGTTGTCCTTGTGCAAGGTGTGTCGTTGTTGGTTAAAGTGGATAAAGAGAAGATTTGAGCAACTTCTCGAAGCTTGGATGGAGTGGAGAATTATCCCTACATATATGGAAAGGTGGAATTCGATCCCCTTACCTAGTGGGATGATCCCTTAAGCATCTCCCCTAAATCCTCAATCTCTCCTATCCCTTTAGCCCTATATATATGAACCCCCTCTTGATTTTCAAGAGAAGAAGGAGAAATTACCTATATGCTGGTGGAATTTGTCTAGGAGACCCTCTTCATCCATAGGAGGCTATAAGGCTTTGATATTTTGGGGCAATATCATTTGAGTTGGAGTCATAACATCAAGGCATTAGTTGTAACTCTCTACTTTGTATCTGCTGCAAATTACATTTAATACGATTTCTTTCCATAAACTTGTTGTCTTGATAATGTTTAGGATTGACCTCTTTGATTGTTGATCTAGTTAGATTCATAATCATATGCTTTCATTATTCATTTGTTTCCACTTGCTCCATCTTGTTTTGCAACCGGAGATCGAGGAATTGGGAGTCAGATCAAACGAGGAGAAAGGAGTTGCATCCACAAGGTAAGATCATTTCCTAATTTAATTTGCAACTTAATATATCTAGGAAAGGTAATTGTTTTATGTACATGTTTTGTTCTAGATCTAGATCATTTAGACTAGAGAGATCAGTTTTTGTTCACATTAACAGATTATCTATAAACAAAAATGGCAACCATACTGGGGAGCTATAACTCATAGTTTTGGTTTGATTTCAATTAATGATTTTTCTTGATTTAGCCTCTAATTGCCTCTCCTTCCACCATATCTGATCATCAGAGAGCTTATGAGATGTCGAGACTCGGTTTGGGATTTTTATTAAACCTTTGATATTTTTATTTTTTGATAGTTTTTATTTTTTGTTGCTTGGATCCCACCCGACGCACCTAGTCATTTTATAGCCTGCATCACTATGTTTCTGATGCTTTTTTCCTTTTAGCAGAATGCGTTGTTAACGTTGTCTGTCTTCTTTCAGCCTGCATCGCTAACACTCTTCCTCTATTTGCAGAGCGTTTCGTTGGGACTCCCAATGCTCTGGTGCATCCGTGCAGGATGCATTGCCCTTCATTACTTGGTACAGAAGTGTAAAAACTCCCAAATTGATTTTTGTCTTGATTTTTGAGTTCTGTGTGTTGCCTCTCACAGTCACAAAGCCTCCTAGGTACATCATATCTCATCCATGGCTTATTTTCTGAAGTTTAAGTATTGATTAGAGTCCTAGCTAGTCAAGCGGGTGTATGACTCGTAGTGGGAAATTTCAATCCCTCATGAGCACATTCAATATTGTGACTTCTTATCAGACCATTTGATCCGTTCAATCTAACTTCTAAGCCCTCCATACTTGGTTGTGTTGGAATATTTTATATTCCTTGGAAGGTAATAATGTCTTTGTATTATGTCGGAAGATATCCACAATCTTATGTAAAAGAGTAATACATTTATCCCATATTCATTATGGTAAAATATACTCTTGATATTCATTAATATATAAATAGATGTTATTATGGAGAATAATATTATCCCACATGTAATATGTGAGAGTAATTCCTCCTCATCTCTTAGTATATAATAGAGTCAAGGGATAGTCACATCACTCATCATGATAGATACTTTCACAAGTATTGCTATATTGTATTGGGGTTATTGGCATTGCTCTCTGTAAGATTGGAGGAGATATTCTGTAGATAATAAAAGACTACCTTCCTGTGGATGTATCCCAATTAGGTGAACTACATATATCTGGTATACTCTTTTCTCTTGTTCTCTTTCTGTTCTTATTTACTGTGATATGTTATTGTTTGCATAGATAGGTAAGCTAGTTTTGTTAGATCCATATCTCTGACATGGTATCAAAGCTTGTTGCTATGATATAGCACCTTATATTGCTTTCAAACAATATTTTATCATTTGGGACTTGATTATTTCTTGTAGATTTGCTTTCTATCTAGTATCCATTAGGCTTCTCTATAGATCTGGGCATATTTCTGTAGTTTTTTATTTCTAACCCTAACCTTGTTGTGTAGATTTTTGCATAAATTTTTCAAGGGTTTCTTGATATTGTTTTTGTAGATCTATATGATTTCCTGATTCTCCTCAATGAGATCTATCTTCTGACTGTCCAAATGACAATTTTCGTCCAAGTTTTTTTAGACTTTGTGCAGGTTTCCGTCTTAGGCAGATTCGACATTGTTTTCGGCCTCATAACTTGGTCAATTTTTATCGAAATTTTTATTATAGCCTGTTTTGGGAACTGGAAAAGCTGTTATGGATCCACTCTCGTGAACAAAACAGAATTCGAGGCCTTCTGGTTGCCAAAACGAAAAATTTCGTCCAAGTTTGGTAAACTTTGTGCAGGTTTCCGTCTTCAGCAGATTTGGCACTATTTTCGGCCTCATAACTCGATCAATTTTCATCGAAATTTTTATTATACTGGAAAAGCTGTTCTGGATCCATGTATGTGGACAAAATATAATTCTGGGCAAGTCTAGGCACTCAATCAAAGGGTTGTAAGTAAAAGTTTCTCTTTCCTTTATTGTTTTTTTTTCTAACTGTTTTTTTGCAGATTTAGATTAGTACAATAAAGTGTTTTTTCAGTTTTATGTTATTCACTGTCTTTATCTTGTCATTTCTATTATTTTGATTTTAGTCAAAATTTCTATCATTATGACTTCAGAAGTAGCTTTTGTTCCTAAACTTGTTGGTCCTAACTATCTTGCATGGAAGAGAAAAATAATTGATGTTCTCAGGAGTAAGAATCTATGGAGGATTGTTAATTGTGGACACACGAAACCTGTTGATGCTCAAGCTTTGGCTATATGGGAAGATAAATGTGATCAAGCAAGAGGGATCATTGGTCAAACGGTTGCAGATAGTCTTCAGGTAAGTATAGAGGCAGAAAAAAGCCCGTTGAGGTATGGAAAATTCTTGCTTCCTTATTTGATAAATCTGATGATGTTTGTGCATATTACCTTGAAAAAAAAAATTATGAGCTAGATCCTACTAACTTTGATAGAGTAGAATTATATCTTGTTGAACTGAAAACTTTAAATGAAAAATTAAATAATTGTGGTAAAGATTACAAGAAAACAGACATTGCTCTTATAATTATTGTAGAACAAAAATTTCCATCTTGTTTTGATGTGTTCATTCAAACTAAGAATAGAGCTCTTGAATTGTCTTCAAATACCACGAAACCTAATTTTGATGATTTTTATAAAGGATTGATTAATGAGCAAGAAAGGTTAATTGTTTCAGGACAACTAACACCTAATAAGGCTCTTATGGCACATAATAAGACTCCTAAGAAAAGTTTTAATAATGTTAAAGGTTCTAATTCACACACTTCAAATCCTACTAATAACTCTGGTAATGTTTTTAATGCACATCATGCCAATAGTAAGAAGAAGAAAGTGTATGATCCTTGTAAGCATTGTGGTAAAACTAATCATCATGAAAAGAATTGTTTTAAATTGAAACATTTAAAAGCTAAAGCTAAAAAGAATGGTTCTAATGAATCACAAGTAGCTTTGTGTGCTTTTGTTGTTTCTTCTAGTAATTATTCTTCTAACGTGGAATGGATAATGGATTATGGTGCTTCTAAACATATGACTAGTAATGCTTATTTATTTTCATCTTATGACAATAATAAAAACACATCTCATAAAGTATCTATAGTTGATGGTAAACAACTTTCCGTAATTGGTTCTAGTAATGTTAGGTTGCTAATGGTCAATTGGAAGATGTTTTTCATGTTGAAAATATGCCTATCAATTTGCTTTCTATTTATCGTGCATGTCAAAAAGGATTTAAATTTGAAGCTTGGCCTGATAAGAATGTTCTTAAAGATATCAATCAAAATTTCAAAGTTTATTTTGGTCCTGTTGATCATACTGCTGGTTTATATAAATTTATTGTTTTCAATTCAACTAAAAGAAAACATTTTTATTCCTATGTTGCTCATGCTGATGAACTAAGTAAATTATGGCATGAAAGATTAGGTCATTTGAATTATGGTAAAATGAAAATGTTAACTAAAATGGTACTTGGCTTGCCTAATGTTTCATCTACTAACGGTGCTTGTGAAGGTTGTGCTCTTGATAAACATCACAGAGAAATGTTTGATAAAGGTAAAGCTTGACGTGCTAAAGAATCTTTGCAATTAATTCATAGTGACATTTGTGGTCCTCTTGAAGTTCCTTCTATCTCCAATGCAGTTTAATTTCTTACTTTTATTGATGACTTTAGTAGAAAATGATGGGTTTATTTTTTGAAACATAAAAGTGAAAGTTTGTCTAAATTTCAAGTATTTAAATACTTGGCTGAAAACAAATCTGGTAAAAAGATTAAGATTTTAAGAACTGATAATGGGGGGGGTTTCATTAAGAAAGAATTTGAAGTATTTTTATCTAAGCATGGAATTCAACATCAAAAGGTTGTTCCTTACACACCTCAACAAAATGGTGTTGTTGAAAGGAAAAACAAAACTTTAGTTGAAATGGCTAGATGTATGCTTTATTCTAAAGGATTACATAAGAAATTTTGGGCCGAAGCCATAAGTTGTGCTAACTTTATTTTAAATAGAGTTCCTACACAAGCTGTTAGGCATGTTATCCCTGAGGAAAAATAGAATGGTAGAAAACCAGATATTAGTAACTTTAAAGTGTTTGGTTATGAATGTTGGGCTCATATTCCTCATGAAAAACGGAAAACGTTAGAACCCAAGTCTCACAAGTGTATATTCATTGGTTATTCTAAGGATTCTAAGGTTTATGGTTGTTTGATCCTCCTAATAAAAGTGTCATCATTAGAAGAGATGTTCAATTTATTAAAGTCTCGCCACCACTTGAGTTTGTAGAACCTCATGTTACTTTGAATATTCCCTTATCACCTGTTACTCCTATCTTGATTGCTCCTTCCAGTTCCGTGACTAATATTAGTTCACCTTCTTCTTCTTCTTCAAGTATTCCACCTGAATGTCTCAAAGCTCTTGAAGTGACTTCTGTCCCTTCTAACCTTCCTGTTTGGGCCCGAAAAACACTTGAAACTACAAGAAGTGATATCAGAATCCCTTCCGATACTCGTAGAACTAGATCTAACTTTGCTCTTATGACCAAAGTTTTGGCCACTGATGATGCTACCTCTTATGCTCAAGCTAAGGGTAAACCTCATTGGGAACAAGCTATGACTACTGAGTATGATTCTCTTATGAAGAACAATACTTGGTCTCTTGTTCCTCTTCCTTCGGGAATGAATTTAGTTAGTTGTAAATGGGTTTATAAAACTAAATTTATTGCAGAATGATAGATTGAAAAGTATAAAGCTAGATTAGTTGCAAAAGGTTTTAATCAACTTGAAGGCATATTTTATAACAAAACTTTTGCTCTTTTTGCTAAAATGAATACAATAAGAACCATTTTATCTATTGCTTCATCTTATAAATGGGAAATACACCAAATGGATGTTAAAAGTGTATTTTTAAATGGTGATCTTAATGAAGATATTTATATGCAACAACCTACTGGTTTTATTAATGCTAAATCATCAAGTTTAGTATGTAAATTACACAAGTCTTTATATGGTCTTAAGGCAAGCACCTAGGGCTTGGTATGATAAAATTGATGTATATTTCTTGCATAATGGTTTTAAGCATTGTATATTTGACCTTAACATGTATGTTAAGCATGTTGATGATAATATCATTGTTATTGTTTTATATGTGGATGATCTTATTATCACTGACAGCCAACCTGTTCTCATTCAAAGTATGAAAAGTGACCTTCACAAGTAGTTTGAAATGACTGATATTGGTATATTGCATTATTTCTTGGGTCTTCAAATTTGGCATCTGGCAGATGGTATTTTTCTCTCTCAACTGAAGTATGCTACAAATTTATTGGCTCGCTTCCACATGAGTGATTGTAAACCTGCTCCTATGCCTTTTCATTCCGGTGTAAAGTTAACTATTGACTATACTACTCCTCTTATTGATGCTACTCTTTATCGTCAACTTGTTGACAGTTTGATATATTTAACTCACAGAATACCAGATCTCTCTTTCACCTTCAGTTTGGTTTCATGGTTCATGCAACAACCTCATGAAAGTCATTGGAAAGCAACAAAAAGGATTCTATGATATTTACGGGGGAAATTGTACTATGGTGTTTTTTATTCGAGCAGTACTACAATTTCGCTTTCTGGTTATACAGATTCTGACTGGGCAGGTGACAGTTCTGATCGACGATCAACTTTTGGTTATATATTTCAACTTGGTTTAGGTCTGATTTCTTGGTCCAGCAAAAAGGTGAAGACTCTTTCTTTATATTCGTGTGAAGCAAAGTATAGAGCAGCAAAAGAAGCAGTTTGGTTACGGCATATTCTCACTGAGCTTGGTCTAGTTACGAAATCGTCCACTGTGTTGAAATGTGACAATCAAGGTGCAATCAGCTTGCTTAGAATCTGGTATATCACTTCAAGACAAAGCAACTCGATCTTGATGCTCATTACATTCACGGTCTCATTGCAGATGGTGTTCTTTCTCTTGAGTATTGTCCTACTGAGCAGCAAGCAACCAATATCTTCACCAAATCCTTCACAGCAGCAAAGTATGTGCATCTTCGTTCCTTACTGGGGATGAGGGAAGTTGTCATCAAGGGGGAGCAGTAATGACTCCTTCCTTCCTTAGTTAGTGGGATTTTCTCCCAGCCATTATTAATAGGGAGTGTTGGAATATTTTATATTCCTTGGAAGATAATAATGTCTATGTATTATGTCGAAAGATATCCACAATCTTATGTAAAAGAGTAATACATTTATCCCATATTCATTATGGTAAAATATACTCTTGATATTCATTATTATATAAAGAGATGTTATTATGGAGAATTATATTATCCCACATGTGATATGTCAGAGTAATTCCTCCTCATCTATTAGTATATAATAGATTCAAGGGATAGTCACATCACTCATCATGATAGATACTTTCACAAGTATTGCTATATTGTATTGGGGTTATTGGCATTTCTCTCTGTAAGCTTGGAGGAGATATTCTGGAGATAATAGAAGACTACCTTCCTGTGGATGTAGCCCAATTGGGTGAACCACGTATATCTAGTGTACTCTTTTATCTTGTTCTCTTTCTGTTCTTATTTACTGTAATATGTTATTGTTTGCATAGATAGGTAAGCTAGTTTAGTTAGATCCATATCTCTGACAGGTTGTTGTGATTTTTGCTCAGTTTTGTGTGTTTTTGAGATTTCTGGGTGATTGCATTTTTTCGAGAATTTCCAATCAATCAAAGTTTGCAGTAGAATACATTCTCTGATTATATGAATATAGGTTGCAAGAGTGGTATAATTCTCAGATCTATTGGGTATCTTAGTTAGCAAATCTAAGTCTTTGATTATCTTCATTTCAAGCTTATTACTTGAAATTGTTGTAAAGAATTTTTATGCTTTGGAATGAATGCTTAAAAGATCCTTGAAAGAGGTTAAAAGATTGTTAGTTACTTTCATTTTCATGGTTTTGAAACGTCATTGATCATCTCGTTGAAAATATTTAAGTACATCTTGGATTTCTCGAAGTGTTTCAAAGATAGTAAAAATTCGTGCATTTTCTATTTTCTTCCCGCTCTATGATTCTTATTTCAGAATTAGGAATTATTGCATTCGAAAATGGAAATTCACCTTTTAATTTTCCATAGACTCGCTTAAATTGAAAAGAGAAAAAAGAAAAAATACTTTCATTTGGTGTGTTATTCTCATTTTTTTTTGTTGGATTGTTGGAAAGAGTGCTTTGTTAGTCTTTTGGTTGATTTTGAAAGTATAGAGGTACTTTGTTCACTTTATTATCGGAAAACATAAAATATTTATCCTTACTGTAACTAGTTTTCATCGAAAAGAAAAAGAAAGACTTGCATTTCCATATAGGACAGATTGCATATGTTTAAATTCCAAGTCTTTCACTTCATGGATTCACCTAACCGTACAACTTAAAATCAAGCAATAGCCTATGTCAAAATTGTATAAAAACTCGTGTGTTAGGTTAGAGGCGCATTCTGACATCTTTAAGCATGGTAGTTGTCGTTATTTGTCTGCACAACATCCTGAGGGCTTGTAGTTCTTCCACGTACTAGTTGGTATATCGAACAACCTTTCACGTACCTTCGAGTATATAGAAATGTACTTCACGTACTTGACAATATATCAAAAGGCTATTGTCGTATAGTTGTGCATTAGAAATCACCACTACGGATTAGTGCCTCCACATACCTTGAGTATATCAGGAGAACTCATTAGGATTCTTGAAACCATCTGAGTTAAATGTTGGTTGTCTTGTCGTGGAAAAACACTAAGAACAACACTCGGGGATCTACTACACACGTGCTACTAGGTAGTTGGGTTATACAGTCAAAGCACTACAACAAAATAGCCTTTTAGGGGCGGTTTTAGCTTGCGGGGGTCTTGGTAAACCCCCCCCTAAACTTTTTTTCAGACCTTTGGAGGCGGTCTTTTAAAACCGCCCCTAAAAGTCATGGAAATTGGACTTTTGGGGGGCGGTTTTTTTAAATCCGCCCCCAAAAGTCCTGAAATTTGACTTTTGGGGGCGGTTTTGGAAAACCCACCCTAAAACCCCAATTATCATAACTTTTAGGGGCGGTTTGTAAAAAGCCCCCCTAAAAGTCATGAGAATTGGACTTTTGGAGGCGGTTTTTTTGGAACCCCCCTTAAAAGTCATGAGAATTTAACTTTTGGGGGCGGTTTTTGGAAAACCCCCCCTAAAATATCAATTCTCATAACTTTTGGGGGCGATTTGTCAAAACCCCCCCAAAAGTCATGAGAATTGAACTTTTGGAGGTAGTTTTTTTGGAACCCCCTTAAATGTCATCAGAATTGAACTTTTTGAGGCGGTTGTTTGAAAACCCCCCCTAAAAGCCCAATTCTCATAACTTTTGGGGGTGGTTTGTCAAAACCCCCCTTAAAAGTCATGAGAATTGAACTTTGGGAGGTGGTTTGTTTGGAACCCCCATTAAAAGTCATGAGAATTGAACTTTTGGAGGCGGTTTGTCAAAACCCCCACTAAAAGTCATGAGAATTGAACTTTTGGAGGCGGTTTTTTGGAACCCCCCTTAAAACTCATGATAATTGAACTTTTGGAGGTGGTTTTTTGGCACCCCCCTTAAAAGTCATGAGAATTGAGATTTTGGAGGCGGTTTGTTGGAGCCCCCCCTAAAAGTCATGAGAATTGAACTTTTAAGCTACTTGCAAGGTTGTTCGGTTAAAATCTTGAGCCTATTGTTATTAGGTGTGATAATCAGAGTTGCATCAAGCTTTCTGAAAACCCAGTCTTTCATGACAAGTCAAAGCACATTGAAATGAAGTATCACTTCCTTCGAGACAGGGTCCAGAAAGGTACAGTGAAATTTCAGTACATTGTTATTGATGAGCAAATTGCATATGTGTTAACAAATCCTCTATCAGTGATGAAGTTCAGGTACTTATGAGACAAGCTCGGTATGGCAGAGAATGCCTCCCTCGCTAAGAGGGAGTGTTAAATATACAGCAGCAGGAGACATTCTCCAAACCAATATTGTGTATCAAAGATTGATCCTCCCTTATAGAGGTGAGCTCTTTGATTGCCTTCCATGTAAAGGTTACTCCTGCCATATAGAGGTAATTGATCAAAGTAATGATGTTTTAAAGCCTTGTTGGAAAAGGCTTTGAACTTGTGTGTATCAAGTCATGATTATCATGTGAACCTTTTATATAAAGGTATCCATGAGATGGACCTCCCGTATAGAGGTGAACCTTCCGTATAAAGGTATCCATGAGATGGACCTCTCGTATAGAGGTGGAGCTTCCGTATAAAGGTCATGATTTACTTGTTAAAAACATTTAATGTTGTGTGATATATTATTAACCATGATCACCAGATTGCTATTAAGTCTCCTTTAGAGATTGATCACCTCTAAAGTGAATTACTTTAACATATGACCAATTGGTCCGGAATAATAAAATATGATCACAACATCCAATAATTCTTCTAAGTATAATGTAATTTGATGGATAATTGAAGTTAGCACATATTGACCATGTAGTAAGAGATAAAGAAATAAAAGATAAAGCATAGAGATCAAGAGAATTCAAAATTTCCCATGCAGACACTTCAACTAATTAAAGAGAACTCGAATTATAAAAGCTTCAGTTATAAAGCTTCAGTAAGTATCAATGCTTTAGTTAAAGCATCAGTTAAAGATATGTCTCGGTTAACTAAAGAACTCACAGTGGTCACTTCAAGTAAATCAATCAGTATGATTTTAGTTAACTAGATGGTGTTAAATAAAAGGGACTAATTAACTAAAGTATTTTCACTTTAGTTAAACTAAAAGACGACACTTCAGTTAAATAGATTTAACTAAGTGACAACAAAGAAGATCTAGTTAACTAAGTGTTATTGCATAACGACACTTATGTTAAACTAAAAGATGACACATGATTTGTGACACTTGCATGTCGACACTTAAGTTAGCCACCTAACTAAGTGGGAAAGATTTCAGTTAAGAGACGATTTCATCCTAAGTGACAGATCAATGAGATGTAGCACTACATGAGAAGTGGGGCGCACCACTCCAAGCAAGATTAATACATCCGGTTAGAGGGCGAGTTTACCGTGAAGTTAGAAGTTAAAAATAGAAGAGAATAATGTATAAATATGATATATAGATTGTTGAATCCAATCTGTAGCGATTTCTCTTCTCCATTGAAGGCAAGGTGCTTCTCTTTGTGCAGGGTATTGTTCGTGCTTGTTATTGTTGTGTTGGGAACACATACGATTGAACTCTCTTCTATATTGCTTCCGTATCTTCACCAAGAATTTTGGTGAATTCTTATCTTCCGAAAGCAATCTGCTATGTTATAAAAGAAAGCATTCTCTGCTATCCATTATATTATACTGAGAAGAATTGCAGGGGTCTTTGTTCACATAATTTTGAGGATTTTCCCTAAGTTATATCTTGTGTTATGGTTGTATGAATTTCATGGAGTAAATTGTCTCATTACTTCAAGTCTCTGCATCTTAAAGAAATAAAGATCAAAGCTCAACCAAATTTCAACACAAAATTATGATATGGGTGAAAGTCCTTGGCCTACCTATTGAACTATGGCATGATAATTTTTTGATGGATTTGGGGAATTTTTTAGGGCATGCAATATTAATGGATCCCTCATATAAATATTTCTCCCTTCAAACTATTGCTAAGGTAGTAGTACAGTTGGATCTATCAGAGGGTTTGGAAGATTGTATTGAAATTAAGGTGGGGAACGCAATCTATTTTCAGTAGTTGGATTAATCCAGCCTCCCCTATCAATGTTCTGATTTCCATGCTTGTGGTAAAGTGGTGGAACATTGCAATATGACCTTTAGCAAGTAGGTTTGGAGGAGAAAATATGATGGATCTTCGTATTTAGATGGCTCGAGTACGAAGAAGATGATTAATCCAATGGAAGGAGAACCTTTGAGCATAAATTCTAAGGAACCTTTGTTGGAGGAGGGTGGACTTGTGTAATATTCAAAGATCCCAGGGACCACTAATTATGTGCCTTCAGTATCAAGATTCATAGGTAAAACACAATCATTCCATCCTTCTATAGTAAAGAACATTATTTCAAAAGGGAACCTTTCACGTGAAGAAGATACAAGCTAAATAATTGAAGGAGGTTAGGATCTCTAGAGCTAGACAATTCAATGGGACTGGAAGGTAAAGGAAACAAGGAAATTGTAGGGGTTTCAATGGATATGAAGGGGACCCATATCTCCCGAAGTGAACACTTACTATAGCTCAATCGAGTTTGACCTCATGCAACCTCTATGGTAGAGGTATGGGACATTATTGTCATTCGTGGTGGTGTGGAAGTGGTCGAGGATTGTTACTCTTTTAGGTTACCCTCCCTTCATCTAGATGAGGAGTCTTCAAATTGTGGCAAGACTATCTTTGATAAGCTCTCTTTGATTTCTTCTTCTTTTTTCAAATTCAGGGATCTTACAAAGTGGGATGCTCCTATTTGGGTTGGGGTCGTTTCAAGTGTAGGCGGGTCTGAAATTGGATCCATCCCTCAAAGGAGGTTCCCATGGTGGAGGAGGTATCCTTAACTCTTCCCCATTGTTCGCCTCACTTGTCTTCTCCTTCTGGTTCAATGGAAGGACTTAGTAGGCCTTTGGAAAGCAATTTGAAGTCCCATAATGAGCTTTAGCAGGTCCCTTATGCTCTCATGTCGAGGAGCATGGTACTTGAAGGGCATGCCTAATTTGGCTTCATGGCAAGTTGTCCAATTTTTATTGTCTTCGCTTGACCATTCCGTGATTTTTGCAGCCCCTGTGGTATTCTATGTTATCCCAGACATGTTTGATGTCCTGTTTCCTCTAGGTCTCATGGGTCATGTGTAGCACCCCAAACGACCACACATGCCATACAAAGGAAATGTACTTTTGGCAATGGACCACTGATTGGGCAATGGGAACCACACTTAGCATCCCAAATCTTTCAATTAATGAGCACCATATCACTCTCACATGCCAAAGTATGGTGGCTTGAGGCCCCACACATGGCCCATGAGGATCAAGGACAAATGTTATGACCAAACAACCTATATCTTGGCACCAGACCATGTATTAGGCACTAAAACTAACCTCTAAAGTGGAAAACCTCAAAATCACCACCATAATGCACTCCTAGGGTGAGATTTCCTACTAATTTCCTGTGTTGTTGTTGTGCGCCCACACATGGCCCATGAGCTCTAAAAAAAAGTGTTATCACTCAAGATCTTGAATTTCAACCCTAAAACATTTTATGATTCCTAAAGACCATCCATGGTGTGATAAACCTCGAAATAAACACCACATCTCACTCATATGCCAAATATTTCCTTTGTAGGACTTGTGGGGTGGTCCAGGGTCCCATGTATGGACCATGAGATCCAAACACAAATTTTATGGGCCAATAAATTGTATTTTTGTATCAACCTTGGCTTGGACACCAAGAAGTTACATCCCCATTATAGGACCTATCTTGTTGGCATGATGAAGATTCCATTTGTAAGGTCTATGTGTTGGTTTATGACCCAAAAAATAGATCATAAGCCCCATATATGAATGTTATAGTGTATGCCTAGGGATTTTAGCATTGAACCATGACATATGCATTGAGAACCATGTCTAGTATTAGAAAGAGGAAAATGTCTATCAAATCTCATTTGTAGGCTAATGATTCCCTATGGAGGGTATATGTGGCGGTTTGAGGGCTTGAAAATGGACCATGAGCTTAGAGAAAAATGTTATGACCTAAGACCCTTATTTAACCTTATATCATAACATGGGCCTTGAAAATCATCCCTAGCGTACCCTTCCTCAAAATGGTGAACATATCTCGCATATAGGCTAAGATTCCCCATGTAGGCCTTGTGTTATAATCTAGGCCTCAATTCATGAGCCATGATCCCCAAGGGAATTCATATGGCCTTGTACCCTAAAACCTTGGTCCATGGCCTAGGGAATGAAATCCATACTTGGTGTGCCAAACCTCAAAATGGCCAACATATCTTACTCATTGGCTAAATATTACCTATGTAGTATATGGGGCCTTTGAGGTGGTCTAGGGCATCACACATGACCCATGAGCCGCTTATAACCCTTAGACATTATGTTTTGACTTGATAATATGGCCCAATCAATGATAACCATTCTTGGTCACATAGAGCTTGAAAAGGCCATTTCTTGCTTGTAAGCCAAATATTTCCCACATAGAAATGACGTTATGGAATAGGGCCTCATTTGTGGGCCCCGATCCCTTGAGGAAAATGTTATGGACTAGGACTTTATATGTTTACCCTAGAACATGGACTAGGCCATGAGATCCATCCTTAGTGTGCCAAACTTGAAATGAACACTATATTCCACTTACATGATAAAGATTCCCTTTATAGGGCTTGTATGGTGGACATAGGCCTAATAATGTCACATGATCCCTATAGACAAAATGGCCTAAGGTAAGGTTGATGCAGAAGAATTATCCTTAGTTACGTGGCATATTTGGATGTGTGAGGTTTTGAGTTTAATTAATGTGTCCTCCCACCTTGTAAATGGCCATCTTTTGCCTTGTATTTGTCCCTTTGCCTTGACACATTAATCACATATTACATTCTTTTACTCCCTTGAATTCCTCACTAGTCATGTCTTCAACAAATGAAGGTCAATGTCCAAACTATGATGATAATCTTAAAAGGTACCATGATGGAATGCCCTCACCGTTTGGCAATTTTTGTTGGTAATTGTAACTGGTATGTAAAATCCACTCCAAGTATCTATTAGGTCCACATAAAGAAAAAACAATACCAATATAAGAACATCTCTCCATGCTTGAAACAATGCATATCTCCATTGTAGCATTCTTTTAAACAATTTGTGAGCCTCCTTGATTTTCCCATTTTATATGCAATCCCAAATCACAACATTCCATGAGACAACATTATTCTCAAGCATGTTATTAAACATTGTTGAGCTTTGTCCATCCTACCATTATGGGCATATTTCATAAGCATTATAGTCCACAAAATGGTGTCTCATTGAGACATTCTATAAGCCACGTGATGAGCATATTATAATCAACCCTCCACACCAATTGTTCCAAGTGAAGATAGCATTCTTTGGAAATACATCCACAAATTATCAATGCTCTAAAAGGTCCCATATAATCTAGCTTTCCGCATCCAACCTTTACACTCATCCTTTATTTTCAAAGAGGGACTTTGTTGTGGTTAGGCCGTATTCTCTAATGATTCAATCACTACAAGAAAAAATGCCTTTGGTGACGGTCATGCTTGTGACGGACCTTAAACGGTCATCACCAAAGTCACTTATGGTGATGGGCTATCAAAATATGTTGCTATAAGTTCTTTTGACGACAATTCTTTAAATCGCAGCACCAAATCCCTGATCATGCCTGTGACGGACCTTAAACGGTCGTCACCAAAGTCACTTATGGTGATGGGCTATGAAAAATCATCACCGTAAATTCTTTTGGCGATAGTTCTTTAAATCTTGTCACTGAATCCCCTTTGGTGACATTCATACCTGTGATGGACCTTAAACGGTTGTCATCAAAGTCACTTATGGTGACGGTCTATGAAAAATTACCTCCATAAGTACGTTTGGTGACATTTCTTTAAATCCCATCACCAAATCCCTTTTCAGTGGCACTTCTAGTGATGGTCGTTAAAAGTCTATTGTCAATTCTCTCTTTGGTGACACTTATGGTGAGGGTTTTAAAATCCTGTTGCTAATTATCTTTCTGGAGACATTTTTGGTGATGATCCATGAAGGGCCCTCACCAATACTTTTTTTGTCATGTTTTTTGGCTACTGTAAATAAAACGACAACATTTGCATTTCTATAACAAACTTTCCTTATGCCATAGGCCTTCATCTTCATCGAGGATCTCTACGAGCTACATTAATAGACAAAATAAAATTGGGAAACGTAAATTCCTTTGCACTTAGGTGACCTAGAGATATGTCAAAGCAATTAACACCAAAATTCCCCTCATGTGACAATATACACAACTGGATCAACGTTCCTTTGGCCTCTTTGCACCATATTATCTTCATATTGGCTTAAGGAAAATTATGAATATTGATCCCTTTCAATTCCCTGAGGGTATACAGACAAATCAACCACAAACACCCTACATCCCTTCAGCTCTATTGGAAATGACCTCAAGAAAGGAATCTGCTTCTTGAAATGTTGAGTGACACCTGGAAAATCTCCCTTATATTGCTAGAAGAATGCCTAAAAATATTAAGGCAGAGGGGGTAACAAGTAACATCTCTCTCATTTGAATGCTTAAACTTAATATTCATTGGGAAACTAGTTAGAAATTTCATTTGAGATCCCAAAAGCAACAATTACAAGCAACTCCAAGGATTCTCTCCAATTTCCTAGCTCTTTTCTATACATTTTAATCTGGAGTGTCTTTATGCTTTATTTCTTTGCTTTTGTGTTTAACTGAGATGACATAACATATTCTTTATTCTAATTTGTGCCTTGGAATCATTTTCATTTCTCAAAATGATGGAAAGGTGAATCTTCAAAACTAAATCCTTCACCTCTTTATTATATTGGATACAATTGTGTCTGTTTACATCACATGCTCTAGGGGATCCTACACTGACTTTTGAAGAGTTGACATGATAGGTCTCACCCATAGGGACACTTGTTCAATTTGAGGCAAGATGGTGTTTCCTGGATTCATTTTTTTTCTATGCATGTTGAAGGGGACAATTTTGTGACGTATAAATGCATCTATGTGATATCCTAAATATATTTTCTCTTGCAAGAAAGAACTGTGGAGATTTTTGAAAGGAGCACCTATTATATTGTGATTATTTTTTATGTAACCCTACATCGACAATTGATCAACATGACATAAATGATTGAAGTTAGTATTCCATCTGACAAGTATACATTGATATAGGGTTGCATGTCTAAAATTTACCATTGGATGCTAAATTCACTGCAAATTACAATAATTTTAGTGTCTATTCACATCTATTGTCATCATCACCATTGTCACGATCATCATCATCATCAGTGCAGTCATGGCCCACGAGTGTGATAAGAAAGTGTTGGGGTTTAAGTGTATAATTCATGTCCCTAAATCCTAGATGGGGGTTAACAACCAACCAAGCAAAGGGAATATCATTTTTGTCTTCATTGTATATGTTGTGTCCAAAGCAACAAATAAATATATAGTAACAATCATGTCCACTTTGAATTTATGAGTCTTAATTAAGAGATACTTTTTATTTGTCTCAATTGTTTTTAATTAGGGGTTTATTATGTTTAACTAGCACTAAAAATTCTTAATCATGGCACATATTACACCATAATTAGTAATTAAGTTTAATTTATGCTTGAAAAATGAAAATCCTTACATAAGAACAACATTCACACTAACCCTCGCTCAAAATAAAAATCCTCCCATCCACTAGCTAGGATGAAAAACTCTAGCACATAAACTAAACATGAGACTAACCCTAATTCTATCCACCCATTAACCTTAGTGAATAAGTATTTGCACCTAGAATATTGCAAGGATGGGTGGAAAGAGGTTTGAGTTGGAAGGCCCTTATCTTTTTTCTTTACAAGGCCGTAGGTGGCAAGGCACCATTGTATTTTTAAGTAATGTCTTAAAGCCTATGGTAGGTTCTTGGGGCATTGCAGGATGTCGTTTAAAATGTGGAGGGTTGCTCATTCATTGCTATACTTGCTATTTCATTGTGTGGCCTCGCTCTCGTTGTTCAATTTGACTTGGATTTCTCTGGTGTCTAATAGAAATGGCCCACACAACAAAACTTCCATGAGTTTTTGAACTGAAGCTCATCATCGTCATCATCATCACCATTGACATAATCATCATTTTCATCATCGTTATTGTCTTCCTCAGATCATCATAATCAATGTTAAAACACATACCATGAAAACTAAGAATATGTTAAAAACCTAAATAAAAACAAAATTATAAAAGGTTAAAACCTAAATTAAAAACTACATTTGAGGTTAATACCAAGGATAATTTTAGGGGCAAAATTTAGCCGATGGGCTATTTTTCCATGTTTTTTTCCAAAAAAAGATTCGCCAATTTGCATTTTTTGAAGCCCCGTTTCACCCAATTTTGATGGGGTAAAGTTTTTTCACTCTAAAAATCGTCAAATTATTATATAAACTATATTAAATCCTAAGAAATTGAAATAATTTTAGAAAAATATTGCCAAATATTTTATAGTTGACATTTTAAGAATTTGTAAGATTCGCCAAGGTTTATACACTTTTAAATAAGTATGGGTCCTTAAAATTATCCCTAGTTAATACTAATTTAAAAATTATGATAAAAAATTTTGCTAAACATTTTTTAATGTATGTTAAAAACATAGAGGAAAATATATGACAAACATATCAAAATGTATGTTTAACATAACCAGCAATATTGAATTTCAAAAACACATGAAAATATTCCTGCACCCCCAATGCAAGTTACAACAGGAGTGGTTTTGATGGGTGATTTTTGAGGTGAATTCTATGCCTACGATGGAGGATGATTGGAGTCATATGGTGCTCGTTACATAAGTATAGGTTCAAAACCCCTAACAACAATTGATTATCATGGGAATTTGACTAAGATTAATAGGGTTTTCCAAAGGCTGAAACTAATGATGGAGGAAACGGTGTAGGAAATGGTGTGCATAAATTCAGGGTGAAGATACTCCCAGATTCGGGTTCTCATACTACCTTGGATTAGCTTTACCAGGTCAGACTCCTGCCTTGCTTTTGTTTTTTGAATTTTTGTTCTAGAGTGGATTTAGTTTTTATTTGCAACTTCCTATGTTGCGAATTGTAAGATGTAATAGAGATTTAGAGTTCAAACATAATTCCCTGCACTTATTATGAGCTTCAGTGATCTAGATTGACTCATGATATCTCTCTCCCAAGGAGATAAACTCAACCTCCTCCCTAATAAGCAAGGACATCCCGGGGTAGCGTATTCAAGAAGGCTTGATCCTACTTTTGCTTTTTATCATTCTGTTTGATCTGTGGGGAGATTTTAACCCAATGTTGTCATTAACATGGAATGATATCCTACTTTAACATGGGGGGAAGGCTATGTGAGATTTGAATCTTGGATCTCTTCCTTGAATAATCAATGGCTTTACCAATTAGGCATGTGGTAATAGGGATATGGTAATACCCCCATTGTAGTGTGACAGATACAATGCTCCCATTTTTTGAGAATTTGGGATTGAATCAACTGGAATCTCTTATAATCCCATTGGATGAGCAAAAACACTTGGATTCATTCATTTAACATCGTGTGGAATGCTCTTTAGTTGGGGTGATTTGGGGTTTTGCACGATGTATTAGAAGAAGAGTGGATTTTTTTATTATCTACAGTTGTGTTAAGATGTTAAAAGTTTTTATTGATTTTTTGGTAATTAAAATGTCTATTTAGTATTAATATTGATACAAAATTGTACAAAATGGACAGTCCTAGACTAACACATGAAATAGATTGAACATGGCCAGTCTAATGATCAATTGTTTTGGCCCATTTTATAGCATTCTATAATATCAATTGATTTGAGATTGTTCCTATAACTAGTATATCTAATATTATTAACATTAGCCGATAATATCTTAAGATCAACATTCAGGCAGTGATCAGATGGTTTTCATATTCAATGTCTCCATCTGCTCCAGCTCCTATTGATGTGCACTGAAGCAAGGGAAACTAGTATTCTTTATCCTAATGGAATCATTTTTCACAAAAATGTGTTTGAATTAGTGATTACTTTATGTTTATGCGATAACTTTATATCACTATCCACCTTATATATTGCATGTATTCTCCAGCAGACCACTGATACCATCACAGCAAACTGAAAGACCATAGATTTTCCTTGCCACAGAATTTTTTCTCATATGATATAGACAAAGTTTCCTTTCCTTTATCTCCACTAGCTCATGCAGCATTTGGGGGTTTGTAGAGTGGCTATTCTGACCTGTGACAGCCTCCATTGGCAGACAAACTTGCTCCTTCAGTTTGGTTGTCTTTGCAGCTTTCCTATGAAGCAGTTCCCTCATCTTTTTTGGATCCTCATAAGTGGCATGCTTGCAAATGCAACCTCTCCCAGTTTCCGAGCATTATGTCTAATAGGTAGAATCCCCACCAATGAGTAATGATGGTGTCTTCCAGTAGTGTAGCCAAGGTTTGGCTTTAGGGAAAATGTGCACTTCTAATGCAGGCTCACTTCAGTTCAAATCCTTTTAGCAGCACTCCATTTCTTCTCCATTTGTCACTGCTACATTTGTCACGGTCAGCTGATGCATACCTTCTTAAAATATACAATTGAGCATAGATAAGTTATAAAAATTTATTAGGATAAAAAGGAGCAACTGATATTTGGCAGTTACATAAGTCAACATAGACTAGAATGGCAATCCATGCCCACATATATACTGACAGAATGTGACTTGGGTTTCCATACCTTGTACTGACCCCCAACAGCCCACACAGTGAAGCTGATGTTCTTGTACTCCACAGTTTCCACATTGAATCCTGCTCCATGAAAGTATAAAACTTAGAACTTGCCTTCCAATTATGCCAATGACAAAACTAAGAAAGAGAAAGGAAAAACTGCTAGAGATACATTTAAGTTTTTATTAAAAGCCATGGGAATAAACATGTGTAGAAACTAATAGAATCCACATGGACAAATAAATAGATCCAGCACTGCAAATATAAACCTAGATATAATCCAAGTTTGAATTTAATAGAGATAATATAATGCAGATAAATGTCTTAATAAGTTAATATTGAAATGTGTTAAAATAGAGTATGAATGAAAGCACACTAATGAATGATCAGCCATAGATGTTATAATTTTAGAATTCTACTTGCAAGAGCATGAGCCTAATCCCAAATGGGATTTTCTTCTAAACAATGCCCTGGGGATACACCTACAGTAAATATAACTTGTAAAAAAAGGAACTAACACTAGTTCTACCTCCAAAGACCAACATCAGATGAAGCATCTCCACTTAAATTTGAACAAATAAAAGTAACTACAGAGGGCCAACAAGCACTATCACTCCCCTTTAGGACTTCATTTTACAATCTTTTCCTGCTTTCCTCTGTGGAGGAGGAATTCCAGGTGCAAACAGTTTGAAGGGTTTTCCCACTGAAATTTAATTGTTAATGAGCTTGGAGTGCCAAATGAAGAAACACTATACATGAAGACACTAAGAATGCCATAGGTAGAAAAAATCAGATATTCAAGATGTTAACATAATCATTGGTAGACACTATTCGAGAGCCGTGATTGGTTGCACCACTATGTTTGATAAGTGGAGTGACAAGAAAAACAGAACCATTTTAAATTTCCTTATCTTTTCCACAGGTTTTGATAAGTGGAGTGACAGGAAAAACGGGACCATTTTAAATTTCCTTATCTTTTCCACAGGTACTCAACATGATGAGGAAACATTGAAACAAAAAACAAGGTGTTGTTCCAGGATGCTATTACTCAATATGCAACTAATGCCATTTCTTTGAAAACCTTCTGTGCCTAAAAGAATAATATGAAAAGAATTTTTGCCAACCTTATTTTTAACAGTGTCAATGCATCTGATCAAGGAATACTGATTGTCATATGATTCCATATTGTTCATTGTTTCGAAGGTGAGAGTTGAGCATGTCATGCAAATTGTTACTGATGATGCTTCATATTGTGTTGCTATTACCAGACTTCTTATAGAGAAGATACCCAGCCAATTTCTGGATCCCATGTCCAACCTAGTATGGACCTTGTTTAGAGTATATAAGCAAACAAACATGTGTAAAATGTTTTTTGGAATTATAAATTATAATCATGCCTAGGTCCACAGTTTGATGAGGAAATGTCAAAAAAGAACATATATCTATTCCAACATACACTGGATATGCAACTAATTCTAGTTCTTTAAAAAACTTCTTTTGCCAAAAATAATAATCGCAAAATATTTTTTGCCAACCAAGAATGGGATAGACCCAAAGTACAACAAATGGACAAATGCAGTAGATTTTGCAACCTTGGTCTCAAATTATACCTTTTGGCAAGATGAGAAAATAGTTATTAGAGTTTCAGAACCATTCGTCAGACTCCGGTGTATTAAGAATGATGGAGGGAGATAAACCCCAAATGAGCTACATCTATCACACTATGGATAGGGCCAAGGATGCCATCCAAGCAACATAATGGGTAAATGAGGAGAAATGCACATCACTTTACAAGATCATTGATCATCAATAGCAGCTTTAGTTACATAGGCCTTTGCATGCAACAAGGTACTTTCTTAAACCAACATTAAGACGGGAGGGTATAAGATTCAATCCATCAATACCTACAAAAGAATGTCTTACCAAGTAGCTTGCTTTGCCTCATAATCCAATTTGCATTGTAATATATTTAATTTTTACTCTTGCATGTCATGTGTTGATTTTAATTATTAATCCATGCAATATATCAGGTGTGTGGGCGGACTTTGTCAATTGTACTGCTGATCTATAAAAGCTTGTTATCTATTATCTATAGGATGTCATAGCAGCATACCAACATTATAAGCTTGTAAAACAATGGTCTCATGGAATTTTATAGCTCTAGACTTTAGAATTTTATTGTAAAATAGATAAATGCATCACAGAAAACTGCTTTTAGCACATGCTTATTTTTAGATAAGGCAAATTAACCACGCGATAGGCAATCATTAATTCAACTTTGAATGGAGGAGCCACTTATTTCAAGATGTCAATTTGTTACACGAATTCAAAGCACATATAGGCTGATTATGGTTGAGAGTGAGGTTGTACAACCATGGCTGAAATATTCCAAACTCTTATTTTAAAATAATCAAATAGGGGAGAGGCTCCTATTGTTGTGCAGGAACCAGTAGTGGTCATGGTTCTCGTCACATCAACCACCCTATTCTTGCACATGACAAAGTTAATTAAAAAACATTAAACAACATATTTTTGCATAGATATATATTATATTAAGTCCAAAATAGGAGTAAAAACTGATTGGGACCCAGCTGATAGTATTCAATCCATTTAATGCCAACATTAAAAACCAACCATTCCAATTGAGAATCCACTATGTCTTGCCATTAATTACAAATTAAACATAAAAAGACCCTCTCATACTCAATCTACTAAGTACATCCTGGGCATCACATCAGCCCTCATGAACCACAACTGGAGAAGCAACAATCAAGCAGCAGGATCCAGTGTTCCATCACCCATTACCACCTGCACACTGCAAGTGGAAAGGAGGGTCAGCATCTAGTACAGAATTATTCAACAACTCACACATGCAACCTCAATAAATGCCCCAACCCACTGAAAAAATCAAATCACCCATTAAAATTCATGAAATCAAAAGGAGCTGCCAACTTCTACGAATGCCCAAAAGCAAAAATGCATTAAACTCTGCAAATAAAAAAATCAAATCATCCATTAGACCATTAACTCAACAAACAGAACTCAAACTGCCATCCTCTATGAATGCCCAAAAGCAAAAATGCATTAAACTCTGCAAATAAAAAAATCAAATCATCCATTAAACCCTAACTCAGCAAACAGAATTCACTGCCCAAGATCAAATCAAGCATTGAATTCAACCAAAGTAGCTGGCCAGCAGCAAAGAGTACATGGATCATGCAAACACAATTCTCCAGCCATTGGATCAGTGCCAAATCAATCCTAGCCTCCCATTCCCAGAATTAACCCTGCAATCCATGTCATTTCCCCTATGCAATCTTTTTCAACATAAAAAAACTATAAACCAACCTCTTTACACACAATTGAACCCATTTGCATCCATTCAATTCATCTAGCTTTCAAGCAATGCGTGCATTTATCAGCCAGGACTCAGCCAAGCAGTGCATTTATCAGCCAGGACTCAACCATCCATCAACATCCCAAAGGTTGTGTGCACAGTGTTAGCCATCCATCAACAGCCCAGCAGTGTGTGCACTGTGTGACAAGTATGTACAGTAACCTACCTATTGTATTCAATTAACCATCTAGTGAAATAAGCAAGCAGGAAAATGAGAATGATAAAAGCAACAAGTATATAATGGTTATCACTTCTTTCAACTTTGCTTAATATCCATAAGAATATGAAAACTATATTGAAAACTATTTCAATTAATTTTAATATCCATAACAATATGAAAATTGTTTAAAATGGTGATGAACATCTTCAATGGTTAAAACCAAAAAATTTGTACAGTTCCATTAATATCTTGACTTTCGAAGCAGCATAGTTTACATAATCTCTATGCTTTTGTCAACACAAGTTTCATGGCAATAAGTGCAATAAAATCAAAATAGGCTATGGAAAGAGTGAAAGCATCAGAGCAATTGATGATCAAACTTCTTATAATTAATAGTTCAGTGACATATATGAATAGTTCAGTAGCTAAAAAATGAGATCACGGGCAGTATATTAAGAGCCTAAGGCGAGCAGAGCAGGGGTGATTTAACACTGGGAGAAACTATATTCATATGAACATTTCAATACCAGCCAAGCAAACATTAAAATGGCCACAATCAACATACAGGCATGATAGCAGTGTGATAGTAGTGTTACTCACTTCTCTTTAACAAGTCCACATTTTCTCAATTTTCAAACCTCCATTGTTAAGCAATTGACACAGTGAAAATTATTAAAACCACCAAAACTCTATACCAGACTCAACCATTGCGTTACTCAATATTCCATCTTTTTTTTTATTTTATCAATCACATTTCTCCAATCTTTCAAAACATGCTTCCCTAAAAAAATGGAATCCCCAGATAAGTGAAAGAATTTCATTCTTGTTTAGCATTGAAATCTAAAACATGAGCAATTTTGTGGATTTGTTTGTAATTCCATTGCATAAGGATCTATAATACTCACAGGTTAATTATCTGGATGTTGCAGATTCTCATAGCCATGCCAAGAGTCAATATTGCACATCGTACAAGGAACACAAGGAAGCGGGGGTACCCAGATACAATGCACATCATCTGATGACGAAAGGGCCCGTGTTTCAAATGACAACATTGTTACAACAAATTCTAAGAATGGTCCCGTGGAAGATGTAGATGGTGTGGTTCCACCATCAATGACAGAGCCATCACCGCCCACAATTCCAGCATCGCCCATTCTCCCACCATCTTCCATAGTGCAAGGTGCCATTTCAACAAAGAAAATCAGTGCAATTAGAGGATGGACCAAACAAGACATGTTGGATGCAATTGACGATGTCAAATTCAAGGGGTTTTCGGTTAGAGCAGTGGCCAAAAAACATGGGATTGCACCCACGTCAATCCATTACTGGATAAATGGCCTGACCCATACCAAGAGGAGAGGTCCTCTTACAGTCATGACTGAACAGGAGGAGGAGGAGGAGGTAGTGGTGTGGTGCAAGGAGATGGCCGAATTGGGACATGGGCTAGAGTTGATACAACTGAAATCAACTGTTGCTCAAATTTGTCAAGGGTGGCCAAACCCATTCAAAGATGGGTTTCCAGGTAAGTCTTGGTGGGCTGGTTTCAAAAAAAGGCATCCAAAGCTAGTGCTATGAACTACAGAGGGCTTGGACAGAGATAGGGCATTGAATCTACGCCCCACAGTTGTTTCCAAGTTCTATGACACTCTTTCTTCTGCATATGAGAAACACTCTTACAGTCCAGACCATATTTGGAACTACGACGAGATAGGGTTACATGAAGGATGGAATTGTGGCATGCAAGTCATTGCAAAAAGAGGGAGCAGGAATGTGCCGAAGATTCTGCCCAAGAGCAGGGAGTGGATAACCATTCTATCATGTGTGAATGCAATTGGCTCAGCAATCCCAGGGTTTTATTTGTTCAAGGGAAAAACTCGGCTGCAAAACTATAACCAAAATTGTGAACCTGGGGCATGCATGACTTCACATCCCCATGTATGGATGACTAAAGAACTTTTCCTGAATTGGCTTTGCCACTTTGCAGCATTCGTACCAGGCGGTGTCTCACCTGAAAACAGACACCTGTTGGTTTTAGATGGCCATGGCAGCCACATTGTTGTGCAAACCATCGAGGAGGAAAACAGGTTGGGCATTGACTTGTTAACACTTCCTGCTCACACCACTCACAGGTTGAAACCCCTGGATGTGAGTGTGTTTGGGCCTTTCAACGCTTATTTCAAGTCGGAACATGTTGCATGTATGGCTCAGAACCCAGGGGTAGAGGTAAAGAGGTTTGCGTTAGCTGAGCTTGCAAGCAAGGCTTTCAAAAGGGCTCTCACCTCCTCCAATATCAAGGCTAGCTTTAGGCGAATAGGTATATGGACATTGAATTATGATGCTCTTATGCATGACACTGGGTGTACCCGAGCATTTGATGTGGATGGCCAAGAAGCTATAGATGGCGAAGATCTTGAGGATGTCGAAGACCAATTGGATGGATAGCAAGAGGCAGATGTTGTGGACAACATCATGTCCCTTTCTCAAGGAAACTGTGAAGGAGTTGGTGCTTCTGATGATGATGAATAGGTCTTCTCTACACAATTCGATGACGATGTAGCAGAAGATAACATGGGGCGAGGTGGTCCAACCGGCACACAAGTGGATTCTGGGGAAAATATAAATGTGGTCGATAGTTGTTGCAGTCCAGGCAGCAACAATGACACATTGACAGTGCCAACCCAAGTATCTCAACCATCATGGATGGTAGAGGCCATGATGAACTTGAACAGACATATTGGTGGTTCCACCAGCGATGAAAGCATGAACATGCCTTCGCATCCAGATGAGATTGTCCATTTTTATGTTGATGGTGGGTTGGTAGAAGATCCTAGCATAGACAACGAGGATGCAGCTGAAGAATATACTGTAGCAGAAGAACCTCTCATAGCTGAAGAACCATTGCCAGGGAACACACCAAGGCTTGGCAGATTCCTAAAGTTGCTAATGGAGAGAGTGTCAACGCAAGGAAGGGAAGGACAGATAGACATTCTCTGATCGGGCCGGAGTTCACAACTGCTCACTTCAGAAGAGTACATGAGCCTCTTGGTTGAATCTGAACAAAAGAAACATGCTTTGCAGGAATCAAAACAAAGGAAGAAAGATCTTGCAAAGGAAAAGAAGGAAGCAAGGATGATTGCGGCTGGACAGTGGGCACGGGAAAGGATTGCAAGAGAGGATAATCGACAAGAAAAAGCGCACCAGAAGCAGTTGGAAAGGAAATCAAAGGAAGTGAGGAAGGTACAACAGATGAACCAAAATAATGCATCACAAATGGAGGAAAGGAATGTGATGGCTGATACTCCAAGAACAACCAGTGAAAGGAACATGATGGAAAAATCATTAGAAGCATTTGCAAGCAGTGCACGATTCTACTAGGATCTTATTAACATTCAGATACCCCGCTATAATCATCCAGGTTTACATCCCACCTCTATTCCTACTACTGCAGGGTCCCATCCTATGTTAGCTTATCCAACACCAGCAAATATTCCAGGGGTCCCATGCACAAGTCAGGCCTATGTCTATTCAATTCCTCCTTGGTTGCAAGGAGTAAATTGGCCTCAATCTGTTTCCACCAACCCCACCCTTCCTAATCAAACATGCTCAGTAAGGTCACCCTACTTGTCTCAAGCTGGAAACCCTACAAGAAATGATGTGGGAGGTGACGAACCTCTTGAAGAATAGGGTATCCGGTGTATAGACCAACCAAATGGTATTTTGTGATCAAGGCATTTTCTTTTTGTGCAGCCCCAATCAAGCATGTTGAGCGCTTTATATAACCTAAATCCCAGTTATTGACATCCACTGCAAACAGAGGCATTGTTTTGACATCTACTTCAAACAGAGGCATTGTTTCGACATCTACTTCATATAGAGTTATTGTATTTGTATTTTAGTACTATTACTATAAATTGCAGTTGTTTTATTATAAATGAGCAGTTCTTATTTATTTATGTTTGTTTCCATAAACAAGGAAGTTAACCATAAGAAGGAAGGTAACCATAACAGTCACTCAAAAATCATAAATATTCACTCAAATATCTACTTATTTTGTAGCCTCAAACAGTAATATAAAGATGAATATCAAGTTCAAAAACATACTGCTGCAAAATTACCAGAAACATAACCAAAATCTTAATTGAACCATAATTGAAGCAGCATTCAACCAACAAACATTCACACTATATATAACAATGAGCATAACCATAATTGAACCAGCATTCAACCAACATTCACACTATATTTCAAATCCACAACATTTTCATATCCACGAGGGGCCATGCCAAACCGAATATCCACATCATCTACTTATTTTGCATCCTCAAACAGTAATATAAAGATGAATATCAATTTCAAAAACATACTGCTGCAAAATTACCAGAAACATAACCAAAATCTTAATTGAACCATAATTGAACCAGCATTCAACCAACAAACATTCACACTATATATTACAGCGAGCATAACCATAATTGAACCATAATTCAACCAACCAACCATGTTCATTCCATCCATATACACATCTTTGATGGGTTGATGGATCATCTCTTCTTTTTTAAGTTATCTTGGTGTTTATCCCACTGTAGTGTTGAGATTTGATATCACTAACTATGAACCCGTGCTCATATATGCTACCATTTTTTGAAGTAAATGGAATTCAACTTCTAGTGCTTGAATTTGGATTTTTCACTAGAGCAAGTCTTCATTACCAATGCATAAGTACTTTTATGAATTTCCTCTCAAGCATAAGCCTACCTTGTTGCTAAGAAATGGATGTGTTTTTGCTTTCTATTAGTTCTTCTTGCCTTCTTAATATCCTATGGATTTCATAAATTTCACATAAAGGACATCGACTAAGATGGGTGTGGTTGCCTACAGTTCCCATAATTCCCAATGGTTGGGCCAAAACCCCTTCTTGAATATATATGGTGGTCCTAATTCCAAGGGAACCTTTGCAAATTGAAGCCCAATTCAACCCTTGTACCCAATAAATTCACAATGACCCTTATAACCAAATTTGAATAAAAAATATGTCTCAAGCAATTATATAGCCAACTATCAACCTTAATGTCAACAACTCATTTATAAATAAGAATACAACAAAAGCAAGGGAAATATGCAAGGTTGTTAAGTCTTATTGCAGCCTTTACTTCTTTTGAAGCCTCAAACAGTAATATAAAGATGAATATCAAGTTCTAAAACCTACGCTGCAAATTTTTCAAAATCTTATTGCAATATTGCTCCCAGTTACCACTAATCTACAGTAAGCATATCCAGAATTCAACCGGAAAAATTTCACAATAAATTTCATATCGGCAACATTTTCATATCACATGGGGCCATGCAAATTTCATTTCCACATCATTCAGAAACCTACTGCTGCAAAATGACCTAAATTAACAAAATCAAATTCATTTATCCACCCAGTATTTGTCTGCCAAAACCAAACACAAGCATCATTCATCCACCCAATTGTGCATACCATGCCAAAACCAAAAACCCCTCAACCACCACATGATTTGCAAAATTGTGACTGCATATGCCCAAATACACCTCAACCACCACATTTGCAAAATTGTGACCGCATATGCCCATGAACGCCAAATATAAGCTACAACTGAAAAATGCCAAATATATGCCCAATATAAGCTGCAGAAAAACAAAGAATCCCATACGAAACCCTCCAAGGCCAACCCTAAACAAAAAACAAGTATACAACTGTATAATTACCCAAAGAGAAACCGGTGGAAGCCAATTCAGGCAAGTTTTTTATACCATTTTTTCAGACCTTGTCCCAAGTTACAATCACGCACGAAGAGCCAGAACCGTAGCAACTTCCTTAGAACCAGAGACACCCAACAGGCGTGTGAAAAAAGCGTTCAGTTCAGAAGCAACCAGAACCACATTACACAATCGCAGGTAGTTCAACGCGCCATTTTGCCAGGGCTTCACCACCGTATAAAAACAGTAACCAGACAGGGTCCGAAAAACTAATCAAAACTAACCCATAATTGCACTTGCAAACTGCCAAACAAACCCAAGAAACCATATAAAAGCCGAGACAACCCTACCCGAGCCAAAGTGTTAACGAAAACTTCCATGAGGAGATGTGAAGTGTTAAAAAAACACTGTGGAAGTGTTAAAAAATAATGTCGAGAAGCTGGTAGGAAACCCCATCCATTGCAGGATGCAAAGCCGAAGGCCATCGAATATGTAGAGCCGAGGGACAAACACAATACACACAGGCAAAGACATCCAACCACCGAGAAAATGAGCCAAAGGGTTAACAACATCCATGAAGAGATGTGGAGTGTTAATAAACACTGTTCAAAAGCTGGTAGGAAACCCTACCTGTAGCATGCCTGCCGAAGGAAGAAACCGCCATTGCCAACCTTCACGACCCCACAGCCGGCACAGGAGGATGCAAACACTACGACACTCAGGATTTCCAACACAGAGAGTTTTGCACCAAGGAGAACGCTCTCCAAACGAAGCCACTAGCCGAACAAGTCTGCAAACCATGCGAACCGAACCACAAGAGGAGGAATGTCGACCAAAACGGGGACAAGGGCGCGAGTCGAAGGTTTCTGCGGAGCTTCGTCAACAACACGGAGGTGTTCAACCATAGACGCAGGCCTGCATGGGAAATGGAGCCCTGGTGGACCACTACCGGGGTGCCGAAATGGCCACACACGGGACCCAAGCAACATTACACAGGGTGGTAGAGCAGCCCGGGAAAAACGAGATAATGGAAACCCTAAAGCCCACGAAAACCCTAAAAACTTACCTTTGCATGTGTTGGACACGCGTCGGCATACTTTGGACACCTGTCGTACAGGTTACGTGGATTGGCAGGTGTCCGTTGACGTGTTCGCGTCGACCCCGCACCACAATTGGTGTCCCTCCCCTACAACTTTTGTGAATCTAAAACTACTTTACTCTAATTCAAATCTTGCTAGAGGAAGGACTTTTGGTTATCTAATTTTCATTCTACTATCTAGATAAATCCCTATAAAAGGGCCTCGTCACACTGCAAGTGAAGGACTTAAATAAGAGAAAAGAAGCTTCACTATACTAGAAAAAATTATCAAGCTTTAAACCTCCTAATGTGTTATTTTTGCTACATATGATTCTCTCTATTAAGTAGTCTTATTTCACTATGGATATGCAACACCTCTGATTTCCTTGTGGTTGATTTTCAAGGATATTTAAGTTTAAATAACATTTGCAAGTTTCTACATATATTATACGCCCTTTATTGCAAATAAAACTTGTTGACATGTTCCACCATTGACCCTTTTATACTTCATATTGCTTTGCATCTGCTTTTATAGAGCCTGTAATTATTAAATTCTAGCTTAAGTCAAAAGAGTGTTTCCTACTACCTTAGAAGGTCACTTTACCATCATAAATGATCAAATAACCCTTTAACTGCAGATATAGACGTTGTGTGATAAACCACTGCTAGATCCACCAGATAAAAGAGAAAGAATTATGTTATATTGATATCCTCCAATGAACAAAATAGGTCAGTGGGGGACTTGAAAAGAAGGAATTCTATAGATAATTTATAGTGAAACACATATCGGTTTCTGTGGTGATCCCATTGGAAACTAAAAAAAAGGTTAAACTTCCAGCAGTAATCCCATAAGAAAAGAAGGGAAGTCAACTTCGAGGCATGGTCTTTCTCATTCTAAGATTTATAATGTTTCATTTTCTTTTACTTTTTATACCCCAACTTATTCTTCAAGATTAATCTTTTACTTCTGTAAACAAACAGATGTATTAGTGGTTCATGCTTTGTGTTTTTGCAAATACCTTTTTCTATGCTATGCCATGGTGTATTTTCTCTTATTTCTGTATTGTTTCACAATAACTATACATGCAAACATGTAGAGCATGTAGAGCAAGATGGCTTTTGGAGCGGTTTATGCACTCTCACTTTGTATTACACTGATGTACTCTTTCAGATAAGTCCGACCTACTTTTGTGGTCATTTGTTGAACATTAACAGTATTATCTTTTAAGCACTGACAGATTTGCATCTCAATTTTATTTTGATCCCTCTTGGTGCTTAATAGCTCTGGAATTAGGATGGAGATATGATGGTCTTATCTTATCAGCATGTTTCCACGAGCATTTATTGTTAGCATTCCATGACTACCTATCATGTTTTACATTTATATTCTTTATTTTTTTTACAATATGCAGGGCATGCAAAACATGATGTCTTCCATATATATCATTTAGCACTAGGTAATTTAAAGGCTAAAGCTATCTACCTTCTCTTTGCTGATGTCTTTACTATGATTATCTGTTGGTACCTTCTCTTTGTCATTGTCTTTACTGTGATTATCTGTTGGCTATTCTTAACTTTTACCATGCTTTGAAATTGCCACCTACTTGCATGGATGCTCTAGTTTCTTCCAATTGCTTTGTATTGTACTTTGATATTGTAGATAAATTTCCATTTGGGCCATGTCCTCGCTGTTATTAATTTTCCAAGGATGCATGCAGTCATAGCATGCCCATTTTAGAGTAAGTTGTTGTCCATATCACTTTTGACAACATATCTCTTGATTTGAGTGGTCATGCTATCTGGCTTGAATTGTTGATTTATGAATTCATTGGAAGTTGATTTTGAGCAAAATATGTGCACTTTTTAATTATCTGACTATGTTGCAACATTATTAAAGTTCACAATGCCCATAAAATGAAGTATACATATGAAAAGAAAATAAGCAGACTATAAGACATGACTGTATCATCTTACACAGTGATATGGGCTGAAAATGCTACATCAATGTTTTAAAACTTGGACTTGGACTCGGAATCTGTCGAGGGTCGATGTGTTTGATTAAATGCCAATTCCATACCCTCATACATGATAGAATTGGTGGAAACTTTGCAATCCTGAAATCTTGAAAACTATCAAGTCTATTGAATTTTGAATGAGATCTAAAATTCTACTTTTTGCATATGTAGTCTGATGAGGTTGGAACCACTCAAACATCCTGAAACAATTAATGGTAATGTTAAATATTTAAGTAAAATGATAGAAAATGAAAGATACGGATAATGTCACTTTTGATTTAAGGATTTAATATTACCATTCAGTAGTACCAAAACTACTAAATATAGCAGATTAGATTAGATTTAGTATTACCGTTTACGATTAGGGTTAGATTAAGAAATATTAAAAAAAAACAAAACTAAGATTTTTTTTGAGTTTGTGGACCTACACACATCGGTATAGGAAACTCGTCTGGTTCAGGTCGGGACTCGACTGAGTCGACCAGTTTGGTACTGAACCAGCTGAGATGGACATTGACTCAGCTGGTTCGGTACCAAACTGGTCACTTAATCCGATATGTAGGCCGACTTGGCTCAGTTCAGGGTCAACTTGGTCATCTCAGTTATGAGCCTGAGTCCGAGTTGATCGATTTTTAAAATAGGACACATTACAAGTTAGGGAATGCGATAGTTGTCCAATGTCAAGTATTGCTCCTTTTAATTAAGTTTATGCGAGTCTATGGTTTTATTGGCAACAGTCATAAAGCATATATAGGTGAGGTACTTCTTTGATAGTTTAAGCTCAACAAAGCTCATACCTTGAGATGGACTTCTGAACCTTGTTGATGAAGAAATTTGTTTGTGTTATGTTATCTGATCTCGACGTTAGGAATCTAATTTTCTATCTAGTTCCGTGGTTTTGTATTATTTACTCACAATGGATTTTTTATGATTTATTTTATTCTAAAAAAATCTAATGCTTTTTCTGATGTATAATTGACAGATTGTGTTGGAGAGTCACGTATTCCAAAGGGTAATTGGTATTGTTCTAATTGTAAGCATCATTCAGGAACAAGAAGAAAGTTTTCTACTAGAAAAGAGGCAAAACTTTATGGAAAGGCAGCATCTCTTGGGTCTCAGGAAAATCCTTCCAATTGATGTACACGTGTTGTCAATGTCCTAGAGAAAACAGTTGGTGGATGTGTACTATGCAGGTGCATTTTATATACATATAAATGATGTTTTTTCCCCTTAAAAAACAGTTTTTAATAAGAACTAGAATGTTGCATACTATGTTCCAAAACTAATCCTCTATTCATTTCAAATTCTAATAGTCTTTTCTGTTTTTTGCACCAAGAGTAGCGAGGTGCTCTATAGCCCAGTTTGGGGTAGATGTTGTAATGCATAATGCTGTGTAACTTTGTCATGTGTCATTCCCATAAAAAAGAAATAACCAGCATAGATCCATCTTAAACCCGGATCTATTAAGCATTGTGAGGGATCAAATTTCTTTAGGTGTAAATTTTTTTATCTCAAATTTTTTATTACACATCAAGAAATTGGATCCTCTTGGTGCCTAATAGATCCAGTTTCAAGATGGATCTATGCTATTTTTAATTATTTTATTTATGAGCTGACATGAAATTTTTAATTACTTTTTATTTTTGATAAGTTATGAGCCGACACAGGAACGTGACATGACAAACATGACACAACATCTCCCCCATACTGAGTTGTAAGCACCTCGCTACTCTCGGTGCAAAAATGAAAAAGATGTCGGATTTAAAAAAATTAAATTATATTGATTTCGATTTTAAACCTAGATATATCAAGCAACGAGAGGGATCAAATATTTTGAGGGGTCCCTCTCGATGCTTGATAGATCTGGGTTTAAGATGGATCTATGCTGGTTATATACATGGCAGGCATTTGAAACATTGTGATGTTGTTACTATCCATATACTGTATACCTCAAGTAGCTCATTAATCCTTGTCATGCCCAGTGAATTGTATAACTTAAGTTCAAAGAGTGGCAGTTATTTGCAATGGAAATTTATGGGTTAAATCATGTTAGTGATTTTTATCCTATAAAACAATGTTTATTACACAAGTTCTAACTAGAGAATGTTTAGGAAAGAAGAGCTAGGAGTTTCTATCACATTCATCCTGTCCGAGGCTGGTTCAATCACATTTCAATGACATTTTGCCTCTACAAGGCTTGCCATATTTTACCTCACATTTGGTTACTATGTTTTAAGAACTTGACAACATAGCTTCTTGTATTATAGGTTTGGATGTTTTGTGAGCAACTTGGTTTCAGATTACATTATAGGATAAGCATATATTCAAAACAGATGAGGATTGCTCATTCTCATAGTTATATTGTATGGCAATGCCTTTGGAACACCCAAATATGAGCTAACACTATTCATGCATGTTTGTGGAATGGATTCAGGCTTCATGATTTTGATAAATGGGCATTTGGGGACCACACTGTTATGCTCTGTGACCAAGTACAGATACTTCCATGTTTCATGCTGTTGCATATTGTTTGTTTTAGTTGTTTTGAACATTGAATGCTTAATTATCTTATGTTGCATGATCAGTGTGAAAAGGAGTTCCATGTTGGTTGTCTAAGAGATCGGGGCATGGCTGATTTAAAAGTAGGTCAAACACTTACGTGTAAACCTAATAAGAGAAATGCTATACTTTATCCACTTTAAGTATATTTTCTTGTTATGATACTTTCTGTTTTATTTTCTTGATGCAAAGGCTTGGCTTTTCAATTCATAAGTCTTGACAGATTGAGTATCTAATAAATTAGGGGTTTTGTTACTTTGTTGTGTTATCCTGATAGGAATTTTTATGTGCAACAGGAGTTGCCAGAGGGTGAGTGGTTATGCTCCAATGATTGTAAAAAAATTCATTTTGCACTACAAGAATTAGTGGCACATGAACCGGAAAGCCTACCTTCTTTTATAAGTGAAGAGTTGATGAAGAAGCGAAGTTTTAAAGGTCTGAAAGAAGTTTCTAGTGCCAATATATGCTAGCAGCTTCTTCATGGAAAAACAAGGGACCCTAACAATAGGGTGTTTCTTTCAGAGGCTGCTGCTATCTTTGCTGTAAGTATGTCTCCCTATTTATATATGATGAATATTTTAAAATATGGTCGACATGCCTAATTTGTTATGCTATTGGGGCAAGAATGCTTTGATCCTATAACTGACACTATGACAGGTCGAGACTTAATCCCTTCAATGGTCTATAGGTGATTGAGCCTCTTTCCATAAACTTCTTATGTTTGAATTTTAGTATGTCTGTCTGATATGGGAAAGCCTTTCTTGCTGAAACTGTGTTCTGGCATTTCTTCTGCAGCAAGAGCATGAAGGCTCAGGAATTTCGAGGGATGTATTGTGCAGTTTTGACAGCAGAGTAAGTGTTTTGCACTTTTTTTGGGTGTTCTGACTCCTGAGATGCAATGTTCTTAGTATCTGAATTTTTCATTTCTAAAAGATGAATCAGTTTTTCTTATAAGTGACATTGAAGTTGTGATATTTTATTTCTTATAGACTGTGCCATAAACCTTTATTTATTTCACAATTTTGTGAATTTTCTTATGCATCCACTGTTCAATAGTGGTCTCGGCTGCAATGTTTCAAATTTTTGGACGACAAGTTGCAGAGCTACCTCTTGTTGCTACCAACAAGAGAAATCAAGGACAGGTGACCGTTTGATCATAAGGGTTTATTTTGGTCATGTTTTTCTCAGTTTTAACTATACACTCAGTTTGGTTTAGAGACGAAAAATATTTCCAAGTACTCTACTTGTTTACTGTTTGATCACGAGGGTTTATTTTGGTCATGTATTTCTCAGTTTTAACTGTACACTCAGTTTGGTTTAGAGATGAAAAACCTTTCCAAGTACTCTATTTGTTTTGACATGAAACTTATTCTACTATTGGCTTAGTTCACTTTCTCCATTATTTTTCTGTACTTGGTGGACTATTTTCCAATGAACCGAGAAACAATGAGATGCTTGTTTGTCTATGATTCTTCTGAATTTTTGCTACTTAATTGATACACTTGTGTTCTAGTAATTATTTGCTTAACAATCTCTCATTGGCTAGAAATAATTTGAATATGTAGTAGACCAAAAGAAAGCAGTATGAATGCCAAAGGGATTTTCATTTTCTACAGGGTTATTTTCAATCATTGTTTTCATGTATTGAGAAGTTGTTTGGATTCTTGAATGTTGAAAACCTGGTGTTTCCTGCTACGGAGGAAGCAGAGTCCATCTGGATAAGCAAATTTGGCTTCACAGAAATGTCAGAAGACCAAGTCTTGTGCCAAACTATCACTTCCAATTCCATGTATCTTCTTTGCAAATTATCTTTGACATCTCATCTAACTGTAACTATTATCTTGTAGTTCTATGAGTACAGAAAAGAACTACAGATCATGTCTTTCCAAGGCAATTCTCAATTAGAGAAGCTGCATTCAAGGTTCAGCAGTGTTTGTGGTCCTCCAAACAAGGTTCTCTAGAGAATTGAATATCTCTGAATGACATTGGCAGTGCTAGATGCTATGGCATAGCCGAGTTCGGGTCCGCTCAATGCTCTTCAATATGGCCAATGTGAGCCCAAAACACTTCCTACTTCCTAGTTTCATTTCTATCATTGTGAAGCTTCTTGAACATGGGCTTTATGGTTCTTTGGACAACCTAATATGCCAAAAATATTTATGGATTTAAAGATGTATCTAGATGCTCTCTAATGGTGTCTAATATCACTCAACAACCTTTATTTCATATCTCCATGGTTCATATGAGAGTTGGGATAAGTTTTGTTTCTTCAAACCCTTATTTTCTCTCCAAGAACCCTTTACTTTTTTCCAAGCTCCTCTCTTCGCATTTGAGTTTCCATCCATCAATTGAATGAATGAGCATGTGGGAGGAGTTTTTCCTCCACCCCTTTCTTGGTTCTCTAAAGGTAGTAGGTAGTTACTAAAAATAGGAGCTAGTCACTTTTGGAATAGGATTACTATGTTCCCATGTTTAGATTTATTCTTTCATTTAAATAGGGTCTAAACTCATATGAGCTAGTTAACATATAAAAGTGTAAAATAATGCAATATGGGTGTTAATATTGCTCATCTCCCTAATTCTTAAAAGGTGCTAGCTCAATGTTAGAGCGCCTGCCTTACAGGCAAGAGGTTGGTGGTTCGATTCCTCCGCACCCTATTGATATTGCAATATTGGTATTTTTAATAAAATATATTTTATTATGATTTATTATGGCTATAGAGGGTGTTTCAATCTGTCTGTGTATGTTTCTACGAGGAGGGTTCTAAGCCACCTTCATATGTCACTATGAGGGGGGTTCAAAATTGCCCTTGTATGTTACAACGAGGGGGGTTTAGAACCACCCTTGTAGGTACCTACGAGGTGGGTTTCAAACCACCTCTGTAGGCCTCTACGAGGGGGGTTTCAAACTGCCTCTATAGGCCTCTACGAGGGGGGTTCCAAACCACCCGTATAGGCATCTATGAGGGGGGTTTCAAACTGTCTCTATAGGCCTCTACAAGGGGGGTTCAAAACCACCCTATAAGCCTCTACAAGGGGGGTTCTAAACTGCCCCTATAGGCCTCTACAAGGGGGGTTCCCAAACCGCCCCTATAGGACTATACGAGGGGGGTTCACAACCGCCCTATAGGCCTCTACGAGGGGGGTTTGAAACCGCCCCTATAGTCCTCTACGAGGGGGGTTTCAAACCGCCCCTGTAGGTTTGTATGAGGGGGGTTCACAACCGCCCACATAGGTCTCTTTGAAGGGGGTTTAAAACCGCCCCCGCAGGTCTCTATGAAGGGGTCTACGAGGGGGGTTTAAAGCCGCCTCCGTAGACCTCTACGAGGGGGGTCACAAAATGCCCCCAAAAGTCACTTTTGGGGGCGGTTCCAATCTCGTCAAAAAATGCCCTTAAAGGGAAAAAATTTTAACATCGGTGCCTTTAGGGGTGGTTTTTCCAAAACCGTCCCCAAAGCCAAAACCCCCCCCCGTAGGTCACTTTTGGGGGTGGAAGACAACCCCCCCTAAAGGCCAAAAATGTAGTAGTGGGGGTATGGTCTTAATCCTCCATGGTTAGTGCTCTGAAAGATTCAGCCGAGTATAACTGTTGGAACCTATGGTATATCATGAGTTGCGATGCCTTGATAATCCCGTGAGGTTCCAGACTTTTGAATCCCATCTATCACATAGTTTTCTTGTGGCTTTAGCTTCAATAGATCTTGAAGTGTGCTTTTTCCTTTTTAGGAAAACATTTTGGGAGAAATCCTATATCACCAACTCTAGCTGAGCAACCTTTAAGAAGGTCCCGAATAATATTAAATTTTCAACCTGAATATCCTCTTAACCAGGAGGATAAATCAAGAGCAACCATGGATCAACCAACAACATTTGTGTCACATGAAGAAAAGACTTCTACCTTAGAATCAGGAGTGAACTACTCTCCTCCTACAAACCCACCCATCACTGATCCTATGGGACCTTTGTTGGTAACACAACCTCCTCAACATGACACAAACTTTCATCATTTGCTTGAAGGTCATCCTGGAGCCACTGATTGGATTTTTAGTCAACCCAAGGACAACCAAATGACAACTGCTTTTGGTCCAACAACATCATTCTGGGACACCTCTTTAGGGCAGCATGTTTCCGATTTTGGTTCACTTCTGATGGTAGAAACTTCACCACACTGGTTTCCTCCTTGGATTCATAATGATGCATTCCTTGCACCAATTTACGAAAGTATGGAACATTTACGAACATTCGGTGATAGAATTAGGCATCATATTTTCCCACCTAGGACCAATCCGGAAGTACCAACTTTTGAACATTCCCCTATACATTCTTTATCTTTTTCTTCACCAGGAATATCCACACCTAACATGACCACTTATGAACTAGGTAAACCCTCCTTCCCTTCTAGTATGCCTCAAGGTCATTTGGTCGGTTCTACACCTTATTTGACCCAAACAACTGGAGGGAAACCTTCATCCACTATTAAATCTGTAACTGGAACGCAACCTCCAACTCAAAGTTTGAGTGGAATTTATCCTCTAGTTAGTATCTAATAAATGAGCATGGTTCAACCTACGATTAGTGGTCATCATATGCTTACTGGGCATACTCCAATAGGTGGACAATTTTCAACTTGGGGGCAACCCCTAGTTAGTGGACCAAATCTAACTAGGGGACATCCTCCAGTTAGGGGACACAACATGAGCGGAGGACACTCTTCACACATGAACTATATCATGGTTGGAAGTTCACTCCTAGCCATGGGACAACCTATGTGGACACATCAAACAAGGGGACCATCCACTTGGACCCAACCCCCATGGGGGCATACATATCTGGGAAATCATAACATAGCTTTAGGTCAAAACTATCCAGGACATATTTTTCCTAGATTTCCCTATCCTAGAAACATGAGCACCCTGTGGGACCATCATAATGTTCCACCAACTCTACCTCCATTCGGCGAACCATCCCCACCATCCCCACCACCTGTCCCACCTCCACCTAGAGGACCCTCGTATTCTGGCGATGGCCCACCTTATTCCGGAGGAGGACCTCCTTTAGGTCCACCTCCCAATCTGGGAGGCCCACCTCCATATGGAAAACACCCTATGGGAGGACCCTATGATCAGTCGATTCATGGTCTACTAGTACCCAAATGCCTTATCAGTATTGCCAGTATCCACATACGAATCGACAGTTACCATTTCTAGATACACTGGATCTTCTACATCTATCTCGTTTGACTAATGATCATATTCAACATGGTATAAATTGGCCAACTATTCCTGTGAAGTTACCATCAGACATCCCGAATTTTGACGGCAAGCCCGGTGAGTACCCAAAAAATAACGTAATGACTTATCATTTGTGGTGTTCTTCCAATTCCTTAATGGATGATTCCATCCATTTGAGGTTATTTCAATGAACCCTTATTGGTACTTCCGCAAAGTGGTACATTGAGTTGCCACCACATTCTTTTATCGATTTTTTATCTTTAGCTATGGAATTTTTTACTCACATTTAGATACCGATCTGCTACAAGACCAGCACAGACCTTTTGAATTCTCTCCATCAAAATACCTCCACCCACATTTCCAATCATATTCATTAGTGGAGGAGGAGACAATGTCTCATTAAAGCCCCCATCCCTGATCAACTACTTGTTGATTGGTTCACGAAGTCACTACTACCCATCATAGCTAAAGACGTGGCTATGGGAGGGGTCGTTACAGAAGAACATGCCATTTCACATGCCCATTACCTAGACTTATTATATGCTCAATATGGCGCATTGTATGATATCATCCCTAATGCCCCATGCCTCACATACAATCCAACAAAACCCCCACCAGGATCTCATGTCAATGGCATTATTGGTTCTGTTCACTCCCATCCTGCTACACAATCAGGTGGATCATAGAACCACCATAGTTCAACTACATCCTCGGCATAGGATGGAAACAACACCAATCGCTCACCCAACCCTGCTTCCACTGAAGAAGTGAATTTAGTTAAATCTACTTCACCTCAAAAATCCAGTGGAAAAAAGAAGAACAAAGGGAAATCTAAGAAGTATTCTAACCACCAGGATCCCAAGAATAATCCCGATGACACCAAACAAAAACAGAAGGTTAAATATGCATGTTTACTATGTGGTGATGATCACTTCATGAAATATTGTCCACATCGTGAACAAGTGAAAAGTTTCTCAAGGGAAACCCCACACCCACAGTGCTAATCGATCCCTTCCCCACACAACAACAACAAATGATTGCACATCAACCATCTCCTTCTCAAGGAGAACTGTCCACAACCGCTCATGTTCTCATGATGCAGAGTGCAATAGTCAACTTGTGCACCAGGTCACGTACATACGAATTTATTCCTGAGAAGGAATCTAACGGAGGTAATACTGAAAAATCCTCCGCCTCTACATCCGTCATCCCTTAACCTCAAGGTCCTCTCATCATAGAGAAACCTTTACTAGATTCAGTATTGCATCCACCCAAGAGTGTGATTCAAAAATCAGTTTTCAATTCGAACGCCTGGGCCACTAAAAACTACAACATCGTAGAAGATCTATGCGAGGCCCCTCATGCTATGTCGATGCTAGAAGTCTTACAAAACTTCCCCAACCGATGTAAGACCATGTTATCTGCCATAGGAGTTGTAGACCCTGATTTCTTCCAATACCATCATGTTCAAGTTAGAGTACTTTAAACTGGGGATTTCCCACCAACTAGCGTTTTAGATTGTTACCAATGTTTTTGGGAAGAGTATCCATCATACTTTGTTAGACAAAGGAGCCTCCACTTCAGTTATGTCGCTATCTTGCTAGCGATCCATTGGCTCTCCCGATTTGAACCGTTCCCCTACCACATTGAAATCCTTTTACGGACGTGGATTTACACCACATGGACCATTACAATCCTTAGTTGTATTTTGGGGGGAAAGAGAGTTTCCATTAACGTGGAAGTCATCGCTTCCCCATTGGATTATAATTTATTACTAGGTCAAAACTAGTTTTATTCCATAACTACAGTCGCATCATCTGTCTTCCACATAGTGCAGTTTCACCACCATGGGAAAATCGTCACTATCGACCAATTAGATTTCTATACACCGGACACCACTACTCATCCTGCAGATAATGTCCCTCTTTTAGGACACTCTTCATGGATATATGAGAGTGTGGGGGTAGGACTCCTTAAATATTCATCCCTCATGGGAGTCTTTCCAACACCAAATCCCCCAAACCATGTTTCCATGGTGAACATGATCTCGTCTATGCTCCCATCATCTTCCAACTCAACTGACCAATGGGTTGTGATCGATCCAGATCATCTAGATTTGATTGGAGATTTGATGCCTCTCAGCCCCGCTGAAGCTACTTATGAGGCCATCCAATCAACACCTGATCTACTCGATACCCACTATTCAGTGGAATCTACCCTAGATTCTCTGCCATCACAGCGGACTTCGTCCTTACCTGATCCTCTACTCCAGACCTTTCATTCCGATGAGTCAATCATGGAGATTATGAGCATGGACGAACCCCCATGGGAAGACCTCCATCATCGATCGTCTTTCCTTCTTCCTTTAGACCTAGTCGAGAATGCCATAGCTATGATTTTTTTACCAGATGTCTTCCCTTACCATCAATATCCTATTCTCACTCAGGATACGGTCACTGAGGGAAATTTGGAAAATATCACACCCACAATTACTATAGACATCTCGGTCAAACCTGGCATCGTGGAAAATATTCACATAGGACAAACTTGTTCTCCTGATGAACTCTCAACTTTTACAGCCTTATTCAAACAGTTCCTTGATGGGTTTGCATAGAACTATGAAGAAATTCCTGGGATTGATCCTGCCATTGTTATTCATGAGATTCAGACATATCCCGATGCAAAACTTGTACGACAAAAAATCCGTCCAGTGAACCCTTGGATAACTATGGCTATCAAGGTAGAGATAGAAAATTTGTTGAAGGATGGGTTCATTTATCTTGTTCCATTGATGGATTGGGTCTCTAAAGTCGTCCCCATTACAAAAAAACAGGGAACCATCAGAGTTTGTGTCGATTATAGGGACCTGAATAAGGTTGTCCCAAGGACAATTACCATACCCCATCATCGACCAAATCATTGACAACCGTGAAGGAAGTTTCATATTTTTATTTATGGATGGATTCTGCAACTATAATCAAATCAAGATCCACCCGAATGACCAACATAAAACCGCTTTCATCTTCCCATGGGGTACATTTTCATATCGCAAAATCCCATTTGGTATTAAAAATGATGGTGCCACATTCCAGCGGGCCATGTCATACGCTTTCCATGATGTTAAGGATTTTTTGTAACCTTATATCGACGATCTACCATCTCATTCACATCGTCGCGACTTCCACATTGACCATCTGACAACCGTATTCCTCAGATTCCTACGGTACAATATCAGTCTAAATACTCACAAGTCCATATTCTGTGTAGAGTCTGAATGCCTCCTAGGCTTCATCATTTCAAAATATGGGATTTGTATCGATCCCCTCAAGGTTAAGGCTATTGTCACCTTACCTCCACCCATGGATATTACAAAACTTCAAAGTTTACAGGGGAAGTAAAACTACCTGCATCGTTTCATGTGCAATTTTGTGGTGAAAACATAGGGATACATGCGATTGTTAAAGAAGGACGTCACATTCATTTGGGACGATTATGCCCAACAATCCTTTGACAATGTAAAAAATGTGATCAATCATGCACCCATGTTACAACTATCGGATTACACCAATTAGGATTATATCATTTATCTTGTTGCTTCTACTTCCATTATCATTATGGTTTTAGTACAGGAAGATAGCCATGCCCAAGAGCATGTGATAACCTTAGTAAGGGTCTCATTGACTTTGAAACCCAGTATTCACATTTAGAGAAGTTAGCTCTCGCAGCAGTCATTGTTGTTCAGAATTTCCGCCATTATATCCTCCTCTGCACTACTACCATTATCGCCAACTCAAACCCCATGTACCATGTTCTCACGCATCAAGTACTAGGGGGGTAATATTCACGATGGATTGTGATTCTTCAAGAATTCGATCTCCAATTTGAGAAAGCCAAATAAAAGAAGTCTTTGGTATTTGTGGAGCTTATTTGCGATATTCCCCATACTGATCAAGATTCTAAGGCCATCGACTCTCTACTAGATGAGTCTTTGATTTCTGATTAGTAATTCTAACCCATGGTATGGAGACATTACATTATATCTCCAAACCCAACGTTTTATTCCTCATCTATCCCGTGATAAATGTCATCATGTCCATCACCACGCAAAATATTACCTCATCATTGGTGATACATTATATCATTGTGGTATTGATTCTATTCTCCGACATTGTTTAACTCATGAGGAGGTTGAACACATACTAAATGATTGCCACTTGAGGGAGTGTGGCGGTCATCTTTCTGGGATGGCTACAACCCATAAAATATTACACATTGGATACTTCTATCCATCTATCTTCAAATATTGTATCGAAGCAGTCAAGAAGTGCCCTCCTTGTCAACTTTTCCATCATAAACAACGCTCACATCCAACCCCACTTCATCCAGTTATCATCGTTGGTCCCTTTTCAAAATGGGGCATCAATTTCATGCACTATAATCCTACCTAGGCTTAGGGGGCATGGTCATGTCATCATCACAGTTGAATACTTTACCAAATGGGATGAGGCTATGCCTACATAAAATGAAGACGGTGAAACTATTGCACTCTTTATGTTTAACCACATCATTGCGAGATTCAGAGTTCCTCAAGCCATCGTCACTAATCATGGATCAGATTTTCATAACAAAATGGTGGATGGATTAAGCACTAAGTTGGGTTTTCGGCTTGAAACCCCCCCCCCCCCCACCTACTACCCTCAATCAAATAAACAAGTAGAGGCCATTAACAAGGTCTTCAAAACTATGATTCAACATATGGTGGGTGCACACAATTCTAATTGTCATGTGATGCTTTTTTCATCTTTTTGGGCATATTGGACTTCTGTTAAAACTGCCACTGGTTTCACACCCTTTCAGTTGGTGTATGGGCTAGAGGCATTATTTCCTATTGAGTGCAAGATTCTGTTGCTAAAACTCGCTATAGAACTTTTACCGAACACCATTGCCGAGGAAGAACGCTTTCTATACTTGGAAAAACTTGATGAAACCCGCCATGATGCAACCTTAGCTAATGAAGCACATAAGAAACAAATCAAGGACCAGTATGAAAAATCCATAAAACCTCGTATCTTTAACGAGGTTGATTTGGTCCCTACATATGACCAAAAACACGATAAGCTGGGGGCAGGAAAATAAGAGTCCATGTGGCATGGTCCATATGTAGTGAAATGTGTTTTGGATAAGGGAGCATATGAATTAGTAGATTATGACGGGATATCATTGGGGGAGCCTCGCAATGGGATCTACCTTAAACGGTACTATGCCTAGTTCATTTTTCATTAGTACTTTGTATATACTTTACATGACGTGTGTTTTTGTTTGGTCTGACACTTTCATTTAGTGTGTTAGGATCTTATCGTTGCACTTATACCATGTTATGCCTGAATGTGCAAATGGAAACTTGCTTTGGATTCATAGACGACGCTAGCTGACACACCTATAACCTCACCTCGACAACATGGGTACTCTATTCCCCTTTTGGTGAACTCATAAACTCAAGAGGAACTTTCCTATGTTTTGCTACCAACAACACCGCTGAGTATCACGCGTTGAATGGGTTATTGACCAACATTTTTTCCCTTGGTGTAGACCACCTTGTTATCTACCTCGATTCACAATTAGTGGTCTCTCATTTGAACCGTTACTATGCTATCCACGACCCCATATTACTTCGCCTATTTAGGCGAGTATGTCTCTTGGAGAGTTCCTTTGAGTCCATTGAATACCTACATATCCCAAGAAGCATGAACTCAATTGTTGATTCCCTAGCCAATTTCATATTAGATTGGTATATTACACATTCATAAACATTTTTATCAAAAAGATGCATAAAATGACATAACATGTAAATCTACTCATAGTGTATAGGCCAACATCCATAAGATCCCAAATTCATCATAGAAAACATAGTATATAAATCCGCTAAACAGCGTTTTTGTATATATATCATCATGTCTAGTAAAATACAAAAAAGTGGATACAAAATATGAAGCTCATAAGCTTTCAGTAGATCCTATCTGTAAAATCCGAATCCTATGGCTCTCAACACATATATATCATACATATAGCTATCCCTGAGGATGCTCGTGTTAATAGATAATGGCTCGAGCTACTCGACGGAGTAGCCAACAAAAACTTCCTGAAACCTCGGCTATATGGCGCTGGTAACGGCGAGGCAAGTCATCAATGGATATGTCATGGATATCCAACTTCAATCTTTAGAGGTTCTCCTCTAACTCATCTAAATCTTCTGCTGCATCCTGCTGAGCGGTTTCCATCTCCCTCACAACCCCTCTCCTCTCGATCAAAGAGGAACCGACTGGGAAGGAAGAGCTAAATTCTGTATGAAACATGTGTGAACTATCAGTACTACACAAAAACATAAAAAAAACCATAAAATGCATAAAAAAAACAAGAGTTTCGTTCTTACCTATATCTCCCCACTGCTCCCCCAATGGAAGAGATAAGTCCAGATCTCCCCTGAAGTCAGCTCCTATGTATGCATAATCCTCGACTATGAGGAACTGTACGCAGAGCCACCTGAAGAAGTTTGGCCCATAATTAATTATATGCCCCCCACCTCCATGGCGAGCCATCACCTCTGACCATCAGACCATATATGGATCTCGTGGATCGATATCGTCCAACTCAAGCTCTAGTCTTAGTAGTGGAACTCGTTATAGGAAGAACAAAACCACGATGGATACATAGCTAAACTGCTTCAGCTCACCCCTTCGGCACTTGGTGAGATGATCCTTCATATTCATGAGGAGTCCCTCGCACCAGTTGAAGACCGTCGGTGCCATACATTCAATGGAATATAAAATATGTGCTTTGGTGGCCTGATGATCAGCCTTGCTTCCCGCCACCCTCTCAATAGTAAAGATTACAGTTATCAGCAGTCTATCTCATATGTTCTTGATGGGAATCTTCCCAGCAAGCATATGTGACCTTGGTGTACAGAATTGTGCCACCAAACTCTCTGTCGACTGATCACTACCCCGTGGACTGGATAGTGAAATTGGGGCTCCCTGTCTCAATAACCCCATAAGGAAATAAATATCTTCCACATCCAAGGTGACGTTGTGGGCACCTACTCTAAAGTGTTGTTGGTCTGGGTCCCATAGCATGATCAAGTAATCAAGTAATTGTACTTGGGCCCTCATGCCCTGTACGTGTAAGAATTTTAAGAGTCCACACCTTTGCAATGCATTCATACATTTTGGATCATTTGTCGCTTGGGAATCCTCGAGTTCGTCCTCTCTTTCTTTCCACTAGACCATTGTATTGGCTAAAATATGCATAAACATAAATTAAACAACCATTAGGTCCCTTTCATGACTTTAGGATGGGTCCTTTTGGCCCCATTTTTAAAATTTTCTTGTGGATCTACACCAACGCACCCCGCATTTGCGGACAGTGCGTCCGTGACATACTTTTCCCATGGGGAAAGTGCGTCAGACCCCTCTCGACGCACTTCCCGCAAGGGGAAAACACATCTCCTAGGGCACGCACAATCCCCTTCTTGTTGAGTCCAAAATAACCCCAAAAAATTATACTTAAAGTAAAAACTAATCCACTGAAAAAGGTAAACATACAGTTGAGGCATACCTGCAACTGACGGGGCATGAAATGGCTTATCATAGTGTCCACAATCGACATCGTAAAAACGAGCTCCAAAGAGGTGTTTTCTCTATTCCATCTTGGTAAAAAAAAATTGGTAAATATTTCTTTGCTATTTGATTTTTTATATAAAAGAAATTGAATATTCCTTTATTAATCTTTCTTTTATGGGTTTTTTACTATAATTGGTGTCTTTTTTACTTTTTAACACCCCATTATAAATTCTAACTTAGTTTTTGGAGTTCGTAGATGAATTAAAGTGGTGTTTTGACTTTATTGGAGACCATCGTAAACGTTTCATACTTTTTATCAAGTGTGAACGAGTCTTTGAGCGTTTTTTATGCTATCATTGCACTCGTTAAAATAAAGTATCAAAAGCATCGATATTACTCTTTGTTCCTTCTCGTGCTCGTAAAACTATGAGAATAAGTTACCGAGTTATGGTTTATCTCTTTTTCGGGCTCGTAAAAGTCCCACGAAAAAGGAACCCCTCGGATTCTTTCTTTCATCTCTTTTCAGACTACATAAATAGGAAAATATTTCCAAGCGAACTTGATCTTTCATGTTTGTAAAAGTATTTGAATGATCATCTTTCTGGTGATAGTTTACCCCTTTTTCAGACCGGAAGGACTATTTACAAAAAAGGAGTACTCCGGTTAATCCTGGCTGTAAGAGTTCTCTCTCATATTGTTTTATCCTTTTTCGGATGAGGAGACTAAATTTTACGAAAAAGAACCATTTGGAGTCTTCTTTAGTTCTTTTCAGACTCTCTAAACATGAAATTACTCCGCGTTTTCCTTCTTTGGGCTCGTTAAAATATGACTTTGAAGGGCCCTTTTAGAGACGAACCCTTCCTATCTCAGGTTCATAAAACATTTGAGATTGGACTTGTCTGAAGGATGAGCTATATCAAGCATCTGTTATCCTCCTCAAGCTCGTTAATAAACAAAGAGGTACTCATCAATCATGATGGGGTATAATGGGAAGATTTTGCATTGTTTGTAATAATGGCAGTAATTAGTCACTCTTGAACATGGCACTCGTTTGCATTTCATTCAAACTGCTTGGGTCATCAACTTGTTCTCGAGTCCCACCAATTCCCTGAATCCCTTTACTCATTTGAGTCATCCAAAGAATGTTTCCATCATTAGTTTCATTAGGTCTAGGTGTTGATCCCGTCATGTCAATGCTGCCAAGTCATGCCATTCCATGTTCAAGAGGAATCTGTTCATCGAGTCAATTTCTGTAGTCATTTCACCTTCTATCATGTCGGTCACCCCTGAGTCAGTCTCAAACATTACTTTGCAGTCTGATTTGATCCAAAAAATATTTGATCGTGTTTCGTGTCGATGATGGGGGAAACATCATGGCCCTCCTTCGACGGGGTTTATCCTTGTTGACTTCAACACATCATCCAAGGATTAAACCTAGAAACTAATCAAGTGCCTTGGGCCTAAATTCCCCAATGTGAGGTTACCTCGATTTCAACCATAAGTTTACATCATTGACTTCTTATTGAAATATTCCATCAAGTGTTTGACCTCAACTCATTGATTCACATTTGATGGTATGTACTATGATACCTTGGGAATCGTTGACATCAATGGTGATTTCCCTCGTTCTTGTTAATGGTATACATTAATGACCGGTAATCAAGTGGTTTGTACCATGTTCAACTCCAAAACATTGTAATCACATGGTTAGATTTGTATCATTGCGAGTTCAGCTTGAAGACCCTAGGTTAACTCATGTATCTTACCCAGGTTGCGATGGAGATGTTTTGAGTCATAACACACATATCCACTTTATATTGGTCAAGGCCAGGTTATCATCTGATCATGGATCTACGCTTGTGTCTAGTAGCCATGATTGTGTTCAGTCAGTCTCTACTACCATGGATCTGCATTATATTGGTCGGTAGCCATGTTATGATTCATTTGAGACATATATCTCAGATTCAGTTGTACTGCAGGAGACTTTGTTCGTTATTCCAACAAATGATCCTTACCTCAATCCTTCATAATGCAAAGCATTTCACCCATTTTATTTTACCAGCTTCATGCTTTGGGGGGAATTATGTTACACCAAAATCTCATCATCATGAGTTTTGTACCCTTTATATGCCTTGTTTCCTAAAGTATCTGGACTAAAACACCAAAAGAGAAGTTGATGTCTATCCCTTTAACTTTGTGTTGTCACCCCCGACGTGCCATGTTCTCTGGAAAGGTGTGTCAGAGTTAAGGTGATGCGATATGAACCTTAGCAGAGTGCATCGTTGATGCTAGATGATCTTACACAAGGTGTGTCGCCCTCCCATTGGCGTGAGTTGTCCTTGTTCAAGGTGCATCGTTGTTGGTGAAAGTGGATAAAGAGAAGATTCGAGCGACTTCAGAAGCTTGGATGGCGTGGATAATTATCCCTACATATCTGGAAAGGTGGAATTCGATCCCCTTACCTAGTGGGATGATACCTTAACCCTATCCCCTAAATCCTCAACCTCTCCTATCCCTTTAGCCCTATATATATGAACCCCCTCTCCATTGTCAAGAGAGGAAGGAGAAAATACCTATATGCTGGTTGAATTTGGCTAGGAGACCCTGTTCATCAATAGGAGGCTAGAAGGCTTTGATATTTTGAGGCAAGATCATTTGAGCTGGAGTCATAACGTCAAGGTATTGGTTGTAACTCTCTACTTTGTATTTGCCGCAAATTACATTTAATACAATTTATTTCCATAAACTTTTTGTATTGATAATGTTTATGATTGACCTCTTTTACTGTTTATCTAGTTATATTCATAATCATATGCTTTCATTATTCATTTGTTTCCACTTGCTTTATCTTTTTTTGTAGTCAAAGATCGAGGAATTGGGATTCAAATCAAACGAGGAGAAAGGAATTGAGTCCAGAAGGTAAGATCATTTCCCGATTTACTTTGAAACCTAATCTATCTAGGAAAGGTAATTGTGTTATGTACATGTTTTGTTCTAGATCTATATCATTTAGACTAGAGAGATCAGTTTTTTTTTGCATTAACAGATTGCCTATAAACACCCCTATTGAAAAATTACAATTAACCAAAGATTGTATAGTCAAACTCTAGTGATGATCATTGGAAAAAATCCAAATTATATAATTTTTATACCAGTCCATAAAATCCAAATTATAGTCAACATTCAATGCTTGTAACTGAGCTTGACGATTGTAGAGTATTGTAATTTTTTAAAGTTTGGAATCAAATATGGATGACTTCAAGTCATTGTTGTTATGATTTATTAACACAAGGGCAAGTGGTGAAAGGAATACTAGTAATGAATGAAGTTTATATTATGTGTAAAATACCTTCCATTGTATGTCTTTCCATGTAATACCATCTTGTTTCTTTTCTCATGATTTTATGCCCATTCTCTATAGGACACAAATACCCTTGTTGTTTGATCTCAAGTATTGCATGTGTTATCACCTCAAAATATCTCTCACAAAAGAAAGAAAGGCACCCCCTACAAATTTTTTGACAAGGAACCTAAGTAGGCATGCACACTAGGCTTCTACTCTAAAGAAATGAGCAAAAAGTCCCTAAACATTGTTGGTTGTGGAGCCTGGTCTTCTAGATTCAGAGATGTTATTCAGTTGTGTTTGTACCCCAGGATTACTATACACTCGTTCCCAAACCTCGGTGTTTGAGGAACACCCCCGAGAAAAACTTTTGGGGCTGTTTTCACCAACAATTTACGAGCCCATGGTTTTGGGTAACCCGTGATATTTTCCCATTGTATTTCCCCTTTATAAGAAATACATTGTAATACGGCTAGGGTTGATGTATTAAGTATTATGCATTTTAAAGATCTATGAGATCATGAAGAGAGACTATGAGATAGTGAAGAGGAAGTGCAGCGGATATGCTGCAGGTTGTATCCCTTCATTTGTTGGATGGTATAATAATAAGGACTAACAATTTCGATGTGGATGTAGTCCATCTTGGGTGAACCACGATATATTGGTGTCTCTCTTGTAATGTGTCTGTGTGATTATATTTGCATTTTTTGTTTATTGTTATTGCTCTGTGATCCTGTTTTTCTAACAATTGGTATCAAATCCAAAGGTCTATTTGGAAAATAAACCCGTAGGAAACTAGGGTTTCTGCATTGAGTGGGAGCAATGGAAGAAGAAGGAAAGTTTAAGGTCTAGAAGTTTAATGGCCAAAACTACCAGTTATGGAATTATGCAAATGGAGGACTATATGTACCAAAAGGATCTATTCCTACCGTTGGGAGGAATAGAAAAGCAACCGGCGACTATGAAGGACAAAGAATGGGTGGTTCTTGACAGAAATGCACTAGGAACAATACGGTTGTCCCTGTATTCATCGGTGGTTTCAATATCTCAAAATAAAAGACAACGAAGGGTTTGATGAGCGCATTTGGTAAGCTATATGAAAAACCCTTGGCCTCCAACAAGGTATTTCTAATGAAGCGTTTATTTAATATGAAGATGTCTGAAGGTGGATCTGTTGCTGATCATTTAAATGAATTTAATACAGTTATAAATCAACTAAGTTCTGTAAGTGTGAACTTTGATGATGAGGTTAGGGCTCTTATAATCTTGTGTTCATTGATAGAAAGCTGGAATGGCTTGGTCATGGCTGTAAGTAACTCTGTCTCTGGATCAAACACCTTGATATTTGATGATGTTGTTAGTGTTATTCTTAGCGAGGAAATGCGAAGAAAAAGCACATGTGAGACATCAGGTAATGCGTTGACCATGGAGAGAAGGGGAAGAAAAAGGGAGAAAGGAAAGAGCCAAGGTAATCATGGCAAGTCTAAAACGGGCAGATCCAAGTCCATACTAGGAAAAATAGAGTGTTGAAACTATGGAAAGAAATGACATATGAAGAAAGACTACAGATCTCTAAAGAAGAAAGGAGATGGATATTAGGAAACTACCCAGGAAGCAAATGTAGAAGGTGATGTGTTACAAGATGATTTGATTCTTGCATTAGATAATACTAGTGATTATTGGGTAGTAGATTCAGGGGCTTCATGTCATGCTACACCACATAGGAAATATTTTCATGATTATGTTCCAGGCGATTTTGGACATGTTTTATTGGGTGATGATGAGCCATGTAAAATTGTTGGAATGGGTAAGGTATGGATAAAATTTAAGAATGGAACTGATTGGCTGCTGAAAGATATAAGGCATATCCCTTCTATGAAAAAAAATTGATCTCAACAGGGCAGTTGGGAGATGGCGGCTGTCTATCTATGTTTGGAAAAACATGGTGGAAGATCACTAAAGGATCAATGGTGATAGAAAAAGGAGACAGGGCAGGTACGTTGTATTTATGTCCTCATAATACTGACCATTCTATCTCTTTAGCTTCCATAGGAACAGATATAACATAGTGGCATCATAGGCTTGGCCACATGAGTGAGAAGGGGATGCAGATTATCCACTCAAGGAAGTTGCTACCAGATTTGAAGCAGGTAAGTTTGGAATTCTGTGAGAACTGTGTTTATGGAAAACAGAAGAGAGTCAGATTTCTGAGGGTTGGGAAACAGAAGAAGAATGAAAAGTTAGAGCTAGTGCATACAGATGTATGGGGACCGGCTTAGGTACAATCTCTTGGTGGCTCTCATTATTATGTTACATTTATTGATGATGCAACTAGAAAAACTTGGGTTTATTGCATTAGACATAAATCTAATGTGTTTGCTACTTTTAAGAAGTGGAAAGCTTTGGTTGAGAATGAAACAGGAAAAAGGTTGAAGTGTCTCAGATATGATAATGGAGGTGAGTACTGCGGCAAGGAGTTTGATAGTTACTATTCATACCATAGGATTCGTAGAGAGAAGACAGTCCCAGGAACACCACAAGAAAATAGTGTGTCGGAAAGGATGAATAGAACGATCATGGAGCGTGCAAGGTGTATGAGATTGCATGCAGGGTTTTCCTTACAGTTTTGGGCAGATATTGTAAATATTGTTGTTTATTTAATAAACAAAGGGCCTTCAAGTGCTTTGGATGGTGGTATTCCAAAGGAGACATGGACAGGTAAAAAGGTAAACTACTCATTTCTAAGAACATCTGGTTGTGAAGCATTTTTCTATATTGATAAAGAAAATAGAACAAAGCTTGAAGCTAAATCCAAGAAATGTACCTTTATTGGATATGTGGTTGATGATTTTGGTTATCGCTTATGGGATTATGAAAATAACAAAATCATTAGGAGTAGAGATGTGATATTTAATGAAAATGTCATGTATAAATATCAATGGCAGGGAAAGAAACAGGAAAAGAAAAACACAGAGTACACAGTACTTGATGAAATTGAAGAAAATGAAATTCCAAAGGTGCCAGAAAATCAAGAGCAGCAACAAGTACCTGAAACTCTTACAAGTGTAAGAAGATCTACCAGGTTAAGTAGACTCCCTGAACGATACTCTCCTTCAATGTATTATTTCTTGATGACTGATGCTAGTGAACCAGAATGTTATGAAGAAGCAATGCAGGTGGAAACTAGAAAGAAGTTGAGGAGATGGACTCATTAGTAGGAAACTAGACTTGGGATTTGGTTCAGTTTCCTGTTGGTAAAAGAGCATTGCAAAACAAATAGATTTACAGGTTGAAGGAAGAAGAAGGAAGTAAGAAGCGATACAAGGCCAAACTTGTTGTAAAGGGGTTTTCACAAAAAAAATGCATAGATTTTGATGAAATATTTTCTCCTGTTGTTAAGGTGACTTCAATTAGGACTATTTTAAGTCTAGTGGTGGTAGAAGATTTGCATCTTGAACAGTTAGATGTAAAAAAAATCTTTCTCCATGGGGATTTGGAGGAAGAGATATATATGTAGCAACCACAAGGGTATGAGGTCAAAGGGAAGGAGGATCTAGTATGCAGGTTGAAGAAGAGCTTGTATGGCTTGAAGGAAGCTCCAAGGCAGTGGTATTTAAAATTTGACAGGTTTATGACAGAACAAGGTTATAGTAGATGTCATTCTGACCACTGTGTTTATTTAAAGAGGCTAGATAATGAAAGATATATTATCTTGTTATTATATGTGGATAACATGCTTGTTGCAGGGTCAAACATGCAAGATATAAATGTGCTCAAAAGGAAGCTAGCTAATTTATTTGCGATGAAGGATTTGGGTGTTGCAAAGCAAATCCTTGGTATGAGAATAACAAGAGACAGAAAAAATCGCAAATTGACATTGTCTCAGGGTGAGTACATACAAAAGGTGTTGAAGAGGTTCAGAATGCATAATGCAAAACCAATTAGTACACCTTTGGCCATCCATTTCAATCTAAATAAGGAAATGTGTCCCAAGACATAGGAGGAGATAGATTACATGTCCAATATTCCCTATTCATCAGTAGTTGGCAGTTTGATGTATGCCATGGTGTGCAAAAGACCAGATATTGCACATGCAGTGGGAGTTGTGAGAAGATATATGAACAATCCAGGTAAAGAACAATGGAAGGAAGTACAGTGGATTCTCAAGTATTGAGAGATAATACCGCTCAGGCATTATGTTTTGGAGGTTCAGACACTGTTCTATAGGGATATGTTGATGCAGATATGGCAGGTGATAAGGATAGAAGGAGTAGCACCACAGGGTATGTGTTTATTGTAGGTGGAGCAACAATAAGTTGCATTTCGAAACTGCAAAAGGTTGTTTCCCTTTCAACAACGGAAGCAGAGTATGTTGTTGTTACAGAGGCTATTAAAGAGATGATTTGGTTGCAGAAGTTTATGGAGGAATTGGGTAAGAAGTAGAAGGATTTCAGATTGTATAGTAACAGCCAAAGTGCCATTCATATTGCAAAGAACTCAGCATTCCATTCCAGGACTAAACATATATAGCTCAAGTACCATTTCATACGCTCTGTTCTAGAAGATGAATTGTTGAAGCTGGAAAAGATACATACTAGCCAAAATCCTACAGACATGTTTACAATGGTAGTGACCAGAGAGAAACTGAGTTCTTGCTCGGTTTCAGTTGGCCTTCTAGCATGAAGGTGAAGATAAGAAATTTGCCCAAGTCCAAGTCCAACAAGTACAGTAGCAGTGGAGTTGCTGTGATCAGTCTCCAAGTGGGAGGATGTTGGTTGTGGAGCCTGATCTTCTAGATTCAGAGATGTTGTTCAGTCGTGTTTGTACCCCATGCTTACTGTACACTCGTTCCCCAACCTTGGGGCTATTTTTTCCAACAGTTTACGGGCCCATGGTTTTGGGTAACCCATGGTATTTTGCCATTGTATTTCCTCTTTATAAGAAAGACATTGTAATACAGCTAGGGTTGATGTATTAGGTTTTATGCATTGTAAATATCTCTGAGATCATGAAGAGAGATTGTGAGATAGTGAAGAGGAAGTGCAGCAGATATGCTGCAGGTTGTATCCATTCATTTGTTGGATGGTATAGTAATAAGGACTGGCAATTTCAGTGTGGACATAGCCCATCTTAGGTGAACCACGATATATTGATGTCTCTCTTGTAATGTGTCTGTGTGATTATATTTTCATTTTCTGTTTATTGTTATTGCTTTGCAATCCTGTTTTTCTAACAAACATTTGCTAGAATGGATCCCAATGGAGTTAATAAGACACATAGAGGCAATTTTTATGATAAAAATATCATAAGGTCCTATCAAATAAACACCAGCATCAGGGGCCATGGAATTGGGATGGGGTTTCAAAGGCAGAGGTATTGATTTAAAATAGACGGCCCAAATAAAAATACCAGCCAGATCGATGGCCTTTGTTCATTGAAAAAATATCCGAATGATACCAAGGAATTAGAAGAAAGTTTTTTGGTTTTAGAAAACGGACGGCCCAAATCCAGATATCAAGTCAAATCGACAGCCCTGAAAGGATTTCACTGAAGAAGTAGTGCGACGGTTAAGCAACAAAAGCGGTGCAAAATATTTACCACCCGCCATGTGTCAAACCCTCATAATATTTCACTGGGGTAATACCGATCCCATTTGCCCTCTGAAACCACAAACCACCCCAAGAGGAAACCACTCATGGTTACAAAATGTATGGTGGCAGGAATGAAAATCAACGGTGAGAAAGATATATTTAAGGAGAGATCGATGGTGCACATCTCCCCTGAAGGCACCAAAGAATAAAAAGAAGAAAGTGGATCTACAAATAAGATCCAAAGCCCCAAAGGATCAACGGTTAAATTTAAAACTCCCAGATTCAAAGGAAAAGACAAGAAAACCTCAAAGTCTGACGAATAAAATGTTGAGTCTTTAGTGATAGCTACAATCTCTGGCACCATAACTGACAACAATTCCTCCTGATCCTTTGGGCTCTCCAACTACCGTTTCTCCATGTTAAAGGTAATTACCTCCCTCATCGTTGCTCCTAGTTGAATTTTAAAAGGAAGCCATGGAATTAGTGCCAGTTCTGTGTAAATTAGAGAAGAGTTAATAGTTTATCGAGATGCCGAATTTTATGATATGAATCCTGTTAGAGAGTCAATTTCCTGCATCAAAGATAAGCTCAGAGGCCAGAAATCCCTAGGAGTAGATGTTTTGAATGTTTACAGCTCTTAACTATTCGATTTTTCCTTGCCTCAGACCCTTCCTTTTCCAGAGCTAGTGCATTGGTGTGTGAAACAGTATTCTACTACCGATAGAGTAATCCTATATCAGAATGAATCTAAAATAAGTTTCAAATATTTCTCCCTACGGATAGGTAGAAACTCTCTTAGGATAAATTGTTAAGATTTAATATGCTAAGATAGAAAATAGCAACATTACATTCCATTTCACAATAATAGCATATACAGGATCACTGAAGAAACAACAAGCACAAAATAAACACAAGAGACACAGATTTATCCTGGGAAACCCTCATGGGGTAGAAAACCCAGCAAAGCTTCCTCAATATAGATGACTAGCAATATACAAAGATGCAAACCAAAGACATGATCTCCTCCTCCACCATAGCAAACCTCTCCTCCACAAGTGCGCTACTCTCAAGTGAGTGAGTGTGTGTAAAATGAGGAATACACCTCCTCTATTTATACACTACTCCGACTTGTCTTTTACACAAATCATGTAAGCTCGTATTTAACCATTGGGTTAAATACCCCACTACAACTGACTGGGCCAACCCCTCTAGGGTGGTCTAATAACCCTTTGACCCACATAACACATACAGGGCCGACCCCCACTAGGGAAGTCTAATAACCGAAGTTACCACAATCTGACGGAGGAATAAACATCTCTGGATATACAATAAGATCTTCAAGGAGGAATGAAACATCTCCAGAATAATAAAGTACAAATATAATATTCTTTGAAGTTACAATATCTCAACATAAAGCAGGATGCACTGACTCTATGCTAAGACAAAAAGAAAACAAATGCTACCTTGAGTTCCTAAACTAATCTTCACAACAAGATTAAATGAATTCAGAATAGATGAAAGACGTAACTCACCTTCCAATTCGACATTTGTCCTGCTTATAGCTCTTGATCCCGAAGCTCCAATGTAGAACTTGTTGAAATCAAACAAAGGACAAGCATGCAAGCTTCCAAATACCTTGAAGCAAAGGTTAAGTTCAAATCTAAACTAGATACATTTCATATCAAAGATTTATACAATACACATGAAATGGGAAAAACAATACAAGTTATCTTATATTACAAACTTGAAGAGTGCTTACAAAGGTTGCTTGATATCCAAGCCAATCCTCCAGCTCCAAGTTCTTCCTCTAGCTATCTCTGTAGAAGTCTGAAGATCATAGGTTTGATGCCCCAAAAGTCCTCCCCTTTGCTCATGGAAGGCCTCTCTCTTATAGAATATGGGAAGGTTAACCAACAAGAGAGAAGTGTGGATCTATGGAGGGTTTAGTGGATCAGACCAGCTAAACAAAGAAGGAGTTAGGATCAAACCAAAGGTGGTAATCCCAACAAAATCTCCTCGAAGGTCGAATCCAAAAGTCCAAGGTAAAAAAGGCTAATTTTAGACTACTGCGCCCCTATAACTGAGCATAACGCAGTAGTACCGTGCCCCAGAGAAGGAGCAACACGCGGTAGTGCTCACTACTGCACCCCTGTAGATGTGCAGGGAGCAGTAGTGCTCACAAATAGGGCTAAGTTGGGTTGGCAGATGGTAGAAAAAGGTTTTGCTTTTAGTGTTCAGTCAGTGTTTTTCACTTTGAATGTTCAGATGATCTTTAAGAGAAACTGTCGTTTAGGTTGCTAATGCAAGGATGCAACACTAATACATAATGTGTAATATTGAGGTATAACAGATGCCCCCTAAAGTGTGAGGTTAGAAGAAATTGATGGCCGAAAGACTATAAAAATATGATGTGGAGATAGCATCGAGGGGAGCAACAAGGAGCTGAAACATAAACAAAATGTCAAATATACCACCGAGGTGGGCATTCCCATGCTCGAAAACAATGACTCAAAGAATGGCTGCCGACCAATACATTGCAGATCCATGAGTACTGAGATGATATAGACTGTAGAAAAATCATGGCTACTATGAACAAGCGTAGATCCATGAGACAGTGATGACACAGCCATGACCAATACAAAAGTGGATCTGTGTGACAATACAGAAGAAATCTCCATTGCAACCTGGATGTAATCAAAATACAAAAGGGTGTCCAGGGTCTTCTACTTGATCGCAAATGATACGAACCTAGCCATGTGATTACAAGGTGTTGAAGTCAAACATGATAGAAACCATTTGATAACCGGTCAATGATGTGAACCGTTAACAAATGCGAGGGAAATCACCAATGATGACAATGATCCCCAAGGTATCTATAGTACATCTTAATGAAATGCGAATAAACGAGTTGATGTTGAGCATTCGAGAGATCATTCAATCAGAGGTCAATGATGAAAACATACTGTTAGATACAAGGAAACCTTCCATTGAGGCATGCAGGAACTAAGGTACTAGTGGTTGACTCCTAATCTTAATTCCTAGATAGTGATTTGGTGTTGACAGGAATAGACTCGTCGAAGGTGGGCCATAATGATTCCCACATCATCGACACGAAATCAAGATGAGAGATAGTATGGACCGATGAAACAATATAATATGTACTGACATAAAGGGAAGGTTTGACATGAAGTGGAGGTGGACTCAAGGTAATAACCCTTTGAACATATAACAGCATGAAACAGAGCTTGGCAGCAGGGACTACTTGAATAGACAGAACCATAGGAAGTGTGAACTCATAGCAATAATGAGGACACATGATCATAATGATGACACTAATAGCAAGACTGACTACCCAAAACAGACAAGGTGAGGATGCATGCCATGTTCAAAGGTGACGACTAAGAAGCTACCAACAAGGTAAACTTGACTCATTTTCCCATTTTCCCCGACATGATGGATGAGTACCTCTTTGTTGTTTTACGAGCTTGAGGAGGATAACAGATGCTCAGTATAGCTCATCTCATAGATAAGTCCAATCTCACATGTTTTTCGAACCTGAAAAAGGAGGGGTTCATCCCAAAGTGGTCCCTTCGGTGTTGAATTTTAACAAGTCCAAGGAAGGAAAACTTGGCCGTCATTTCATGTTTAGAGAGTTTGAAAAGAACTAAAGAAGACTCTAATGGTTCTTTTTCGTAAGGTTAGCCTCATCGCCCGAAAAAGGGTAAAACAACGTGGGAGAGGACTCTTCCAGTCATGATTGGCTGGAGTATTCCTTTTTCGTAAGTAGTGCCCCCTAGTCCGAAAAAGGGGTAAACTATCACTAGGGAGAGGATCATTCAAATCCTTTTACAAGCGTGAACGAATCAATTTCACTTGGCCATCTTTTCCTATTTTAGGAGTCTGAAAAGAGCTTAAAGAGGACTCCATGTACAACTTTGTCATGGTTAATGACCAAGTACAACAAAGGAAAAGTAAACTCGGCACAGTTCATTTTCTGTAAATAGTCTAGCGAGGCCAGATAAAGTGATAAACCTATACTCGTTAGACACACCTTTTTACTCCAATTGTTCAATGAGCACGATAATGGTAGCAAAAGCACTCGGAATCTTTTTCATGTTTGGATCCAGAGCACGAAAAAAGAAAAGTAAGCTCAAACCACTTTTCATGTTTTAACCAGAGCATGAAAAGGAAAAGTAAGCTCAAACACCATCTTACTGTTTTTAACGAGCTTGAAGATAGGTTGGAAGAATGCTCATGATGTCTGCTTCATTTTTTAACGAGCTTGTAACAGAAAATGAACAATGCTCAGGATAATTTTCATGGTTTAATGATCTTGAAACGTAAAAAGTAAAGTATGCTCGAAAATGTTCCTAATGGTAAACTTGTTCCCGTCATGAAATTCAAAGGTTGGTACATGCCCCCAGCATGATTGCTAGAAGTAAGTGACTTAGCTCCAACGTGGTGTGGAAAGGCGATCGAGTTGACTTCAACGTAACCGCCATAGGTTGAAGACATGCCCCCAAGCTTCATTTCATTCACCTAAGGTGTAGGCGGGTGAAAAGAAGGTTTAGGTACTAAGTCTACGAGGAGACTCGACTCAAAGGGAAAGTATGTGTTTCATTTTTTAACGAGCTTGACACAGGAGTAGAACTTTGCTCAGACTACTGGTTTCATTTTTTTATGAGCTTGAAGCCAAAGGTAAACTCTGCTCATGGTTAAGGCCCATTGATGGGTTCCTTCCCAACATGATGACCAGAGGTTGGTAAATGCCCCCAGCATGATTGCTAGCGGCTAAACATGCCCCCCAAGCTTCGTTTCGTCTAACTACTCTTCTTCCTTACCCAAAAATCTTGGCTACTAATCCGAATGTGTTCACCAGGGGGGGTAGGGAGAACCAGCTTCAAGTGACCCAGGCAAATGAAATGAAGGTTCAAATCCTAACTCTAGCGAGAGACTCGAACAAATGGAAGGGAGATCTATTTCATTTTTACACAAGCTTGAAATAAACAATAACAATGCTTGAAAGGGTCCTTTTTATTTTTTAACGAGCTTAAAACAGAAAGAAATTATGCTCGAAGGTAGTTTCATTTTTAGGCAAGATTGAAACAGAACGTAAACTATGCTTAGGATTGGTTTCATTTTTACACAAGCTCGAAACCAATGGTAAACTGTGCTTGAGGGTTGGTTTTATTTTTTAACGAGCTTGAAACAAAGAATAAACTATGCTCGTAGGAACTTATTTCATTTTTTAACGAGCTTGACATAGAAAGGGAACTATGCTCATACCCCCCCCATCCTTAGGGGGAAGAAACCACTAAAACATGTGGAACATTCAGGGAAGTCTGATGACTAGGAGTCATATGATGAGTGGGTGTCACAAAGGAAAGCTGATCGATGGTCACAACATTCCCATGATGGGGAAAATACATCACTCGAAAGAGTGAGGACACTACAGCCTTCATTGCATAGAGGTAATCACGTCCAAGGAGTATATTAAAATCTAAGGGACCTTGGACGACCATGACATCAATACAGACAGTTTTCCCTCCCAAAGTGATAGGTAACTGAGGAAGGTACCCTAAAGGTCCAGTAGGCCTTCTATTGAAAGCCAGTATCTGGTCAGTGATGGGCACAAGCTGAGGAGAACCTACAGCTTGCTAAGCAGTTGAGGATAGAATACTAACAGAAGCTCCTTCATCAACTATCGTACGAAAAATTTCTTTATCGGAAACTCCTACAGATATTTGAAAAGGAACACTCGAAGGATGATGAGATTCTGTTAGACAATTCCAATCAAAGGAAATGACCTCAGTACTTAGAGGGGGTCTCACGGAAACAAACAGGGTTTCCCCTTGTCGAGGACATTCTGAACCAGTAAGGAAAACATAAACGGTTTCCAATTCACTCTCACTGGGAAGATAAGAATGAGACGAAGATTGTGTCAAGATGACTGCTTCAGTCTGGACTTTACTCAATGAAAGAGCGGGATCGAGTGGAGATGACAACAACTTGATCAATTCAATCTTGGAAGGGAGAGCGGGATCAATTGCAGATGAAACTAAATTGATCACTTGGTCAACCAGCGGGGGGTCGAGGGACAGTTTACTATGGTCTGTTGGAGGCACCAGTTGAGAACTAGTAATATCTTCCAACCACTGCGAGGCTTCATCCATGCTTGGACAAAGGAAAGTACGATGCATACCCTTGCATATCAAATAGGGATATAGGACTTTACCCTTACGACCCTTCACCAAGGGGTCACTGGTTGAGGGAGGATGGTCAGAGGTCGAAAATACAAGTGGTTTGGGTTTTTTATACCACATTTCTGATACACGGGAAAGATCGGGGCAATCCTTGAGAAGGTGATCACCCTTGCAAAGTTTGCAAGGGAACTTGGGCTTATGGGGTGTTTTCGTAGAATGAGTGCCATTAGAGGCAACTGGTTTATGCTTGGTTTCTTCCTTATCCTTCTTCTTCTTAACTTTCCTTTTCTTCTTTTTCTTATCTTCCTGATTACTAACACTATTGCTTTGATCAGGCGAGGAAGAAGGAACGGAAGAAGATTCATCTGACGAAGAAGGGGAAGGATTAGTTTGGGATTGACTCTCTCGTGGTGGAGAATTAACATTCGAAACATTGGGTGCAATCAGAATTACCGGATTGAATAACCACACCGGTAATCATATGGTTAATCTAGGAAGATTTAACGTGGTAATAAAGGGAGGACCAATATCTCCAATTGGAGGAAAAGTAAAAGGTGCCCTTTGAAAAGGGGTCTCCGGATTGGTAGTCCCAAAAGGAGCATGGGTGCATGGAGGTAGATTCTCCATGAAACAAAACTAAGTGATGTAGATGAAGTCTTGTTAAAAAGAACTCAAAAAACCCTCAGGAAACCACGCGTGCGAAAGGGGAGCTAGGAAAAGACAAGGCTCACAGGACAAAAGAGAAAGCTCAAAAAACTATACTGAGGCCGCTGCCACAGTAAGCGAGCTATACAACAAAACGGCCAGAAGGCCAACAAGCATCCCTACAAAGAAAAAGACCATCTACAAGATAGCAAGCAAAACCTCCTAACTAAGAGCTAGAGACCTCAACAAATTGTATCCTTTGCAAGGTGATGAAATCCAAGTCGAACAATACAAAATGAGAAACCAATAATGGAAGGATATCCCTCTACCGAAAGGGATCCTGGGTAAAGAGCCCTAGAAGAAAAGTCACTAAGCTACCTCGTTCATGACACGTTGGAAAAAATTTTCGGCGCTTCTGCCTTATCACCCTTTGTTAACACCCAAAAAGTGCTCACTAGCTCATTTACCACATTATATGGCTCATTTGTCCATTTTCCTACCATATTTCCATTAAAATCCCAAAAAATCCCATTAAAAAGCCTCCAAAAGGCCTAAAATGCCTCCAAAAGGCCACAAAACCATCAAAATAGCCTAAAAAAGGCTAAAAAACCCCCTTTTCCTCCAAAAATAGCAAAAATCCCCCAAAAAGGGAATAAAAATATAAAATAATGAGGAAAAGGAGGAAAAAACCCTATACAGCTGCCTAAAACCATGTGTTTCCTAAAACCATGGGTCAGCACTCCACCACCAAAAAACTATAAATAGGTGATGGAGATCCCTTATTCCATATCCACAATCACAAGCACCCTTACTCTGCCAAAATCTCTCTCGAAACCCTAGTTCACCTTTGAACTATTTTCACCTTGAGAGCCACCTTTGGCCCATCCCCCAACATTGGAGAAGGAGAAGGAGCATTCAGAAGCTTGGAGCATCCTCTTGGACACTGCAAAGGGCTTCACCAACCTTGACACTCAAGGTAACATCAATACAAAGTCATTCTTTCATTTTGGTGTTTATGCTTCATGCTTGTCTTAGAAATAATTTAATTGTTGTTTTAATTTAATTAGTTTAATATACTGAACTGCTACTAAGGAGTCCATTCTCCTTAGTAGGTGCTCATTGGCACAAGCTAGGGGTAAAACCCTAGCTACAGTTTTGGCGACTCCCCTAGTTTTCGAATTTCCGGTTTCCGTTTTTAAATTTTTTCTTTCGGCTGTCCCTTTTCGGCCGCTGCATACCGCGTCTTTTTCCTCTACAGTCGCGTCCCGACCGCGCCTTTCAGGCCTTTACCCGCGATCCGACCGTGGCTCTCAGACTGCTTCCGACGCTCCGCCGACGGATTCAAGTCTGTTACCTGCGATCCGACCGTGGCTAATCATCCTGTTTGCCGCGATCTGACTGCGCTTGTCGGCCTTTTTCCTGCGTCGCGACTGCGGCTTTCTGCCTCTTTCGCGCGTCCCGACTGCGCCTGTTAGCCCTTTTGCCGCGACCCGACTGTGTCTTTTTCCATTTTTCCTGCGTCCCGACTGCCACTGTTGGCCCGATAGCCGCGACCCGACTGTGCCTTTTCCCCTGTTTCCTGCGTCCCGACTGCGTCTGTTGGCCCGATAGCCGCGACCTGACCGCCGCTGTTTCCCTTAAACCCGCGGTCGGCCTGTTCTGATCCGCCACAGACCCGCGGTCTGATTTCTGCTCTTTTCCTGTTTTGAGCCCAGCCCCTCTTGCTGCAATATTTTCTGCATTTGAACAGCCCTCTGTCCCACCTGCAGCCCACTTCCTTACAGCCTTTCTGCAACATAATTTCTGTTCCTTTTACAGAATCTTTTTAAAATTTCAGTATTTTTATTTCAGAAAATTTTGCAAATTAAAAGAATCAATTTCAGCATTATTGATAGATTGAAAGTTGCCCTCCCTTGTGGCACTTCTGTTTTTGGGTTCAACACCTCACGAGCACACACTCTGTCACATTAAATCAAGTGAGCCTTAAAAAGTACCTAACTAAACCAACATTCTAACCCCACTTGGGGAACACAAAAGAATCATTGTAGTTAGGTAGGATCAGGGGGATAGGCTTCCAATAACACCCCTTGGTTATTTCACTTGAGACATAGTTGTTGTCCAACTAGGGAACCAAAATCCCCTAGTACTTTTTGGCACGGTCACGACCAGTTTATCAGAGGGCCTCTCCCTTAGGAGGGTTGAAGTCGGGAGACTGGTTCCGGAGGCCTGAGTGGAATACCGCACTCCATTCAGTAACCGAAGGGCTACCTTTCGCGGTTCGCGGGATATCCCTGTATAGGGGTATTGCGGTCAACGAACTAAACGGCAGATTCACCTTTCTGGACGTGTCATGAACGGGGTATCTTAGTTGCCATTCTTCTAGGATTGACTACCCGGTATCCCTCCCGGTAGGGGGATATCATAGCCACTTGGCTTTCCTACTCATATTGTCTGACTTGGATTTCATCACCTTGCAGAGGATATGTTTAGTTAAGTCAGAATACTTTTAGCTAGGTGTTTGCATGCTCCTTTACCTCCCTTTGGTCTAGTGAGTCCACCATTTTTCTTTTTTAGGAAACCTGCTGCTTGTTGGTATTCTGACCATCTTTGTTGTTACTCCACCTATTGTAGCACAGCTGTTGCAGTGGGTGTTTTGAGTTGGTTGTTGGCCTGAGTGCCTTGCTTTTTAGCTCTCCTTCTGCACACTCGGTGGCATTAGGATTTTTTGAGCTATTTTTATACTCACCTCAACCCACAGAGATTTAGACACCATCTGTCATCATTGAGTCCCCGAGACACTCTCGGCGCCTCAGGGGCGAGCCCCCACAGCACGGTTCTCTTGACACCACACGTCGTAGATTCCGATCATTATCCGTTGATACCACTCATCACAGATCTAGAGCCTTGTCACTTGACTCCACCCGTCAGCGACGTAGGTCTCCGTCACCAGATAGTGACGCACCTTACTTTACCTCTGATTCTGACGAAGAGTCTGAGAACCCTATTTATACTGCCCCTACTAGCCCCATGGCTGGTACGACTTCCACTCCATTTGTCATAGGGACCATTGGTGGCACATCCACCACTACACCAGTTACTACACCTGTTTTTGGTATGCCCTCCATGGGGCAACCATCTACCGTTCCCCTCACGGTACCTATTCCCACAGCGGGAATACCTATCCCCACTACATCAATGGCTCACACTACCCATGGTGGTGCTGGACCATCCTCCACTACCTCAGTTCCCCCACTTGGGGGCACCACCCTTAATTTTGTCCCTCCACTTGGGGGCACTGGCCCCAACTTGGTCCATAGCACTACTGTGTCACAGCCTTCTTCCAGTTTGCCGTTCATGGCTAGCCTCAACCTACCTGACCTGGCCAGATTGACCAACGATCCTATTCGACACGACCCTATGTGGCCTCATATGCCTACCAAACTACCCTCTGACATCCCTAAATTCGAGGGTAAGGCCGGTGAGGACCCACAGAACCACATCATGTCTTTCCACCTATGGTGTTCCTCTAACTCCATCGTGGATGACTCTGTTCGCCTCCGTCTCTTACAGCGCACCTTCACTGGCTCTGCAGCCAAGTGGTATATTGAGCAGCCTCATGGGACCCACGCCACCTTTTCTTCCCTGGCCTCGACCTTCCTGCAGTTCTTCCAGTTGCCAGTCCGCTATGACGCGGGCGTTGAGATCCTTCTATCTTGTAGACAAAACACGGCTACCCATATCACGGACCACATCCATGAGTGGCGTAGACGCCGTAGCTTATGCAAGATCAAACTAGATGACCGTATCTTCCTCGATTGGTTCCTCAAGTCCCTGCTTCCTGTTATTGCTAAGGATGTAGCTTCAGAAAGACCCCAGTCTGAAGAAGAGGCCATCCTTAAGGCACAGCAGTTCGACCTCATTTACGCCCAGTCGGGTTACCTTTATACCATTATACCTGACGCCCCTCGCGGCGAGTCCTCCCATCATGATGCGCCGGGGGCATCCCACGCTGCAGATGGTATCATTGGCCGTGTTTCTTCGCATCCCCAACCATTTTCTATAGCACGTCCTACCCCTGGCCCCGACCTGTCGCGGGCTACTTCACAGTCTGGAGAAACCAACTCATATGCTCCCATGACACATCACCATTCCCATGGGCCCTCATGTCCACCACAGTGCTTCGGGTATGCGACTCCTGCTTATGCTCCTCCAGTCGCCCCTCAGCCTTACTACCATCAGCAGGCTGCCTCAGCTCCTGCGCCTTCACAAGCCCCACCAGCTTATTATCCGCCCCAGGCAGCCCCTGCGGCACATCCACAACCTGCTCCGCAGTCCTATCAGCAACCCCCTCAAGTTGCTGCACCTGCTCAGCCTCAACCTGCATATCATCCTCCGCAGCCTGCTCCTGCGCCTACGCAACCTCAAAATCCACCTGCTGCCCAAGGGCAAGTTTACGCCCAACATAACCCGCAGCAAAACCAGAATAACCAACGTAACCAGGGCCAACAGAACCGCGGCAAGGGCCGTAATCGGGGAAACAACCAACCTGCAGACCAAGCTGGTCAACCGGCTAATCCCCCTGACAATAACAATGCGGCCCCCGCTAATCAAAACCCTGATCGCCCGCCCAAGCAGGCCAAAAACCCCAATTTGCGGACGAACCACCCTTGTTCTATTTGCGGAGTCTATGGACATTACACCCACGCTTGCCCACATTTAGAGCGAGCTCGGCAGCTTTGGGTTGACGAGGCCCATCGCCAAGGGCATGCGGCTCCCCAAGCACCGCCCAACCCCCCCCAACCTCAGCAACCCCCTTTGGTGCTGCAAAACCCCTTACCGACCCAAGGCGTGGTGAACACTCAGCCGTTGGCCCCTCAAGCTAACGTGCAACCCCAACAACAACAGATCACCTACGCTGCTCCTGATCAACCCATGTTCGACTCAGGTACCCACCACTTACTGATGATGTCATCTGCTGACGTCAACCTACAGACCCGTCGGAACCAATATGGCTCCACCTCTGAAGCCCCTCCCACGGATAAACCTACTAACGCCCATCCCACCGATCAGGCGTTACGTATCCCTCCGCCGCCCATAGACGGCGCTGCGAAAGCACCTCGTTTCCCACTTCGCCGAATCAACAATAACCCTAACGCGCGCGCTGCGTCAAACTACAACATCGTAGAAGACCTAGCCCAATCTCCCGCAGCCATGTCTGCGTTGGAAGTCTTGAAGAACTGCCCTTCCCAGCGCAAGACTTTACTTTCCGCCATCGGGGGGATTGACCCAACTGATTCACATTTGATGGCGTTTGATTTAGACCAGTCTGAACCACGCCTACCTTCCAGCTTAGCCTTCCAAGTTACAGTCTCCGTTAGGAATCTTGTTATCCATCGGTGCATCATCGATGAGGGTGCTTCCACATGCGTTATGTCTACATTTGTATGGCAGAAGCTAGGATCCCCTCCTCTCCAGCAGTCCACCACTGCGTTACGTGCCTACGACGGTCGTTCGGCCCAGCCCCAAGGCCTTCTCCCCAACGTTCCAGTCCAGTTAGGTGGTAAAACAGTCCTTATTGACATAGAGGTAATCAATGCCCAGTTGGATTACCCCATGGTATATCTTCTGAACCGGCGGCTACTCCAAGGTCGTGTTGCCAAATGGGTCATTATCCTCCAAGAATATGACCTTACCTTCAAAACACCTAAGAGCACTAAAGCCCTCGCGCTGGCCCAGCTCATTACTGATCTCCCTTCCCTTCTCCCGGCCAAACCCATCTCCGATGAGTTACCCGACAATCACCTGTTCACTATCTCGTCCGATGACCCATGGTACGGTGATATCTTGTTATACCTACGCACGCCGAAGTTCAGACCCAAAGTTACACGAAATGGACGCCGTCGCATCCGCCACCAGGCCTCTCGATATCTCCTCTTAGGCGATGTCCTCTATCGGCGCGGGGTTGACACAATTCTTCGTCGTTGCCTTACCCATGAGGAAGCTGAACACGTCCTTAATGACTGTCATAGCGGTGCCTGCGGAGGCCATTTCTCAGGGATGGCCACCGCCCAAAAGGTCATCCGCGCCGGATACTTCTGGCCCACACTTTTCACTGACTGCATCACTGCGGTCAAACACTGCCATAACTGCCAACTTTTTGCCCCCAAGGCCCGGACACCTCTTGCTCCGTTACACCCAGTCGTCACCGTTGGTCCCTTTTGTAAGTGGGCCATAGACTTCATGGAATGTAGACCCCAGTCTGCCAACGGCCACAAATATATTGTTGTCGCTGTTGATTACTTTACCAAATGGGCGGAAGCCATGCCTACCTTCAATTGTACCGCTGACACTGCTGCCCGCTTCTTCTTCAACCATGTCATCGCTCGATTCGGGGTCCCTAAGCAGTTAGTCTCTGACCATGGCTCACACTTCGAAGATGCCGTCTGGCGTGAGTTATCCACCCTCCTCAAGTATGAGCACCAATTCTCCTCTGCTTACTACCCCCAAGGGAACGGCCAAGTGGAGGCCATCAATAAAATCCTTAAAACCATCCTCCAACGAACAGTTGACAAGCATAAGTCCAATTGGCACCACATGTTGTTCCCTGCTTTGTGGGCTTATCGCACCTCCACTAAGACCGCCACTGGTTTTACACCATTTCATTTAGTTCACGGTATAGAGTCTGTTCTCCCCATCGAGTGTCAGATCCCTGCCTTACAGATCGCCGTTGAGCTTCTCCCTGACACCACCCCCCTCGAGCAACGTCTGCTGCACCTCGAACAAGCCGATGAAGACCGCCGGGCCACTCTCCAGAACATCGAAGCTGCCAAAAACCGCTCCAAAGCCGGTTATGATAAACATGTTCACCCTCGAACTTTCCGCGAAGGGGACCTCGTCCTCGCCTATGACCAAGCCCATGACAAAACCGGTAAAGGGAAGTTTGAATCTATGTGGCAAGGCCCTTACGTCGTGCAGACCTGCCTCGACAAGGGGGCATACATCCTAGCTGACTCTGAAGGCCGTCCTTTGCGCAACCCTCGTAATGGGTTGTATCTTAAGCGTTTTTACCCATAAAAAAGAAACCCGCGGCCTCATTGGTCTGCGTTGTACAGTACTTTCTTTTCGTTTTTACAAACCGTTTCCACCACTGGAATCAGCGCGACGTGACTGTCATGATGGTCACCTCGTTGCATTATTTTTGTCCTGTCATTTTTTACCCATTTTTCAGACGCCACTAGTCGCCTCGGTTTGCGTGCCACATCGGCCGTTCTCCGTTTTTCACATGTTTTATATCATCGGATTCATTTTTCCAAGCTGGTGATGATGCTAGAGATCATTTCTCGCTCTCCCCTCCAGATTTTCCGGGCATTTTTCAGCATGCCCCCGTCACCTCGGTTTGCGTGCCACATCGGCCGTCACCCGTTCTTGACATCCTTTATATCGCCGGATTCATTTTTCCGAGCTCGTGATGATGCTTGAGATCATTTCTCGCTCTCACTTGGTACAATTTCAACATTGTGTCCCAACACCTTGCTGCCTCGGTTTGCGCGCCACATCGGCCGCCATCGGATTGTTCCACATTTTTACATGAGCCATTCACTCCTGTCATACTGCAAATATTTCATTATTTTGCCACCATTTCATCTACCCCGCAAGGAGGTCCATCAGTGTTCCCACCTACCCTCGTTCTTGGTCATCATTACTAAACCTTGATTGAACACTTCCTCCTTGCCTGGCCATTCCTTTTGTTCGGTATAATTTTATCCCTTTTTCGGGCCGGACAAGTCCTTTACGAAAAAGGCACTTAGGGAGTTTCCGTTAAGCTCTTTTCTGACTCCTAAAAGAATGAAAAGATCGCCGAGCAATCTTGCTTCCTTTCATGCTCGTTAAAGTACCTGAAAGGGCGTCTATCTGGTATAAGTTTAACCCTTTTCCGGACCTGGTAGACTAATTACGAAAAAGGAATACTCTAGTCACACCGGCTAGAAGAGTTCTTCATTGCATCCTTTTATGCTTCTTTGGGCCTTGGAGACTAAATCTACGAAAAAGCAACCCCCTGGAGTCTTCTTACTTGCTTTCAGACTCTCTAAAATTGAAAGCAACCACGAGCATGCACTGTCCTGGGCTCGTAAAATCCACACGACAGTACCATTCCACTACCTCAGAGTCTTCTTATCGCTTTCAGACTCCTTAAAATTGAAAGCAACCACGAGCATGCACTGTCCTGGGCTCGTAAAATCCACACGACAGTACCATTTTACACACACTTCTTCTAGTTCCTTAACCCCTGAAGAAGTTTTCCCCCGTGCCTCTTGGCACTTTGATCTATCATCTCGGCAGCACCCCCAATCAGGTCGCCTTTGTTCAGAGTATTCAGCAGTCTTCTGCCATTTTACACCAGCTTGAGTCTCCCTCAGCCAGTTATTCCCCCAGATCCATTACAGCTATGATCCCTTTCCCCTGAGTCAGTTTCATATGCTGCCAGATCATTCCCATTATCATACTCTGAACAAAGGAAGTTTGAGTCCACCCGCTCTACTTGCCCAGTTGTCCTCCCACAGTTTATCAGTTCTGCCATCAGTACTATCACATTTCGGTCTTGTACCTCACGCTCCTGTCAAGGAAACATCATTGCCTTGCTAGGGGCAGGTCTCCCTCTGTCGATGACAGCTCCTCTATTCCAGAGGATAGGCCCAGAGGTCCCTACGCCTTGGACTTATCACCATCTGTGGTAGGTGCCTACGGATCATTCCGAGAGGAGACATCATTGCCTCTCCGCGTGGTTGTTCCTCACATGCTCGACTTCAGCACCTTGATCGCATCGTTGAGGATCGCGTAGGATTATATCCCATCAGTTTTTAGTCGAAGACCCCGGATTTCCCCCGACTCTAGCACATTGGTGAGTCACTTCGGAACGCCCAGTTGTATGTTCCTGTGGATGTCCGGGCTGCGTTGGCGTGTGTATTCGGAAGCCATCCAGTTTCATGCTTCCTTGAGTACCCAGTTTCAGTTCCAGATCAGTTCCAGTTCAGTGTACCATGGAGAGTTTGACCCCAGTCACTATGATCCAGCAGCTCATCAGTTCCTTTGGTACCACACTCAGTAGCACCGTTGATTGTTCCAGTGCACCAGTTCTGCAGTTCACACATGATCCGTTCACCAGTATGTCCCAGATTTGTGTCTCCTCTGGACTCTTATGATGTACACAGTGGTCATGTATCTTACAGGTCCCCCTTTTCGGGCCTTACAGTTATGGTTATGTATCTTGATACGAGCATGGGTATGCCCGCCTCGTCCATATATTGAGATTATTCCTCAGTCAGTATTTGAGGTCATGTATATTTCAGGTCCCCATTTTTTGGACCCCATTGTTGTTATGTTATATCCTGATACGAGCATGGGAATGCCCGCCTCGTCCATATGATCAGATGATTCCTCATCCTTTATTGAGGTTATGTACTTTTAGTTCTTGCAGTTGTTCGGGATCGTTGTTCCGGGCTCCAGTTTGTTTCTTCTCTTCTATGAATACAAGGAAGACAATGATTGATGTTTCCTTAGGGCTAAGTGGAGTGCGGCATTCCACAAAGTCCGTCCGGTTCTCAATCTCGCGACGGTTTAACCCCTGAAAGTTTAAAACAGTTAGGAGGCCCCTCCACAAACTGGTGTATAACCGTGTCAACAAATACTAGAGGATTTTAGTTCCCTAAAGACAACGAATGTGTCTCAGATGAAAAATGACAAGGGGCAATTATTTTGATGCCTATCCCCGGTGTCCTACCTAACTACCAAATTCTTTTGATTTCCTCAAGTGAGGTTAATGTTGGTTTAGTTAGGGAGATTAATTTTAGAGGTTGTCTTACACAATCGGGTTATGGAAGTGCAACTTGATGGTGTTTTGACGACTCAAACCATGCAAATGAAGATGAATGGAAATGAGCCTTTCTCTTCGATGAACACTAGCTAAAGTAAGAAAGAATTCTTTCCGTTCCTAATATGCAGAACCCAATGCACATGCAATTTTATTCCTTTTCAAAATGATAGAAAGAAGTAAAATATGTACCCAAAACTAACCCAAAGCAATGAAAAAGTTCTTCATATGAACACCAAATGTAATGATTCTAACCCATTTCTTATATTTTCACACTTGAAAAAGACACATCCAAGCTACGGAAAGAAAGATTCTACAAACGTTTCCAATTAGATGGAAGACAAAGAAAAGCACTCAACAATTCTATCTTTAACTCAAATGTACACGAATCTGAAACAAGCATTTCTTCTTCTTATGAATTTGAGACCAAGAATTGCAAATGATCAAATTAAAGCAAGAAGAACATATATTTTTTCCAGTTTCGTGAATATAGAAAAAGAGTGACAAAACCAAGCTTCTCTTTGGACTAAAGCGGAGAACAAAAATCAATCTTTCCCAACAATCATTAGATAGGATGTAAAGGAAATAAGATGCCAAGCAATCCAAACACACCAAACCAAAGGGCCAAAGGGCCAACATGGATCCAAATCTCGAAAAGACCCAAAAATAACCAAACAAACCAAATAAAAACACTTTCCAGGAACTACCGCGGGCCTGCAGGCAACCTGGGAGCGGTACTGATAGACTACTACGCTCTAGACAATGGTTAAGGTGCGGTACTACCACTCTGTAGGTAGTTACGGGGGCGCGGTAGTGTCTGAACAGGGGGAAAAAGGCAGAATTTTAAGAAAAGATTTTGACTTTTCAAGGTTTTTCCAACCCAGAGGACTTACTGATCTGTAACAGAAGTCTAATGCAGAGAACAAGGAAGTGAATGAGGGTAAAAGAACCCAATTCTTACAATCAATGAGTGAAATTGAAAGCAAACTTCACAAGCAAAAAAAATGGATTCAAGTATCCAGGGGAGTCGCCAGTTTTTGTTGCAGATATTTCTCCCTACGGATAGGTAGAAACTCTCTTAGGATAAAGCAGGATGCATTGACTCTATGCTAAGACAAAAAGGAAACAAATTCTACCTTGAGTTCCTGAACTAATCTTCACAACAAGATTAAATGCATTCAGAAGAGATAAAAGACGTAACTCACCTTCCAATTCGACGTTTGTCCCGCTTCTAGCTCTTGATCCCAAAGCTCCAATGTAGAACCTGTTGAAATCAAACAAAGGACAAGCATGCAAGCTTCCAAATACCTTGAAGCAAAGGTTAAGTTCAAATCTAAACTAGATACATTTCATATCAAAGATCTATACAATACACATGAAATGGGAAAAACAAGACAAGTTATCTTATATTACAAACTTGAAGAGTGCTTACAAAGGTTGCTTTATATCCAAGCCAATCCTCTAGCTCCAAGTGCTTCCTCTAGCTATCTCTGCAGAAGTCTGAAGATCATAGGTTTGATGCCCCAAAAGTCCTCCCCATTGCTCATGGAAGGCCTCTCTCTTATAGCATATGGGAAGGTTAACCAACAAGAGAGAAGTGTGGATCTATGGAGGGTTTAGTGGATCAGGCCAGCTAAACAAAGAAGGAGTTAGGATCGAACCAAAGGTGGTAATCCCAACAAAATCTCCTCGAAGGTCGAATCCCAAAGTCCAAGGCAAAAAAGGATAATTTTAGACTACCGCGCCCCTATAACTGAGCATAATGCGGTAGTACCGCGCCCCAGAGAAGGAGCAATGTGCGGTAGTGTTGACTACCGTGCCCCTGCAGATGTGCAGGGAGCGGTAGTGCTCACAAACAGGGCTAAGTTGGGTTGGCAAATGGCAGAAAAAGTTTTTTCTTTCAATGTTCAATCAATGTTCTTCACTCTAAATGTTCAGATGATCTTTAAGGGAAACTGTCGTTTAGGTCGCTAGTGCAAGGATGCGACACTAATACATAATGTGATATATTAAGGTATAACAAATCATTTGCCCCATTAGTTCCAAAATCGTCAGAGAAATTTTGAACATCCAAGGTGAATTTGATTTGAACCCTAAAGCCATAGAAGAAGAAATCTTGATTAGGGAATGTACGGCAACTATCCCATAAATCAAGGACGTCTTCCTCTGTAAAATTGTTGAAGCTGGTGAATCCCTAACTGATTTAGCTTTTCCACTGCGAAGTTTAGTGCCCAGAAGGCATGCAGTCGAAGTCTCCCCATGGAAGTGGATTGAGGACGATCCACGAGTAAGTGTTAGGGGCCTGTTGGGAGAGCCCCAAGGTGTGCGCAGTTTTTCCAAGGTTTGCGCAGTTGTGATAAAGAGGATCAAGAGTAGTGTAGTTTTTATGAAGCATAGCTTGAGGACAAGTTAGCACATTTTCAAGGATTAGCGAAGTTATGATGAAGCAAAGTTAAAGTATAGCAGCTTCAAGGCAATATGGATTCAGTGAAGGCTGGTATTGGCCTATTTTTGGGGGAAGCATCTCCGCAATTCCGGGGTGAAGAGTATGGAATGACGCGTTGGCAGAGGAAAATGACCTGTCTCCTTAGTAAAAGAGAAAGTACTAATGACATCCAGGGTAGTTGGAGCAGTTAAGGAATAAGCGACGGCCTGACAGCTACAGTTATGGCATTGAAAGGAGAGAAGTGCTAAGGATTCAAAAGGGTACTGTCAGTGCCGCGCAGTCAGAAGAAGCACCTGTCAAAGGAAGTGGTTGTCAAAAGGGCATCAGAGTCAAGGAAGCGACATAAAGGACGTGAAGCACAAGTAGAGTAGTTGAGAAGTTATGACGAAGTATGGTTAGCGGGGTAACCACGCCACTTTTTAGGTTTAAGGGTACTATGGGGGCTTGTTCCCATAACTATTGTAATGGCGTGACCTTCGGGCATGATCTATAAAAAGGGTGATTTTGTAAGGGAAGGGTTGGTCATATTTTTGGTCTTAGTTCTTTTGGAAAAGACTAAGTATCGAAAAGAGCAAGAAGAAAGGAAAAAGGCTCTGCAGTTGTGTCCGCGGAGACCTATTGTAAAGAAGAGTCCATAGCTATGTGCGCAGACTGGAATTGTTGAGCCTTCCTATTAATATAAACAACAATTCCTGTGGACATAGCTCCCATCCTAGGGGTGAACCACGTAAATAAGCGTGTTGAATGGATGTACGAGTGTGCTTTCTTATGTCTAGGATTATGTTCATGCTTATAGTTATGTATGTTTATGCTTTTATACGTATTTTCACATGTATGATTGTCACATCCCCTCCCGCGGACCCAATTCGAGGAAGGGAACATGATGCAAATCTCTGGGGATTTTACATAACTCATCCCCTTTCATTAGTTCATGAAAATAAAAACACATGTGCAGGTGTATAATTCAAATAAACACATCAAAAGCAAGATCCACTACATGCATATCCAACATGCATTTCACTTCATAAACATAACAGTCAATAATGAAATAACATTGCAGAATTAAATACACAAAAGAATATGCTCATCTTCATTGTGCAATTGTCCCAAGCAACTAGCTATGTCATTGCAACGTTCCACCCAACCATAGGCCAGTTGTGTTCATCAATTCTCTCAACACAACTGCCACCCCCGAGCTAGGCATGATTCTTACAAGGAAAAGGGGACATTCAAACTCATGCACAACCAAAGCATTAGATACTCATAACCCACACCGCAACATACTCTTTTCTCACAAAGCAAGCACAATCATTGGGCATGGATGCACATTTTAACCATGGGATTTAAAAACAAGATGGCCATGGGTTTTCCCAAATCGTTTCCAGCCAAAAATGGATTTGTGGGATGCGGAAAAACATTCACAGGAAGGAAAACGATCTCCCCACCCAACTATCTAAGCATTCAACAGCTAGAATGGTCTCTATGGAGCCCCAAATTCGATTCCCCTTATTCCCCACTGGTATACAATACAAGAATTCCCTTCTCCCAGTTGAGGATAAAGGAAAACACAGAATTTCGATGGAGAAAAAACACCCAGCCAGCTCCCAACTTGTGAGAGATCCAAATTGGTTGATGGTTAACGGCTTGGGGAGCAATTCATGGCTCTTTTCTTGCCCCGGAAGCAAAACACTATTTTCCATGAAGGGTGGCTTGCCCATACCCGAATTTGGATAGCCATACCTCCCATTCCCCAAGGCATTAACTACCTCAACCAACTCTTGGAAGAAATGAATGTTTGGGGTACAAAAGTAAACATGGGTAGTTGAGGGTTCATGGGTTCTCTCATTGACATTTGGATTGACTTGATTGGCTCAAGGGTTTGAATGTTTTCCCTCTCAATTCCTTGTAAAATCATGCCCCTGTCTCTTGTTGCATTGCATAGTTACTTGTGGGTATTTTATTAAAATGCATATTTACATGATGTTTGAAATTTCAATGTGCCTAGCTAGCACGCAAACCATATGCATCAATAAATTGATGGTGGGGCCTTGGCCTTGAGCTCCTCACCATGAATTTATAACAATATTACATCATTTATAATTTTAATGCAATAGGGTCAAGATGGGGAAGTGACAATGATGGATGAGAATAATATGTTAAGTCGTGAACATGTATAACTAAGAATGAAAGTAATTATGAGTAGGTTGAATGCATAAGTTGTATGGATAAAAAATAAACCAGTGAAGTTTGTAATGTGTGTGACTACTTGAAAGCGTAGTCCTCGAGTTGCGTTGTTATATTTCACTATGTATCTTCTCGTAAGCGCAACCCCATATTGTGTTGTAGTATATGAATTCAATGTGAAGTAGGAGTGACTTCGCTCAACCCACCAGTTATTATCTGTAGATCACCTGGTTGTGGAAACATGCTTCTGCAACCCCCCCATAACTTCGCCTTGGGTGAGACCTTAGTTTGTTTGCAAGCTGTTGCCGAAAGGGCCAGTGAAGAAGGGTTTTGATGGGCCACAAATATGTCGAATCCGGGTCTAATCTAAACATTAAGAGATAGGGAGAGAGCCAACAAATGGTTCCATTTCCGCGCTTGAACTGGTGATGTGATCTGAATATTGGAATCTTGAGAGAACATAAATACAGAACTGGGTGACTAAGACAGAAGAGGATTTTGCAAGGAAGGATAACAAACATCTGCATTTGTCTGACATGGAATGGTTGCAGAGATACCTATTTTCTGACATACACGAAATCTTCTACGCAGTTTTCACTAACGAGCTACATGAGTGGATATCGAGGCTTGCAGAACGGAAAAATTGCTTTAAAGGTGGAGAACCTACGGATTGCAATCCATAACTGATTCAAAGGCTTAAAGAGGTTGATAGCCCAATCTCGATAGCAGTAGACTTATCGCTGGATAACATTCTAGAAGGCTAAGTGACATAATTTTTTGTAGACACATTGAAGTCTTATAACGCAGTAGAGGATGATTTCTTCAAAGTATTAAGAGGTAAGTACCTGAAAAATCTCAGCCTATATAATAAGATGTTGTTAGGATAAAAACGTGTTTTAAGAATGCAATAAAACTCCTAGGAATCTGAGTGTGTGATGTTCAGTAACACAGATAGTGATACTTAAGAATAAATTTATACTTTGAGAAGTGGTAAAAGATATAAACCTAGCACTAGAAAGAGGCCGTGAGGAGCAGAACCTCACACTTTCCTAGAAACTAAGACAGGAAGTGATAGAAACTCACATCAGGTTGAGTTAGATACTGAAATAGTACCCAGACATACTGTTTATCAGCCTATCACTTTGCAGAAATTCACAGTTGAGGGAATAAACCTTACTAGTTCGTAGAATACTAGCAGTAGTAATACTGTTGGACCGGAGACCCAGAATCAGTCGAGTAGTGGTATACCCTCATCATATCAAAACACTACACATCCTAGAAGAAGAATGATGGATGACATCAAGCTGCCTATATTCAAAGGAAGTGGTATAGAAGACCCTAAGAAACATTGGTTTCTCTGTGAAGCCATGTGGAATGTTAAACAAGTACGTGATGATGCTATTAGACAAGCACAGCTAGTTACCACATTTAGGGACAGATCCTTAACATGGTTTATGAAGTACTCTATTGGATAGAATAGGACACTAGCAGAGATTAGAACTTCGCTCATCAGAGAGTTTAAAAAACCTAAGTTAGAATCACAGTGTATCATAGAGATGAAAGAAATCAAGCAAAAAACCAGTGAGACAATATGGGAATTTGATCAAAAGTTTAAAGTGCTGTTAGATCAAAAGAGCTTTGACATAGCACCACAACAACACCAATAATGGTTTATAGCTATGCTAATACCCCATATCAGATTACCACTGATGCAACGGAAAGTAGCATCGCAGACAGAGGCCCTAGAAATTGCGATGCAACTAGAAGCTTCACCTATAGGAGATACTAGCAAAGGAATGGTTTAGATACAGACCCAACTAGCAAATTTGACATTACAACTACAAGTTGTGAAGAAAGGAAAAGAAACCTAAGAAGAGGTTTGGTGTACAAAGTGTAAGGGAGAAGGAGACTCTAAAGAAAACTGTCTGGTATTTAGAGATTACATCACTAGCGGAGCTACAAACCCGTTAAATCAACAACAAGGACCATGGTGTGAGATTTGTCGATGTAGAGGATATCGTCCAGAGGACTGTTATCTAATCCATAAATATGTTCAAACACCTAAGAACCTATATTGCACATTTTGTAATTCAGTGGGTCATGGTGATTCGAACTATAGAGCATATGATCTCATGATCGAGAGAAAGCATGATGTCTACCAAGTACAAGAAGAAACACCGCATAACAATGAAAATGCGTAGTTTAATCAAGGCACATACAGAGGATGTGGTGGATTCAGAGGCAGAGGAAGAAACATTGGTCAAGGAAGAGGCAGAGGTCATATAGTATGTTATAGTTGCACTCAACCTGGACATCTATCCAGAGATTTCACAAATGCTTGTACTACCTGCAAGTACTGTAAGTATTTTGATAATTTCATTGAGGCGTGTCCTGTGTTAAAATAAAAAATGCAAGAAAGAATACCATAAGCACAAAATCAGAATGTACAGATGATCGCAGCTGAAAAATGGAATATAGATTGCAACATTCATGTTGTAACACGAAGTGGAGCCACGACAAGTGGATATCAAACAACTAAAGCTTCAACTTCTGAGGATCACCAAGCTAGACAAAATCCTACTGAAGGGGCTTGGATAAGAAAAGTGACTGGAAAAATGCATGCTTTCGATCTGAACAAAGAAAAAGAGGTCTTCATGGAAGCAAGAAAAGCCTTCAAATCCTAGAATCTTTAACTCCAAGAATCAAGTTGCGAAGTGAGACAGCACCAGTGATGGATATTCCAGCTTCGTATGATCGATCACGTACTGCAACAGACATGATGAGTCCTGTTGCACAGCTTTTATAGAGCTGCATGAAGTTTTTAAAGCACGGAAATGCGGGTGGTAGAGATACAAGAACCTATTGAGTCATTATGAGCATCGTAATGTAGTGACTGAAGCACATATAGTGGTTCACCATATTAAGAATCATAAAAGTACTGGAAGAGAAATGAGACTAAGTGTGCAGATTGGGGATTTCGAAATGAACGAGATTATCCTTGACTTAGGCTCAGAAGTAAATGTCCTAACAAAGCAAACATGGGAACAAATGGGGAAGCCAAAGTTAACATGGTCACCAATATAGTAGCTTGCTAGCCAATTAGCAAAAGGTTCTACCCTTTGGGAGATTAGCAAATCTTGTTGTTGACATTGATGGAGTGCGAAGTGAGAGAAGAATTCGAAGTGATTGAGATCGTAGATAATAGCCATCCCTCTCTTGCACTATTGGGGATAGATTGGGCAAGTGATAACCTCGCAATTATCGAATTGAAAAAGAATCAAATGATATTCGAAGGATCAGATATCAGGGTCATTGCACCCTTGGATCCTTCGTAGGGACCTAGATACATTGAGCCTATAAGAGAAGAATGCAGAACTCAAGATATGGATCACATCTACAAGATGATGGTAAATCAAGCAGACTAGATCAATCCTACTGATGATGGCACATTGAGTTGGCGATGTGACAGTTCTTGCATATCCGAATCCGATGCAGGACTAGAGAACTGGCAGAGTAGAATGCATGAAGTATTTGGAATGAGATGCGCACAGCTCACAAGATCACTGCGCTGGATTGGAACAGAGGTAAGGTCAATCCCTACTTACGATTGCTTGAGTAATATTCATGCATTTTTTCAACAATATCTTATATCAGTCTCAGATGAACACAAGTTAGCAACATTGGACACAACACTGCGCTACACCTGCTAGATGGTGGGCTGCGCATAAGGAAGATCTCACCACATAGGAAGAATGTAAGCATATGATGGAGATCATATTTCTAGAAGCGACTGAACTTGTGCAAGTGAAATATAATGGTCGTACTGATCCTAGAGACCACATAGAGTGTTTTTCTGAAGCATGGATACATAGAACACAAACATAGTGGATTCATCTGTTTGTACACACATTAGAGCAGATTCCAAAAAATTGGTACATAGAGACAAAACTTTGCATGGGGACGATAGAGTGGTCGAGTATGAAAAGAGACTTCCAAGCAACTTTCAGTTTCAAGGACGACTTTCCAAGTATAAATGAGGTGTTGTAGATCATCAAAAAGAAGGTATTCAATGACACACTGAAACCTATGTATCAACAACCAGAGTGGGAAAGACAGATAAAACATGCCCTGGAATGTTATAGCTTCTCTTTAGATGAAGACAAAGAGGAAAGCAAGGATGATTACCGGCGCAATGTTAAAATACTTGATTCAGAAGGAGAGCACAAAGTAGAAGGATAGCCATTTGAAATTCAAGATCTAAACAATCATGTAAAAACTCGAAAAGTGAACATTGGAAATAGTGAAGAATCGAACTTCGCTTCTATAGAGGATTATTGGGATGAGGAAACGGTAGTGCAGATAACAAACTTACTAAGTGAATATGGAGACTTATTTCCTATGAAGTTTTCCAAAATGAAAGGCATTTTGGGCAACTTGGGAGTTATGAAAATGCCTCTCAATCCAGATGCGAAGCCTATAAAGCAAAGACCCTACAGGTTGAATCCAAGATACAAAGAAAGAGTAAAAGCAGAGCTTGATAAGATGCTCGATGCAGGAATTATCGAGCCAGCTGAAGAATCAGAATGGATAAGTCTTATGGTTATCCAGGATAAGAAAACTAAAGGTGATATTAGGATCTGTATAGATCTCAGAAATCTAAATGATGCATCGTTGCATGACCCATTTCCTACTCCATTTACAGATGAAGTACTAGACAATGTTGGAGGGAATGAAGCATACTCTTTCACTGATGGATTTTTTGGATATCATCATATCATAATTGATACAGTAGACAGGAACAAGACTATATTTTCCACTGAATGGGGCTCATTTTAGTACAAAGTTATGCCCTTTGGTTTGAAGAATGCACCTGCTATATTTTCAAGAGTAATTGTTGCTGCATTCAAGGATTTTATCCATAAATTTTTAGAAGTATATTTTGATGATTGGATAGTATTTGGTTTACTAAAGAATCACTATATGAACTTAAGAATGATGTTAGCAAAGTGTCGACAGCGTCATATCTCCCTGAACTTGAAAAAGAGTGTTTTTTGTGTTCCTTGTGGTACACTATTAGGCCACATTTAGTATGTAAACAGGGACTGATGGTTGATCCAACAAAAAACGTAGTTATTGTGAATGTACAAGCACCTAATTCGGTAAAATAGCTACGCACTACAATAGGACACACAGGGTACTACAGGAAGTTCATCAAAGGATATGCACAGATCACTGCGCCTATGGAGAAATTACTGAAGAAGGAAACGAAGTTCACATGGACTGAGGACTGTCAGAAAGAATTGGACACATTGAAGGAGAGGATGGTTACTGCAACTATTCTATTTTTTCCATATTAGAGTAAACCATTCCACATACATGTAGATGATTCATCCATAGCACTTGGAATTTTGCTAGCTCAACCGTGTGAGGGAGGCATTGACCATCCTATTGCATTCTCAAGCAGAAAATTGTACTCAACAGAAAATAACTATACCACAAAAGAAAGAGAAGGCTTAGCTATGGTGCACGCACTGCAAGAGTTCAAGAACTATCTGTTAGGTTCGCACTTCTATATGTTTACTGACCACTCAGCTTTGAAATACTTGGTCAATAAACCAATGTTAGGGGGGAGAATCTATAGATGGTTGTTACGCTTTCATGAATATGATTTTGAAATCATTGTTAAGCCAGGAAGGCTGAACTCAGGACCTGACCATCTTTCCAAAATTGAGTCAAGCGAAGAACCTACTAACCTAGAGGATAGTCTACCAAATGTGCAGTTGTTTTCTATCCAAATAGCAGATGAATATTATAAGTATATTGTAGAATTCCTAATTACAGGGTTGGCGCCTACAGATTTTACTATGCAGCAGAAGAAGCAATTAGTGGTAAGAGCTGCTTACTTTACCATAATTGTTGGACAATTATACAAGCTAGGATCCGATGAAGTGTTGCATAGATGTGCACTAGAGCATGTGAAACCAATGATACTTGCTAAATCACATTCAAGGGCATCTGGAGGCCACTACGTAGGAAGCGCCACTGTGCAAAAAAATTTAAGAGCAGGACTCTGGTGGCCTACATTGCATAAGGATTCAAAGGAACATTGTCACAGTTGCGATGTTTTATTGTCACAGTTGCGATGTTTTCCAAAGGATAGGAAATCCATCTCGTCGAGATGAGATGCCCCTGATGCCACAAATGAATTTGCAAGCATTTGATAAGTGGGCTATTGATTTTTTGGGACCTATCAACCCACCAAGAAAGCGAACTGGTTCGAGATACATCATTACAACTACATATTATCTAACCAGATGGGAAGAGGCAAAAGCAGTGAAGGACTGTAGCGCAGTTACTATCGTGTAGTTCATTTTTTACAACATCCTCACAAGGTTTGGATGTCCAAATATCCTAATGAGAGATCAGGTAACACATTTCTTGAATAGAACTATTGAATCCATGACTGAGGAATTTCAGATTTTACCATCAGAAAAGCACACCATATCATATAGAAGCTAACGACCTTGTTGAAGATTTTAACAAAGTATTGGAAAATGCATTGACTAAGGTATGCAACATAAAGAGGGATGGTTGGGATCTGCGAATACCAGCTTTGTTATGGGAGTATAGGACAACTTGCAAGAAGTTGACAAGTCATACACCCTTCAGGTTAGCTTATGGACATGAAACTGTTATGCCAATGGAATACATAGTACCAAGTTTGAGAATTGCAGCATTCACAGACATGGCAGATGATGAGACAATGGAAGAAAGGCTTCTGCACTTAGCTGGATTGGAGGAAGATTGCTTCATTGCAGCTTTTCACCAACAAGTGCAGAAAGATAGAAAAAAAGCATGGCATGATAGGCATATCAAGTACAAATTCTTTCAGGTAGGAGACCTTGTCCTCCTATATGATAGTAAGTTTATGAAATTTCCAGGAAATTTTAAAATGCACTGGTTAGGACCGTATGTTGTCAAACATGTTACTAGTGGTGGCACAGTTTAGTTAGGCACGCTACTTGGGTAAAATATGAAAGGACTTGTTAATGGAAGTAGACTAAAGCCTTACAGGGATAGTCCTCTTCCACCAAGCATCGGTTAATCAACGAAGTAAATTCCAGGTGTCAAGTGCAGTTGAAAATGGACACTAGGAATGCAAGAATATGAGTCTGCACACAATTTTGGTATAATGAAGTATTTACGGATATGGAAGTTGTGCTATAATGCACGCAAAGGAAGCTACATTGTGGAGTATTAGAACACTCGCACTGTGAAGTTAAGAACAAGGAAAGGAAAATGCGTAGTGAACCTCGCAAATCACATACGTCAGCAACCCGAAAGGGTTTGCACTGCAAATTCAAATGTAGGAAAAAGGAAAATTCGCAATGAACCACACAAATCACATAACCACTAGCACAGTTTGAAGGAAAAATAGTCGTTACGATGGTCGGTCGATAAAACAGTCGTTATACAGTTTGACGGCACCGATAATATTTTGCATTTAAATAAAATCTTATATGTTCGGGCATAATCAATGAAGGAAAGGACCAAGATCTCATCGATATTTGGCCAACGGACACGACATTTAATGCCTAATTAGCCGTTAATGGGCACGCATTCAGTCAAACAGTGCCTATAAATAGAAGTAACTGAGCAATTATCGGCTTTACCATGATTTAATAATTTTATTGTGTGTAAATTCCAAGTTTTTACCAGTAAGAGTACGCCGAGGGCTTTGCATGTGAATGTCTGAGCAGTCCACGCTTGAAGATATTTTGAGAGAGTTTAAGCAGTCTGGATTTGATGGATTGATGAGAACGCCCTCCAAGAATTCTGTTCCAGAAAAAGGTGCACCATCCCGAACCTCACCAAGATACACAGCAGAGATGAAGAAGAAAGACAAGCAGCAGACCCGAGAGCAAGATAAGCCGAAGACAACGAGTGTGCCGAGGCCACCACTACCAGAACCACCCCATGACCAGCCCATTCATCTCAAACATGAATACATTCCTCCAAGAAGAGATGATGCACCACCCATTCAACTTATGAGGAATGCACACTATGAGATCCCGTTGCCACCGATTTCAAGTCATGTATGCATCCACGAGAACTTATTAGGAAAATTCAAGATTGCAAGTTTGCAGACTATGACTTGTTAGAAGGGAGGGAGCCCAAGGAACCAAAGTATAAACAGTTTCATCCCGACCAATATATCTATCTCCGGGTTGACAAGCAAACGGGCAGCGAAACTATTCATGTGCAGGAATGGATCACACCATTAGTGCCATCTGGGTTGCTAAATATTCTACGTATCCCGCACTTCAACATAAGCCCTGATCTTACAGTAGTAGTGTGCACTTTTCTATAATGCACGCATTCAGGTTCCTTGTGGTTATATTGCAGGATCGACCTGAAGAGTCTTGCAACAGAGTTCATGGGGAAGATTCAAGATAAAGAACTTGCAGCCAGGATGAAGGACGAATTTGGCTTATAGAAAGGAAGCCGTGGATACACCACATCGGGCATCCCGGACAAGGCCACGCGCTACACTGTTCAATTATTAGTAGGGAAAGTGCTTAGAAAATGTAGACCGACAGAGGTGTCAGCCGCAGCAGTTCTCCTAGCTTCAAAAGTGAAGGATGGAACCCCGTATAACTGGTCAAAATACTTGTTGAAGAGTTCTTGGACAATGTCTGAGAGACTCAAGAAAGTGGATTTGCATTCCACTACAGTTGGCTATTAGTATTAATTGCATTCGTGGGCTGGAAAGAGCCACTTTACCAGCAAGGCCTTCCATTCTGGTCGGGATATTTTCGAGGAACGCAGTATGCCAAGATGTGGGCAAACACAAAGTTAGAAAGGCAGTGGGTAAACAATGAGCAACTACTCACCTATTACGAACAGATGCACGATGTCATTCAGTGCACTCCGCGCATTTCCAAGGAAGTGATAACCGTGTATATTCAGAAGATCCTATTTAAAGTTGACATGCATTTCATATATATTCAACCAAGGGATGATAAGGAAAAACCACTGTGGTGCCAAAGGTTCTATCAGTTAGATGCCGCGAAGACTGTGTTAATGATGGAAGATTGTCCGACATAATGGAAGGAGGATGCATCGGAGGAAATCAACACAACATATGAGGAAAGCGGAGATGAGAACCCAAAGGATGATGAATGTGTTGAGATATTGTAACTTCAAAGAATATTATATTTGTACTTTATTATTCTGGAGATGTTTCATTCCTCCGTAAAGATCTTATTGTATATCCGGAGATGTTTCATTCCTCCGTAAAGATCTTATTGTATATCCGGAGATGTTTATTCCTCCGTCGGAATGTGGTAACTTGGGTTATTAGACTTCCCTAGTAGGGGTCGGCCCTGTATGTGTTATGTGGGTCAAAGGGTTATTAGACCACCCTAGAGGGGTCGGCCCAGTCAGTTGTAATTGGGTGTTTAACCCAATGGTTAAATACGAGCCTACACGATTTGTGTAAAAGACAACTCGGAGTAGTGTATAAATAGAGGAGGTGTATTCCTCATTTTACACACACTCACTCACTTGAGAGTGGCGCACTTATGAGAGAGAGGTCTGCTATGGAGAAGGAGGAGCTCATGCTTAGGGTTACATATTTTGTATTTGCTGGTCATCTATATTGAGGAAGCTTTGCTAGGTTTTCTACCCCATGAGGGTTTCCCAGGATAAATCTGTGTCTCTTGTGTTTATGTTGTGCTTGTTGTTTCTTCAATTATCCTATATATGCTATTATTGTGAAATGGAATGTAATGCTGCTATTTTCTATCTTAGCATATTAAATCTTAATAGAATGCACATCAAGTCCGAAGAAAAAAGAAACTCAGTAAGATGCTGGTACAGGAATACCGGGAGAGAAAAGAAAAGAACCTGAAATCCCAGCAACAGAGAAGGGGCACAAAAATAAGAAGAAAGCTATTAAGCCACCACTCGAATCGCAGTTACATGACGATTATTATGAGAGAATCTCCATGAGAGTCAGTGAGCACTTGGAAGAAGTGCTCTCTTTAAAGGAAACAAAAAGTGAGGAGGTACAAGCAAACCTCATTCAGAACCTCGAAGAGCTAAGAACTATGGTTGCAAATATTGAACAAGTCCAGCAGGACTTGGTACAAGAATTAGACTCTGAGGATAGGTCAAGCGAGTGCAACAAAAAGAGGAGGTAGTCACCTACCTTGACCATGCGACCTCGTTTGGTAAATATTGATCCAGTAAACGTCATATTTCTAAACGATGAGCTACCGGAAGGAGAAAAGAAGTTGGCACACCTTGAACTTAATGTCGGGATGTTTCCCATTGAGGATTTACACAATATGCACCTACAGGTTGTGGAGGAAATTCACGACAGAGATATCATTGCTTACAACAAGAATATACAGCTAGAAAAGAGCTATGATGAGCTTAAGCTTGAATCTACACAAAGCAACAGAGAATTGCACATGTCCAGGAGAAGCACTGCAGACTTAAAGAGATAGTCTCAGCAGTCCGCGCAAAAATACCCGAGTGCGAGTAAGAACCTAAGGTTGAGGCCACTATACTTAAGATTGGCCCTGTAGTGGATAATCTTGAGGCCAAGATGGTAGATATGGAAGTTTCATAAAAGGAAAAGATTGTTGATTTACAATCTCAGCAACCTAGCACTCCTTAGGACGACAGCACAGCTCGTAGTGAAGAGGTAAGGGTCACATTAGAAAACATCTCTACGGAAGTGACGGGATGTCAAGACTTGCTCAAGAAAGCCACTAGAGTGCTAGCTACATTGAAAGAGGATCCAAAACTGCAGAAAATACAAGAGGACCTGCAACAAAGACATCAAGAGCTCGACTAGATGAACACAACAATGAAGAATTTTCCAACAAGGAAAAAGATACAGAAGTTCACAGAGATAAGGGAGCTGCAGAAGGAATTGAAAGCATTAAGGGAGAAACAGGATGTCACTTCAGCAAAGTTGCAGCCAATGCAGGAAGAAGCGCTCGCGTTGTTGGAACAAATCAATGAGAAGTTCCTAGAACTTCAAGCAACAGAGGGAACAACCAAAGAACAAGTTCAAGAAGAAGTCTTGCAGGCAATGCTAGAGACCATCAAAGAGTTTGAGCATGAGGAAAAGGACACAATGGAAAATCTCAGCGCAACTCTGCACAACTTTACTATGAAGTTGAGTGCCACAAAAGGCGTGCAGCTGAAGTCGCCCAGTGGAAGTGGATCAGGGATGATCCATGAGTAAGTGTTAGGAGCCTGTTGGGCGAGGCCCAAGGTGTGCGCAGTTTTTCCAAGTTTTGCACAGTTGTGCTAAAGAGGCTCAATAGTAGCGTAGTTTTGATGAAGCATAGCTTGAGGACAAGTTAGCGCATTTTCGAGGATTAGCGAAGTTATGATGAAGCGAAGTTAAAGTATAGCAGCTTGAGACAATACGGATTCAGTGAAGGCTAGTATTGGCCTATTTTTGGTGGAAGCATCTCCACAATTCTCGGGTGAAGGGTATGGAATGACGCGTTGGCAGAGGAAAAGGACCTGTCTCCTTAGTAAAAGCGAAAGTACTAAGGAAATCCAAGGTAGTTGGAGCAGTTAAGGAAGAAGTGACGGTCTGACAGCTACAGTTATGGCATTGAAAGGCGAGAAGTGCTAAGGACGCAAAAGGGTACTGTCAGCACCGCGCAATTAGAAGAAGCGACTGCCAAGGGCGTCAGATTCAAGGAAGTGACAGAAAGGACGCGAAGGACAAGTAGAGTAGCTGAGAAGTTATGACGAAGTATGGTTAGTAGGGTAACTGCACCACTTTTTGGGGTTTAAGGGTACTATGGGGGCTTATGACCATAACTATTGTAATGACGTGACCTTCATGCACGATCTATAAAAAGGGTGATTTTGTAAGGGAAGGGTTGGTCATATTTTTGGTCTTAGGTATTTTGGAAAATACTAAGTATCGAAAAGAGCTAGAAGAAAGGAAAAATGCTCTACAGCTGTGTGCGCAGAGACCTATTGTAGAGAAGAGTCCACAGCTGTGTGCACGGACTGGAACTATTGACCCTTCCTGTTAATATAAACAATAGCTCCCGTGGAATTAGATCCCATCCTAGGGGTGAACCACGTGAATAAGCATGTTGAATAGATGTATGAGTGTGATTGCTTATGTCTAGGCTTATGTTCATGCTTATAGTTATGTATGTTTCTGCTTTTATATGTATTTTCACATGTATGATGGATGAGAATAATATGTTAAGTCATGAACATGTATAAATAAGAATGCAATTAATTTTGAGTAGGTTGAATGCATAATTTGTATGAATAAACATTAAATCAACGAAGTCTTTAATGTGTGCGACTGCTTGAAAGCATAGTCCTCGAGTTGTGTTGTTATATTGCACTATGTAGCTTCCCGTAAGCGCAGCCCCAGAGTGCGTCAAAGTATATGAAGTAAATGTGAAGTAGGAGTGACTTCGCTCATCTCACCAGTTATTATCTACGCATCACTTGGCTATGGAAATGTGCTTCTGCAGCGCCCCCATAACTTCGCCTCGGGTGAGACCTCAGTATATTCGCAGGTTGTTGTCTAAAGGGACGGTGAAGAAGGGTTTTGTTGGACCACAACTACGCCGAATCCGGGTCTGATATAAGTATTAAGAGATAGGGAGAGTGCCAACAATTTCTTCGCATGGGGAGGTGGCATCTGGGTGTCAAAAGTGAAGGACATAATGAACAGTCATGATTGTGTCGTGTTGATGAGATCTATGGCCTAGATATTCTTGCAGGGTTCTATGAAAATTAAAGGTGTTATATATGACCTTGTTGCGAATGATGGAGATAATTTGATCATGGATTGAATATCTACGGTTGATATCTACTTATGGGATTTATTTCCTCAATGTTAACAATTGCGACAAAATGAATCTCCAAGGTCACAATGACATGGAAGGTAGGGGACAAGGAATATGATATGACAAAAATAGGGGATGTGACATAGGTTCTAGGTGGACATGATGACACATCATCACCTACCATGTGCCATGCCATGTAAGAAGACATAATTGTTATTAAAAGTATGGAGCCATTTTTTTTTTGAGCATAATATGACCAAGTTTAGTCATATTCTTATGAAAATTTTTGGATAATCCCACCGTGTTGAGGGCTACAAAAATGCCAATAATGGTGGATGCTTGATTCAACTTAAAATAATTTTAGAAATTGAGGATTAGTGGTTTTTGAAGGTCCAAATCAAACACCTTGTCAAAAGCCCCATTGATGATGAAATTTGGACACTACAATATGCGAGTAAGCGTGCAGAAATCCATTGGATCATTTGGAAAATTTTCAAATCAAATTGGATTAGGGATGTAGAAACATGTCAAAATCCACTATTCCAAGAGTTTTTTGGGGGATTTTGAAAACCTTGCAAGATGCAAAAGTGACCTTAGAACACAAAGCTGAAATTTTGTATCTACTCAACGTTTTACATTCTTGACATTCTAAAAAAAGTCTCAAGTGAAGATTGCACAATTATGCTTAATTTGAGAGATAGGAACTGTTGGCAAATATTCAAAGTCCAGAAAAATGTAAAAAGAACATAGTCAATTCCATAAAAAATATAAAAATTATCTAGAGCATTGGATCGATGATATGAAATTTGTTGAGTACTCATCATGATGAGTATTATCAAAACCTAATATAAAATGTTTCCTAGTTCTTCTTATATTTTCTTCGACATGTGGTTGAAATTGGTCATTGAGGTTAAATGCACCTACATGAAAAGTGCAGAAATTGGGCAAAATTGGTAACTTTAGAGAGTTGTAAATTCTATCCCCAATCTTAGAATTGAACATGGTCATCATCATTGAAAAGATAATCAAGTGGTCAATTCCCGCTAGCTCACTCGGTTAAGGTGTGGGTCTCGTCAGCAAGGCGACTCGAGTTCAATTCCCCTTAGGGATGACTTAGTTGGGAGGTGACTCCCAAAAACCCAATCAAGTTGAGGTTGGTGCGGTCCAGGATGGGTGTGATCCCCGTGTGATTTTGATGGCTTAGATACCCCTGGGTCGTGGTTTCTCAAACCACGGGCCACTTCTGCAAGTTAGGGAAATTCAAGAAAACAAAATATATATATATATAATCAAGAAAATGATTTTTTAAAACCCATAAGTACATCTTATATCTAAATCCATTAGTGTGTATATCGGTATAAGATGCACCAGAAATAAAAAAAATATAAAATGTTTTAACCTACCTTGGTTCAAATGGTAGGGTTACACATTGTTGCAACTAAATCTATTTAGCATATGGACAATATTTGTTTTTGAAAATTTGATAGCATAAAACCGTGTGTATGGTATTATTTTCATCTATTCATTTATAGGTTATGTAAGCATTGTTGTCTTTTCTTTTAATTGGTTTTTAACAATATTTAGTTTATTTGTTTTTTTAAACTAAAATGGATGCACATTATAATACGATGCAGTAATTCTTTTTGTTATTAATAAGCATTGATGAATGCATATATTTTTTTTCCAAAAGTAAATCATTTTTTATTGATAAAGAAATAAAATGATAGTTTTCATATATATCACATCATAGGAAACTTTTCATTTAAAAAAAACTGGACAAGGATCATTACAATGTCCGTGTAGACATTGAAAATAGAACCTCAAGCTACTACTCATATTACATATTAAAAAACCATCAGGATCCATCACTTTCCCTAAGTGAAAGAAACATATAAACTATGTAGAGTTATAATGAAAAGGATCCTGAAAAAACTCAAAAATAACCCCAACTTCATATTTTTGAATATGCCATACTCCTAGGTCCACCAAGATGCCATACTCCTAGGTCCACCAAGAGTCCATCTTTGGATAAAGCATCCACTTCCATGAACTTCCTCTCCTATAAATATGCATAAAATAAATCTCATCAAAAGTGGGAAATATTATCTAAATATCATCACAGATACACCTTATAATATAATTGTTCAACTCAAAATAATCATCCATTTAGTTCATAACATTAAGGGAGTCCTTAAAAACTTGAAGATTATTCACGTCCTTTTAAGGAGAAAGCATAATACTAATTTTAATGCCATGAAATCTGCTAGATTGTTAGTTCCTCTAACCATCTCGACTTCAAACTTAAGCACATCACGAAGAAAGAGTAATCCTCTAGTCCCACCTATCGGTAGGTTTCTTTGGCTTGGACTATCAAAATATGCCCAAGCCTTGCTTATATCAATCTATTCCTCCCTAATATTTATGACTGGTTTATTTGGCTTAGCCAAAGGAATTCCTTCTTGTATAAAGAAACAATGAACAACACATTAAAATGGAATGACAACTTTTTCTTCCAAATATGCATGTATATCTTTTGTACACATTGTGTGGCATTTTTTATATGTTTTCATTTTACAAAATTCAAGTGTGGGATGAAATGTTTTTTTCTCTCTCTCTTGGTGTGTGTATTAAAGTGTGTGGGATATAAAAGTGCACAAGTGTGCCAATAAATTTTTAGGCACACCAATAAGAAAACATTCACTAAAATCTCTGCATGATTTCCTTTTCTAGAAACATGTACAAAAATAGAGAAATGAGAAGTGGTTTTGCTAAAACCTCCCTTATTGCTATTTTCTTTGTAGTGTATTAACCCAAGTCTAAGATTAATCTATTCTACTATTATAAAACTACCAACCATCTAAAATAATTTCATCACATGCCCCCCATTTACATAAACATAATAATCATCCTCCTAGTGCACATTGTGTAGTGTCCCTTTTTAAGAATTTGCACAAATTAGGAAAAATTGTCAATTTTGACCAATTCGACCCTTGGACTAGTATTGTCACTACTGCTTCCAAATGCTTCCAAATTGGATCTGAAGGTATTTGAAAGGTATTAAAACATATAACTGAGGCTGATGGATGCTTAACAACCCTTAAAACAATTCTGCAACGTTCATTTACAATCTGGACAAAGTAGGGAATAATTCTAGTCAAATTGAGCTTCAAAACCCCCAAGGGTAGTGGACAAAGATAGCTCTCCAAATGTTGTTAAACACTTCAAAATGTATGAACATAGGTATGGTACTAATAAATGGCCTTAATGATCTCCCCATGTACCATTAATTAGTTCCCATGGCCTTCTGCAACTCACTTAAATCAAATGTTTATGTGCAATACTTCACATAGGGGGAAAAGCTAGTAATTTTCACCATATCTTATGAAATTTGAATTTAAGGTGCCAAAGACTTGTGCACTGTTAATGAAACTTCTTCAAAACATTAATGACACTCCATACATCAATAAAATCATAGAGAATGACTGATACAATTTGAAATAATGTATCTTCAAGCTCCAACAACAAGATCTAGGGAAAATGCCATCATTTATGCATTGTTTGGTATTTTTACACAACTTCACTTGGTATTTCGCGCTGAGAGTCTTATGAGTAGTAAATATAGAGTATATATATCAGAATACAAATAAATGGATATTCATGGACTCTCACAAAGAGATCATCATCTCACCAAGGGCGTGATTCCTCCAGGGGCCCAAATATGCAATAAAATGTGAAAGAGATGGAAGAATGAGTTGTAGTTGAATGAACCACGAGCTTCCCTGTAGCCTCAACCTATAACTAAAGACTCCATTGTAGCTCCAAATGAAAGGTCTGAATGGCCTCTCCAATTTCCAATTAGGACGGGAATCTTTCATCCTCGAAATTGGTGCTAAGGCAAGTAGACTAGCTCTCTACTAGCTCTTCTCTCCAAATGCAAAATGCAAAATGTAAAATGATCAAAAGCTACCATCCTTCTTTGTTATTGTCTTTTATAAACTTCTAAGGTACTCCATGGGTCGAATTCCTTCCAAGATCTTCATGCCAACTCAAGTTGGGAAGAGATTCCAATGTGTACCACTTGTCCCTCCAATTCTAGCCTCCTCCTCCACCAAATTCGAATAGGTGTCTCTTTGGCTTCCCTAACTCCCTTGAGCGCCCTCTTGGAGGCTATTTTTATCCCTAACATGTCATATATGTTAGATGTCATCCATCAGGTCTGATTTTTTCATAAGTGTCATAGGCATCTTTATCATTGGTGTCATAGAAGCTAGGAAATCTAGCCCAAGTGTCCCACTAGCTCCAAAATGCCTCTTCCTCTCCCATGGGAGTTACTCTTCCTCTAAAATTCGACCTCAATGAGTAATATGACCTTCCAACTATCCCAATAATAGTGGACTCCACCTTGGATTCGAATGGGTGAAAGTGGAATGCCATGTGGCATGGGGAATCTAGCTTTTTGGGGGTCCCACACCACCAATGTGTCTCCATGACCAAGTGCCATCTTATTTTATCACCATAAATATTTATTTTTCCCTTATTAATATATTTATTCCCAAACCAAAGTAGATTTGGGTTTATTAGTCTCCTTATTCCAACTTTAATGTCTCCACCCCAACCTAGGAAACTAGTAAGTGGGTGGAATTTTCCCTACTTGAGATTTATTTGAATAAGGACATTACACATTGGCATAAATATTATCATATACCATAAAATTTGTGTAAAAGGAAATGAAATATCTATCTATCATCATCATCATGATAACTTTTGAACCATGTTTAAGTTTAACACTTGTTGTAGAATCTTGACTAAGGGTTGTATGGATCTCTCCACTCTTGAGAAGGAACTGTTTCAGCATGGTTTCCAACTTTAGTTTCGAGATTTTCTTTTAAATATTTACCTCTTTCACTTGTTGGTCGCATCTACTCTTTTATATGGGTGTGAGATATAGGGACCTTGCCTTAAGAAGACATACCAAAGTTGGATAGAGAGGATAGTTTTCTCAATTTTATCTAGGCATATTCATCCCAAGAGATCAATCCCTTAAACCATCATTTTGGTAGAGTTTGATTCTATTCCACCCATTGCGTCAATGATCTTCCATGTGGTGATGATGATACACTGGTTTAGGTGGACTGGAAACTCTAAGAATGGTTATCTTAGATAACCATATCCAGGGTATTTTTTAAGGATTCTACTAGTATACTTTAGTGCAGTATTCTAAATGATTATTTTGGCTTGAAAAAAAACATATATATAGATAGGTAGGCGAATATTAAATATGAAACATACAATTTACTCCTGAAACTAGTAAATTTTGGCGAATATTAAGATTAAAAAAAAAAAACATTTTTTATGTAAATATAGGCGATATTAGAGACTAAAAATGACCAAAGAACGAATTTTCTTTTTGAAAAAAATCCCCCAAAATAGCCAATTGGCGAAATTTCACCCCTACAAATTTCCATGACCATATCTGACACTCAATTCCTCTATGTAGCATGTAGATCATGGACTTGACTCTTTCTAGTATGTTAGAGTCTCTTCATTGCCCCATCTAGTTGATCTTGATATTGATAGTTCTCGTACACAATTTTCTAATGGAATCTCTAGATGTTTCTAAGATGAAGATAAATAAGACATTTGAACCAAGAATGACAAATCCTACCTTTGATCCATGTGGTCATAGCTTAGAGAGACACTTTCCCAAATCTCCAAAACTACTTTAGTTTATATATTCACTTTAGTGATGCACTAATCAAACATCCTAGGTACAATTGAGTCTAGTTACCTTGCATCTTGAGAGTCCTCTAGTCCATTGAGACATGCCGCCATATTTGTCAAGGGGACTATAGATGCCAAATTGTTTCTTTAGAGATTGATACCTAAGAGAATTTTGTATTCATATACACCCTATATTATCAGATTAGGGTGTTTCTTATGTCTCTTTAGGGATTCCACAACTCCCTTTTAAAAGCTTACATGGACTATGTGGACCAAAGGTGCTTCACCGTTTTCTTTTGTGAGATGTTTGACATGCATCGATGACATTTTAGAGATAATTCCTCCATAGTGTTACACTAGGTTGATTAGTTCCTACTTTCAATATTCTCACAAGTTGAGTAGGAAGAGATCCCATTGTAGCACGACAAGTAGAATGAGCCAACACTCTACGACAAAGACGCAGGATGAAATGGAGTTGCCACTCATTTTTTTTTGAAAAAACAAAAAACTCTGGGAGGGGAAGAGAGGAATAAAGCGGAGAGAAGGCCACTAGATTACTTTAGGTTTTAAAGATTATTGAGTTTTATAGGGTTATAAATTAATTAAAATAATCTAGGAGGGTTCAATAACAAATTAACTAGAGTTAAATTCATTGGTTTCCTTTGGTGAGCTAACTAACCTAATTGTATGAGATGCAATGGTTGGGGAAGTGAATGAACAAACTTGGAAGAATACTAATGTCACGGTTGAATATTATTGGGTTGAAGGTGAGAGATGTGATAGAGCTCCAAGAGACCATCACTCCACTCAAATAGACTTGCACATGCTGCTACACCTTTCTACAAAAGAAACTTGATCTTAATATCCAATACAATGCAATAAAACACATGAGATATGCCATGCAAAATAATTATTAAACGAAATGTTGGATGGTGATCCAATGTGCCCTTAGAAATGTGATATCTCCCCTGGTTGTGTTGGAACCTCCCTTGAGATAGAATAACTAAATCATGGCAAGGTGTTAGAGGGGATAGAACAAATGCTCTATGCCAAGGCAACTAACCTCCAAGTATGAAACCAAAATAGAAGCTATACATACTTGTAGAGGGGTTGGAGATAATAGGTTCAAGTTACGCACAAGTGCATGCATAAGGAGTAAATGAGCTAGATCAAGATTTGGCATTAGTCGACATGCGTTGCTACGAGATAATGGGAGAAACTAAGAATATATGGGATAATTCTTGTTTTCTCCCATTATCTCGTAGGAACATATCTGGATATATGTATATATGTATGTATGTATATGTTAGGCAACAACCTCAAGGTGTAAGTGAATGTTATATTACTAGTCATTAGGCAAAACATTCTATCCATTGGAAATGTGTTGTGGGTGTTAACCGTAAGCCATAGGTTTGAACCCCTATATTGTAAGTATTTTGTGGGAAACCTGTTATGTTCAGTCGACCATGCCTTATAGACATTGTATAACTTAAGAAAATTATTCACTTAGCACCAAGAAATTGAGAAGGCATAAGAAAGGTTTAACCCCAATGGACCCCTCATTAAGCATGTCTAAACAAATTTAGGTTGTTAACAACCTATGATGAAGCACTCCAATCGACTATCATCCAAATCACGGGCTTGAAACCCAAGACAAACTCAAATAATATGAGGCTACCCCAAAGGGTTTAGCAGAGTCAAACCACCAACCATAAGCCAAAGACAAAAGAGGAGATGATTTATGGAATTGGCAATGTCTACTCTCTGATGTCTTCTACTATTGTATCAGTGTGATTAATCTAAGAATTTGTAATGGGAGTAGGCTCTCCGACAGATTATTGATGTGGATTTATTAACTGATGAAATAGAATTGGTAACAGTTGAGCAAAAAATGGAGCTTAGTGAAGGCCATTGTTCGTCGAAACTAGGAGCGAAACTGAACCCTGAAATTATCGATGGAAGCAAAGCCTATGACTGTTTGATATTAGGCTGTCAGTGGAAAAAATTGCCAGTGATACCTTCGTTTTTAAAATTTATCTGCACGGATATTACTTATTTGAAGCATCTTATGGTTCATGCAAAATGACCATTCATGGAAGTTGAAAGTATGTTTACAGACTTGAACTTATATGGTCGTCTATTGAAAACATGCATTGCCCAGAAAACGTTGGCAGAAGGCAAGCAGGTTCATGCCCACATCATCAAAACTGGGTGCGAGTTGGGCTTCTCTCTGGGAAACTCTCTTCTTCACATGTATACCAAATGCGCAAGTATGGCAGATGCACATCAAATGTTTGACAGACTGCCTGTACCCAATGAGTTTTCATGGAACACTTTAATCCAAGGATATGCTAAATGCGGAAACATTGAAGATGCACGTCAGTTGTTTGATAGAATGCCTAACAGAAATGAGTTCTCATGGAATACAATCATGGAAGGGTATGCTAAATCTGGAAAAATAGAGTTAGCACGACAACTGTTTGACGAAATGCCCGTGACAAATGCCTTCTCTTGGAATACAATGGTTGGAGAGTATGTTAAATGCGGGCGCATACAGGATGCACACCAACTGTTTGACAAAATGTCTGAACGAAATGAAATGTCGTGGAATCTAATGATTGCAGGCTGTGTCCGCCATGGTCACAGCGAGGAGGCGCTAAGACTTCTTTCAGAAATGCAAGGGATGAATATGAAGGAGGATAAGTTCATCTTTGCCAGTGTATTAAGCGCATGCTCAGCACTGGCAGCTCTTGAGCAAGGCAAGCAGGTACATGCTCGGATCATTACAAGTGGAGTTAATTGGGATGTGTTTTTGGGTGGTAGTCTTGTTGACATGTATGCCAAATGTGGGAGAATGGATGATGCAGTTGAAGTTTTTGAGTCTATGCCGGAGCGAGATGATTGCTTGTGGACTGCTTTGATTACAGGGTATGTCAATTGTGGTTATATAGAGGGTGCTTACCGCGTTTTTGGTAGAATGCCTCAACAGAATGTTGTCTCTTGGAATGCAATGATCTCAGGTCATGTAAAGAATGGACAGGGTGAAGAGGCTTTGACACTGTATTGCAAAATGCAGAGGGCAGGAATCAGGGCAGACAAGGTCACTTTAGCAAGTGTCATAAGCGCATGTGCTAGCATAACAGCTCTGGAACAAGGCAAGCAAATCCATGCCCACATCAACAAAACTAAATTTATGTTGGACATCGTAGTGGGAAGTGCCTTAGTGGACATGTATGCGAAGTGTGGAAGTACAGAGCTCGCGTGCCAACTATTTGATGAGATGCCTGAGCGAGATAGGATTTCATGGAATACCATGATTACAGTTTATGCAAATTGTGGAAGGATAGATGATGCACGACGAGTGTTCGATGAAATGAGGGAAAAAAACGTAGTTTCATGGAATGCGATGATTGTAGGGTATGCACAGAATGGACATGCAATGGAGGCTCTAAAGCTGTTTTGCCAAATGCAGGGGGCAGATGTCAAGCTGGACGAGGTTACCTTGGCTAGCATTCTTAGTTCTTGTGCCAACATAGCTGGTCTAGGACAAGGCAAGCAGGCTCATGCTCATATCAGCAAAACCATATCACAATGGGATGTCGTTGTTGGTAGTGCCCTTGTTGACATGTATGCTAAGTGTGGAAGCATAGACAATGCACGGCAATTGTTTGAGGAAATGCTTTTGCGAGACAGGGTTTCATGGAATGCTATGATTATAGGGTATGCTCAGAATGGAAATGGCCAAGAGGCATTGCAATTGTTTGAAGAGATGCTACAGTCATGCATGACGCCAAATGCCATCACTTTTGTTGGTGTTCTTTCTGCGTGCAGCCATGCTGGTCTAGTCAGTGAAGGTCATTACTATTTCCATTCTATGAGCCAAGATCATTGTATCGTTCCAACAGCTGATCATTATGCTTGTATGGTTGATCTTCTTGGCCGTGCTGGGTGTCTTGATGAAGCAGAGCGCTTCATTCATAACATGCCATTTGAACCTGATACCATGCTGTGGGGATCATTACTAAGTGCCTGCAGGCTTCATGGTAATATTGAACTAGGAAAGAGAACTGCAGAACGTCTCTTTGAGCTGGACCCTCAAAATTCTGGACCATATACACTGTTATCAAATATGTATGCCGCAGCTGGCAAGTGGGATAATGCAGTGAGAGTAAGACAAATGATGAAAGAGAGAGGAGTGAAAAAGAGCCCTGGACGCAGTTGGATCGAGGTTAAAAACACAGTGTACTCATTTACTGCAGAAGAAAGATTCAACCCAGAAATGGAGGCAATTTATGAAATGTTGGAGAGACTGGATGGCCAGATCAAGGAGGCAGGGTACATGCCTGATATGGACCTAGTACTTCATGATGTAGAGGAGGAAGATAAGGAGAACATTCTCTGTCACCACAGTGAGAAGTTGGCAATGGCTTTTGGCCTTATGAACACACCTCCAGGAGCACCTATAAGGATATTTAAGAACCTTCGCGTGTGTGTTGACTGCCACACCGCCACCAAATTCATTTCCAAGATTACTGAACGAGAAATTATCGTCAGGGATGGTAGTCGCTTTCACCGTTTCAAGGACTGTGTGTGTTCCTGTGGAGAATATTGGTGATGCCAAGTGAAATCCCTAATATACAAAGGAATTGGTTTGGAGATTTATGGTATAACAGTGCATTATAATTGATTAGAAAAACCATTTTTTCAAGGTTCCATTTTGTATTTTTGGCATGGAGATATAATTGGTTATAGTAGGAAGTGTAAAAGTGCTTTAGGCATTTGATTCGTCACTAACAAAAATAGGGATAACATGAGCAACGAAATATCAAAAAGACTTGGCCCACTTGTATACGTTAACTTTCTATCAGGCCAGAAAAATATGCCTGTTATGGTTCATTGGAGGTGGTGCTGGCCAAATAATACTTTGGTCTTATGTGCAAATGACCAACCTCCGCCAAATTATTAACATTGACTTTGCCACCCTCCTTATGATACGCCATGTGGCTGCAACCTATATTATTGATAAGTTGCAATTCCCTGTGCACAAAGGTTGCAAGAAATTAACTATTCAATGTAGGGTTTAAAATGTAACATGGTAAATATCAGCTCTCATAAGATGTTGACTGTACTTGATAGATGGAAAGTATATTTGAGCTGGGATACCAGAATGTCTAAGCATTTCTTTAATTGCATGCTTTCTAGGAGCTTCATAGACCATGTCTGAAAATGACAAATGAAATAATCAAGCATCCTTTATACTTAGGAGTCTAACCTGGTTAAATTATACACTTGGTGCTTTGTCTTTCCACAAATAGTTCCTCTTAGATGTGATTTCTATGGAAGCTCATATGCCCAAGTGATTCTACTTCAATGTGTTGAAGCCTTGATGGGGGTTGCTTGGTTATAATCTTCAATAACAGATACTTCTAGCTCCTCAAAAGAAGAAAAAACACTATATATACTCCTATTCCCCCTTTTCCACCACCTTCTAAATAACATTAGGTAATTGCCAGTATCACATATTTGTAAAATTATTTTTGTTCAGTCTGATCCGCATCGTAGTTGGCATTTGTGTCGAATGCTAACTTCCCACTGTGACAGGTTGTCGACATCGACACAACTCCGACAAGTCTCGACTTCGACATACTACGACACACTCTGCACCTTCGACATGTTCAACAACCTCGCAGTTTCGCGACATCGACATGCAACATCGACATTCGACCAGCTACTGTCAAACTTTGACAGACTGTCTCTTTGTTTTCCAGTCGACTGTAATGGTTGAACTGCCGAATAGTTATAACTTCTTTTGTAACTGAACGTAACGGGCAAGCACCCAAGCGTCTCAGCACTCTCTATATAAGCATGTAAACTATTGTAATATACATCTTATCTATCTGGTTATCAGTAATAGAGATCAGTTCGTATTCCTGCATATTTGTCTATGTGTATTTGTGTTTATCTGTGTAGTGTAATTCCTGCTTGCTTATTCTATTTCTCATGCTTCCGTCATAACAAAGCCAACTCATTCAGTCGAACTGTTGTCCCCCTCGGCTTCCTGGCCCCGAGTGGATCATTAGTATCATAGCTTAATCAAAGTTCATTCGAAGCTTCGTCAGAGTGCATCAACTTTGTTCGTGCTTAAGTTTTGCGTAGACACTTCCATCGAAGTTACTTGACTTATGTCGGTTCAAACTCTCTCGCAGATTCAGCAATCAAAGCAGACACTACCTCCAGAGATGGCAGAAGAAACAGGCGAAAGACATGCAATCAACGAGACACAACAGCGCATAGAGAAAGCGTTGGATCGACAACGAACTGAGATGTTCGCCCAGTTCAATGAGATTCTCACGCAAGTTGCTTCGACATCGGGATTGTTTCTGACGATAACCAACTCCGACAAAATCAGCCCCTTCAAAGTGCAAATGAATTTGGACATACCGAATCTAGAAGGCAAGATTGACGTAGAATCCGTTGACAATTGGGTTTAACAATTGGAGTCCTATTACTCTGTGAACCATCTCTCAGAAGCCGACAAAATCACCATTGCAGCCTTAAAGATGTCAACATTTGTGCACTGCTGGTGGGAGAATCTTTCGACAAAGATGGAGAAAAACGGAGACCCCATTGACACGTGGGACAAATTTGTCGAAAACATCCGAAAAGAGTTTTACCCACCGAAGTACCTTGAGAAGCAGTATAAGAAGTGGCAGCAGCTAAGGAAATGGAAAGACCAGTCCGTGCAAAGCTACACCGACGAGTTCTATCGACTCATGGCTAGACTTGGCATCCAAGAAGAAGAAAAATTTCTTGTTTTGAAGTATGTTAGCGGATTATCCCAGTACATTCAATAGGAGATGGAGTTTCTGACTGTCAATACGCTTGCGGATGCATTCCACTATGTCAGCAAACTTGAAACCAAGCAGAAGGGAAAAGCGCACTTCGCAACAAAGCTGACATCAGGATGTCCAACCGACGAGAAGGCATGAGCCGACTTCGACAAATCGAAACCTTCGCAGACTCCGCCGAAGCTAGATCATGACAAGAAACCTTTTCATAAAAATGAACGTAGCAAGCAATCAATCAGAAAATGGTGTGACTACCATCACTCATCTTGGTATGATACGTCTGAATGCAAAGCTTGGAAGCCATTTTTGGCAAAAGTGTCGACATCCGATGTGTTCAACAAGACTGTACTAGAATCTGACCCAGAAGCAACGACTCTTTTGACATCGACAACTCCAGCAACCTTGACCATCGTCGACGAGGAGGAACGAGAGCGCATGTTCCATACAGATATGGATTCAGAACAATCCATTGCATCTGATTGTGGACAGTGGGAGCCAGAAGAACTTTGTTTCTGAAGAACTTGTAAAGAAACTAGGTCTTGTGAGCTCTCCGCATCCTCAACCTTACAACATTGGTTGGAGAAGGATGGACAAGAGCTAAGGATCACTCGACAATGCAAGCTCGCATACTTCATAAAACCTTTTGAAAATGAAGTACTTTGCGACATGGCATCTCTCTCCATAGTCGACGCCCTATTTGGAAAACCTTACCTATGGGATCACCATGGAAGTTATCAGTCACGACCACAGAAGGTGATTTTCAAAATCCAAAATCAGCAATACAACATACCAGAATGACGACCTGCACCAACGGTTGCCTTAGTATCTGTGAAACAAACAAAGAAGCTCATCAATCATGCTCAGAAGTTCGCATTGATTATGATAAAGCCGCAACATTCTAGGAAGACTGCAACAACTAGTCGAGTCACCAACCAATGCAGCTCCCGACAGAAGCAACAGTTCCACAATATTCTTGATGAGTACCAGAACCTATTCCAAGTTCTCGACAGATTACCTCTACACTGTCAGGTAAAACACTCTATTGAACTTGCTTTTGGTTCTTCTTTTCCTAACGCATCTGTCTACAGAAAATCCATTCTCGAAAATGAAGAGATTCGCAGACAAATCCAAGAATTAATCGACAAAGGCCATATTCGACCCAGCTCCTCCCCTTGTGGAAGTCCAGTCGTCCTCGTTCCGAAGAAAGACAGGACTTGGCGCATGTGCATCACCTACAGGGCACTCAACAAAATATCAGTGAAGAATCGGTACTCTCTGCCGTGGATAGACGGTCTCATCGACTGTCTGAAAGGTGCTAAGTTCTTTACTAAACTTGACCTCAAGTTGGGATATCATCAGATTCCAATCGAGCCCTCATATGTGTGGAAAATTGCTTTCAAGACCAAGGAATGATTGCTTGAATGGTTAGTCATGCCTTTCGGCTTAACCAATGCACCTGCGACCTTTATGCGTTACATGGATGACATTTTTCAACCTTTCATCGACAAATGTGTCATTATCTACCTTGATGACATATTGATTTTCAGTTGGTCATGGGAAGAACATGTCGGATAGCTTCGACAAGTTCTCGACACTCTCCAGCAACATCGACTTTACTTGAACATGGACAAGTGTACCTTTGCGATGAACAACATCAAATATTTTGGGTTTGTAATTGACTCTGCAGGCATTCATGTTGACTAGAAAAAGTACAAATTCTCAAAGATTGGCCCATTCCTCACAGCATTCAAGAACTAAGAAGTTTTCTTGTTTTGGCAAATTTTTATTAACGATTCATACTCAGCTTCAGTCACATAGCCTGGCCCTTGAATCAGTTACGAAAGGAAGTGGGAAAACTGTCTTTAAATGGACACCGACACAATAAGCAGCCTTTGAACAACTCAAGCACAAGCTCTGCACTGCACCAGTACTTGTGTTACCTGATTTGCATCAGCCCTTTGAGATTGAGACGGACGCATCAGACTATGCCTTGGGCGCAGTGACCACCCAGTCACTTTTTATTCCGAAACTTTTAACGACATAGTTAGAAGGTATTCGACGTACAAAAAAGAACTATACGCCATTGTGCAAGCTCTCAAGCAATGGAGACATTACATCCTTGGAAAGGAAACGATTATCCTCACTAACCATAAGCCTCTTCAGTTCACTCCAACACAATCAAAACTTCAAATGACTCAACAGCTTAAGTGGATTAATTACCTGCAACAATTCCAGTTGGTAACTAAGTATCGGAAAGGTAAAGCTAACGCCACTGCCAATTGTCTAAGCAGACCGCCCATTACTCTCCTTTTTACAGTGATGAGTATGTAGGGATATGACACCACTACTTGGCTTCAGTTGTATCAGGAAGACATCGAATTTTCACCAGTCTATTGACAGCTTCAGACTGGCAAGTCGTCCACCGTCGACTATTTCCTGAAAGACACCTTGTTATACAAGCTTAGACAACTTTGTGTACCAACCGGTGATCATTGACAATAGCTCATTTGGGACGCGCACTACAGCAAGACTACAGAACATTTTGGAGTAGCAAAGACACTTGTTATTATGCAGAAGTATTTATTTTGGCCTACACTTAAAATCGATGTCAACAAGTACATTTGATCATGCGTGGTTTGTGCCATTGCTAAACCGCCTAATCGACAACAGGGATTATACACACCTCTGTTAGTTCCTAGTCAACCATGGGAATCTATTTCTATGGACTACTTGACGGGATATCCTACTACCAAACATCAGCACGACACGATCTTAGTAGTAGTCGACAGATTTTCCAAGATGGCCATTCTCATTCCATGCAAGAAGACAATGACAATGCAGCAGACTGCTCAGCTCTTCTTCACACATGTTTGGAAACACTTTGGTTTACCAACAACCATAATTTCTGACCAAGATGCCAGATTCGTCAACATCTTTTGGAAGACCCTTTGGAAACAACTAGACACATGACTCTCATTGTCGACAGCTTTCCATCCGCACACCGACGGACAGACGGAAGTTGTTAATCACTTGATCGTACAACTACTTCGCATGTATAACCACAAGTATCGACGCACATGGGATGAAAGTCTTCCATACATACAACACAGTTACAATCGTGCTCAACATAGCTCTACGGACAACAGTCCATTTGAGATCTGTTATGGATTTCAACCCTCAACGCCTATCGACTTGATCAACTCCTCGACACAGCCGAATGACACTAACCACAACCAATGAGAAGTTGACAAAGCATTGAAGTTTCGAGAAGAGATTTGTGACATTCAGCGACAAGCACAGGACATGTTGCATAGAGAAAACACAAAAACTAAGGCCCGACACGATAAGCATCGTATCCCTCATTCATTCCAAATTTGGGATAAGGTCTGGTTACATATTAAGAAGGAGCACTTCACTGGTCCATTTAAGAAGCTTAAACCTTTGCGATATGGTCCATACAGTATTCTTCAGTAGATTGGCGACAACGCTTTCCAACTCGACATTTCTGCATGCCTTGGTCTACATCCAGTCTTCAATGTGGATCTACTTCGACTATACCATGCACCACTGTTGGAACAGAATGACTTACAGATAGCAGAACCCGATGACATCAACCCAGATGTTCAGGAGCCTCTTCCTTATGACACCATTGTGGAATGACGAGTACGTCATACAAGGACAAACATAATTCCCTTGTTTCAGGTTGTTAAAGCAGGCCAGATCCCAGCACAAGGAAAGTGGTACTCTGGTATTGAACTGATCGATAAGTTTCCTCACCTTCACGAGAAAACAATGGGGACCATTGTTTCTTAAGGAAGGAGGTATGATCTGCATCGTAGTTGGAATTTGTGTCGAATGCTAACTTCCCACTGCGACAGGTTGTTGACATCGACACAAATCTGATGAGTCTCGACTTCAACATACTACGACACACTCCGCACCTTCAACATGTTCAACAACCTCGCAGTTTCGCGACATTGACATGCGACCAGCGACTGTCGAACTTCGACAGACTGTCTCTCTGTCTTCCAGTCGAATGTAACGGTTGAACTGTTTTATCGTTATAACTTCTTTTGTAACTGAACGTAACAGGAAGGAACCCAAGCCTCTCAACACTCTCTATACAAGCATGTAAACTATTGTAATATACATCTTATCTATCTGGTTATCAATAATAGAGATCATTTCGCATTCCTGCATATTTGTCTGTGTGTATTTGTTAGGAACCTATGTCAACCCTTCTCTTTACTATGTTAGTATATTGTTGTTGGACGCATATGCTTTGTAAATCGTTCCGTAGTATTTGTTGATCCGTAGTTTATATTAGCCCATAGTATTGGACGCATATACTTTGTAAGTCGTCCCGTAGTATTATATGTCCCATGGTTTTGACTCATACTATTGGGCATAGACTTAGTATATAAGTGTGTGTTGAGGTCATTGAAGGCACCGTGAAGTTAATTGTATTGAGCTTGCTCAAAGGAGGTTGCCCCCTCGAAGTGGCCCGTGATCAATATAAAAGTGATTCTGTTCTATTATTTCTGATATCTCGTATATTTGCATTAATGAATTATTGCAGGTTCATCACATCTAGTATCAGAGCACTTTCTTGGGCTCGTTGGGTGGAGTTTCTGCCAAATTTTTTTTCGCATCTGTTGCAGCTTTGGATTTGGGAATAATCCCTATCCGCTTAACTGTGGGAAGTACTTGGGGATAAGCCCTAAAACTCATTGTGAGGAGTACCATAGGAACCCCAAAGTAGCTGGCCCATTGAGAGGAACTGCCAACGAAAAGGGCAACGACCCCTACCTGATTGACTAGTTCCCACCCGTGAGTTAAACCAAGAGTGTCGTTTGTGGCAAAGCGGTTATCAGTTTTATGTAAGCCATGGAGTGAGGGGTACTGCCCCAATACGCAAGCCGTCAGACAGCATTGGTGGCCGAGTGAAACACCTGAACTGTTAGGAAGCCGTACATACCTGGGGTCCATATCTATTTTCATTTGAATTGTTGCCGATCACTTTCGCTCTAGTTCCAGCCGTTTCAGATCTATTCTGAAAGTCATTCCAGATCCAGCTGTTTTCGATCCCTTCCGCGCCATTGCGCGGCTGTCGCCGATCCATTTCTGAAAAAAACAAAAAAAAACAAACAGTTTTTTCTCCATATCTCCCTTGTTTTCACTCTGTTTCCCTTGAAATTTTCGGGGAACCCCTGTCATGCCATTCTGCATCTTTCATTCCTGAGGACGCTATCCCCAATTCCCCTTCCCAAAGCCCGAAATCTCACATTTGTCTATTTTTAGGGTTTGACATAACTTCCTCAGATTTCACCTAATCACCTTCAAATTTTACCACAGAGTTCCTTTCTGAATTCTGCTTCTTTGACCCTCTCTGCCAAATTTTCTCATTCTATCACCCCGCTTCTGAAATCCCTCTTTTTGCTTTCTTGTCCTTTCGACAGTGTCCAAAATCTAGTCAAACCCTAATTACCCATCAGATTGTTTCCCCAATCCAAATTTCCCTTTACTAAATCAGCTTCTGTTTGTGTTTTTCTACCCATTTCACCAAAAAAAAAAACCTGGTTATGGTTGTCACCCGTGCAGGAGCACACACCATGGAGAAAGCACTTGCAGCCATCCAAACCAAACTCCAAGATCTGGATGAAAAATTTCTCAACCTCCATCTTCAACATTCAGCCATGAACAATACCAGACAGCCAGAATCTTTTGCAGCCACCGGGTTCTCTTCTTCCAGCAATTTTCGTGGGCCGAAGCTTGATTTTCCTCGCTTCAATGGTACTAATTCGACTGGATGGATATATCGAGCAAAACAATATTTCAGTCTGCATAATACTTCTGATGCCCAGAAAGTTCCACTTGCATCCTTTCATTTGGAACAGGAAGCCCTTCAATGGTACCGTTGGTACATCAAAGCCCATCCCGAGCCAAACTGGACAGATTTTTGCCAACTCATTTTGCCACGATTTGGTCCTAGTGCTTTTGATGATTTCATAGGAGCACTCACTAAACTTCACCAAATTGGCACAGTGAAAGAGTATCAGACAGAATTTGAGAAATTGGCCAATCACACAGAAGGATTGTCTGATGAATTCTACAGGAGTTGTTTTATCAGTGGTCTCAAGGATGAAATCCGCTCAGAAGTCAAAATGTTTTGTCCCAACACAATGATGGAAGTCCTAGGGTTGGCTAAGTTGGCCGAGGACAAGATCGCAGCTCAACAACTCTCCAAACCCACCTTTGTTCCCTTCAGAAATATGGGTTCCCAACGACCTTCCATCACGCCTGCTCCTCAACCAACTCCTATCAAGCATTTGTCTGAAATAGAAATGCAGGCACACCGAGAAAAAGCGCTTTGCTATAATTGTGATGAGAAATTCACTCAGGAACATAGATGTGTTCAACAAAAGCTCTATCTCTTGGATGTGGATTCTCCGCCTGCCTTAGAACTTGGTGAAGAAGCTACAGATACAGTAGATGATCAGGTCGACATTCAACACCCGCCTGTTGACACCCCATCTCAGGACGACCCACCCGAGATCTCTCTCCATGCTGTAACCGGCGTCACCACCCCACAAACAATGCAGGTCAGGGGATACTTCAAGAAGCTCCCTCTTAGCATACTCATTGATTCTGGTAGCACTCATAACTTCATTGACCCTCGGATTGCCAAACAGGCTGATTGTTTTGTCCATCCTTGCTCCAACTTTGAAGTCATGGTTGCCAATGGGGGCACCTTACCTTGCAAGGGGAAGTGTCATAATGTGCGTATCTTTATGGAAGATTATAACCTACGCTCTGACATGTTTTCCTTTTCCTTAGGTGGATGTGATGTGGTTTTGGGCGTTCAATGGTTATGCACACTTGGCCCCATCTTATGGGATTTTGCTGAACTTTGGATGCAGTTTAAAGTCAATGGGGCACAACACAAATTTATGGGCTTACAACCAGGGTCTCTCTGCATCATCAGTTCACATAGCCTAGAAAAAATCCTTAAGAAGAATTCACATGGTGTCATCGCTCAGCTCAATTCCATTCAGATGCACCCATCAACATTCTCCACTACTTCCTTGGATAGATATGCAGGTATCTTTGTTGAACCAATGCGCTTGCTGCCTTCAAGAGACCTTGCCGATAAGAATTTAGCCACATCTACCTCTCAGCAGGAAATGATGGTTATTTTGCATGCAGTACAGAAGTGGCAGCCATACCTATTAGGGAATTATTTCTGCATCAAGACTGATCTCCCGAGTCTAGAAAATTTTCTGGAACAATGGGTCTCCTCCCCAACACACCTAAAATGGGTTATCCCTATGTGATCACTTACAAGAAGGGTAAGGACAATATGGTGGAAGATGCTCCTTTTCACACAATTGATGACCTAGTTTCTCTTACAGCTCTTTCTCTGCTTGTTCCAAATTGGTTGCAATATGTTCAACAGGGCTATCTCTTCTATGAACTCCATGCTTCTTCATCAACAGGGCACTCTGGGTTCTGCAAAATGTATGACCGGGAACAATGTAACTTTTTTTGGTAGGGACTAAAAATGACAATTCAACAGATGGTGGCTGACGATGATACTTTCCAAGTCAACAAGGGGGAAACTACACTCCTTTCGGGATTGCTCAAACCCTTGCCCATCCCTACACAGCTTTGGCCAACTATTTCTATGGATTTCCTAGCAGCGCTCTGGTGGTACAATACCACATCTCAAAGGACACCATATGAAGCAGTCTATGGAAAAACACTGCCAGTTCTTCTTCCATACACCCTTAGCAGCTCCCCAGTTCAGGAAATTGACTCGATTCTTCGAAACCGCGATCATATTCTTCTCATTCTGCAGGACAATCTTCACATGGCCAGAATTCGCTTGAAACAACAAGCCAATCAGCACCATTCTAAGCGCATTTTCCACGCAGCAGACAGGGTTCTTATTCATCTACAACCTTCCAAGCAATCCTCCTTGACACTCCAAAGGCGTCAGTGTCCTGAAATGCAACCCGAGGATGCTACCAGAGAACCACTCCTTCAGATTCTGCAGCAATTTCTCCAACCAAAGCTTTGAGGACAAAGCTTTTTCTAAAGGAGAGGGGATGTTAGGAACCTATGTCAACCCTTCTCTTTACTATGTTAGTATATTGTTGTTGGACGCATATGCTTTGTAAGTCGTCCCATAGTATTTGTTGATCCGTAGTTTATATTAGCCCATAGTATTGACCCATAGTATTGGACGCATATGCTTTGTAAGTCGTCCCGTAGTATTATATGTCCCATGGTTTTGACTCATAGTATTTGGCATAGACTTAGTATATAAGTGTGTGTTGAGGTCATTGAAGGCACCGTGAAGTTAATTGTATTGAGCTTGCTCAAAGAAGGTTGCCCCCTCGAAGTGGCCCGTGATCAGTATAAAAGTGATTCTATTCTATTATTTCTGATATCTCGTGTATTTGCATTAATTAATTATTGCAGGTTCATCACAGTCTTCCTTAATGTCGGAAAGGTCATCATTATCAAAAATTGAATAGATTTTGGCCCAGTCCATTTGATAAGTTTCAGTAACCCTCTCACTAGTATCTGAGAAGATACCAAAATTTAAGTCTTTAGTCAGCAAATCCCTGTGGACTGTCTTAGATCGAGTGTTCCGTGACATCTTGGCAAAGATTGGAAATTCTGGTAAATAAATAAATAAAAAATCAAAAGTAAACCATAAACAGGAAAACCGTAAATAGCAAATGCAAAAATGACAACAAACCAACCTGAAAATAACTGAAAATTCGTGAGAATGACCCCTGGTAAGAAATTCACAGTAAAATCTGCGTAGCAGCGTAAATTTCCGACAATGAAAATGATAAAGAAAAATAGGAAAAATCATTTATTTATCGATTTTTGGTCGGATCAAATCTGGACCATAGGATTAAAAGAAACGAATGGCTGAGATTACCCCCTACGGGATGTGGGATCGGGTCACAAGTTTTATTTTCAAACTTTATTCAAAATTCCCGCAATCTGCAATCCGTAATTGTGGGTTGTGGGTTGCGGGTTTGCAAATTTCAAAACAACGGACAAAGGTGTTTCCGAAATCCGCAACCCAAAATTGCGGGTTGCGGGTTTCAGAAACGAAAACAACGTTTTAAAATTAAAATAACTTTCTCGCATCAACGCGATTTATTAACATAATGAATTCCCACAATCCGAAATCCGCAATTGCGGGTTTTGGGTTGCGGGATCGAAATTTTCCAAAATATTAACAAAGTCTTCCCGCAATCTGCAATTTCGGGTTACGGGTTGACACAATTTCAAAAAGAAAGAACAAACAATTCTCGGAATCTGCAATATCAGGTTTGCGGGTTTTGGGTTTTCAGATATTCGGGTTTGAGGGAAGAAAACAACATTTTGGAAAAACTGAAGGCTTTCCGCAAGTTAAGAAAACAATAAAAAAAATTAGAAATTTTTCAAAGGAAAAATGATAATTACACAAACCAAACCAAAGGTACGAGATCATACAAACAAGGTTTAAGAATCTCATTTTGATAAGGAAGTTACCCAAATACCTTTGTATTTACAAAAAATGGGGCTCCCATGATCAAATGAAGCATGGGATATGTTGTACCTACAACAAATGGTGACTGGCTGGGAAGAACCAGTTATCTCTCCAGACAAAACTTTAGTCAAAGAAAGTATGTAAGTCAACTGATTTACAACCTGAAATTTTAGAAAATGTTTATAAAAGGACAATCAATAAGCAGAATTAAACATAAGATTGATATACTCCCACCCATGATCAATTTAAAGATAATGCAAATATGATAAGGAGATTTAAGAAATAACAAGAACCTTTTTCCAATATGCAATCATAGGAAGACAACTTTTAGATGAACCTGGGGGTAAGCTTAAAACTACTCTGGATATCCAAATCATAAATCACCTTGACTTATTAATTGCTTTATTATATACAAATAATTATTTTTTAGCAATATACACATTTTTTCTTCTTCCTTTTTTTATATCTTTTCTTTTGAAACAAAAGGGAAAGTTGTACATAAGACCTTGTTGATATAAGACCACTGCCCTGACTTGGTGATCATATTTTGGCAATGTCATTCACAAACCTGATTTGGAAACTGAACAAGCTAACTCAATAATGAGACTCCTTGTCTTCCAGCTGTGACACTGAAAGCAATTATCGTGGCTTGGTGACCACAAAAAGGTAATTTCAGTCCAAAATCAAACCTATGATCATGGCAGGGATGGCTTGTAATAAGACCCCCCTGTCCTTATATACAACATTGCCTTATAAAGAAAAAGTAAAACATAAATTTTATTTAGGTGTGAATTACAAGACATCACCATGGCTTGGTGACCATATGATAGTGGTGTTATTCACTAATGCTTTGCAAATCATGAATTGACAGACCTATAATAGGATCTTCCACCTTTAAGTAAACTAAAATTTATCTTCTAAGTTTGGTGGCTTGGTGTGAATATGTCATTCCACTCACATCTATGAACCTAATGGGATGGCTTGTAATAAGATCCCCCATCCTGTAATCCACAATTATTAAATAATATCATTTTTCAAGGTGACTACGATAGGATCCAGAGCAGATAAAGGTTGACTAGGCTATTAAGATATGTTGTATTACACTAATGAAACATAGGACAAGAAAGTCAGTTACTTTCCATAACCCCAATTAAACAAATAGAGCATGTATAAGATAATGACCAAGGTGGAAAGGTATCAATCAAAGTTCTGCAATTAACGACTGTCTATTCTTTGTAAAACAAATTCTGACATAGGTTGAGAAGAGCCAAGATTGACAGAGCATTCCAGAACTTCAGTTCAAATTGTCCTTGAGACATGGCTGACCATCAACCATTACCAAATGTGTGGAGTTTATTAAAAGAAAAACCAATAAAAAAAAAAGAAACTGCAAAACACACTGAAGTTATGTACAAAGTGCATCAAGTTGTTCAAACAAAATACTTCTTGAGCAGGGAAACATTCACTAGATAAGTGTCAATGACCCCTTCCAATGTCTGTAATCGAACAGTACTAAGACCAATCTTTTCTATAACAATGAAAGGTCCTATCCAAAGGCATTGAAATTTGGTATAGTCATTTTTATCCTTATGTTGCTTATCCCATCTCAATACCAAATCTCCTACTGAAAATTCTCTGTCTGAAGAGGATTTCTCATCGAACCATCTTTTAACCATCTATTGATGTTAATATAATTTATTTTTAGCCATTTCCCCGTCTTCCTCCAACTTAAGCAAAGTATCAATTCTCTGCTCAAGAGGAGAGGAAACATCTTCCTGAATGGATTGGGATAATTGTAATGAGGGAATGGTAAGGTCAGATGGTAGGATGGCTTCTTTGCCATAGACTAGACAATAGGGAGAGTTTCCAATAGCTTCCTTTGGGGTAATGCGATCTTCCCAAAGAGCATTATAAAGTTGTGTGTGCCAATATTTGTGATGAGAGGCTACTGTCTTCTTCAAAATGTTTATGAGGTTTTTGTTAGAAGATTCAACAAGCCCATTACCCTATGGATAATAATTGGCAAAAAATTTTAGTTTGATCCCTTTTTCAAGGGCATACTGTGTCAAATCAATTGAGGAAAAGTAGGATACATTATCAAAGACAAGACACTCTGGAGCACCAAACCTTGTAACTATTTGGTTGTCAAGGAAATAAATTACTTGGTTTGTGTTACATTGCCTAAGGGGGACTGCCTCTACCCATCTGGTAAAGTAGTCAATTGTTGTAAGGATATACCTATGTTGAAGGGAGGAGGTGGGATTAATTGGTCCAACAAAATCCAGTCCCCATTGCTGAAATGGAAACTGAATTGTCACTAGCTGCAAAGGAAAAGTAGGCTTTTTGAATTTCCCTACACACTTTTGACATGGTTCACACCTTCTAACATAGGCATAAGAATATTTAGAAATAATAGGTCAATAACATCTAGCTCTGAGAATTTTGTGTGTTGTGGTTTCACCTAAAAAATGGCATCCAGCAAGTCCCGCATGAAATTGAAAAAGAATGTCATCAGTCTCTTTTTTTCCAAACATCTAAGGTAAACTCCATCATAATTTTTTCTAAACATAACTCCATTAATAAATTGATAAGGAGCAGCCTTTAATATCAAAGCTCTACGTTTTTTGAAGTCAAGGGTTTTAGGAGCAAACCCATGGTTTAGAAAAAACTTAATATGGTCGTACCATTTAGATGTTGGAGTATCTATGGCATTAACAAAACATGTAGGAACACTTTCCTCCTTCTCCCATTCAGTCTGTTGTTGTACTGGATCATTTGACTGAGCGGTAAGCAGGCACAAACCTTTTCCTTTTACAATCTTCGCTGGCATGATTTCCAGGTCATATTCCTGCAAAGTTGTCATCCAATGGGCTCTTTTCTCCCCTAATTCTTTCCGGACCAGCACGTTTCTGATGGTTGTGTATGGAACAATCACCTTTGTTCGAGATTTCAATAAGTACGGCTTGTAATGTTTCACACAATTGTAAACTGCGTAAGCATGCTTGTCGATTTGGGAGTAGTTAAGTTCTGCTCCCTTAAACATTGAGCTCATGAATGAAATTAGAATCTCAATATCACTGTCATGCTTCTGTGTCAAAACAACTACATAAGAAAAATCAGTAGCGAATGTATATAGAATAAAATACTTGTTAAAATATGGGGACATCAGAGTAGGAGCTTCTGCAATGGCCCTTCGAATTTCAACAAATCCATCCTTCTGTTCCTATGACCAGCTAAATTGTACATATTTTTTAACTAACCGTTGTAAAGGCTTAACAATTTGTGCAAAATTTGGAACAAACCTATGTACAAAATTGATCTTATCGAGGAATGATTGCATGGATTTGCGCGAACCAGGAAAGACGATCTTTGAAATTACTTCAGTGCATATAGGATCAATGATCATACCTTCCTTAGAAACAATGAAACCCAGGAGCTTACCTTCTGTCACTACAAATATGGACTTCATGGGGTTCAGTGAAATTCCGTACTTCCTGTAGCGTTCAAAAACCTGCTTGAGAGCAGACAAATGTTCATGCCGTTTCTTTGAATAGATAGTGATATCATCTAAGTATACTATGTAAGAATTATGCATTAAACCTTTGAAAGCTATATACATAGCTCTCTGGAATGTGGCTCTCGCATTTATCAGTCTGAAGGGCATTTGCTTGTAGGCAAATGTACCCCAGGGGGTTCTGAGAGTTGTTTTCAGTTAGTCATCAGGGGCGACCATGACTTGGTTGTATCCTGAAAAACTATCCAGTAAAGAGAACATATCTGGCCCAGCTACCTTTTGTAGAATCTATTCCATGGGAGGAACGGGTTAGTTATCCTTTTCGAATGCTCTGTTCAAATTTCTGAAATCGACACAAAGTATGATTTCTCCATTCTTTTTTTGGACAGGTACTAAATTAACTATCCATTTTGTGTGTCTGGCAGGGAATATGATTCTAGCTGTCAGCAGCTTCTCAAGTTGTTTCTTCACAGAAGGTTCCAAACTAGGATGCATATTCCTTAGATTCGGTTGATAAGGTTTCACTTCTGGCTTCATCGGTATGTTATGATGCATAATGCTAGTATCAAAGGTTTTTAGTTCGTCATAGGTCCATGCAAAAACATCCTTATACTCTTTACACAATCTGATAAAAGCTCTTCTTTCATCAACAGAGTACTCAACTCCAAGGTTGATAAATCGGGGATTCTGTTCAGTTCCAAGATTGACTGGCTCATAGTTCCGGGATGAACTTTGTGTCTTACAGTTGGTCTTGTGTTCAAACTTGTCTTGCAAGTCATAGAAATTTTCTAGGTTGATCACTGATTTTGGGATAATGCTGGAAGGATCAACCAGATATTTTCCATGCTCAGCTTCATCTATCGCCATGTCTTGAAAGGTATCTTGAGTTGAGAGAAAGTCTAGGATGTGTTGATCATCATCAAACACTTTCCATCTTGTTACATTATCAGGGATGGAAGGCCTGTACATAAGTTCTATTGAAAAGGTTTCAGGTGACAAGCCTTCTAGTGGAATCAACCTAGATGCAGTATTTGCTAAGAGGTCAACATCAAAGTTCTGTGACCTGGGGACAGATTTGATGTTGAATGCAGTGAAATAATTAGTGAGATCTCTAACCATTTTTTGATAAATAGTTAAACATGGAGACAAGAAATGTATCTTATTCCTTACCTATTTAACTATGATTTCATAATCACCAAAACATTCTATCACTTGTGCATCCATATCAATAACTTTTTTGAGTCCCTGCACTAGAGCCTCATATTCAACCACATTATTGGTACATTCGAATTCAATTCTACAAGCAATTATGGTTTTAGTCCCTTTTGGTTCAATAAGGACACAACCTGCACTAGCTCCATCTTTGGATCTAGAGCCATCAAAGAATAAAGTCCATGCAGTAGGATCAATCCTAAAATTTGTATTAACATTATACACATTATGTACAATAGTTCTAGAGAATGGTACAATGGTAACATTAGCAATCTGAGATTAATTTTGTACATTCTCATCTGGTGAAGATTCAACTAGAAAATCCCCAAAGAGGGTATCAAATGTAAAATGCTCAATATGTGAACTGAAATAACAAGCAGGTTCACTTGAATCATTAAGGTCAGTGATTGTTTGCTTCATAAATGGTTCCCTACTGATCTTAATCTTGTTCAGTTGTCCATTGTAGGGTAGCCATAGGTGAGACCAATTAGTGGCAAAGCATCCCTTGATCTTCCCTGACCAATCTCTACTGAGCCACATTCCATAGGCTTCATGGATGTCAGCTACAACAATATCTATGGTCTAGTGAATCCGAGGATCAACAGATAATGTCAATAACACATTTCTCAATCTCCCCACTACTCTTACTTTAGATCTGTCAAGTTGGACAATCTGAGTAGGACAGGGTTCCCAAGTGGCATTTAATTTCCTATAGACAGATGAGGGCATCACATTGGAAGAAGCACCTGAATCTATCATGCAATTGTGTACATTTCTGTTGAATATTTCAAAGGTAATCAGGAAAGGAGGTGTCCTCTTGCTTCCAGATTTATGATCTTCTGGTTTAGTAAAAGAGTCTAAGTTATTGTTTTGTGATTCCCTTGGTTGTTTGATTATCATGCTCTTAGGCAGAGAATCCCTCATAGAAGGGATTTTCAGAAGTTCAAACAAAGAAATATTTGCTTTATACTCCATTTCAGGAATGATTGTATCTTTTTTAGGAACAGTTTTACTTTTGTTGGGAGGTGCTATTGAAGATGAAGGTTCCTGAGAAGGTTGTGGTCTTGATCTAGTATTGTAAGGATGTTGAACATTGAACACTGTCTCACGTTCTTCTTCTTCTTCATTCATTGGGAGTTCAGAGAAATAGCTAATAATATTAATCTGTGGATCCTCTTCTTCATCTCCTCCTTCTGGTAACTATGGATCTTAGTTTGTTTGATCATCAGAGGGTTCAAGGACATTTTGTGATTCAGTGGCAAGAGCTTTGAAGATGGAATAAATTGCTTCAAAAGTCAGCCCTTCATTAGGATTAGGAGGTGGTGGATTTTGGGGAGGTTGATAAGGTCTCCTGAAAGGTGGCCTTAAAAAACCTCTGTTATTAGTTTGATTCTCATTATTATTCTTTTTTAATTCAAACATGTCATTGGACATTTTCTGGAGAAACTTTTTAATATCATTCATTTCAAAAGCATCTTTGTTTTGAGTAATGGGTTTGACAGCATTATCAGTTTTCTTTTTGGATGTTGAAGGTTGCTCTTCTAAAGCATCCGGATTATCTTTTAGGCAATAGATATCCTTTTCAACCTGAATGGCTTTAGCATAAGCTTCAAACAAGTTGTCTTTGTGTGCTCTTTTGACCCACATTGCAATGGGTACAGATAGGTCTTTTTCATAATAGGCAACCAAAAGTTGTTCTGCAGGAAGAATAGTGGCATGGATTCTATTCTTTAGATAAGAAAATATCTGATTGTAATCTTTGACCCTTTCTTTACCTTTCATTTTCATGGAAGATAATTCCAAAACTAAATCTTGTGGTGTTTTATCATCCCCAAACTTTTGTATAAATAATTTTTCAAACTCATCCCATGAAGTTATAGTTCTAGCATCTAAGGAAAAATACCATGTGGATGCCTTTCCTTCAAATGTGTAAGGGAATAGTCTGCAAACCACATCTTCATGGACAACACTCCTAAGTATAATGGCCTACATAAAATTTTTGATATGATCTAATGCAGGTGACTTTTCATTTGGATTGAACCTAGGAAGCCATTTCTCAAGTTTTTAGGTAATCTATGTTGATCCCCAAGTATAAATACAACATCTTGGTCAAGCCAAGGTCTTTTCTGGCCTTTCCCAGCCATAGGTTGTTCTTCTTCTTCTTCAGATGAAGAGCTAGAAGAATGTTCACTTTCAGATGAGGAGGAGGATGATGAAGGCGGAGAGGGTGGTGGTCCACCTGAAATAGTAGTGTGTGAGACTTGTTCTGTTTCACTAAATAATAGATCAAGATCAAATTCAGGGAATTGCTATTGGTTTGATGAATTATTTCACTCAGTATTCTGCTCAGCTGCATTTTGATTATTTTGATTATCTTGAATATTCACTCGTGGATTAGTGTTTTCTTGGTGAATTGTTGCTAATACTTGATTTCTTTCTATAGTGATCCTCTGTTGTAACCTAGTAGCACTATCATTAGAACTTTTGAGTATCTGTTCAAGTGAGATAGGTCCCCTAGTGGGTGATAAGATGATAATATCTCCTGTTCTAGGATCTCGGTGAGCTGTAGAGGTGACAGGGGTAGTATTAGGATGTTGCACCGGTTGCTGAACAGAAGTAGATGCCTGCATGTGGCTACGGGTGACAATCGGTATTCTTGCTGGAGGAGGTTTACTGGTACTTTGTTTAGGCATATTTTGTTTCAGGCCCTCCTTCTAGAGCCATTTGTTGAGAGCTTAGGAGCCCATTCTAGCACTTTGCATACCTTGCACATCTGAGGCATCAACACCAACCTCGTCGCACCCTGGTAGAGGACACAGAATGACAGAGGGGGTCTGTCGCACTATGTAGGAAGACAAAGTGCAACAGTGTCTCACCCTAGCTGACCAGGAATTGCGACAGAGGGGGTCTATCTCACCCTGTAGGAATACGAAGTGCAACAGCCTACTCAAAGAGGTCAACTAGGCAGGGAAATCTCTCAGTTGGATGTGTTATAGTCCAGAATTAGTTTAGGGGTCAGAGCAAAGAGTTTACAAAATGGTCAAGACGACGACATTATCACAACAGTCATGATGAAGACACTTGCAACGGTCATGGTGACGACACTAGGTCATGATGACATGACACTTGCACAAGGGTGATGACATTTTGGTGTAACATGCTATGTGAAATATTGAAGAAGAATGCTACCATAAATTATGAGAGCCATCAACTAAAGCAACCGGCTGGCCATTGTTGAGAAAAACTGGTTGGGTGTAGAGCGGTCCGACTGAAGCAGTCGCGAATGGAACTCTCTATTTGAATGAAAGCCTAAAGATTGCATGTGCACTGATCAAGAAATTCCCCGTAAAGAAATAAAGACGGCTCGTGTGTTGCGAAAAGAAAGATAAGATTTTTTATTTTATACTTTCAGAATATTTTTCACTGTTATATATGTCATGACGTGCACACTGATGGGTGTGGCTCGAACCTGGAAGAATATGTGAAGAATACATGGAGATGTTCGTTGGAGAAAATCCTACAAGAAGAAAGATCAATGCTCTATGAAAAACTATCAGTTATTGGTGGGCGTTGTCCATTATTGATGCCTCTATCCACACTACTCAGGTATGATGGTAGTTGAGTAAATAGTTTCCCAAACATGTGGTGGTCGACCCTGCAAGAGGAATGAATCAAGAATCCCGCAAAAAGAACAAGGATTGCTCGAGTTAAAGCATTGATGGACCTACTTTTCATCTCAATTAGAAAACCGATCACCACTGACAAGCAATAACCTGTCATGAATATCAACTATGGAAAAAAATTTGTTGCCGATAATGGTCGTGAAGAGCAAGAGAGTGTCGACCTCAGTAGTTGGTCACTTCCATTGAATTCCATTTTCTAGGGAATTCGACCATCAACGCACCGTCCAGCTAATAATTCGACCATTGATCCACTATTGATCATTACAACCAAAGCGACCAGCATGTGCCAAACATGTTCGACTGAATCTGTCGTCACAAGTGTTCACCGGAACGACTATCTTGATCACCATATGCTGCATATGGGACCTAGGGATGCCGACATGCTGCACTTAATGGTGAGGACAATGCGCACATGCAGACCAAGGAATGAGATACTAATGGAGACTACCAACTAAATTGTTTTGTGTGCCGATTTCCAGCCCATAAACCTGTCGGCTCTTCAAATATTGTCAGAGGAATCAAGCAACCACTTATATCATCTTGCACATCGAGTCGACCATCCAACTACTCTTGTCATCCACCGCCATAAACTATTTTGTTTCGACTGTCGACGAGAACTGACCAACTAAGCAACTGGAATTAGTCGATGTGGAAGGAGTCGGTCGAAGGTGTTTTAGTCGAGGCAGACATGTTTTAATCATTATTCGTCGACTGCTGCTCGATGATGTGAATGGCATGGAACCAACACAAAATTTAACAATCTGGAAAGAGGTGCGATCAACTTCTTCAGAAGAAGCTGGAAATGCAATATTTGGGAATTTGGTCATTGAGGACTGGAGCACTTTACCAATATTAAAATCCTGATAGGTTCACCAAAACCATCGATGGCTGGACCACTTTTAAACCCCAACGATTTTACTGACGGGTGTGTGCAAGAAGATGAGGGTCACTTTAGATGCAATGCTACTTTTTTCAAATCTCGTTCCTGATACCTAAAACATAACGCGTTTCTGATATTTAGCACCTGCCATGGTAAGACCCGAGCCTAACATGTCATTGGACATGTATGCTAGGTAACCATAACGCGTACGCGTTATGTAGTTAAAAAACGCGTACGCGTTATGTAGTTACAAAACGCGTACGCGTTATGTAAATCTAAAAATGAATTTAAATACACAGTCCCGACGATTGCCGACCACCCGCGGCACTCACGCATCAGAAACGCGAAATAGAGGCGAAATTGAACCTGGACGAGGATGGTTTGTGGCCCACTCAAGTATCCGTTTTGCTCGATTTAGCTGGAGGGGAGACAAATTCACCAGTGGATTGTCATCTAATCAGGTAATTCATTCACCCATTTCATTTTTTTTGTGATTTTTTAACCCAAATTACTATTTTTTTATTGTTTAAAACAACCTAGTTTTGTAATATTGATAAAATTGGGAATAACCCAATTTCTAATTAAATTCACACCTCCCTCAACCAAGATTAGTGAATAAATAAAATGAAACCCTTTTCAAAAACTCAAAAATTCATAATCCAACCAAAAATTGAAAAAAATAAAACTCCCCCCTTTCTACAATGTATTCATCTAAGTCACCCGACACGAGGACACAGGACACGAGTGTCCCCACCAGGCTTCAAATTTGAAGCCTTCAGGCCACTTCAAATTTTACCCACACGTCATAGAAGGCCACTTCAAATTTTACCATGCAAAAAAAATTTAATTTCATGGTAAGCCCTTCAATAATTAAATTAACCACTACTGTTTAAAATTGCAACAGAATGGTAGCTTCAAATTTCACCCATCAACAATTTTTAGTGGGAATTTGGGAATGCGGCTACTAGCTAGGTGACTTGGGAGTGGGACTCGGTTACTCTCCAATATCCACGTGTTCGATCATCCATGGATCATGGACCATTGGGCCTCTAATAATATCATTGAGCAACTTACGTGGACGGGCTTACACTGAGTAGCCCATGGCTTGAACGCTTCGAAGTTTTCGTGTTTGTAGCGAGCGCTTACGTGTTTAACACATTTAATGGCATCAACAAAATTATTAAACCTGGAAGGTGGCTCATACGTGTTGTTGCTAGCGGGCTTACCAAGTTACAAGTTATCACATACCAATTCGTGAATGCTGACTCCGTGAGTTAATTGAGTATTCAATGTATAATATATTATGTTAATGTGCCCCCGCGAATTTGGCATTTCAGACAAAATCCACAATCCATAAACTTCTTGTAATGTTGCAGGTTGTTGCTCCTGCCCGTGACCCCTACCTATATCCCTGTGTTTTCTTTGTTGTATCAAGTTAATCCTACCGTCTACGGCTCCCAGCCTCACACCCTGTGTTTTCTTTGTTGTATCAAGTCAATCCTACAGCTCCCAAGTTCCACCTTTTGTTTTCTTTGTTGTATCAAGTCAATGCTCGAATTCCATGCTTCCATGGCTCCGACCATCAATATATAATATTGCATGAATAGAAACAAGATTTTTCGTATACCCCTATTCCACTGTGGTTGAGCTACTTCCAAGTTCCACCTACCCTATCTCCTCCAGTCCTCCAGGATAGTTTGCGGAGCGAAGCTGGCAATGCCAGCCTGCCATAAACATATTTAAAAAAATTCGTTTTCTTTGAGGAGCTCAAATTCAAGGCAAACTAGATTTTTGACATCCTATGAATTTACAGGTCTGCTATATCCACTAAAAAATAAAGCCTCTCAACTTTACTACGTCAGTAGACATTGAAATTTTGATGTACTATTACATTTTCAAATGAAAAGAATAACTTATTATTAATAAAAAAATCAAATCATATTAATATATTAATGAATTTGAATTTAGCTTCCCAATATTAAAATAAATTATACATTTTAAATGTTCCACAACCAAATATTATCCTGAGAAGGAAATGGAAAAAAAGGAATTTCCTCAACATAACATGTTATTTCCTTATGATGATGCTTTTACGTTTATGATTACCAACCTTGGAATCAGGTTTGGTTATCCGAAGGTGTAATATCTTCTAAGCTAAGTCAATAGGTAGGGATGTTGGTATTGATATAATTATGACAAAGTTTTATAAAGGATTAGGAACAATTCCGTTGGCTTGTAGGTGACATATTTATGGATAAAAAGCTTGTTGTTATGAGATAATGACATCATGCCTCAAAAACATGTCCCATACAATCTAATGTTAATGGGCGCTCTACATAGAAATTGGAATGTCAACATTTGTGAGTACAATAAATATATTGATGATTTTGGCCTACTACAACTTTAATATATTGAGTGGATTGATAACCTTCACAATTATATAAGAGATTGTAGCTATGGCTAGGAGGAGAGTTAACAATGCAACAAAATCAAGTAATCGAATTTTGTGCATAAAATGAACATAAGACTCCCACCAAATTTCACTGAATCTACGTCATAACAAAAGAACTCATCGTTTCACGGGATTCCACCCCATCAATCCTTTTAACAGTAATGGCCATAACAGTTGCTACAACCCTAGCGCAAGAAAAATCAATCGAGCTACGCATGACAATACTTGAAACCATACTTTTTGAACTCCCTATTACGTCATAGGAATCAATACTACTTTCTCCACAACATGTGGCACCCTCAATATCTTCCATCACCGCAATTTACATTTGATAAAAAACTTGTTCCCAAATAGTAATTACCCCATTCTTTGCTCTAAAAAGGCCTCGGTTAACCTAGAATCCAATCCATGCAACATGAACACATCCATATATACACATAGAATTATAAATATTAATAAATTTCTCATAGCCCTTCAATAGTGTTCAATATCTCATAGCCCTTCATAGTGAAATGGGACCCCACCCTTCAAATTTGATCCTTGGTCCCCACTAGACACGGTGACCCCCGAAATTATGACACGTAGGACACGGTGACCCCCAGAATTAATATATTTTTAAAATATATTAAAATTTAAAAATATAGACATATAGATCCAATAAAATTTAACATTTACAATTACAAATATTCAATAGAAATTACATTTACAATTACAAATATGAAATATTCAATAGAAATTAGATCATTCACAAATCACAACACATTTTTCATTCACAATCACAAATCACAATGAGACATTGAGACACATAGATGCAAACTCATCACTGCCCTGATCCTCCTCCTCCATGCCTGAATCAACAAACTCATCACTGCCCTGATCCTCCTCCTCCTTCTCTCTACAAATCTGACTAACTTACTTTTTAATTGTCAAATGTTTAATTTTAAGTTTTAAATGTATGTAAGTGAATGACATTAAATTGCTTATGTGAGTTTGATTTAATACATGTTCAATTTTGAAGAGACGTCATTATATACCATGTATATGTTTCTAATGATTTTCGTATTAATGTCTTTATTGCAGTTGCAGCTATGGATACCAATGCCGAGATATTGATTGAGCTTGCCCAATTGAGGGGCATAAGTGCAGCTTTTAGTGGTGGTGACAGGATTCGCCGTTCACTTGCATCAACCTTGGATGCAATTGTGGACACCATTTCACAATCTACGAATGTCCTATATGATATTGCATCTTACAGAGAAAGAAAAAGACAACAATATGCTGATGGGCTAGATTACAATGCAGTAAAAAAGTTGAAAATATCCAAAGAGCTTATATTTGCATTGTTTAGGGACCCTCGGACGGGGGAAATCCCAAATGCAAGCAAGCCGCATATCTCCATTGAGTGGTGCACGTTTCAACCATTTGTTGATAACTGAATGGATAGATGGTACATGGTTTTTGATATGCCACCAAACAACAACAGGGAAATTCCCTTATATTTCCTTCGAAAGATGTATGCAGAGTTCGTGTTGCATAAACACGTTAACTATTTTGACATCTTACAGTTTCAGGGGATCGGTGGGGGGATGCCCCAAAACCAACCCAATGCCAGGCTTCGAGACCAGGATCGCCCTATCCCTGCACCTCACAGGCAGTTGCCTGGGCCAGATGTCCCACCAGCACATCGCATTATTCCGCAGACACGGGATGCATTTTTGAGTTTGTCACGGGCAGTTGTTCGCCATGGCATGATGGTTCAACATATGGGTGAGGAAGGGACATCTGTCCCTGGTGTGGTACATACACCAGCTCGTCACCATGCAGGACCATCAGCTAGTGCAGGACCATCAGGACCATCCACTAGTGCAGGACCATCGACACATCCCCATCCTAGTACTGATCCTCACGAGTGCACATCATGTGGTCGTCCTTGCTATGGTCTTTCCTCAGATGTTGCCTTCAGTGGGTTTTTGAGAGAGGTATGTTTATGGTTAATTGTAATAAATTCTTCATTTATTTTCATCTTTGTACACATATATATAGTTTGAGCTAATATATTAATTTTGTGAACTTGCAGTTGATGCTTTATGCCGGCAGTGATGCCCCAGAGCCGGATGTTTTAGACTCTACAAGGGGGCATGATGCTACCCATTCGGTAGGCCCATCTTATATACCACCTATTGCCGTATCTCACACCGAGGTAAACATTTTAAAATTTCAGTTTTTTAATACTTGTTAATTTGTTAATTTCCACATACTTTACATTTTAGTTCATTAATGCTATCTACGGTCTAATATTTACAATTATTAAACTTGCAGATGGCAGATCCTCCACTGGGGCAAGGTAATGTGGAGGTAGTACCCATGGTCATACCGTCCCCTGAAACATCTGGGCTCCAGGTAAACAATTAAAAATGACATTTTTTAAATACATGTTTGTTTGTTGAATCATGCATGTCTAACTACATGAACACTTGCCGACTGTAGGCACCATCTGACACATCTGGCCCATTGCCTGGATTTGCATCTCCCTCCAGGCCATTCGTGAACAAGGGTCGTGTGTATGTGAGGCATTCTACTCCTAGAAAGACTCCAGCTGCCCACGACCATGGGCTTACTCACACCACGGTAATGTATATCCTTCGATGATATTTGTTGTTTAACTTGAAATCCAGTGCATAAATCGTTTTTGTTAATGTTTGAATTGCATGTTTACTGCATCAGGAACCCGAGTTTTCTACTGAGAACCTCGCATCGATGGTTGATGCAGCAGTTAGTGCCGCATCTGCAATGGCGACTGATCACACACAGGTATGTAACTATTTCAACATTATCTTTACATAGTTTATTATTGTTGGACCTATTGTTTATTCATGCATTTCTAACTATTTCAACATTTATTCATTGTAGCCACCACCAGCAGGAGCAGTGCCTGGCCCCCCTGGTTCGACCATCCTGGATGTTCAACCAACGACTCCATCTGCTACACAAGCAACGCAATCTCCTTTGTCAGTTGAGGTGAGTTGTCCTTCAGTGACCAAGTGTTTCATGCACTTTCCATGCACCAGTTGATAATTGTTGAGCTAATGTATTAGTGTACATAGTTAGTTGAATTTAACAATTGATATTTAATTTGCAGGATCCAGGGATGCACATTGATCCTAGGGATGTGCCTAGAGGATCAACGTCGGGAAAGAACAAGAGGAAGCTTAAGTTTTGATAGTTTTGGATAGTTTTGGACACATGTGCTTTTGGATACTTTTGTATATATATGTACTTTTCGATACATTCAGTTTTGGAGACATGTACATTGACTTTATTGTGCATGTACTTTTGGAGACATGTACATTCACTTCATTGGATACATGTACTTTTGGATACTTTTGGATATACATGCACTTTTGGAGACATGCACTTTTGGATACTTTTGGATATACATGTACTTTTGGAGACATGCACTTTTGGATACTTTTGGATATATATGTACTTTTGGATACATGTACTTGTGTCAATCTAATGTGTTGATTTGTGTGGATTATCTATTACTCATGAATGCACTATGTCAAAAGAACAAACTATTATATTCAAAGGTTTCAACGAATTCACTACATGCATGCACTAATTGGTATCTAATTAAAATTTGTGATTTTGGATGATCATTACAAGTTATGTCAAAGTTCTTGCTCGTGTAATTTAATCAAACTAAATGCAATACAATGTTTTCAAGGTTTCAATGAACTCACTCATGCACACCCATTGCCATCAACTACCAATGAAAGTCTAACATTATGAGGTTCTTCTTTAAAAATGGGTAATATTTCCTTGATGATCGTAAATTGAGAACCATTTGTAGCCACTCATATAATACCATCTTCACTTATCTTTGTACATGATAATCCATATAATGTGCTATGTTTTTTAACCTAAACAATCATCAAAAACCTAGAATTATAGGGATATTTGAAAGCGGTTGTCTTTTAAAATGGTGGCATGCATATCTTTGTATGAGGGAATTGTTTTATGCACATTCATTACACAACTTGCAAGGAAAGTTTCATAGAAACTCGTGATATTCATATATGTCACCAAGCAAAGAGAATTTTTATGGCAACAATATTGTGATCTAAGGTCTTAAATCGTTGGCATATTTAGTGCTCATTAGAAGGAGAACTCATGTGTGAAATAGTCCTGCTGATTTTTTTCCAAGACAAGAATATGCATGCGATTTCCTTAAGAGGGATTTGCATCCATCCTTCCTCATCAATACGTGACTTTAAATTGGAAGTGTTGCTACCCCATGGCTTTTTAAATACAACCAAAAACAACATGATTTCATATTAATTATTTTCTTTCTACATGTATAAAGGCATGACTTGGTTGGATTTGTAGATAGCATTGATGTTTCTTCCACCCTCTGATAGATATAGTGCCTAACATGGTTAACATATATCCGATCTTGGTATTACTGTATTTTGAATTATACAATATATGCACAACAGTAATAGAAAATTTCCAACCACAAAATCTTCCTCCATGAATGATTATGACACAAATCGTGGGTAGTATCAAAGGTGTTTCCGTGAACAAATTTGATGATCAGTAGGGCATATTTCAGACTATATTAATATGCTACAAAGCATTGAATTTGGGACAACAACAATATGCTTTTATTTATTCCACGATTCTCTTGCTAACAACATGCCTAAGTTATTATGACTGGAAATTTTTGAATCTGTAATGAATTTTTTTCCAAGATCCTGTTGTTGATTGAAGATTATCTTTGTGTTCACTGAATAAGTATTCTTTACACACCAGATTTGAGAGTGGTTAGCATGACAAGTATTTGTGTTTTTGTCTCTTTAGGAGTTTTGAAATATTATACTCTTTCAAAAATAATATGGAAGTTCAAATATTTAAAAGTGGCTTAAGTTATAAAATGGGCGGAAATTCACCAAGTGTCCCTGAACGGCATTTTCATGCGACTTGCAACTCGACATAACTCGGAAACCGGACGTCGGACCGAAGAACCGTCAACTCCGTTGGTCTCCTGACATGTGATTACCTCTAGGGGGCCCTCTCCCTCGTCTCTCCCTCTCCCTCGTCTCCCCATGGCCCAGCGGCTTCATTGTGCATTCATTTCGTAAACTAGGGTTTTGCTCAGTGTAATTGCATGCAATCTCGCATTGGTGGGTCAACTCTGCAAAAACCTCCCCCGAGCTAGTGTTGGCAGTGTTCCCATGTCGGCATTGCCCACACACACTTGCGGGAGCCAATGGCACGCAATCTTCCTGCTCCGTTTGCTTTTTGGCTCCTGGACGGAAATTCACCAAGTGTCCCTGAACGACATTTTCATGCGACTTGCAACTCGACATAACTCGGAAACCGGACGTCGGACCGACGAACCGTCGACTCCGTTGGTCTCCTGGCGTGCGATTACCTCTAGGGGGCCCTCTCCCTCATCTCCCCATGTCCCAGTGGCTTCATTGTGCATTCATTTCGTAAACTAGGGTTTTGCTCAGTGTGGGAGTGTGCAATTTTTGCACACGGGGGTCAACTTTGGAAAATCATCCACCGGGCAAGTATGGCTAGTTTTCCTAGCCCGAACCTGTCTAGACACACCTGCAGGACTCCTCGGAACCCGGTTTTGTTGCATGGTTGGAGTTCTATGCCCCCGGTAGGTATCCAGTAGGTGTCCCTGAAGGCCTTCTGGTAGTGAGACGGGACGAGCCATAGAATGAAGACCGTGGCTCGGATCGACGAACTGTCGACTCCGTTGGATTCAGCACACCGGGATAGTGCCAGGGGTGCCCCTCCCCTCCTACCCGGTGGCCCATGTGTCACCTTGCAGGTCCATCTTGGAAACTAGGGTTTTGCTTAGTGTGGGAGTGTGCAATTTTTGCACACGGGGGTCAACTTTGGAAAATCATCCACCGGGCAAGTATGGCTAGTGTTCCTAGCCCGAACCTATCTAGACACACCTGTAGGTCTCCCCGGAACCCGGTTTTATTGCATGGTTGGAGTTCTATGCCCCCGATAGGTATCCAGCAGGTGTCCCTGAAGGCCTTCTGGTAGTGAGATGGGACAAGCCATAGAATGAAGACCGTGGCTCGGATCGACGAACCGTCGACTCCGTTGGATTCAGCACACCGGGATAGTGCCAGTGGTGCCCCTCCCCTCCTACCCGGTGGCCCATGTGTCACCTTGCAGGTCCATCTTGGAAACTAGGGTTTTGCTCAGTGTGGGAGTGTGCAATTTTTGCACACGGGGGTCAACTTTGGAAAATCATCCACCGGGCGGGTATGGCTAGTGTTCCTAACCCGAACCTGCCTAGACACTTTGGAAACTAGGGTTTTGCAGGTCCATGATGATGATGATGGTGATGATGATGAAGATGTTGATGATGATGGCTTGGTCTAAGGTGGTGCTCTCAAATAGCTAATTCATTATGAAATATTTAACAAGACATGAATTAAATTTAATATAAGTGTATTGTTTAATATAGTGAGCATGAATTGAATTAATTTTGTTGGGTGAAGCCAATAACCAACATGATGAACATAATATAATTTTAGGGTTTATTGATCATATGTAAAAAATGGCATATTCATAAACTTGACATACAAGAGAACTTTTGGCATATTTATAAACAATGCAAACGTAAATTTGGCATATCAAGAACGCAAAATTGACATATTCATATGAAACATACATGTGAAAATTGAGCATATATCAATATTCAATTACAAATAGTATAAATAGTATAGTATTAAAAGTATGTAACGTACCTCATCATGCTAGATCCCACCTATTATCATACAACCAAGCCCTTCGGATCATCTCTTATACTGATGGTCTCCATTAGTCTCTCGTGCTCTGTATCCGGTAAGAAGTAGCGTACCTTCGATGTATTTCGACTAGGCATTGTTCGTACCTGAAGGTTTGTGCCAATGATTAAGTTGGTAAAGTGATACACACTTGCACCTGGTTTGTAATCCCTGTAAACATATCCACCCTTCTTTCTTCCATTGCTGTCCCGTGTCAAGTATTCACCTTTAACAACCATAGACCCAGTTGGAAAGTGGTTGTTTTCATCGTCAGTCATGGACACAACGAGTGTTTGCTTTCCATCTATACAGCATGCCAACCAGTATTCATCACCCCATTTAGTATCTTTTGAGGCAACCACTGCGTATATGTGCCCTGCATTATATGATTGTAGGTATATGATCAAAATATTTTTCGTGCGATACAAGGCCATTAATGTGCATTTGAATACTACGTAAACAAACAAAAAATGTTAAGGAAATGCATCATACCGGGTTGTACAAGGTTTGAGACATGATCAAAATCTGCAGAAATAGATGATTGGTCTTCTTCCAACGGAGTTAACTCAACAATTGCACGCTGATCAAGTGGAAGTGATATGAGATCCCATCCATCAACCCAATCCAATGATTCACACCCATCCTAGTCACCATCACAACAAGGCGGGAAAAAACAAGCGAGTTTTCTGGTCCAAATTTCAAATACTAGGTTATCAGAGCTTCGAACCAAATGAAAGCCACGAGTCCCAGGCATAGTCTTGCATTCCCATGCATGTGAACGATCTATGTCTACCACCTCCCAAAAAAATCTCTCCACATGTCTCTTTCTTGTGGATTCTACTCGCATAGTTGATTCCTCTCCCATTATTGACGTGCACCACCTGACTATAGATTGAGCATTTAGAATAGTAGATTCTGTAGATACTTTCAATTCCTCTCTTCGTAGGGCTATTTTGACACATGCTCTGGCTCCATCATGCTCTCCTTTACCATGCCCAGTCTCAAAATAGTTCCACATATGTGGCACTTTGTAGTTTTTATGCAATGAACACAACCATTGAAATATGCATGCATTTTTGAACTGACCAGCACACCCATCAGACCAAATCCAGTGTCGGTCCATCTGTATGTTCCTTCCCTTCAAGTGATCATAGAACATGATGAAGCAATGACATACATAGTGGAAGTCGTGGCACCTATCATCACTTATGTAGAAGTGATATTCCTTCAGAATTTCTCTTTGCTCTTTAGTGCTATTTGGGCCATGCCTATATGTGATATGGACCATCAAGGAAACCTGCTCAGAGTGATAATACTGACTTTGGATCTCATTTTGAGGTTGCAGAGTGTAGTTCTTGGAAAAATCAACAACTGAAAGTATAGTACCAAGGGGAAATGTATCTCTGCATATTCTAAACTTCTCATCCTGCCATCGTGCCACGTGGACATGCTGAACATATTGATGTGTCTTTTCAATAAATTCCTTGATGAAGTCACTAACTTGTACCTGGTGACACAAAATGATCTCAATGTCAGTTTTTTGTTGTAAGTAAGGATTGAAATGTAACCGTTACAACATAATTTTATAGATATAAATGCATACCTGAGATGTCACCAATTGTATTTTTTTGCTTTCTTTCCCTGGGACTATTTCATAGTTGATATATTTGAAACTTTTCATGTCTGTAACCATTTTCCCAAATTCACTGTCTCCATTCTCATGCATACATTGGCTCAATAATTCCATTCCATCACAGTTGGAGCATGTTCCATCCAAACAAGATTTTGCATAGTATGTTTGCCCCTCGGGCCTATTGCACATGATGCTATGAATGAATTCTCTTGATGAAGTCGGTGGTATTGTCATGGAGCAATCCTGCACAATGTTAGTATGCAACACACGACGAATGTACAAAAATGTTTCATAGTAATATTCATATTCTACATGGTATCTACAACAACAAGTGTTACGAAGAGTATTTATTCTAACATACCATGGCTTACATTTCTCAAAAGATCTTTGCCCCAAGTTCAATTGTCTATGCTCAATCTTAAATTTCTCGTAAAGCTCTGTCTGTGTTATATCAAGAAGATGCTTAGTATGTGGTTCACGATCCTTTGAACCCCTTCTTAGTTTTAGTACATCCTTTCGGTTTGAAGAAGGCCTTGTGTGATCATGCCAAAAACTGTGCACTAGTCCCTTTACTGCATCAACTAGCTTCATGTCACGACGTGGCAATCGACCAACAAAGGCCCAAAAATCTGTCTGATCGGTTGTGTCAAGATGTTCTCTTCTAATAGAATACCTACGGAGGGTTTTTACATTCAAATTAACTAGTTCGGATGTAGGCCTGAGAATACGAAGGGCCCTGTTGTTCTTATCTGCAATTGATTGTGACAACACACGACGAGCAGCATTGCGGTCCTTTGAATGTGTGTTCTTACCAATTTTACCAAATGCATCTACTAGGCTTTTAACTATATGAGAACTTGGTTCATAATTCTTTATCATCTTTATCCCTAACTTTTTCCTAACAACATTCATGCTCCTAGATTTTAACAATGATAAAAATAATCTACATTTATCTCCATCACATTTAGAAACAAAATATTTATCAAGTATCTGTTGAGTTTGATAAGCAATACTACGTTTAGATAGCGTACCTTCAATGGAATTCATAATTCTTTCATCAACTTGTATACGCTTCGGAGTTCTTCGACGTGTGCTTGCTAATGGAGGTAAGGGGGTTGGAATTGTACCATGTAGCGCATCACCAAGACGCTCTGGCGTTTCAGTAGTAGCTTGGTGTCCTTCATTCTCTTCCTGGTAGTTGGATGGTGGAAGTCCAACATCCTCATCCATGGTCTGTGGAAGTCCAACATCCCCTTGTGGAAGTCCAACATCCTCATCGATGGTGTGGATAACATTCTCTTCTTCAACAGTAGGCAAAATTTCCAACGCCTCTCTGACTTCATCGCTTGTATAACCACATCCGGATAGCAAATTGGGTGTTTCTTCGTGAGCTTCATCTTGAGATTGTAACTTATCACTTTGACTTGAAGTGGGAATTGAAACATCCCCTAATGAGCACCTACGTTTTGCTTCTTGATTACTTCCATGGGGTGCTTGTTCAACAACTATTGTGGAAATTGAAGGTCCCTCTTGTCGTGGATTAATAGGATGAACCATGGTATCCTCTACAATTGGATTTGGATTAGTTTCCAAAGAAAGCCTCCAATTCATCATGTATATTCTTTTCTTTTCTTTCTCTTCTTCAACGACTTCTTGAGGTCTCTTCTTCCTTGTTGATTTGTTTACTCGGTTACGTGCATTCCCCATCACCACAATGATCAATTCAATATAGTTTGTTTTTGTTGCTCCTCAATTACAAGCTCTTCAATAATAAGCAAATGGAAGTTCTTCCTTGTTGGTCTTGAAGCTTGATATCTTATCTTGTGTGCTCCTCAAATATAGGCAAAATGAATCTTTCAAAGGCCTTATCTTTGGTGTTCTTCAATTGGAGATTCTTCAAGCTTGCTGATTATTTTCTTCAAATATGTCCATATAACCCAACACCACAGTGAGCAACCATGAAAGATGTCCTCAATGCTGCACCTACATAAAAAAAATGATGGAGTTGGTGTAGAATGTGAAAATTTTCAGACGCGAGCTCGTGCTGTTCAAAAAATCGCGGCATTGTTGTTTTCGTTCGGACAGAGTGAAGTTGCTCTCGGACAGCAACAGTCCATTATTTCTGGAGTTAAAAAATGCGCACGCGTTATAGAAGTACAAAATGCGCACGCGTTATAGAATTACAAAACGCGTGTGCGATATGTAGTGAAAAAACGCGAACGCGATATAGTCAAGCACAATAAATAGGTTAGGTGCACAGCTAGGGCAACAAACAAAATCAAAGAAAACTAATAATTTATATGGTTGCATACAAAACAAATGTTTTGTATGGTTTAATACCCCCTAGCTCTCTCCCAATAATCCCTAGATACCCCCTATCTCTTTCTAAATATCTGTCCCTCATTCTCCCTACATCCCTCCCTACATGTTTCTTTCATGTTTCTTTCTCTCCCTTACTCCAGCCATGTCTCTACCACCCCACTCTCCATCTCTCCACCTTCTCTTTATCTTCGTCATTATCCCTCCCTATAGCACTCTCTCCCTTCTTCTCCCTTAATCACTAACCCTCTACGCCTTTATCCCCCCCCCTGCCCTCTCTGTCTTACCTTGTTCCTAGAGCCCCTCCCCCATAAAGGCCTTTAGACCCTCTTCTAAACATTAATCCCTAAGTGCATAAGTGCACAAGATGAGGAGGAGGAGGAGGGTGATGAAAATGAAGATGATCATGATGTAGATGAAGATGATAAAGATGATGATGAGGAGGAGGGTGATGACAATGAAGATGATCATGATGCAGATGAAGATGATAAAGATGATAATGTTGATGAAGATGATGGTGATGATGATGAAGATGTTGATGAAGATGTTGATGATGATGGTGATGATGATGATGATGAAGATGATGGTGACATGATGGAGATGTTGATCTGATGAGGAAGATGATGGTGATGATGGTGATGATGATGAAGATGTTGATGAGGACAATGATGGAGATGAAGATGATGATGATGAAGAAGAAGATGATGATGGAGATGTTGTGTTGATGGGGAACCTAGAGATGACAATGATGATGGTGATGGTGATGGTGATGGTGATGGTGATGACGATGAAGATTTTGATGATGATGCTGATGGCGATGATGATGAAGATGTTGACGATGATGGTGATGGTGATGTTTAGATGATGATCATGATGATGTTCAGAAGATCATGATGGTGATGATGGTGATGATGATGGAGAAAATGGAAATGATGGATATGTTGATGAGGAACCTGCAGATGCCAATGATGATGATGATGGAGATGTTGATGAGGAACCTACAGATGCCAATGATGATGGTGATGACGATGAAGATGTTGATGATGATGGTGCTGGTAATGATGATGATGATGATGAAGATGAAGATGATGGTGACATGATGGAGATGTTGATCTGATGAGGAAGATGATGATGATGATGATGGTGATGATGATGAAGATGTTGATGAGGATGTTGATGATGATGGTGATGATGATGGTGATGAAGATGATGGTGACATGATGGAGATGTTGATCTAATGAGGAAGATGATGGTGATGATGGTGATGATGATGAAGATGTTGATGAGGACGATGATGGAGATGAAGATGATGATGATGAAGAAGATGGTGATGATGGAGATGTTGTGTTGATGGGGAACCTAGAGATGACAATGATGATGAAGATGGTGATGGTGATGGTGATGGTGATGACAATGAAGATTTTGATGATGATGCTGATGGCGATGATGATGAAGATGTTGATGATGATGGTGATGGTGATGTTTAGATGATGATCATGATGATGTTCAGAAGATGATGATAATGATGATGGAGATGTTGATTTGATGAGGATATGATGATGATGATGATGATGGTGATGATGATGAAGATGTTGATGATGACGATGATGGTCATGAAGATGATGATGATGAAGAATATGACGCTGATGGAGAATATGATGCTCACAACTCCCTCTAGTCTCTCTCTCTCCAACCATAAATCTCTCTCTCTCTCTCTCTCTCTCTCTCTCTCTCTCTCTCAAACACACACACATACACACACATTATGTCACTTTCCATTCTCAAACCCATCCCCCCTCCATCCATATCTATCTCCAACTTTCTCCCTCCATCCCTCACCCTACCTTCTCTCCCTCCCTCTCTCATCGCCTGTCTCTCACCTTCTATCCCTCCCTCATCTTTCCCTCAACCTATCCCAATCTCTCCATCACTCCCTCTCTCTCCATCGCCACCACTCTTTGCATGTCTCCCACCAACACTTTCTGTCCCCCCCTTCCTATCTCTTATTTCGTTCTATCCCCATCTATCTCTCACTCCCTCCAAATCCATTCCTCCCCATTTTCCCTCTCCCTCCCTCGCTCTATGTCTCTGCCCCCCTTGTATTCTTTATTTCTCTCTCACATCCCCCTTGCCTCCATCCATTCCCCCTTGTCACTCAAGTGTCACTTTCAACTTCTAACCATATACCTCTTCAGAACCTATTCTACTCCTAATAGTGCTCTCAAGCTCCACTTCCCTTCATGTTAAATTTTCAGAATTTACTTCAATCTGATCTAGGATCTTAACTGAGAGAACAACATATACAGCATATCTATAGCATATCAATCATGGAGACAATAATGCAAGCACACAAGAGACACAAAGATTTACTTGGGGAAAACCATAAAGGTGAAAAACCCCAATAACTTCCTCAGAGATAGATAGAGCAATGATACAACCAACCATAAGAGATAGCCATAACCTAGCAGCAGATCCTCCTTCTCCATAAGTGTGCCACTCCTCCTTGAGTGCATGTGTGAGAAGTGAGTGAGTAAATAGAGTGCCTCCCGCACTCTATTTATACTTGACTTGACTTGCCTTTTTACCTAACTCATGTAGGCTCGAACTTAACCACATAATATAATGCTGACTGGGCCGACCCCCAATAGGGTGGTCTAATAACCCTTTGACCCACATGGCCGACCCCCAATAGGGTGGTCTAATAACCCTTTGACCCACATGACTTATACAGGGCCGACCCCAACAAGGTGGTCTAATAACCCATCAAGTATAAGTTACGACACTTACAATATAAATGACGACACTTCCTTATAGAGGAATAAAAACATCTCTATAGGAATACAATATACATATATGTGAAATACATTCCGAAGTTACATATACATCAACACTCCCTCTTAACTAGGAAGGTATTTCTCAGCACAGTTCTTCTAGCACAAGTCATCTTCTCTGGATCATCGTCACTGGATAATCGTCATCGAGTCATCATCATCGTCACTGCTGCTGCTATCTCAATCAATCTCTGAATCTACTCGTCATAGGAAGTTCTACAGAGCCAGTCCTTTTTCATACTGGATGTAGACCCACCACCTACAGGTCTTCGTCATCACTGGCCATACTGTGGAATCCTCAGGACTTTTACGTGCGTCACAAAACCTTGAAAGAGCATCCCAGGCTGTTACGAGCACACAGCTCTACCTATAGGATCTCCCAGGGCAACGAATTACATGTGACCTCACCACAAAACCTCGCAAGAGCATCCCAGGCTGTTACGAGCACACAGCTCTACCTATAGGATCTCCCAGGGCAACGAATTACATGTGGTCATGGCAAAACCTCGCAAGAGCATCCCAGGACTGATTACGGGCACACAGCCCAACCTATCGGATCTCCCAGGGAAACAAATTACATGCCATAGGACAAAACCTCGCAAGAGCATCTGCCAGATATCCCAGGGCGCTATTATATGCCATAGGCAAAACCTCGAAAGAGCATTTGCGAGATGTCCCAGGGCACCGAATTACATGCCATAGGCAAAACCTCGAAATACCATCTGCAAATCTCCCAGGGCACCGGATTACATGCTCATCTGCACAACCTGATCCACGGCCACAGAGTATCAACCTGATACTCACCATACATCATCCTGATGTATCCATGATCATCCTGATCATCATCACTGCAATGTCCTGCTGCATGTCATCTGGAGCAACCTCCTGAAGCTCGTCATCTATGATCATCCTGATCATCACTGCAACATCCTGCTGTATGTCAAGTATCATACATGATCCTCCTGATCATCAATGTATCCACCTGATACAAATACATGATACATATCATTATACATGATCCTCCTGATCATCAATGCATCTACCTGATGCATACCAAGTATCTACCTGATACATATCATCATACATGATCCTCCTGATCATCAATGTATCTACCTGATGCATACCAAGTATCTACCTGATACATATCGTCATACATGATCCTCCTGATCATCAATGTATCCACCTGATACAAATACATGATACATATCATCATACATGATCCTCCTGATCATCAATGCATCTACCTGATGCATACCAAGTATCTACCTGATACATATCATCATACATGATCCTCCTGATCATCAATGCATCTACCTGATGCATATACAGATACATGGTCCAAGCATCCAACATGATGCATATACAAAATACGTACACATGATCCAACTGATCATATCCAGCATCCAACATGATGCATACATACATAAATGATCCAACTGATCATATCCAGCATCCAACATGATGCGTACATACATACATAAAAATGATCCAACTGATCATATCCAGCATCCAACATGATGCGTACATACATACATAAAAATGATCCAACTGATCATATCAAGCAGAAACCAGAACATCATCCTGATGCTCATCATCCAGCGCTTACATCCACAGCCATGTGAAGGATCCTCCTTCCAACATGCTTGGAATGGCTTCAGCAAATGTGTCCATCACTTCTTCCTTGAAGTGTCCTCGATCTGAAGAACGCCAACCTCTCTCTGAAGTACTCGAACTTCACTCTGGCTAGTGGCTTCGTGAGCACATCTGCAATCTGCTCGTCCGTCGCAACATACAGGAGCTTCACAGCTCCTCTCTGCACCATATCCCTGATATAGTGATATTTGATCTCTATGTGTTTCGACCTGTCATGAAACACTGGGTTCTCGGACAGCTTCACACAACTCTGGTTATCACAGAAGATACCAGTAGCCTCCAACGGGAGATCAAATAACTCAGACAGTAGCTTCCGTAGCCATACTGCCTCGCAACTAGTTGAGCAGGCTGCAACATATTCTGCCTCAGCTGTACTCAGTGCTACGCAGGACTGCTTCCTGCTAAACCAAGAGATCACACCTGATCCCATACTGAAGCAGCACCCAGATGTGCTCTTCCTATCTGCAGCACTGCCAGCCCAATCTGAATCAACATAACCCTGCAGGTTAAACTTTTGATTCGCCTCATACCTGAGCCCATAATCCACTGTACCCTTTAGGTACCTCAGAACATGCTTTACAGCAACCAGGTGAACACTCCTCGAATCTGTCAGGAACTGGCTCAATGTGTTCACAGCAAAGCAAATGTCTGGTCTCGTGTTCGTCAGGTACATCAAGGACCCAATCATCTGATGGTACATGGAGACATCAACCGGCTCAGATGAAGCATCACATAGAAGCTTTAGATTCAATGCCATAGGTGTGGCCATAGCCTTGCAGTCCATCATCCTGAACCTCTTCAGGATCTCTATTACATACTTCCCTTGTCCAAGGAAGATTCCACCACTCTGCCACACCTCCATGCCAAAAACAAATAGTGCATCATCCCCAAGTTCTTCATCTCGAACTCGGTAGTAAGCTTTCGCTGCGTGTCAGCAATCAATCTATCTTCACCTGTAACAAACAGGTTATCCGCATACAAAAGTAGTATCACTGGATTGCCTTCCTCAACCTTGTAGTAAAGGTTGGAATCCGCTTTATTCTTGGTAAAGCCCAAGATGGATAGAAAGCTGTCTATCCTACCATATCAAGTTCTGCACACATATATGACTACACCATGCTGTCTTGAAATCCATCTGGTGCATCTTCTATTTCATCACTTTTGTATTTCTCAATGCTGCCATCTGCAACATGCTTGATCTGATAGTTCTATTTGTAAGTCACAACAGACTTCCCTTTAGCTCTTGGGATCGCATCCCAAACATCATTCTTCATGATCGACGGATCATGGCATTTCATTTCTTCATCCCATATCTTGGGAACTTCAATATCTTCAATATCTTCAATAGATATCTTTGTTGCTGGAACAAATGTTGTAGTTCTTCTTTTGTAGGAGATGGCATACGATCTTTCCTACACAACAAGTTACATTGCATGATTAGAAAACATCTCATAGTTTTCAGAACAAATTCTTACACATAAAGAAATATGCCATACAGTCATGCAATTATCTTAGCCAATGCTTCAATACAACATTTATCCATATTCCGTAACTTTCTAGATGCCTTCCAATCTCTACCAGAACGTTGTTAAGAGTGTGCACAACTCCCAACATGTCAGCAAAGAGGTTTCATTCTAGATAAGTAGCAATGGAATGTTGTACAGTGCCATAGGCCACTTACCCATGCATATTAGGAGTATACTGTTCATCAATGCAATTATTCTAATATGCATAATACACAACCTAATTCTAGGAACATCAGTATATACATTATTGAACAGTATTATTTAAGAAATGACAATTCAAATACTTATCTTTGTTTGTTCGTTGGGTGGACTCCCTCTGAGTCTTCACTTCCTTGCAGGAGCTACTGGAGTCCTAATCTGAAGTAGGTTCTTCTACACCTTTTGATGTGGAATGTAGAGAGATGGTCAACTCCCTCTGAATATTTGCATCCTTGAATAAACCACTGGAGTGTACTCCCTCTTGATCTTTGCTTCCTGGATTACCTGTTCTTGAATCTCATATTCATCCTTGGTCCCTATGCATGCTTATTAGTATCATGCATGTGTTATCCTTGTGATCTCATATAAAATCATACATTCATTAGTATACTATTAAAACACAATAATCTCAAGCATGTATAGTCATGATCATTTCAAACAGAAATAATAAGCATTAGCATTCAAGGTTTATGTAGAATTCTTAAGGTTAGTCAAATCATAAGAAACATAACATGTCTAAACCTGTAATTACTCAAACCTATGACTCTTCAGGTTAGTTGAATCATCAATCAAGATAAGAGATATAATATGCATAAAACCTGTGATTATTCGAACCTATACCTTCATGATTCTTCTGGTTAGTCATATCATCAATTATGGTAAGAAACATAATATGCATACAACCATGATTATTCAAACCTATGACTTCATGAATAATCATTATCAACAATAGTATAAAATCCTAACCCAAGGTAGGATTCTATCTTGATATAGGAAAAACATACCTGGATTAGCATGCTAGTTAGTTATGTCTAACATACTCACATGATGTCTTCTTGTTCTTCTTCAATGACTTGTGCTAGTAACCTGTATATCTCATAGGTTAGCCATTATAAAACCAAGTTATACATACCTCGTAAATGGATCTTCTATGAGATCCATGACAATGGATGAGTCTTTATCCTCATGTCATCATGATCATATGTTCTCGAACTAGAACATGATTTGTCTTTCTTGGTGTACCTTTCATGTTAGTAGAAAACATAAACCTCATACAACACCATAATGCATTAGTACAATCATAAGTGTCAACACCCTAACCAATGAATATTTTCTATCGTGCATTCATAATTTTGTTAAGGTGATACGACAAATCTAAAATCAAGATTGTACTAACCGTAATAACATGAAGACAAACATACCATAAACTTAATCATGAACAAATCTCAAAACATACCTCGATGAGTCATACCTGTCGAGATCGCTTGTAATCTTCTTATGTAAGGCCTTAGCCTCATCTCCCTCTGAAACAGGAACTCCTTCACTTATGCAGGTGACCAATCCATCTTCTTCTAGGATTAACCCAATCCACTTGATTTGCAAGAACTGGACCTGGAGATAGATATGGGTTTGTCAGAGAAACCCCAAAAAATTCAAAATTTGAATTTCAAACTTCTGAAAGGATAGAAATATGCGCCTTGATGAACTGATCAAACTGGTATATTCAGAATTTGAAAACTGCAAAGTTTCACTCCTCAATTTTGCCTTTGAAACTTTCGGATTCACTGGACGTGACCCTAAACTGGGGTTTGATGAAGCCCACTCTTTTGCCCCATCAAAAGGTTTGATCCAAATCTCTAAGCTTCTATTTTTCTAAGGAGCTTCCAGCCATGGTCACAGATTGCAAAAATTCCCATTTTTACAGAAGCCCTAATTTTCCACTTTTCTGATCAAAGTCCCGAACTAGGGTCTAATCAAGCCCGGCCTTCTGCCCAACCAAAAATTCTGATCTTGGTCTCTAAATTTTTATTTTGATGAGTAGCATTCAGCCGTGGTCTCTGATTACAAAAATTCCAACTTTCTCCAAAGCCCTAAATTTCGGAAGCCATGAATGAAGGTACCAAAAAATAATTCTGTTTTGACAGAAATATGTACCTGATTGTTTCTGGTGTAACTCCGAAATTTTTGATCCACAGGGTCTGAAAAAGTTTTCCTAAGATAGCCTGACCTGTTATATTTCCATCCTGACAGGTCTAACCTCAATTGGATTCTCTGAGAGAGAGTTATGCCAAATGTCGCAATGTGACCTGTTTTGGGATAAAACAGGAGAGCGAACTTGTACGACGTGCCACGTGTCACTGTTTTAACTTCGGCCTCTAAAAACGTTTTTTGAGATAGCTCGGCCTGTTACCTTTCCATCCTGATAGGTCTGACCGCAATTGGACTCTCTGAGAGAGAGTTATGCCAAATGTCGCAACGTGACCTGTTTATGGGATAATACAGGAGAGCTAACTTGTACGGCGTGCCACGTGTCACTGGTTCAACTTCAGCCTCTGAAAAAGTTTTTTGAGATAGTACAGACTGTTTACTACCTGTCACTTTTTACGAAATTTCATTTGGAGCTTCCTAGCCCAAGATATGACCTTTTTCCCAAGGTCACCTGATTTTGACTCAGATCTGGAAGAGGCAGAAACCCTATATTGTACAGATCATAAATCACAAAGTACAACGAATTAGAGGTTGTCCTTTGGACACAAGATACCTGGAGATCTTAGCTTCGGCCTGTAACAATTTAAGATCCGAAAACTTCGCCAAAACGGATTTATAGTGAAAGTGCTACGATGACTGGTTTTTGCTATATCAAGCCCTAGCATCGTAAGTGTAACAAGTGTCATACATGCCATATCATGCCTTCTTCCAGGCTAGCTCTGATACCATGTTAAATTTTCAGAATTTACTTCAATCTGATCTAGGATCTTAACTGAGAGAACAACATATACAGCATATCTATAGCATATCAATCATGGAGACAATAATGCAAGCACACAAGAGACACAAAGATTTACTTGGGGAAAACCATAAAGGTGAAAAACCCCAATAACTTCCTCAGAGATAGATAGAGCAATGATACAACCAACCATAAGAGATAGCCATAACCTAGCAGCAGATCCTCCTTCTCCATAAGTGTGCCACTCCTCCTTGAGTGCATGTGTGAGAAGTGTGTGAGTAAATAGAGTGCCTCCCGCACTCTATTTATACTTGACTTGACTTGCCTTTTTACCTAACTCATGTAGGCTCGAACTTAACCACATAATATAATGCTAACTGGGCCGACCCCCAATAGGGTGGTCTAATAACCCTTTGACCCACATGGCCAACCCCCAATAGGGTGGTCTAATAACCCTTTGACCCACATGACTTATACAGGGCCGACCCCAACAAGGTGGTCTAATAACCCATCAAGTATAAGTTACGACACTTACAATATAAATGATGACACTTCCTTATAGAGGAATAAAAACATCTCTATAGGAATACAATATACATATATGTGAAATACATTCCGAAGTTACATATACATCAACACTTCACCCCCTGTAGCCCATCATGTTCTCATTCCCTTCATCTCTCCCCACTCAAGCTTCCAACATCCTTCTAAGCCCTTGACCCTTTCCCACCCCTATTAAATATAAACCATAGATTCCCTTGACCCTTCCCCACCCCTTCTCAAATATTAAACAAAAATTCCCTTGACTTCCACACCCCCTCTTTCTCAAGTATTAAACATGTATTTTATGATTTGAATAACGTGAGCGCGTTTTGTAACTATATAACGCGTACGTGTTATGTAGTTATATAACGCGTACGCGTTAAGTATTTATATAACGCGCACGCTTTATGTAGTTATATAACGCGTACGCGTTATTTACATCTAAAAGCGCGGCAATATTTTTGAATTTAAACAGGCCGAGTCACATGCTCACATGTCAACAATAATCCTATGTGTATGCTTTGGAGTTTGCTTCGGTAATTCCAAACCTGTGCTATGTTAATGAAAAACCAAAGCTAATTGGGTATTTCTTCCAGTTTCTGGAGAAGCCTGTGCTTAGCCACTCGTTACAATATGCTACACAGAGTCATTTTTGACGAAATCTTAGACACAAATAGCATTTTTTCTGCAGATTCCAAATATGTAACTTTTATTTTGAAATATTAATTTTTCCTATTTTCTTTCAATTTCTTTTCTGTCCTACCTCCTTAACTCATAAAACACACTGTTAGTGTTTCTTCCATAACTTTTTCAATTCTCAATCATTTCAAAAAAAAATTGTATGGTGCACAAGAGGACACTAACCTCCACGTTCTATGAAAAACCCATTTCAAGATTTTTGCATTAAGACCTTCAAAGGCTCTACCCACAAAAGAGGTACTATTTTTGAGGTTTGATCACTTAGACAATTATAAAAAAATTATAAAATTACTAATTTAATTTTCGAAAAATAATGGTGCACAAGTGCTATGTGTTCTCTACATGCATGCCGATTTTTGTAGCTTGATTCCATCATTTAGGCCTTCAAAGGCTCTACCCACAAAAACATATACCTTATCATTTGCCTAAAAAATAAAAAGTGTCTATTAGGAAAAATGAAACTTGACATAGCTATCCAAATTTTCAATACATAAAAGTTATATATTCAAAAACGTGATTCAATTTCCTACATTTCATCTTTTTTACTCAATGCAATATATTTTGCGTAAGTAGATCAAAAAATCCAAGTAAGTTGAGGGATGCCTTTTTTTTCAGTTTTCTATTGCATCTAACGTGCCAAAAGTGACTCTCGTTAGCTTGCACTGACCCTGACTCTATATTGGGATTAATACCATGTATTTAGTATGGATGTACTTGGCACCTTTAAATACTGTCGGTAATCTCCTCCAGTACAACTTTGTGGTTTCATCGCTGGATTAAGCAGAGTATTGGGGTAACTCTGCTCTCCTAGATCATTTGTGCCATGGCTCACAAGTCTACTCTTTTGGGTATATAAATTCAGCCAATAGATAATTTGTGGATTCCAGATCAAAAAATTATATACCTTAGCAGGGTATATTATTAGTTAACAAATTTGGAAGACAACTCGTACATTAGGCTCCAAGATCATTAGGCTTCGACTATTGTAAATATTGATACTCATAATGTAACTGTATTCACTGACATTATTCACTGAAGGATTGTCTGAGCATCATTACTCCTTATAATACCTTATGTGCTATTATAACAAGGTATTATATTCACCTTGTATTACCCAAGTTAATATTCGTACATTCAAAAGTAGTGACATTATATTATAACCAATGTACTAATTGTGAGAGATTGTGATCATATGCTATGCATCAGATGTAATAATAGACTAGAGTTGACTGTGAACTTGATCGCACCTCTTTCCAGATTGTTATATTTTGTGTTGGTTCCACGCCATTCACATCGTCGAGCAGCAGTCGACGAGTAATGATTAAAACATGTATGCCTCGACTATAACACCTTTGACCGACTCCTTCCACATCGACTACTTCCAGTCGCTTAGTTGGTCGGTTCTCATTGACATTCAAAACAAATCAGTTTATGGCGGTGGATGACAAGAGTAATCGGATGGTCGACTCGATGTGCAAGATGACAGAAGTGGTCGAGTGATTCCTCCGACAATATTTGAAGAGCCGACAGGTTTATGGGCTGGAAGTCGACGCACAAAACCGTTTAGCTGGCAGTCTCCATTAGTATGTCATTCCTTGGTCTGCATGTGCGCATTGTCCTTACCATTAAGTGCAGCATGTCGACGTCCCTAGGCCCCATATGCAACATATGGTGATCAAGACAGTCGTTTTGATGAACACTTGTGACGACAGATTCGGTCGAATAGGTTTACCACATGCTAATTTCTTTGTATGTAATGATCAATAGTGGATCAATGGTTGAATTATTAGCTGGACGGTGCGTTGATGGTCAACTTCCCTGGCGAACGAAATTCGATGGCAGTGACGAACTAATGAGGTTGACACTCTCTTGCTCTTCACGACCATTGTCGACAACAACTTTTTTTCCACAGTTGATATTCATGACAGGTTATTGCTTGTCGGTGGTGATCGGTTTTCTAATTGAGATGAAAAGTAGGTCCATCAATTCTTTAACTCGAGCAATCCTTTTTATTTTTGCAGGCTTCTTGATTCATTCCTCTTGCAGGGTCGACCACCACATGTTTGGGAAACTATTTGCTCGGCTACCATCATACCTGAGCAGTGTGGCATGCCCAAACCCTTGGATCCCTATACCTCTTGTAACAATCATATCGTCGTTATTTCATTTGCGGATTTTATTAACAGGTGATTGGTTAATTGGCAGAATATTCTCTGATATGGTAAATGATCCTATTAAATGTTGGATACATTAGAACCCTTGCTCGGGAACGCCACCAGCATATGACTGAGGCTCCACTCAAGTCAGTTGACATGTACACACGATTAGTACTAGTTCAACTATAGTTTTAGTGGGGCAAGTGAGTTTAAAAACTTCGATGCGCCAAATTAGCTCGGGTTGTGCGTGCTACAAAGAGAGAATGGGGATATCTTGGAGCGTTGTCAAGTATGGAAACATTGGTGTATTTTAACTCAGAACTATCAGTGGCTTATTAACTGTCCCTCTGCAACCATGCTATATACGATATCCCGACTATCTCTTGTTCTACGGTTTTGAAATTACATGATCTAATATTACTCTATTCTCAGTAGAACCAACATGGCATACCCAAGGGTTACTCTCATATCCAATTCAGCAGATATAATTCTTCACAACTTAATTAACAATAACGTTATATTCAAGGATTTAATGGCATAGGTTAATTAATTTTCTAACCATCAATTCATAACCTAAATGGGAAGCTTTAGTTATGGATTCTTTTGGTATTCCGAGTTGGTGAACCACAGTTCACATCTTAAGCACAAGGTGCTCGAGGGTATACCATATACAAGAGACGTGCTAATTACAATCTGGAGGTTTTTTTTTTTAACATGAAATGAATTTTCTCCTCTACCACAACAATTCCATAATTGCAGTTTTAGACGACGTCTAATATTGCTTTCCATACGGATATAGGTGACCATATCTATATAACCATATGCCATCCTTATGGTGCTTGACTGGTATATGGCCAATATAACCACTATCGGGATTATTCACTGAAGAATGATACCTTTAAAGTGGTCGATGCCCATTCCCTGTATTACCCACACATGACCACGAGGTTATTTGTTAATATATACAAGGAGGTTATTGTAACAAATTTTTTTATCGAGAATCGACATCGACCATTTGAAAGCATAGACCGACCAAAGTATTGACTTCATCGACCACTTTAAAGGAGTCGATCTTCGACTAGTTTTCATAGACCCAACTTCTTTTACAAAAAATATGGACCACTTTTAAACCCGATCCATTTTACCGATTGCATTTACAATATCGACCATTTATCGACCACGTCAACTAAATAGTTGGTCAATTGTAATATGATTATAGTCGACCATATCGTGGCTCAACAATACTTTTATATCGTCATCAAACATATCAATGAAAACCAACTTTAAAAGGGGTCGACCAAGAGTTAAAGCATTGACTAAATAATCATATTTTGGGCGATAGGTAAGCTTTGAGGCTCATTGAAATTTTAACGATACCCATCAGCTGAAGATATATCACTGTAGAAACCACTTATAGTACTCGTCATCGACCTTTAAAATATGATGTCTCCAAGATTCGATAACCAAGTTGACGACCCTTCAACTACCGGTTATAGATGGTAAAGTAGATAACCCAATATATTAACATCGGAGAATCTTTAGTCGTCGGCTAGCTTTTGAGTGTTCAAATGTTATTCGACTGCTGTAGATTACTTCCGACAACTTGTGGCTGAAAACGATAGGTCGATAGAACTTGTTCGAGCAGGTCGAAATACTGATGGATGAGTCAATTTGTTCTCATTGTATAATTGTTCATGGGTATCAGATGTCTTGTGTACACGAACAAAAGCTCAAAATGGAAGGGGGTGGAAGTCTTCAAAATGGGTCACATGATGTAAAATACTCAAAATATCTCTCTGTAATGTGAAATGGCCTATGAAGGACATTCATGTCTTGATTTCATAAATGCATTGTAATGTTCTTAAAAGTCTCTGGTCTCATAATTTAATTCCAATCAGTTGGATGAAAAAATAATTGTAGGCATAGCATAGTTTAATTCTAAACTTTTGGCGGTCTGTTTCTCGCCAAATGGTAAAACCAAGTCTTTAAAATTGATTGTATGATGTAAGATAAACAAAATCTCTTTAATATTGTTGTTATATGTATTACTCAATAGATTTTAATAAGGATGCAAGCCCTTCGACTCCTCACATCGTGAACATTTGTAAGATCTTCTGGTGCTAAAGTAGTGCAGGCTGAAAAAAAGAGGAAAGTTGGAGCCAACATGGGCATCTCGGATAAGCCCATTCGATTCAAAATATTTTCTCCATATGTATTGAACATTACTCTGGTGGACTTGCTTGGTATATTAACAAAGGCTCCAGTTCGTGATCAACCAGCAGACATTGAGGCTCACATTAGAACAATGGTTATGTCATACATTATGAATCCTTCTTGTATTATCCTAGCAGTCTCTCCAGCTAACTCTGATTTGGCAAATTCAGATGCCCTTCAAATTGCAAGAACAGCTAATGTCGATGGTAAGTGTAATTTGAAATTTTTGAAAATATAGGTAGTCATTTGATTTTGTTTTACAATTTCACCCTGAATGCTTTGCATTTAAGTAAAATGTATCTTCTTATGTTTTCGGCTCATTGGGATCCTTTCATACGGGGATTGAAACTTGTACAACAAGATCGATCACGGATTGGCAAATTCCCGCTGCTCTGACTTCTGACCACGACGACCTGTAGGAGATTGATCGCGGAAGTTGACAATAGCACATATTAGTTAATACAAAATATTCTCTTGACACTGTGACCATATTCTAGCATCTTACAATACTCTGGATGTGGCTGGTTGAGTCGGCGACTACCAATTTTTAAAAGGTCTATCTATTGATGTAAACAATGTCAGACAACTATGTAATTTCCTGTCGACTAGAGGATACTACCGACTGAAGTCGTCGACCAGCCACCGTACAGCATACCCTGTCATCAACAAATAATGTCAAACTATTCACTCAACCAGATAATGTCAACACTGACCTCTGCAGTCTATTCGTCGACCAGAACAATAAGCCTGTCAATTAATGGAGAAGACACAACTATCGATGAAATGGGAAAGCCTATGATCGAATGAAGGAAGTAGCCTGTCAATGATTAATTATTAAAGAATTTTGAGTCTACCTACTCGTCGTCCACATGTTCACCAATTACATTATTTCTCGTGAGCATTATATTGCTATCTGTCCAGTAACTTTAGCCCTAATTGGTCGATGCTAAGTATTCGTCGACCACTTATTTTGGTTGAGTTGGTTAACATGATATTCGATTAAAAAAGTGGTCGATGCCAACATATGGTTGATATATTTTTTTGGATTTTGTCGATGTTTAATTCGGTTGATACTTCTTAGTCGGTTGATGCAAAAGGAATGATGGAGATGCTATCGAACGGATTCACATAGATGAATTCATTACTCTGTCTTCGAAGTGCTTCTTGTATTTTCTGGTTGACACCCGATAACTTGACGCACATAAATCATTGGCAACAAAAATGTAAGATAGTCTTCTTTGTAACTTTTGTAAGCACCTCATCAAATCGACAGCTAACATTATTCTGGAATGCGGGGATGAGCAAAGCGAACTCCTGAGCACAACGCGTCCGACAATTTCCGAGGAATGAACAATCCCCAAGATCATTTGTTGGAATATCATGTTAACCAATAAATGGAGAGTGACCAATACTTAGCATCGACCAATTAGGGCTAAAGTTACTACACAGATAGCAATATAATGCTCACGAGAAATAATGTGATTGGTGAACATGTGGTCGATGAGTCAATCTTTGAAGTCACTTAAAATTGACCTGTTGGTCAATATTTTATAAATGGTCGACCATTACACTATGGTCAATGATTATTTGTTCGGTCTCTTATATATTAATTTTATGCTCGATATTGTAAAGTGGTCAAGCCTTAATATTGGTAAAGTACTGTCGACTTCCAACTCATACCTGTTGGCTAACAACCTGCCAGACGCATTTTGTTCAAGAGGTCGCTTTGCTCATCCCTGCGTTCCAGAATAATGTTAGCTGTCGATTTAATGAGGTGCTTACAAAAGTTACAAAGAAGACTATCTTACATTTTTGTTCCCAATGATTTATGTGCGTCAAGTTATCGGGTGTCAAGAAAAAAGTGAAATTTACTTGCAGAAATCTTATCGTTCTCCTAGACGCAGTATAGCTGCACGACTAAAGGACAACGTGACAGATTTTTGCAGGGTGGAAGGACAATCGACGCATCTACTTATCCATCGAATCAAGTATTTTGTCGATGCATATAACTGGAAGAAACCATTCCGCGTGTGGAAAATTACATTCTACATGTCGAGAATTATATTCCAATAGACAAATTTATCAAATTCTTATCTATCTACATCAGCAGTGGCAGAAGGACACGTTGTTCTGTGATGTGAGTTGATCATTAACTGAAGCAATCGACTAAAATGATACATGTCGAGCAATCGGGAGAAGACTATAGTAATACGTCGAGCAATATTTGTCTTTATTGATTGCATTGATAGTTATTTGAGTTCACAAATTTGACCATTTTTAAGATCAACTTGCCCATCTGTTTGAGCCATGTATTTTCGACTTGTTGGGTCAGAGCACTACTCATATGGAGATTGGTTGGCATCCATCGAAGCATGCCATATTAATTCGACCTATGAATCGATTTATATTGAAGTAATACAAAGGATGACTATGGCCCGATGATAAAATGCGTTGCCGACTGGAACAGTTAGTTTGACTCATTGACCATCACATTTCTGGATGGAGTCGAATATCATAGATGGTGACAAGAAGTCAACATAACTCTAAGTTGGTTGATAAAAGTTGTCCCGTCGATATGAAATGGTCGACCTTATGGTCATTATTATTAAAAGTTGTCAGCATTGTATTTTTCTTTTGTAAACTATGGTCGGTTCGCTGAGTCATTCTATTGTAAATATGGTCGATGTAGTCGTGTCGATACTAATTAGTCGAGAGTCATCTTGAATTGATTATAGTATGGTCGATATTTAACATGGTCAGGTCACTACCTTATTAAAAATATAGTCGAGGCTATAGTTTGTAAATTTCGACCGACTTTGTAAATTATGGTCGACCATATATGGTCGGTATTACTTTTTGGTCAACATATTGCATACGCCAGTATGACCTATTGCCTCATAATCTGCACAAACTAACTTTATTTCCTTATGCTCACGTTCCTTTGCTTTATCTCATTAAATCCTATATCCAATAAAAAATTTATTAACTCTCATTTTCAATTTCATAATATTTATTTTTCTAAAAGTTATACAAACTTTTTTCTCTAAATTTGTGAAGACTACATGGAGTATATCAAAAACTACACAAATAAAAATAATAAAAAATATGGGTGCACTAATGGAGGTTTAATCTTCAAAAAGATATTTAAAAATTGCTGCCATTAAAATATTAATTTGTTGGTTTTGAAAAATAGTAAAAATATATTTTTTCTTTAAAAAAAGATTTAATTGAACACTTATTTACTTAGGCATTGGTTTGTTAACTTTTCATAAATTTACAAAGGCACACATTTAATTAAAATTTGTATATTTTTAAAAAAAGATTTAATTGAACACTTATTTACTTAGGCATTGGTTTGTTAACTTTTCATAAATGTACAAAGGCACACATTTAATTAAATGTATATTTGAAAAAAAATATGGTTAGAAAAACAACATAATTTTTTATTCAAAATTCAAAAAAAAAAACATATAAGTTTTTAGTCAATTTGTTGTCACCACATATCATTAAAAAATGTTATCTCTTATACTAATAATTCCATGATTACAATTTTATAAATTTTATAATATCTACCGTTATAATTCTTATAATATTTATGAATACTATATATGATCTACCCATAGGAATAACTCTTAGAAGAGTTAGTCTTTATGACTTTTGTGAGAATTACCCTATCACTATGATGCGATGCGTAGGATTCCATGCTAATAACTTCTTACCCTAAAATATCAATGTATATTTGAAAAAAATATATGGTTAGAAAAACAACATAATTTTTTATTCAAAATTCAAAAAAAAACATGTAAGTTTTTAGTCAATTTGTTATCACCACATGTCACTAAAAAATGCTATCTCTCATACTAATAATTCCATGATAACAATCTTCTAAATTTTATAATACCTACCGTTATAATTCTTATAATATTTATGAATACTATATATGATCTACCCATAGTAATAACTCTTAGAAGAATTAGTCTTTATGACTTTTGTGAGAACTACCTTATCACTATGATGCGATGCGTAGGATTCCATGCTAATAACTTCTGACCCTAAAATATCAATGGTCAAAATAGTAATAATTTATATATTAATAACCAATATCAACATTATGTTAAATTACCTTAAAATCCATGTTATTTTATATAACACGGATATTTTAACTTTTATGTTATCTTATATAACACGGATATTTTAACATTTATGTTATTTTATATAACATATTTTAACTTTTATGTTATTTTATATAACACGGATATTTTAACTTTTATGTTATTTTATATAACATATTTTAACTTTTATGTTATTTTTTATAACACATATTTTAACTTTTACAACTTTCTTTCCTCTGTATTAATAATCTTTATATTCTACATTTGATGGTTGCCATAGTAAATATAAAAATAAAGATTCATACAGTATATTTGAATGGCAAACATTTCCAAAATACAGATGAGACTGATATCAATTAGGATTGTTTTTCTTTGATTTTTAACCATACTAAATATAGAAACAAACAAAGATCCATACATTATATTTGTGTCTGTTTAGGGCAAACAAAGAGACTTTTAACAAACACAGACAACCCACACCAGCTGCAAGGATACTGATAATTAATCAAATGGTGGATTAAAAACAAAATCTACTTTCCCATCCATCAATTTTTTCAAAGATTCGGTTCTCCACCCGGCCGCCATTATTGAAGTAAGCAAGTTATCTAACCGAATAAAACAAGACGGAAAGCAAATATCCAGAAAGACTCGGCGAAACAGCTAGGTATGTCGTCATTGGATTTTAAAGGCCATGTATGATCTGCAATTCCGTACATTATCCACTTGACAATGCGGTTGCTTTTTTAACACGATAAACGTGTTCATTGAACTTTCCAGGGGATGGATAGAGATTGAGATTTATACAAATCTGAATCGCACATGGCCACCGTCAGATCCACTAAACACATCGCCGACTATGCTCGATTTGATTTGCCCTTTAATAATCTCCACCCTTCAAGATGCACACAGTTATCATTTAGATTGATCAGTACACTGGAGTGGCTAGTAGTGGGAAATATTCATGATGGGGTTTAAGCTTTGTTTTGCATTGGTTTTTCTGTGCAGTCTCCTGTTCGGCCCTGTCATTGCTGAGGATGGAAAGGTCCGGACTTCTAATTTCCTTAATTTCTTTCTCTTTTTTCTGCAACATTACTAAGTTATAATGTTGTTAATTTCACTCTGCATGCAGATGCACATTGTATACATGGGGAGTTTGCTCCACAATAATAGAGAAGAGCTTGTAACCGATCATCTAGAGCTTCTTTCGTCTCTTCTGGAAAGGTATCCAATGAAATAATTCGAATCTGAAAGTTTATCTGTACAGGTGTCGTTGTTAATTCGTTTTATTTTTCTTGGTATTTGAACCTGTATAGTCCGACACTCGCAAAGCAATCTCTGATGCGTAGCTATACTTATGCTTTTAATGGATTCGCAGCACTATTATCCAAAGAACAAGCGGCTACATTAGTTGGTACGTCTTCTTACCCAAAGAGTTATTCTTAATCAGTAAGCACCCAGGCTCCCATATATTCTGATATATTCGCATGATTTAACAGGGAAACCAGGAGTATTATCAGTGTTCCCTGATCCAGTGTTAAACCTTCATACAACACACTCATGGGAGTACTTAGAAGAGGATTTGGCAATGCCAAGGTCTCCTTACAGAAAACCGGAGTCTTCTGGCGCCGATGTCATAATAGGCTTTCTAGATACAGGTATAATGAGATACTGGGATTTTGAAACTACAATTGATTGATCAGTTCAATTCGATTCAGTCAACCGTAGTGTGGAAACTTTAATTATGGGATTTCTAAATCACATATACTAAGTTGGATGTTTTAAAATTTGTGTACTTTGCAATCTTTGTGATATAAGTGATGTCTAGTAGTATTTTTCTTTTCAATGTAAATCTTGTATATCTCTGATAATGATTATAAATACAATGATTTTTGTATGTATTTTTTGATATGTAACTTATCGGAAAATTATCTTTATGTAGGCATTTGGCCCGAAGCAGCCAGCTTCAGTGACAAGGGTATGGGCTCTGTTCCTTCGCGTTGGAAGGGAGCTTGCATTAAGGGAGAAGGTTTCAATGTTTCCAATTGCAATAGGTGATTTCTATTTTATACAACTGAAATTAGTGCGTTGCTTCAATTCTGGTGTGATTTATAGCTTAAATAATATATTTGTGATTAACAGGAAACTAATTGGCGCAAGATATTATTCTGGCGGAGAGGACGATGATTTTAAGAAAAATACTGAACCGAAATCAATATGGCCAGAATCAAGGACTGCAAGAGATTATTCGGGCCATGGAACATATACAGCTTCTGCTGCAGCTGGGAGCTTTGTAGACAATGCAAACTATAATGGTCTAGCTAAGGGAACGGCTAGAGGTGGATCCGCCAGTTCCTCTACTAGAATTGCCATGTATAGGGTATGCGGGCTAGATTATGGCTGTCCGGGTGTACAGATTTTAGCTGCCTTTGATGATGCAGTTAAAGATGGAGTGGATATTGTATCCATCTCAATTGGAGTGGGGTCCAGAAATCAGGCCGATTTTGTGAAGGATGCAATAGCCATAGGAGCATTTCATGCTACTCAGAAAGGAATTCTGGTTGTATCCTCTGCCGGAAACGAGGGACCTGATTCTCAGACGGTCGTCAATGCAGCTCCATGGATTGTTACAGTTGGAGCGACCTCAATCGACAGGGAATTCCCATCAAACGTTATGTTGGGCAATGGTAAAATAGTCAAGGTGAGAACAAGGCAAACGAACCCAATAGTTTTATGTTTCACATCAAACAGCAATTAGCACTTTCAATTGTTCAGCACTTCACTGATAGATTCGACCATTCCAAAGCACTTGTCTTGTTTTGACAATGATAGAAGTAATAATTTTATGCGGGTTGATAATGGTATAATCAAAGACTATTTAGTAAAGAAGTCGACTAAACCTGCAATAAAATGCAAATTTGTTACTGTCTTGAATTGGGGCAATAATTCTGAATTTCAAACAGATCTAGAATGGTTCTATAACAAATAGATCTTTTGTAAAATGCATATAAACTATAACACTTTTTCACGATTTATACGCCCTCTATTTTTGGGTATCATGCTGTAATGATTTGTACTATGTATGTTAATTTAGGGGAAGGGCATAAACTTTTCAAATGTCAGCCACTCGGCCGTGCACCCGCTTGTGTACGCAGGAAGCATTCCTGACAACTCCAGTTATCCAGCAGCCGCAAGGTAAATTACACCAATTTGACTTAGGGATATTAAACTATACAATGTAGGGATTTTATAGTTATGTTTTCATGGGGAGGGGAAGTCCTAAGGAAGGTATTTCGCAGCAATTGTCTTCTAGATTCCTTGGACGCAAGCAAAGCAAAAGGAAAGGTTGTAGTCTGTATAGCGAATGCCACAGCTTCATCGAGGTATATCATGAAAATATCTGTCCAGGACGCAGGAGGTATTGGCATTGTTGTCGTGGATGATTTAGAGATGTATGACGCATTTGACTACGGTACATTTCCAGGGACTACAGTAAGTAAAACGTCTGCAGCAGAGATCTTTTCTTACATCAAAACAACCAGGTGCGTTTCCCCACTTCCTATTCTCTGTCGATGAATGACTCGCAGGACAATCCAATTACGGTGTGGCTGTTTCTAATGCTGAAAGCCCTGTCATGATAGAAACCCTGTTGCAACAATTACTCCAACAGAGGTGGTCACAAATTACAAGCCGGCTCCTGTTGTTGCATATTTTTCGTCAAGAGGCCCTGGAGCACTAACGCAGAACATTCTTAAGGTAAGTACTGACCGACATACAGTCCATTTAGCTTAATTAACAATTAGAAGCTATTTATGGGTGATCATAACATCATGAGTTTTTTAATTGATACTTGCAGCCAGACATCAGCGCACCAGGTGTGAACATAATTGCTGCGTGGAATCCCCCCGGTGAGTTTCCAGACGCAGTTTCTTCAGGGGTGATACCTCCTACATTTAACATGATGTCTGGAACATCCGTGTCCGTTCCTCATGTAAGTGGAGCTGCTGCATTTGTAAAATCCATTCATCCTACTTGGAGCTCCTCTGCTATCAGATCGGCCCTTATGACAACAGGTACTTATCAAATTTTATTCTTGAAATGCATCAAGCAATGCAAATACCAATCGAGCAACTACTGGAGATTTTCCTGTCTTTTTATTGTAGAAGAATACAGGGTATCTATGAGTTTAGTAATTGTTAAATCCAATATAGGTCTCAATTTATGCAATTACTGTAGAGTTAGCTCTCAATTTATGGAATATATACAATTTGTTATTGGATATATGTGATTAGCTTTATTGGTAGTTATATATGTGATTAGCTTTATTGGTAGTTATCGAATCCCCTTAGGTTAGGTGAGCCCAAAGCCGTACTAGAAATGTAGCAGTTTGAACATAGTTCCCAAATGTGGGGAAACTTTGTTTTATTTCCATTGTAGATTTGTGGCATGGAGCAAAGTTAACAGTTGAGTTTGCTCCATGCTCTTTGAATGGCAAAACCTACAATTGAGATAAGTAAGGTGAGTTTTTAGTTTTCCCTAGACAATTTTTATGTAAAAAGAAAATACTGATACAGTAACACAGATGCCTCTTTTTCTAACCGTAGTACTTCATTGTATATGGCAGCTATTGTAACGAACAATATGGACAAACTATTGACCAATGATTCAGATATCCCCGGGACGCCATTTGATTTTGGAGCCGGAGTAGTAAATCCGATCGGAGCTCTTCAACCAGGACTTGTGTACGAAACATCAATCGATGATTACTTCCGTTTCTTGTGTAATTACGGTCTGGATTCTGAGAATATCAAGCTCATCGCGGGGAATAAAACCTATAGGTGCCCATCTGGTGCAAAGGTGGATCTGATCAGTGACATGAACTATCCAAGCATCGCCATCTCCAAGTTAGGTATTGTGAATGGGAGCACAACCATACGCAGAACCGTCACAAACGTTAGTCCTGACCTTGCACCTACTTACACGGCTACCATCGATGCACCTCCCGGGTTGAATGCGAAGGTCTCTCCACAAATTCTTCATTTCTCCAAGACTTCTAATCAGCTCTCTTTTGATGTAGTTTTTACACCAACGAAGGTTGCCACCAAAGGATATGCTTTCGGTAAACTCGTTTGGAGCGATGGAAAACATAATGTTCGCACTCCTTTTGCAGTGAATATGGTGTGATCAAACATCAAAGCATAAAGGCAACCTTATAGATCGAAAAGTAATAAAATAAAACAAATGAAATCATTAGCAAGGCTGCTTATTCCTGGCATAGATTGTGAAGTAATAAAACAAATTAGCAGTATGGCTGCTTATTCTCTGTTTTTGGCTGATTGTTGTCTAAATGTTTTCACAGTGACTGAATTTATAGATTGGTAAGATATGTACAGTTCTAAAATTTAAAACTAAAAGAATGGAATCACACCCTTTACAATAAAATATTCGCTAAAATTGGGCTATTTTGCAACATAGAAAATGCCAAAGATAGCTAGAGAACGAACTATGCTTACACTGTTCCACTCTTAGTGAGTGAGAAATGCAAAAAAAAATGGCTCCATTTACTTGGAAAATAATCTTGAACATGCAGTCTTGGCCAGAACTACTTTCGAGATTAGACAACCATTAGTGAACAATACTTTTAGTTATAATTTTTTATGAAAATTTCGAGGTAGTGGACTGGCCATGATTGGAAGGGGGAGATGGGAACAAACAAGTTTAAACATTTCACGATTCGTCTGCGAGTTTTTATATGACGATTTTTTATTTTTTATTTAATTTTAATTATGTGTTGTTTAAGTTATGATTGTGAATGCTACGCTGTGGGAATCTGGGATGATATCAACAAGTTCAAATCATCTTAAGTAACAATTTGACCTTTCAATTTTATGGCCTATTTTATTATCACGGCTATTTAACTTATGGCATGTGAACATTGATGGTTCATAAGTTAAGTGCATCTATGTTGGCACAAAAGTGCGCACGCCTTAATAGCGGGCATGCATTATTAACAGGCACATGTATTAATAACGCATGGGCGCTGCGAGCCTCTAAAAATGTGCGCGTCCTTTATTACATAAATGAATGAAATCAGTGTTTTGGCCATAACTTTTGATCTTGAACTCGGATTTTGATGCTCCTTATATTGTTGGAAAGGTATTTTCGAGGCCTACAACTTTGTAGTTATATGTTTTTCATGATTCAACATCGTTTGTTTCCTACTTTCAAAAAACTAAATCTACGACTCTTTTTTCGTTTTCCTCTCTCGGACATGTTCAAGGGAGGGAGGGATACTAAGAGAGAGAGAGAGAGAGAGCATGCATGCGTGATGGATAGTGGGAGGGAGAGGAAGGAATGGAGAGGAAGAGGGAAAGAAAGATGGATATAGAGTGAGGTATAAAGGGATAGAGAGAGAGATGAAGGGAGGGATGGTGAGAGAGAGTGGAAGAGGGTGGAAGATAGCTAGACAAAGAGAGAAACATAGAGATGGATGGGAGGAGTGAGTTAGTGAAGAAGGGAGGGTGAAAAATAGAGCGAGGGAGGGAAGGATAGGGAGTGATTGAGGCTTTGGGGAAGTTCACCGAGAGAAACTGGATGAAACCCAGGGAATCAGAAAAGTATGACAAGATCTAACCATGTTGCCTTTTCTGTAGATCCTTATGCATGACATGGGTCAAACCACATCAAAAGTCGGATAAGTGCTACGAATCATGCATGAGAATCGTCCTTAAAGGCTGATAGAGCTGGTCATGTCTGCTAAAGAAAAGTAGAGAGGACAGACCCACTCTCTTAGTCACATGGAATCTTTGAATGGATAGGCCCCATTCATAGCCGACAAGTATTAGGGATAATGATCATGTGATGAACCTGCAACAATAATTAATGAGAATACACGGGACAACAGAAATAACAAAACTCAGAATCACTTTTATATTGATCGCAGGCCACTTTGAGCAAGCTCAATACAAATAACTTCACGATGCCTTCATAGGCCTCAACACACACTTATATACTAAATCTAGGCGCCAATACTATGGGTCAAAACCATGGGCCAATACAAACTATGGATCAACAATACTACGGGAGACTTACAAAACATATGCGCCAAACAACAATAACACAAACTATTGATCAACAAATATTACGGGACGACTTACAAAGCATATGCGTCCAACAACAATACACTAATAAAGTAAAGACATGGGTTCCTAACATCCCCTCCCCTTTAGAAAAATCTTTGTCCTCAAAGCTTGAGATGTGGAAATTGATGCAGAATCTGAAGGAGTGGTTCCCTTGTAGCATCCTCGGGTTGCATGCCGGGCCACTGACACCTTTTGAGTTTAAGGGAGGATTGCGTGGAAGGATGTATATGAAGAAGAACCATATCAACTGCGTGAAAAGTGCGCTTAGAACGGTGCTGATCGGCTTGTTGTTTCAGTCGAATTCTTGCCATGTGAAGATTGTCTTGCAGAATGAGAAGAATTTGATCACAGTTTCGAAGAATCAAGTCAATTGCTTGAACTGGGGAGCTGCTGAAGGTGTATGGAAGAAGAATTGGTGGTGCCTGTCCAGAGACTGCTTCATATGGTGTCATTTTATATGTGGTACTGTACCATTGGAGCGCTTCTAGGAAATCCATAGAAATAGTTGTCCAAATCTGTTTAGGGATGGGCAAGGGTGCGAGCAGTCCCGAAAGGAGTGTCGTTTCACCCTTGTTGACCTGGAAAGTATCACAGTCAACCACCATCCGTTGAATTGTCATTTTAAGTCCCTTCCAAAAGAAGTTACATTGTTCCCGGTCATACGTTTGGAGGAACCCAGAGTGCCCTGCTGATGAAGAAACATGGGGTTCATAGAAGAGATAGCTCCGTTGAACAGATTGCAACCAATTTGGAACAAGCAGAGAAATAGCTGTAAGAGAAACTGGGTCATCAAATGTGCGAGAAGGAACATCTGCCACCATATTGTCCTTACCCTTCTGGTAAGTGATCGCATAGTCATAACCCATGAGTTGGATAACCCATTTCAGGTGTGCTCGGGAGGAGACTCGTTGTTCCAGGAAATTTTCCAAACTCGGGAGATTAGTCTTGATGCAGAAATAATTCTCCAACAGGAATGGCTGCCACTTTTGTACTGCATGCAAAATAGCCATCATGTCCTGCTGAGATGTAGATGCGGCTAAATGATTACCGGAAAGGTCTCGTGAAGGCGGCAAGCCCACTGGTGCAGCAAAGACACCCGCATATTTATCTAAGGAAGTAGTGGAGGCCGTTGGTGGGTGCATTTGAATGGAATGGAGCTGAGCAATGACACCATGTGAATTCCTCTTAAGGATCTTTTCCAGGCGATGTGAATTGATGGTGCAGAGAGACCCTGGTTGTAAGCCCGTAAATTTGTGTTGTGTCTCATTGATGGAAACCTGCATCCAAAGTTCAGCAAAATCCCATAAGATGGGGCCAAGTGTGCATAACCATTGAATGCCCAAAACCACATCACAACCGCCTAAAGACAAGGCAAACATGTCAGAGCGCAGGTTATAATCTTCTAGAGAGATACGCACATTGTGACACTTTCCCTTGCAAGGTAAGGTGTCCCCATTGGCAACTATGACTTCAAAGTTGGAGCAAGGATGGATAAAAAAATAGTCTATTTGTCGATCCGAGGGTCAATGAAGTTATGTGTGCTGCCAGAATCAATGAGTATTGTAAGAGGAAGCTTCTTGAAGTAACCCCTGACCCGCATTGTTTGGGGGGGTGGTGACGCCGGATAAAGCATTGAGAGATATCTCTAGTTGGTCGCCCTGAGATGGGGGGGTCAATAGGAAACTTTTGAATGTCGACCTGATCATCCATTGTATCTTGAGCTTCTTCACCAATTTTAGAGGCAGACGAAGAATCCATATCCAAGAGATAGAGCTTTTGCTGAACACATTTATGTCCCCGAGTGAATTTCTCATCACAATTATAACAGAGCCATTTTTCTCTGCGTGCCTGCATCTCTGTTTCAGACAAAAGTTTGATAGGAGTTGGTCGAGGATTTTGCGGAATGGGAGGTAGTTGAGAATCCATATTTTGGAAGGGAACAAAAGAGGGTTTGGAGCATTGTTGCGCTGCAAGCTTGTCTTTTGCCAACTTAGCCAACCCTAGGACTTCCATCATTGTGTTGGGACAGAACATTTTAACCTCTGACCGGATTTCATCCTTAAGACCACTGATAAAACAAATCCTGTAGAATTCATTAGACAATCCTTCTGTGTGATTGGCTAGTTTCTCAAATTTTGTCTGATACTCTCTCACAGTGCCACTTTGACGAAGTTTAGTGAGTGTTTCGGTGAAGTCATCAAAAGCACTAGGACCAAAGCGTTGCAAAATGAGTTGGAAAAAATCTGTCCATTTTGGCTCATCATGAGCCTTGATGTACCAACGATACCATTGAAGGGATTCCTGTTCCAAATGAAAGGATGCAAGTAGAACTTTTTAGACATCAAAAGTTTTATGCAGACTGAAATACTAATCTGCACGATAAATCCATCCAGTCGGATCAGTACCATTGAAGCGAGGAAATTCAAGCTTCGAACCACAGAAATTGCTGGAAGAAGAGAACCCATTAGCTGCAGAAGATTCTTGATGTCGATTACTATTCATGGCTGAATGCTGAAGATGGAGGCTGAGAAAATTTTCATCCAGATCTTGGAGTTTGGTTTAGATGGCTGCAAGTGCTTCTTCCATGGTTTTTGCTCCTGCGCAGGTGACAATCATAACCAAGAGTTTTTTTTTTTTTTGGGGGGGGGGGGGATGGATAGAAAAATACAAACAAAAGTTGCTTTAGTAAAGGAAAATTTAGATTTGGGAAAAAATCGGAGGGGTAATTGGGGGTTTGAGTAGGTTTTGGACACTTTCTGATGGACAGGGAAGCAAAAAATGAGTATTTCATAAGCGGAGTGAAAGAATGAGAAAATTTGGTAGACAGGAACAAAGAAGTAGAATTAGGAAAGGAACTCGGTGGTAAAATTTGAAGGCGATTGGGCGAAATCCAAAAAAGTTATGGCAAACCCTAAAAAATAGACAAATGTAAGATTTCGGGCTTTGGGAAGTGGAATTTGGGGTAGGGTCCTCAGGAATGAAATATGCAGAATGGGATTACCGGGGTGTCAGGGAAGTTTCAAGGGAAACAGAGTGAAAACAAGGGAGATATGGCCAAAAAACAGAATTTATACTTTTTTTTCTTCTTCCAGAAATGGATCTGCAACGGCGCGAAAGGGATCTGAAACAGATAGATCTACAATGGCGCGGAAGTGATCGGAAGCAGAGAGATTTGAAGCGGTGCCGACTGGATCGAAAACGGCTGGATCTGAAATAGATCTGAAATGGCTGGATCTGGAATGGCTTTCAGAATGGATCTGAAACGACGCAGAAGTGATCGGCAACAGTTCAGCTGAAAATAGATATGGACCCCAGGTATGTTCGGCTTCCTAACAGTTCATGGGTTTCACTCGGCCACCAATGTTGTTTGACAGCTTGCTTATTGGGGCAGTACCCCTCACTCCACGAATCAGGTAAAACTGATAACCGCTTTGCCACAAACAACAGCTCTTGGTTTACCTCACGGGTGGGAACTAGTCAATCAGGTAGGGGTCGTTGCCCTTTTCACTGGTAGGTCCTCTCAATGGGACAGCTACTTTGGGGTTCTTGTGGTACTCTTCACAATGAGTTTTAGAGATTATTCCCAAGTACTTCCCATAGTTAAGCGGATAGGGATAATTCCCAGATCCGAACTTGCAACAAATGCAAAAAAAAAAATTTGGCATAAATTCCACCCAACGAGCCCAAGAAAGTGCTCTGATATCAGATGTGATGAACCTGCAACAATAATTAATGAGAATACATGGGACAACATAAATAACAAAACTCATAATCACTTTTATATTGATCGCATGCCACTTTGAGGGGGCAACCTCCTTTGAACAAGCTCAATACAAATAACTTCGCGGTGCCTTCATAGGGCTCAACACACACTTATATATTAAGTCTAGGCACCAAAACTATGGGTTAAAACCATGGGCCAATACAAACTATGGATCAACAATACTACGGGCAACTTACAAAGCATATGCACCAAACAACAATAACACAAACTATGGATCAACAAATACTATGGGACGACTTACAAAGCATATGTGTCCAACAACAATACACTAATAAAGTAACGACATGGGTTTCTAACAAATCATCAGAATATGGTGGCCCATACAATTCCCAAAAGTTGGATTGGGTATCCCATGCTTTAGAGTACAAGGATATAAGGACTAACCATCGGTTCTGGTGCATGTGAACCTCGATATGAGTTTTGACAAGCCACTGCTCTCTGTTCTGGATACAGTACTCAAGAATCTGTCTTTCGATGATACATGTCTGCAGTACGTCTTTGACATGCTCAAGTGGTTCATTCACGTCTTGCTTGAGATTGTAAATGATGGCTGATTCTGGTGCCGTCAAATTGTTTCTGAATGTCTGCCACCGGTCCTCCATCCAATCGGGGACCATAAAGCAGAGGATCTTCAAAGATCTAGGTGCACTGTAACCCGAATTTCAACATGGTATAATAGGTTTGGGTTGTATTTTCTTTTCGGAGGAATTCACACCACAATTTTTTATATCTGTCATATTTGTGAGTAGTACTGGGGAATCTGAGACTGGCATCTTGATGTGGCCATGAATTTAAAGATCGTATGCGGTTTATATAGTAGTATTGGTGATCTAACTGTAACCTAGGTTGGAATGAAGAGACTTCAGTCCATATTACATTAAGGTCATGGTACAAATGTGTTAACCAATTGCTAGCATCAGCAGCCTTGTGTAAGGCATTATTATAGAGCATCTCTGGAACTATAGTGGATCCCATAGGCATTCTTCTTAATTCAGGTACTAAACGGATGAATGCATCTGATCCTTGTAGATTATCATCAAGTACTTCCATACTCCTTAGTTCCCATCTGGGTTTCCAATCTTGAACATAGTCTAACCATTTTGTGTTGTCATTGATGCTGCAGATTTGGTGTTTTCCTTCAATCCATGTTGAAATTATCATGTTTACCTATGGGTTATGGGCCCACTTGCTTCTGTATGCTTGGCAATCTTTCTCGCTCGCTTGATTAGCTTTCTGCTTGGCTTTCTCACTCGCTTGATCAAATTTCTCGCTCACTTGATTAGCTTTCTGCTTGGATTTCCCACTCGCTTAATCAAAATTTACATCATATCTCTGTGAAAGGTATTCTCTAGTTAAGAAATCTAGAATACAATTTGTCTTACCAGAAATATGCTCCACGAAATAATTATAACAAGAGAATAAAGCTTGCCACCTAGCAAACTTTCCTTTGGCTGTTGCATTTCTTATAGTATTGTTCAGAACAAAGGGCAAACTTGAATAATCTGTTCTTATAATAAAATCAAGATTCAACAGATGAATTTGGAATTTCTCTATGCATCTGAGAGCAACCAAAATTTCTTTATCGATTGTAGCATAGTTCTGCTCAGGTTTAGTCCATGTTCCAGAGGCAAACTGTACTATCTCCTCTCCTTTCTTCTTCCATGTTGTCTGTCTTGTTTCAAAACACCACCCCATCCTAAATTTTGATGCATCTATTTCAATAATCTTGGGGAGTTCGTCATCTATGACATGTAAGATGAGCAAAGTTTTTTACCCTGCTCTTAATTCTTGTACAAAATTTTGTGTGTTCATCTTTCCATGGGGTTGGATCCTTGGACAATCTTTGGTATAGAATTTTCCTATTAGTGGCCAAGTTCTTGTAATAAGGTGAAAGATAATTCAAACACCCAAGAAATCTTTGTAGTTGAGTTTTGTCTCTAATAATGTCTAGAAACTTATTTGCAAATTCAATGGCATGTTCTTGGACCCTTTATCATTCCTTTCTCAATTTTTTGTCCGAGAAACTCAATTGTTTCTTGGTACAACTTCATCTTTTTTGCAGAAAGAACTAAGCCATTATCATAGACCTACTTTTAAGAAGATTCTCAGATGTTTCTAGTGTTCTTCTAATGATTTGAAAAAAGAAGGATGTCATCGATATACACAATTAGCAAGTCCATATAAGGTCTGAAGATATCTTCCATGATCTTCTGAAATTGTGAAGGTGCATTCTTGAGTCGAAAAGGCATTACCGTCCATTCATAATGCCCATGAGGTACCACAAATGTAGTTTTGTACTGATTTGCTGGATCAACTTCAACCTGCCATAATCCACTCTTTAGGTCAAATTTTGAAAATACCTTACATCCTGCAATTCTCTTGACGAGATCTGATTTATTAGGAATTGGATATATGTTCCAGTCAAGAACATCATTCAATGGTTTATAGTTTATCACCATTCTGGGTGCTTGCCTCACCTGCTCAAAATGTTTGTTTACATAAAACCCATAACAACTCCAGGGCTATTTGAAGGAACGATGAGTCCCTTTTCTAATAACTCTTTTATTTCCTTTCGACATACTCTTTCATTTCTCTAGACATTGATACAACATTTGAGTGTCAGGAGTTCCTTTGAATTCAGGCTTGAGAGGCAATTTGATCATGTTCATTTTCCTGTGTGTAAATGCGATAGGAGTTTCAGCGCATACCTGCTTCTTATATTCCTGTTTTATCTCCTTTTTTATATTCTGCCACTTACCAGACCTCAATTGATCTTCTATCCTTCTAGACTGTATCTGATTTTTTACTTCATTCAGCTACAATTCTTTTGATGTTAATTTTGCTTTGCAAATCAGTAAAGGTTTGAGTCTGATGTTATGGATCATTTCAAATCTCTTGGGTTGGAAATCAAGGGAAGGAATACTGGGGAGTCTAAAGGATTTATGGTCATGAAAATTCCTTCTCTACCTTGATAAGTGCATACTCCATGAGGCTCAATGGTTTTTAGGAAAGGAGTTCCAATAGATACAGGCATTATACATTTTCATCAAACAGAAACTGGCATCAAGGCGATACTGGTTTATACAAATAGTGGCATGTGGAACTTCAAATTTAATGGCAGAGTCATTTCCAACTGAGTGGATTAGTTTGGAAGTAATATGCCAATATTTGGCAGGAATCTTATCCATGTCTAAGACATTCACATCAGATCCAGTATCAATCAGGACAGGAAGATAGAAGTAACTATCCATGATTTTGATATCCATGGAAATAGTGTACCTTTGGTGTACTATTGTATTTATCTAGAAAGAATCATAGTCAGGAGGTTTAGGATCCATTGGGGTAACCTTTTGATATTGAGGGATTTCAGCCTCTTCATATCTTTGTTATGTTTCGCTTTCTTCTCTGTCTTCTTCTGAAGAACTTGCCATTATTGAAGAACTAGACTCATTTTATTTTTCTAGTTTTTTTATCCTGACTTTTAGCTCTTTGATTTCTTTCTTCATAATATTTTGTTCTTTGGCAAGCTCCTGTATAGAGTCTGGTCTCTTCGTTTCTGTTTCCAGGAGAGGAGCAGTATTTATTTCATATGAAGGGAGAGCAGATGCGAATAGGTTCCAATTAGAAGAGACTTGGGGGTAGTTTTCAATGCTGTGATCTTTTGGAATTATTACTGCTTCTTCTTTTTGTGGATGGAGGAGGCAATGAGATCTTTTCCTTTTGTTTTAAGAGAAAAGCATTGGAACATGCTTCTTTCATGATTTCTTTGGCAGATCCTTCTTCCATTTCTTCAATCTGTTTCATCATTATGGAGGCCTCCGGCCCTAACTTGATCATATTGCATTGCTTCATTTCTCTTTTGGATTCCATCCAAGCCATATAAGTAGCCAACCTTTCATCTTCAGACTCATCTAGACTTGAAGTCAGAGATTCGTCTTCTATGGAGCAACTGCAATTACTTTTATCAATACATGGGCAAGAATGTCCTATTCTTGTAGATTGCACCAAATAAAAATCAATACTATTGTCTGAGTTTTCTATAAAACATATATCTTCACTATCAGAATCTATGCAATTCATTTCATCAGAAGAGGACTCGATTACATAGGCACCTCCATATGATCTAGATTCGGGACATCTATTCTCCTTATGACCTTTGTTTCCACATAAAGCACAGTCACCTATAATTTTTCAAAAGATCTTCAGGTGTTGGCTTCTGTTCAGGTTTTAATCCAGAAGTTTGATTTGTATTTGGATTAGGGCATTTATTTGCATAGTGCCCTTGTTTTCCACATTTGTAGAAATGGATCTTTGGTGTATATTTCCATCTTGATTTGCCACCAAATTCATCTCTCATTTTTTGATACCTATAATTATTCTTTCCATCTTTGCTTTGGTACCATTTTCCATATCTCTTGTTTTTGCTCAAGTTTTTCTTCAACTTGTTTCTTTTGTAATCTTTGTATTTGTCTGGATATCTATTTTTTAGAAATCTCAATTTTGTCTTCTTTTTCCGCTTCCTTTCTCTATATTCTTGAGATTCTTTTGGGTACTTTCTTTCCCTTGGATATCCAGGTTCAGGAATTCCAAACTGGGTACAGATTCCTCCTATTCCTGGGAGGAAATCTCTTGTTTCTTTTGCAGCAATTCTCCTAGTGCATATATCTGCTATACAACTATGGACAATATCATGAAACTCTCCCCAAGAGTAAGCTTCCAGATCATCAATGTTTAATGCACTAGTAAAGAATTTTTGGAAGTTCTTAGGAAGTGCAGAGATATATTTTTCTTTCCAAACTTCTTTGTCACTGTCTTGCACATCTTGGCATCTAATTACCTAGTCGCAATGGAACTGCTCATAGTCACTAAGAATCCTACATTTCATGTTTAGGAGTAACTGGGTATATTTGGCTTTGTGATTTTCAGGTGTTCCTCCCTAATACCTCAAAATTTCAGCAGTTAAGCTCCCTATGAGGTTTGTTTCTTCCTTTACATCTATTTCTAACTTGGATGCTTCCCAAGCATTCCATTTTTCTCCTGTTATTGTCCGAGCCCACCATTTTTGCAGTGCTCCAGTGAATCCTGCAATAATCATTTTACAGGCATTTGCAGCATCTTTTCCATTTTCCACATATGCTCTATATGCTACATACATTCGGTTAATCATTTGTTCTATTTTCCGAGTACTTGCTTCATTCACATTCCGTTCATATAGTAAATCAGCAGACCAGGATATTTGATTTACATTCATTCCATCATTTAGATCAGGTGCAGGGGGCCTTACCATGTGGTTAGGAATCCTTTCATAAGTTGTGTTTATGGCTAGAGACTCAGGGTATTTTAAAGTAGGGCCAGATATTTGGGGTGTCTGGATGGCCATAATTGTTGGAGCATAGGCCGCAGCTATGGTAAAGCTGCAAATTTTGAGGAAAAAGCACAAGTGTCGAGAGGAAAGTGCTATTTTTGTATAAGCACCAATTTTTGGGTAGGAGCAAATAAGTGTGCACTACGGTGCCAGATGGACGAGCTCAGCGTAGATCATGGACCGGAAATCGCGGAGCTCGCGCACACACGTCAAAGAGAAATGAATATGGCCGAGTAGAAAGCTCAGCTACCGCAATAAATGAAGCAACAACGTAGAGGGATCAGCTACCCTCATTAAGGCTAAAGTACAGAAGTTATGGTTGCTCTAACCAAGGAAGAGCAACGGACCAAAAGCATTGAAGACGAAGGACATGGAGCAATAAACGATGAAGCGACACCCATGCCCGCAATCTGCGCCGGAAATCACGGAGCCTGCAGGAAGCGGCGATGTGACTGCAAGTGGCGCCTACAGTACACCTAGCCATGTACGCGGTTAGGGTTTTTGGGGAATACTGTAGGGAAAGGCCCACAGTTTTGTAAAGGTGCGACCCTCAGGGCCACCTATATATATGTATAATTGATAAGGGAGAAGTTTAGTTGGTTAGCTAGCTAGATGGCCAGATGGTTAATAGTTGGTTGTTTTCTACTGTGTTGTTAGAAGACAAGAGTTAGGACTGGATAGCTGTGAAGCTAATCCATGAGTTGCAGATAGTCTGAGTCGACGTCTGAACTATTGTAATCTCTGTGGAGAAGAGAGTAGATCTAAGAGAAGGGCTCCCAGCTGTGTGCGTGGAGTTTCCTGGAAAGATCTAAGGCTGCAGCTGTGTGCGCAGCATTACTGTATAACTTTCCTTTGAGTTAATATAAGATATACTTCCCGTGGACATGGTTTCCCGTGGAGGTGAATCCCATACGTCTTGTTGTTATGTGAATGTTTCGCGTGAATGCATGTCTGTGTTGTTATCTGTGCTTTCATGAACATTGCGTTATCTGTATGAATATGTTAAGTTTGTTCTCAAAGCTTCCTTAGACGTTATAATTGTTAAGTGTCAAATAACTCTGTTGAACGCTGTCGCTGCGACGCTTGGGAAGTGTGTGGCTGCGTTGTGGCGCAGGGCCAGAAACATTACGATATCGGATGCCGAGGGTAATCGCCTTGGGTGCCGAAGTGGAGATACCGCGCAGCTAGGCTAGTAAGAGAGCTTCAGCACCGTTGCACTGAGAATTCTGTGGAAGGATAAGATGCTCCGCTTTGAGGAATCCTCCAGTACGAGGGGAAGACCAGATTGCAGTCTTCGCGTCACCAAGGTTAAGGAAGCCTGATTCCTTAGCCCCCCATAGCCACTTCGGGTGAGACTTCGGGCTGCTGCGCAGCTCGTTGCCGAGAGGGCCAGTGCGCCAAGGGGTGTTTGTTGCTGCGCTTCATTAAAACCCGGGTTTGTCCAAAAAGCAGCCAACAAATGGTTCCGTTTCCTTGAGACTTGTTACTCCGGAAACGCGCGAGATTGTTGCCTTATGGTTGGTTAAGCCAACAAATGGTTCCGTTGCCTTGAGACTTGTTACTCCGGCGACGCGCGAGATTGTTGCCTTATGGTTGGTTAAGCCAACAAATGGTTTTGTTGCCTTATGACTTGTGGAGCCAACAAATGGTTTTGTTGCCTTGAGACTTGCTCAACCAACAAATGGGTTCAGCTTCAACACTAGTATTTTGAAGGAAATGTGCTATTGGAATCCTACAGCTAAAGAAATTCAAGACTGGTTTGATTCAAAGGCTAGAGAGTTCGGCCGAACGAGAAAATAGAAGCTCTAGGCTTTAGATAGAAGATTGGTTGCAGAAGTATATTTATACAGACCTTCACGAATTTTTTTTTGTCACATTTGCACTTGAGTTGCATGCGTGGCTAGCCAAGCTAGTAGATACTAGACCCACTGTGAATGTTGCTCAACCCGTCATTTGGACGCCTGAGCTAGTTAGCATTTTGAAGCGGGTAAATAATTTTGTGTCCCGCGCAGTAGACTTCTGGTTGAACAGTCTGCTGGAAGTTTTCATCACCGAGTTTGCGGTAGATACGAGAAAGAGTTTCAGCGAAGCTGAGAGGAACTTCTTCCAAGCACACAGGGGGCACGCATTTTCTGACCAACACTATAGAGGCCCTTATCGAGGAATTCCACATCAGTCACCACAAGAGTACACCCTACCACCCTCAAGCTAATGGTATGGTGGAGGCATTCAATAAGATCCTCGAGAATGCCCTGACGAAGATCTGTAATCAACAAAGAGATGATTGGGACCTTAGAGTCACAGCTGTATTATGGGCTTACAGAACCACATGCAAGAAATTAACAGGTCACACACCTTTCAGTTTGGTGTATGGACAAGAAGCAGTTATGCCCATGGAATACATTGTTCCCAGCTTCAGAGTCGCACAAATTACAGAAATGGCAGATACTGATACTATGAGTGAAAGACTCTCATAATTGCTTGCCTTAGAAGAAGACAGACTTTTGGCCGGATTCCATCAACAAGTACAGAAGGCAAGACAGAAAGCTTGGTATGACAGGCATATTAAGAATAAAGTCTTTCAACAAGGAGACTTGGTACTCCTCTATGATAGTAAATTCATCAAGTTTCCAGGCAAGTTTCGTGTACACTGGTTAGGCCCTTTCCGGGTGATCAAGATAACAGATGGAGGAGCAGTTCAGCTTGCAAAGCTTAATGGAGAATTGCTTCCCACAATGATTAACGGGAGTCGACTCAAGCTTTATCGCGACGGCCACTCCGCCCTGTCGATGTAATGAGCTGCTAAAAGAAGTGCAGATGCCCAGTGTAGTTGAAAGAGACATCGCATTATCACAGTTTACACGGAAGTTGCGAGACACTTTCAGTCTGGATTCCCGCGCAGTTCCTTGAATCATCCGCGCATGTCTAGAAAGTTTGTTTTGAGCGACCCTATTTGCGCTCTTGCGAAGTTTTTCTGCGTTGTCAAACCGTTGCTCTTGCGGAGTTCCCTGTTATCAATTTGCCGCTTTAGGAGTTCTCGTTGTGGACCCCTCCATATGCACAGTTACCTATGGTGAAGTGACCCGCCGAAAAATTTGAATTACAGCAGTTATGTAGCTGCATCTGAGTATTAATGCAAGATAAGCCCGCCATTTAATTGTAGCCGCTCTGACAGATTCGGCTTGATCTCCGTAAGATTTTCATTTATATCATGCGCCAAAAGCTTTAGCTTCTCTCGGAACCCTGTCAGAGCCCGTCCATCACAATTAATGCACCGCAGAGGCGCGAGGGATAAGGGGATTGTCAACTCATGAATAGGCACCTACGGCTATTAACCCCACTTGTCCGCATTTACTATGGCCTTTACCTATAAATACCCCGCACTTGTATATTTTCAGGTTACTTTTCTCGAGTTGCATAGTGATTTGTTTGAAAATCTAAGTTATTGTTTTCAGAGCCGAGTTGTGCAGTCTGCTTCCTTTGTTTTCAGCATTCGTATTTCACGCTGTTTCGTCATTCGTCTGTTCAAGTTTTTGTTGTCCATACCGGTTCACGACGGAGAACCTGTCTACTAAAGAAGTTGTTCGTCAATTTATGCATCGAGGCTTAGATTTCGGCATGACTACTCCCGTGACGGCATCGACTTACATACACCCTGGTTGGACTGATCCTAGACAGTCTCCGGGCACAAGGGCATCTCAGCCACAGCAGCCGGACGAACCCGTTCTAGAGCCCTTGGCCACTATGGTGAATTACATTCCGTCGCGCCCAGATGATGCACCCGAGGTGCATATTCTGAAAAATGCTAAGTATCCGATTCCGCTGCCTCCAATTCCGGATACTGTGCGACAAGAAGGGTCCCTGCTTGGACACCTTCCGATGGTCAAGTTTTCTAATTTCAACCTTGGAGACTACAGAACATATCCACAGTTTGCGCCAGATCGTTATCTGACGGTAGTCTATAATACTGATACAAAGATTGATGAATTCGTCCCAAAAGAATTCGCAGCAAATCTAGAGAGGCCTGGACTGCTGAACCTGCTGAAGCTACCGCACTTCGGGCGTAGCAATGAAGTCAATGCAGTCGTGAGGGCACTGTTGTCATGCGTTCATGGAGGTTATCTTTGGCTGGGGAGGCCAATCGATTTGAACGTTGATTTGATTCATCATGTTATCGGCCTATCTAAGGTTGGTAAGGACCCTAATATTCATTTTGTCGGAAAAGACAAGGACAGAAAATTGGCTGCACGGCTGGTGCAGAAATATAATTTGACAAGAGGAGGTCGGGCTTATGACCTCACTATAGTCGAGGATGAAGCACTTAGATTTACAGGTAGTCTGCTTGCAGGCAGACTTCTCACAAAGTGCAGACCTAAAGAAGTTACTGGAGCTGTCGTGGAGCTCGCTATCGCAGCTGCGGAGGGAGAGCAGTACAACTGGTCTCTCTTCCTCCTCAATTCTTTCTTGGAAGACTGTCGGAACGTCCAAGACAACCCCGGTCAGTTGTTCCATTTTTCTTGGCTTTTAATTTTATGTGCTTTTATCGGGTGGAAGGAGCCCCCGAACACTCAGTTCCTTCCGCGCCGCGCAGGAGAGGTTGTCGGCATGCGCTATGTCAACCTCTGGGATTCTAGCAATCCCGTGAAGCGCAAGATGACCCGCGCTGTGTTCTATGAATACTATTATCTCCTCAAGGACACAATTGAAGAAATGCCGAGGCTGAGTAAGGAGACAGCCCAAAGATATGAAGGGAAGTTGGTTTTCTCTGCCAACTCGCATGAAATTTACCTCCGCCCTTGCAGCATTCAGGAAGAATGGGATGTAGGCCTTTACAGGATGACCACTGAAGACGTTGAAGAAACTGTCAAGTCTTGGTCGGATGAATGGAGGGAGGCCGCCGAAGTCGCATCCGCGATGCCACCCCCTTCTGCGCAAGAAATAGATAGAGGAAAGGAAAAGCAAGCACAGGAAACTGATGAACTTCCGGCGGGACCACCCCCAAGGAAGCAGAAACTGTCGCACCCCGCCGAAGCGACAGAAGACCCCTCTGAGACCCTTGCCGTGGGGATCGGTGATTATTTGAAGGAACAATTTCGCGAGCTGCGGACCTCGCACGCTCACATCAGAAGTGCGTTGGACCTGCAGTTCGTAGAAATAAAAGGTCTCGCAGGAAGAATTGCGCAGACCCATGCACCAGCATCCAGCTCGCAGGCGCCACAGGTACCTATAAGCATTGAGCGAGTGGAAGCACTTGCCGAGAGACATACTATCATGCACATCCCGCCTACAAGCATGACACTTCCGGATCCTTTGGCCGCACTGCAGGTAAGCGCAGTTGGCCCCATTGAAATAAATTTGTCTGTTATTCCAATAGAAACCTTGCAGTTAGTGCAAGAGAAGTTCTCTATTGAGTTGAGAGCTAGAGAGCTCTCCACATTCCATGCAAACCAAAGGCTGCAATCGCAGGAAATAGAGCTGAAGGCAGGCTATAAGAACATCTCTGAGAATCTTGCACATTATGAGGAACAAGACACTGGGATAAGAAACATAGTTGATGAAATCGCCCAGGAAATCCCGGCTTGCGAAATTCAACCAGACCTCCCTCTGGTTGAGAAAGTTCAAATTATTGGAGGAAGGGTGAAAGCCCTAGAGCAGGAAATAGTTGCTATGGCTGAAGACCATAGAACGCAGTTCGCCGAGTTGGAAGCTCGTGTTGCAGTGCATTCTAAAGATGATAGCTAGGAACAATTTGAAGCACTGCGCAGAGCTTCCACACAAATGAAGTCCAAAGCAAATGAAGCTGAGAGCCTGATGACACAAGCTATGGAGGCTTGGACTGAGCTTGAGACGCTCCCTTTCAAAGTCAGCCTTTTGGAATAGGTACAAGCAGTAGAACAGTCCCTAACTATTCTGATCGAAGAAGCTAAGACCTTAGAAGGCTTAGCAAAGATGAGGAAAATGAGCGAAGTGCGCAGAGTACAACAACAACTGCACAAGCTCAGAAATGAAGATGCTAATCTCACCAACAGCATTCAGCCATTTATGGATGAGTATGCTGAACTTGCTGCCCAAGCCGAGGCAAAGATCAAAGAACTTGTTGAATCTCAACAGTTGATTGATGGCGTAACCAAAGAAGAAGTCAGTTCAGACATGGTCCATACAGTTGCAGAGTGCTTGGATGAAATGGACTCCGCTATTGCGTAGTGGAAGCACGCATTTGCCACGATCAAAGCAAGGGCGGATGCGCAGCTGAAGCGACCACACGCTAGTGCGAGTGGCTCGAGGACGAGCCATAAGTAAGTGTTAGGGGCCTGTTGGAGCATAGGCCGCAGCTATTGTAAAGCTGCAAATTTTGAGGAAAAAGCACAAGTGTCGAGAGGAAAGTGCTAATTTTGTATAAGCACCAATTTTTGGGCAGGAGCAAATAAGTGCGCAGTACGGTGCCAGATGGACGAGCTCAGCGTAGATCACGGACCGGAAATCGTGGAGCTCGCACACACACATCAAAGAGAAATGAATATGGTCGAGTAGAAAGCTCAGCTACTGCAATAAATGAAGCAACGGAGTAGAGGGCTCAGCTACCCTCATTAAGGCTAAAGTACAGAAGTTATGGTTGCTCTAACCAAGGAAGAGAAACGGACCAAAAGCATTGAAGACGAAGGACATGGAGCAATAAACGATGAAGCGGCGCCCATGCCCGCAATCTGCGCCGGAAATCGCGGAGCTTGCAGGAAGCGGCGACGTGACTGTAAGCGTTGCCTATAGTACACCTAGCCATGTACGCGGTTAGGGTTTTTGGGGAATACTGTCGAGAAAGGCCCACAGTTTTGTAAAGGTGCGACCCTCAGGGCCACCTATATATATGTATAATTGATAAGGGAGAAGTTTAGTTGGTTAGCTAGCTAGATGGCCAGATGGTTAATAGTTGGTTGTTTTCTACTGTGTTGTTAGAAGACAAGAGTTAGAACTGGATAGCTGTGAAGCTAATCCATGAGTTGCAGACAGTCTGAGTCGACGTCTGAACTATTGCAATCTCTGTGGAGAAGAGAGTAGATCTAAGAGAAGGGTTCCCAGCTGTGTGCGTGGAGTTTCCTGGAAAGATCTAAGGCTGCAGTTGTGTGCGCAGCATTACTGTATAACTTTCCTTTGAGTTAATATAAGATATACTTCCCGTGGACGTGGTTTCCCGTGGAGGTGAATCCCATACGTCTTGTTGTTATGTGAATGTTTCGCGTGAATGCATGTCTGTGTTGTTATCTGTGCTTTCATGAACATTGCGTTATCTGTATGAATATGTTAAGTTTGTTCTCAAAGCTTCCTTAGACGTTATAATTGTTAAGTGTCAAAGAAATCTGTTGAACGCCGTCGTTGCAACGCTTGGGAAGTGTGTGGCTGCGTCGTGGCGCAGGGCTGGAAACGTTACGATATCAGACGCCGAGGGTAATCGCCTTGGGCGTCGAAGTGGAGATACCGCACAGCTAGGCTGGTAAGAGAGCTTCAGCGCCGTTGCACTGAGAATTCTGCGAAAGGATAAGACACTCCGCTTTGATGAATCCTCTAGTACGAGGGGAAGACTAGATTGCAGTCTTCGCGTCGCCAAGGTTAAGGAAGCCTGATTCCTTAGCCCCCCATAGCCACTTCGGGTGAGACTTCGGGCTGCTGCGCAGCTCGTTGCCGAGAGGGCCAGTGCGCCAAGGGGTGTTTGTTGCTGCGCTTCATTAAAACCCGGGTCTGTCCAAAAAGAAGCCAACAATAATTCTAGGCTTATAAGAGGGATTTTCTTCATAGCCTATCAGGTTTTTGGACCCTTTATTCTGAGTTTGCTCTGATGGAAGTAGCAGAGGAAAAGTCCCCTGAATTTTAAAAGTAGAGGGTAGCTTTTGGATCTAACTTCCCATCTTTATTTTTCTTCCACATCTTACCTATCTTCTTATGTGACTTTTCCGTTAATGTGTGGACTTGTTGGGCTTCAACTAATACATGGGTGAGTGCTTTCTCAATGTCACTATCATGTGTCCTTAATTGGTCTCTGAGAGATTCTTCTAGATGCTCATGTCCATTAATAGTAATTTTTTCATAATTTAGGACTTCATAAGAGAGTTCTTGTTCATGCCCAATTTTTACTATACTCTCTTTTGTTTCTTGATGATAAAGCTTCATCAAACTCTTTAAATATTCACTATGTGAATCTCCAAGTTGTCTTCCTGCATGAACTTGCAGTGCTAGACCTTTAAGGGTTCCACTATTCCAATTAAGCTGTTGGTGCACTTCTTTTCTTTCTCCCTTTGTTTCTATGAATGGTACAACAACTACGGGCTCTTCCTTTTCTTCTTCTCTTCTTAAAAGGATAGGTTTCAAAGGGGGAAAAGATGCGACAGTATAATTTTCTCCACCTTTGACTAATTCCCACTTATGGCCCTTAGGGGATTTGTGAGAAGATTCTGGATGTTCTTCTAAGGAATTGACTTGTAGGTGTTCTAAAGAAGATTCTAGTGCCTTTTATTTTATACCATTCAAAGAATGATATCCATTCATTTTCTTCTGCCATGTAGGTCTTCCACTTTCCTGCTAGTTCTGTTTTCTGCTCCATTGAATGGGATTCTTTGAATTCCTTAGAATCTTCATGAGTGAAGAAATCCCAATTTATCATTTTCTTCATGAATTCATCTTTAAGATTATAAGGAGAGTATCCTTGGTATCTGTCCAAAAATATCTCAATTTCTTTCAAGGTAGGCCTATGGATACCATTTGGTAAGGAGGTTATGAGTCTGGATGAAGGCAGAGAGTTCTTTTGTTTTAATCTCTGAAACCTTTGGCTTTGTTGGGCCTCATGTCTAAGAAACCCTTCAGTCTCTATTTCTTGTAGAGAAGGGAGATTATATCCTAGACCAGATTTGTCCTTTGGATGTCTCTAATAGGATAGCATACAATCAATCTTATGAGTTTGTTTCTTCCAGGTATCAGGAAAATCAATGCTCCTGATCATATTACAATGGGTAAATTGGACATCATCCGGTGCTCTGTATGACTCAGTGGAGGTTGGATCGGAGGATGGATGCTGGCATAATCTAGCTTTGTTGGGTAGATTTGATGATGGATGCAATGGTTTTACTTCAGTGAAATTATAGGAAGGAATGGGTTTACAGTTGTTGGTGATTTTTGTGATTTTGAGTTTGCAGAGGATAATCCACCATGCTGGCTGTGAGAACTATGGGAATGAGATGGAGGAGAAATGAGGGAGTGACAAGAGGGGCATTGTAAAGAAGAGGTAACTCATCGGTGAAACCAACTGTAAATATCAGAATGTAAGCAAGCCGAAGAGGAGCTTGCAGAAGGTGCACCAGAAGAGATGAGTTGCACTTGATTATCAGCTGAAATTGATCTGCGGAAAGGAGCTGGTTTAGTAGGTGGTTTGTATAAGGAGTGGTATTGGAAATACCAATCATTTGGGAGGCCAACATCTTCATATGTAACACCAGAAATTTCGGCATTAGAAACACCTGTAGTCAGGAAATATTTTAAGACAGGTTGTTTCAACTTTGGATGAGCAGTATTGGAGAGCATGAAGGTGGTTTGGATGATAACAGATAAAAATTCAGATTCATCTACCATCTGAAGGCCTTGAACTCCAATCAACATTTTCTAGGCATCTCGAATATGTGGATATGCTAACACCATAGCATAATCAAGAATGAGAGTACCATACCGAGTTCCTGATTGTAAATTGCCTGTGATTGTGCCAATCCTACCATGATCATATGGCATATGTCTAGTGTCAAAAAGTTCTGCTATACAGGGTGTGTTTATCCCACGTTTGAAGAGAGGTGCTAAACCAATTCTGATCCCACCAAAGTGGATGTAGCTGTATCTATGATGTTTTACATATTCCACAAATTTCTTCAATTCTTCATCAGAAAACAAATGAATAGCAATGATTTGAGTTGCAGGACCAGAAATTTTGATTTTTACTTCTACTTCCTTAAGAACAATTTTCTTTCTGAAGATTGCAACTAAAGGTTTTTCATAAACTTTAGAACTATCAAGATGTGGAGGATTCCAGGACTGAGGGTCTTCTATTGCACTACTTTCAGCTTTTGAACATCTAGTACTGACTTCCGATAATATTCTTTTATCAACAGAGGAGAAATACCTACTTATTCGATTAAGTGCCATAATTAAAGAAACTAGTTTTATTCTTTGCACACAGTACAGAGATATTTTATGTTTCAGTAATCAACAGAGCTAAGAACCTAATCCAAGGCTTCCTGGATACACCCGCATATGCAAACTAAACAAAACTAGCTCTGATACCAACTTTCGGGAATTGTATGGGCCACCATATTCTGATGATCAGTAGCTCTGATACCAACTTTAGCAGGGGTCAAGAACAAGCTTGGACTTGCTATTTATCAAGCTTTGTATGAAATTGTTACGTACCCATTCAATGGTTTCTTATCTGTTTCCATGCAATCATAGAATTTACTTCACGCTTGAAACGCACCTCTCCACGACCACTTGCCTTCATGAGCATATTGAGCCACCAGCGCTGCTCCCAACTTATGTTGCCTTTGGACAATTACTCGAAACCTTGACTGGGCATTCTAGTTGTATAACAGTGAATGCAGAATAAAGATACACAGCTTGAACAAAATTTTATTGCAGAGGGTAAAAGTTTTACATATATAGAAAACTGGCACTGAATATTTCTGATGCCATTTTATAGCTTGAATCCAAGTGACAAAGCATACTCTCTCTTAATACAAATGCTTACAGACATACAAAATTCATATTTATGATGTGATCTGATAGCACGAAGCCCAGTCATAGATCATACTTATGACTTCTTCCTAACAGACTCTAGACTTAAAACTTATAGAGGAAGCTTTCTGATGCAATCTAATAGCGCGAACCCTAGTTGCAGAGCATACAACTTTCTCGTACTCTAAGACTTGCAGAGCAATTATACTCCAAACTCGAATGCCCCCAATGACATTCTTCATCCTTATTTATAACCCCAAAGGGAAGTTCACCGAGAGAAACCGGATGAAACCCAGGGAATCAGAAAAGTATGACAAGATCTAACCATGTCGCCTTTTCTGTAGATCCTTATGCATGACATGGGTCAAACCACATCAAAAGTCGGAGAGAGAGAGAGAGAGAGAGTAAAGAAGGACCAAGGTGGGGGTTAGGAAACGATACCATGTCTCCTTTTCCGTAGATCCTTATGCATGACATGGGTCAAACCACATCAAAAGTCGGAGAGAGAGAGAGAGAGGGTAGAGAGTAAAGAAGGACCAAGGTGGGGGTTAGGAAACGATACCATGTCTCCTTTTCCGTAGATCCTTATGCATGACATGGGTAAAACCACATCAAAAGTCGGAGAGAGAGAGAGAGTAAAGAAGGACCAAGGTGGGCGTTAGGAAACGATTGATGCAAGAAGGGAGGTTGGGAGAAAGGGAGGATGAGGGAGAGAGAAAGCAAGAGAGAGGGGGGGGGGGGGAGAAGAGTGAGGGAAGGAAGGGGAAGGGTCCGTAGAAGACATAGTGAGGTAGAGAGGGAGTTAGAGGGATGAAGAGAGAGAGCGAAGGGGGGAGAATAAGGTGGGGTTAAGAGAGATATCAATGTAATGAGAGAGATAGAGAAGGGGGAAGGGAGGGTGGAATAGATATTGAGGTAGGAAGGGAGTTAGAGGGATGGGGAGAGAGATAAATAGAGATCAGGGGGGTTGGAGGGAGGTAAGGGGATAATTGAGGGAAGGAGGGAGCGTGAGAATGTGTGTGTGTGTGTGTATGTGTGTGTGTTAGAGAGAGAGGGGGAGGAAGAGGGAGCAGGAGGAGGAATGGTGTGTGTGTGTGAGAAAGAGAGAGAGAGTGGGGGGGATGAAAGGTGGGTGAGTTCGAGAGAAAGGGAGGGAGGAAAAGAAAGGGATTGTGAGAGGAGGTGGGAGAAATATGGAGAGAGAGAGAGAGAGAGAGAGAGAGAGAGAGAGAGAGATACATTGGAGGTTAGGGGTTTACACATAGAGAGAGAGAGAGAGAGAGAGAGAGAGATTGGGGGTTAGGGGTTTAGAGAGAGAGAGAGAGAGAGATTAGGGGTTAGAGGTTTAAATAGAGAGAGAGAGAGAGAGAGAGAGAGATTGGAGGTTAGGGGTTTAGAGAGAGAGAGATTGGGGGTTAGGGGAGAGAGAGATTGGGGGTTAGGATTTTAGAGAGAGAAAGAGAAATAGATTGGGGGGTGGGGGTTTAGAGAGAGAGAGAGAGATTGGGGGTTAGGGGTTTAGAGAGAGAGAGAGAGAGATTGGGGGTTAGGGGTTTAGAGGGAGAGAGATTGGAGGTTAGGGTTTTAGAGAGAGAGAGATTGGGGGTTTGGGTTCTAGAGAGAGGGAAATTGGAGGTTAAGGGTATAGAGAGATATTGGGGGTTAGGGATTTAGAGAGAGAGAGAGAGAGAGAGATATTGGAGGTTAGGGGTTTGGAGAGAGAGATTCAGGGTTAGGGGTTTAGAGAGAGAGATAGATTGGTAGTTAAGGGTTTAGAGAGAGAGAGATTGAGGGTTAGTGGTTGAGAAAGAGAGATATATTGGAGGTTAGGGTTATATATATATATATATATATATAGAGAGAGAGAGAGAGAGAGAGGTTAGGGTTTTACACAGAGAGAGAGAGAGATTGGGGGTTGAGGGTTTAGAGAGAGAGAGAGAGAGATTGTGAAAGAAGGGAGGGAGAGATATTGGTAGTTAGGGATTGGGGAGAGAGAGAGAGATTGGGGGAGGGGTTGAAAGAGAGAGAGAGAGAGTTGGAGGTTAGGGGTTTACAAGGAGGGATATTGGGGGTTAAGGGTTTAGAGAGAGATGGAGATACAAAGAGAGAGATTGGTGGTTAGGGGTTTAGAGAGAGAGAGAGAGAGAGAGAGAGAGATTGGGGAGGGATGGAGAGAGAGATATTGGTAGTTAGGGGTTGAGAGAGAGAAAGAGAGAGATTGGGGGTTAGGGGTTTAGAGGGAGGGAGGAAGGGAGTGATATTGGTATTTAGGGGTTGAGAGAGAGAGAGAGAGAGAGAGAGAGAGAGAGAGAGATTGGGAGTTAGGGGTTTAGATAGATAGAGAGAGAGGGGGGGGGATGAAAGGTGGGTGAGTTTGAGAGAAGGGGAGAGAGGGAGGGGGAGAGAGGGAGTGTGAGAGAAGGTGGTAGAAATATGGAGAGAGTGAGAGGGTGGTAAAGTGTTGGAAGGAGAGAGAGAGAGGGAGGGAGTGGGAGGGAGCTAGAGGTAGAGAAGGATAGAGGGAGGGAGATGAAGGAATGGTGGGAAAGTGAGGGGAAGAGAGAGAGGGAGAGGGATAGAGAGAGTGAGAGAGGGAGAGGGATAGAGAGAAAATGATGGGGAGAAAAAGAGAGGGAGGGAAGGAGGAAGATAGAGAGTTAAGATAGAGGGATGGGCAAAGGGAATGATTGGGGTAGGGAAAGAGAGAGATTAATGGAAGGAGAGAGAGAGATTTGTAGATCTAAGAAATGCCTTTCCACCTATATAAGGAGAATCAAAATATGAGTTCACAATCAAATTTTATGGCAAAAATAGTGAAGTCATATTCTTATGTAACAAAAAGGTGGATGCATTTTATTTTATTGGTCAAAAGATTCATAATATTATTTTACAAATAACAAAAAAATGGCGATGAATCATGAAAAACCTAAAACATAAAAGTTGTATATCTTAAAAATACCTTTCTAACGATATAAGGATCATCAAAATCCGAGTTTTAAATCAAAAGTTATGGTAAAAATAGTAAAAGAATATTTAAATGTAATAAAAGCGTGCACGCATTTTGATTTAAAATCTAAGTTCACGTGAAGATAGAATCTGATCCATGAAAAGGAGCCAAACCGTTGTGAAGAAGAAGAGAAATCATTGCAAGAGAGGAAGAAGACAAAAAAAAGTAGGGCATCGTCCTCTCTCCAAAGAACAAGAGCGATGGCATCAAAAAATCACTCCTAAGTACACTAAGGGGGGAGTGATGGTTACACCGATTCTATTCCATTGCAGATACACGCTAGCAAACGAGCGATAGTGAAAGTATTTGTTGCATATTGTTTTGTGAAGGTATTTGCTACATAAATTGTGAAGAAGTTGGATAGAACCATGAAAAGAGGAAATGATCTGCCTACGGTGCAAAGGAATTCGATCTGTGAGCCGTGTGAAGGGAACTGTCAAGAAGGGAGTTTATCTGTGTCTCCAAATTTTTTCCAACAATAAAGAAAATGGTTGGTGTGTGAGAACTAAACACCCATCTTCTAGAAACCCTTATCCTTAAGACCCATGAGATCAATGCACGTGAGGAAGGTGTCGTCAATTTCATGTTCATGGTATGATAGATCCGCAAAAAGAAAGCAATTCGTGTGAAAAAAATTACCGTCGAAAAAGGGCAATCCATCCAAGAAGTCCACGTAAGAAGTAATTCAATCCATGGTATTACGTCTTAAGAGAGTTTAAATGGGTCTTTTAATAAAAGTTCCTTTAGAAAAAAACAATTAGTGGAATTATAACTTAAAAAAAGGGAGTGTTTTTTAATGAAGTGTTTTTATGGGAAGGGTGAATCTATAAAGATGGGTAACACTTTTTGGCCAAAAGTGATGGTGAAATTTTGATGTTTTACTCATTTATTAAATCAAAACCCTCAAAACTCATATATACCTTGTGAATTCTGACACCCAACAAAAAATGAAATTGTAGGGAATTATATTGTCTTTCCACCTATATTTAATAATAATAATATTATTATTATTTACTATTCCAAAATTATATTTAATTATAGGTTTGTTCTTGTAAATTTCGAGAAAAGTTAACAAGTGGTTTGTGTGCACGTAAAATAATTTAGTGACAAATGCATAATTTTTGAAAAACAAATATATGAACATAATCTACACAAAAAACACTAGGGCGTACACATTTGGAAAATTATATTTTTTATTAATTTTTGAAACTGACCATTACAAATTTTAATCGCATTTCGTACACGTGTGTGCATGTAAAAATTTTTTTACTGGTTACAAAAATAAAATAAAAATCCTTTTTAAGATGACACATTGCTCTGGGGTGTATATTTGTTTTGAATTTTTTTGGTTGTGTACTTTCTATGTTGTTGATTTTTATTTGCATTGATTCGAAGTTGTGGACATGGTCTTGTAAGTGTATGCTGGAAAATAAAATAAAATAAAATATCATATGAAATTAGAAACCCGTAAATTATATGACAATGGATAGACAATTCGTTGGGGAATCCATCGGTATGAAGTCCGCCACCTAAGGTGTATCCCAAGATAGGGTTTAGGCCTAGCAAAGAGGGCAGTAAAATTAAATTTGTAGAAAATGGGGTTAAAACCTTGTTTTTCAAGCCCTCGATCAAGCTATTAGCTCGATTGAGGTTTTGAGGACTTTTTTAAATAGATTGATCGATGGTTTAGATACAGTTAAACTAAATGATCGATTGAGCTATTAGATCAATCAAACTATTTTTTACTTTCTATAGACTTCCCACGTACTTTTATGTGTTTTTTACTAATGACAATAGCTCGATCAAGAGTTAAGAAAACCCTCGATCTAGCTATTAAGCTCTATTGAGGGTGTTTTTAACTCTCGATTGATCTTTTTTAAATAACTCGATCGAGTGCTTGGTTAAAAGCTCGAACGAGGGCTTAAAAAAATCTTGATCGAGCTTGTTTTTGTCCATACTCGCGCCCTCCACTTACCAAAAAAGTGTTACCCATCTTCATGGGAACACCCGAAAGTCTTTACACCCGCGACATATTAAAAAGAGGTTAGAGGATTTGGTATGCTAAATGTTATTTTAATTTTTTTTTTGTGAAGAAGGATTTAAAACAATATATATATATATACTCTTGCATAAAAGTAAAGGGTTGTAGCCTCAAATTGAAGAAAGAGCTCAAATCTCCTAGATTGAAAGGAAGAGCAGAGATCCCTCAAGATCTTGCATTAAGGGGGTGCTAAGAAAACCTATGTTTTTTTAGGGGGCGATAAGGAAGAAAGGAAGAACAGAGCAGAGAAGGAATCTAAAGTCCATGGTCATCCTTAGCAGAAGACAAATAAACAATTAATACGAATAGTCATGGGTCAAAAGAAAAGACAAATTAGAGACATCAGAAGAAATATTAGAAGAGCAGAGGCATCATATCTTGGAGACGTTCAAGCTGAAGCTAATGCATTTGAATATCTTATCAAACCTTTGGATTTTGATGAAAGGGGGAGCAACATCTTGCATAAAGTAGCCACACTAGACCATGCATCTATGAGTGAAGCTGAGCATGAGGAAGTTCAAGAAATTGAACATGAATCTATAGTAACAGATTTGGAATATGTGAGTGAAGAAGATCATGTGGAAGTTCAAGAAATTGAACATGAATCTATAGCAGTAGATTCAACATATGTGAGAGAAGTAGAGCATGAGGAAGTTTAAGAAATTGAACATAAATTTGTAGTAGCAAATTCAGCATCTGTGAGTGAAGTAGAGCATGAAGAAGTTCAAGAAATTGAACTTGAATCTATACTAGCAAATTTTGACATTTGTGAGTGAAGCAAAGCAAGAGCATATAGTTGTTGGTGAATCCAACTATGAATGAATGCAAGTGGATGGTAGTTATAATGATGAAGATAACCTCTTAACAACATAGGTCTAAGAACTTGAACCAAAGTATGATGGTGAACACCTTCCTTATGAATGTTGGATGACTGTGCTACAACAAAACCAAACCATTCATGAGTTGTTGTTTGGAAGGGTAATCCTACTTGATAATGAAAACCATGTGGAAAATGAAAAGCTTGAAGTTGAAAATAAAGAAACATTTTTTTAGGAAGATTTGGTATTGATTGAGGATTGTCTTGCAAATCCAAAAGAAGATGAATATGACATCGTACATTCTAATTATGATATTAATATTGATGATTTTTCTAAGTATGCAGGTGAGCATCTAGTTGAAGAGCTGGAGGAATAAATCTACAACAAATCTCTTGTAGGTGTTAAAGGAAACATTGAATATGTTGTAAATCATTGGTTTTACAACAAGAGTTATGGAATTGAAAAGAGCAGTGCAGTTTTGCACACCCTAGATGCAAGAAGAAGAGATATCAAAAGTCTAAAGTATAGAGCGTGAAGAAGAATAAAAGCATTGAAAGCTTGAAATATTGGAGAAGAAAGTACATAAATAAGTTGCATCTACACATAGCAGCAAAGAAGGTGAAGATGAATATATTTTGTAAGCCTAGATGAGACATAGAACAAGAAGCATTCATTTTTTGTTTTTTGGAATCCCTTAGAGGTAGTATGTTTTAGTAGTAGTTTGATTGCTACAGTGGGGAGTGTTAGAAAATAGTAATTACTCCTTACATGTAAAGTTAGAAGTTCATTTCTATTATTAGCATTCTAGTTAGAGTCTAACATGCATTTGTTAGTCAGTTCACTCTAAGTTTAGAAATTCTAGGTTTTTCATGTCGTATGTGTTTAAATACAAGTTAATTGTAAGCATCAAGAATGATCATAAAGAGTAAGAGAATCAACTCGCTTTAGAATTGAATTCGCTAAATTATTTGTGTGCCTCTATTATATAAAATTCATCAAAACTGCACCATTTTGTTCAGAAGGCCAAGGATCGGAGAGAAGTTGCGGAGTGACTAGAGTATATGAACTACTTTTTCGGTTGCAACTTATGAGACTAAATATCTTCTTGGGTATGGAAGTTATGCCCATGACATGATTAATTTTTGTAGCTCTTCCCTTTGCACATTCACAAAATATCCATAAGACACAGTGATCCGGGAAACTACCCAAGGATCCAGTGACTAAAATGCATTTCAATGTGAGTATAAAAATGTCATCATGCTTGTCATTATTACATAATAATGTTGCAAATTCATAACATAATGCTTAATTAATGATTTAAAAACATAAATGAGCTAAATGCAACAATTATGACAATATTAAAATCAAAGCATGAAAAACACGACAAACCAAGCTTGTTAACGGAGTTCGTCCACAAAGGGACTATGTCTTCGGTTCCGCTTCTCTAATGAGGACCAATCATATTAATGTGGTCAAAATGATGGATGCACCAAAATACAATCTTCTGCAAGTACAATTTGGCTTTGAAAATATTTCCAAAGAAGCTTCACTAAAAATTTTCAAAAGCTCTCCCACTCGAAGAAGAATACTTAGCCTCACACAACTTCCAAGAATTTCGACCAGGAATTCTCCTCCAAAAAGACCCTAAGAAGACCTCCTCCAAATACCCCAAGACTTTGCCTTCATATAACGCAAATGCTTGGGATTATATAGCTTGATTTATCCCCATGGGGCATGATAAACATGGGCCTCAATTTTAGGCCATTCGTTGGGCTCCCAACAACTTGGTTACAACCTCTTTCTAAAAACATATGTTGTTACAACCCACATAACATCATTGGTTACAACAACTTTATGACCATGGTGGTGTGCTTACCCTTCTTGGGAATAAATCCAAACTCACATATAAATAATGTTTTAACCTTTTTGTAGTGGTATACCATATGGTTATAACCTCCTTCCATGGTGGCAACTCAAAACTCCACTTTTAATATGGCTAAGCCCCATATGGCATTTGTTGGGGAACAAAATTTTAACCAAAATAATGTTCAACCTTCCTTTGGCATTTCCATTGGCATGTTGGAGTCACTTTGGCATAAATTCAAACTCCAACTTATAACCACCAACCATAATACGATGCATATAATATGGAATAGTTGTGTTGATGCCCTTAAAATCATAGCATCAATCAACAAGGGATTCTCCCCGGTAAGTAAGCCCAATTAGATTGCTCACCGTTTGGTATGGGGAATCCATCTGGTTAACGGCCCGACTACTGTGTAAGATTTAAATATTTTTTTTCCTTTTCATCGGTTGTAACCCGATCCACCGTTTATATATTTTATTTTTAAAGATGAAATGCAAGTGCTGTAATCTAAATGCATGCAATTAAACAAATCTGATCTAAAATTGTTTAAGCAAATTTAATCTATCCTTGCAAGGAGCAAATTTAAAGAATGAGTAATAAAATGGAAATGGAACCAAGGATTACACAGATAGTTGTTCTAATTAATAGAAGCATTTACAACAGAAAGTAAAATATTATCAAAGATAGCTTTGACAGAGATGAACATTCCATTACCCATTTTACACAGAAATTTTGCATATGAAAGTGAAAGCATTCATAACAGAGAAATAATTCAAATTAGTTAAGAACGATCTCATAGTCAATGTATGAATAACGAAGAAATAATTCGGCCAACATTCAACACATTCCCACAACAAAACTCCATGCACGCTTTCTTTAGGCAAAATAGAGCTTCCTTCATTGATGTAGCAAAGTAATTCACGTACAAAATTAGTTAGTCCTTTCACCTGCCAAAAGTCCTTGTTATCTTTTCTATCTCTATATTTCTAGATTTTACAAAATTTGTCTTTTCCTAAAACCTAACCCTAGGGAGACCCAAAAGTTTGTCTTCTAGTGCCTAAAGAGACAAAAGCAATTTCCAGCTGTTTTACAAAACATTTATACAATACAATAATTCCAGTTGTCTTTTACAAAATTTACAATAAAACAAACTAAATCCCAGATGGCGCCGCCACTTCAAACGGTATTTATATTTATGCTGAGGCGCCCACTTCAACAGGCATGATTGCTTCAACTTCTTTGCTTGCTTCAGCTGGGTTGTCTACACTTTCAATATAGCTAGTCCATTGGTTGATTTCTCTCATAATGGTGTTTCCCCGTGCAGAGATTGTCATTTTCAGCGCTATTTCATGCTTGCGCAGACCTGATTTAATGTTGGCTGCTCCTGCTATTGCTGCCTTGGTGATGCTTTCCAGAAAATAGGCATGGATGGAGGTCTTCCCAATGAATCGATGGAGGTTGTCAGGATTTAGGACATCTATCTTATTGATGTATTCTGTTTCGGCATTCAGCTCGTTTTGCAAATATGTCAAATGCTGCTCTCTTTTGGGAAACTCATAAATGGATTGAGGTAAAACCATGCTACATTTATGATAGGTTTCCATGATTTTTTAGTAGAATGCGTGACAGCTTTTGACGGTTTTCCAGATTTCAATACTTAGCTTTGTGCCACAATCCCTACAAAACTCAAGGACTCCACAATCCAAGTCCAATTCATCGACGGTCTTAACCCGTAGGTGCGCTGGGAAATCAGATTTCCCTTCCCTCTGTTCAAATTGCTTATTTATCTCCTCCAAGTGATGCGCATACTTCCTTTTTAGCTTCAACGCCTAGACTTCAATGGTTGTCATCCTTGTTATCATTTCTTTCACCCTGCATATCTCTCTTGAAATCAGCACCAGTGATTGATAAACTTTCCTCTGCATCTCGCATGCTTGTTCATGAAATGCGGTTAGGTCCTACTTCTCATTTGCAACCTTGAGTTGCTCTAATAACTACTCTTTTTCCCGTGTCATCCTGTCAAGTTGAGGCTTAAAGGATTTATTCAGCTGCACATTGTTGGCCTCAAGCTTCTCCAATTCTCCTACGCGAGCTTCTAGGTCTTTCTTCTCGCTTTCTGAGATTTCCAACTGTGTTTCTAGTGTGATATTTTCATCTTCAAGCCGTAGGATTTGCAAAGTTGTTTCTTTCTTTTCCTCTTGAATCTCTTTGTACTTCAATCTTAACTCATTGCCTTTTAACACCTCTTTCTGCATGTTCCCTTTTACTTTGAAACATAGTTCCTTGTACTTCCTAGCTTCTTCCACTAGACGATCAACATTATCTTTACTTGCTTGGGATGAAGCCATAGTACATGATGCCGTGAACACAGGATCGCTGTCAGTCCCTTTAACAAGTGGGGCTTCCGATACTATGATTTCTAATCGGCCCTCTCCAATTTTCATCTTCTTCTCTAATCTTTCTACAATAACCTTCTTCCTTTTATCAAAATAAACGGAATCCAGGTTGGCCACTTGGTGCTGCTTTGAAGGAGTATACAAGGTAAGTGCAGTCTGCAGCTTCCAATCGACGAACAGTAACACTCTCGGCCTTAGAAAAGGTAGAATGAAAACCCCATTAGGTGAATACATATATATACAACAGTGGGGATTAATTCCCATGGGTTGGCCAGTTGGAGGTTTAATGTGCACGGGGCTCAATGCAAACATCAATTACTCCGCATGGGTCTACAATGAATTCTCTCCAACTAACTCTTCTCATTTTCCAAAAAGGGGCTGCATCGTGGTCGGCGAGTCAACTGGTAATTCATGTGCTTTGGTCACAATTTTAAGGGCAACTCCTGCAACCAAAACGCTACGAAGGGGATTGAAACGGGGTCGGCGAGGGTTAAGTCAGCAGGATGTGCCATGGTCGGGAGAGTTAATCCTAACAATTGCGACCGAGATGCGTGACAAGGACTTTCAAAACTGAGGCCAAAGCATGGCGCGATATATCAGCAAAGTTAACGTCAAGACCCGTGCAACGGTCTGGAGAATTATTCCTAAAAACTGCAACCAAGGCTGGCTTTAGTACTACTGATAGACGCTTTTAGCTTTAAAACTTGCAACCGATTGACGCAAGTTTAAAATTTAACGAGGGCGCAGAATGGTATGAAAAGTTAAGGTTAAAACTTGCGCAATGGTCGGCGTTTTTATCATTAAAAACTACGACCAAAAACGACTGAAAGGAAAATTTGCCTTAGTAGGAAAAACAAAAAACTTGCTGAAGAAAAAGAAACTTGAAAGGTTGAAAAAAAAGTTCAAAAGGCCAAAGGACTTCTTCAAAAAAAAAGGAGGGGCCCCAATATTTACAAAATTTTGGGGGGGATGTTGCAGCAACAACAAGTTGGCATATAGTTCTAACCACTTGAAACTTATGCAAATGGGGTGTATTCATGGCATAAACTTGGCATTTTGTATACCCATTGGATTTTGTTTGAGCCATGTAACCTCCACCAAACATAAACCATGCCAAGAACATGAATCCACGTGACATGGCATAACCAATAACCATGTGGTAACTGTCGCTTAATATGGGGAGGTTCCAGGGTCAAACTCGCGGGCCTCCCATTATCACCATTGGTTAAACAAAAACACCAATAAAGGAATTGTATTCCATACAACTTACAAGAAGCATCTTGTGGTGCAATGGTAAAGCGTGGGGATGTTAATAAGGAGGTCATGGGTTTCAATCTTGGGCACAACCACAATAATTTTGGTGAACGTGGAAATAAACCGGCCATCCGAGACTTGGACCACCTCATCTGCTCCCGTCATGTGTCGGAGAATAATAAGTCCAAGTCACTACCACAAAGATGCCAACACATCTGCCAACTAAGTACCACATCAACAAGCCTGCCACATGTCATCACCTGATTAGGCCATGTCACTGTATGGATGCCATGTGGCACCTCCTTTGCGTTTTCCCACTATTTGTTGAAAACTTCAGAATGTGATACCTTGGCCATACAAGCTCCGATTGACACACCGTTCACACCATTTGAAAGCTATTGATAATATCTACGCAATGTCATACTTTTTTTCATCATTCAAGACTACAAATTTCTTACCACTTTTGATCGGTGAAGATCCTCCTAGATCATGCCTCCCCACTAGGAAGCTTTTGGAGCCCAAAATCATGGTCTTATTCAGAAGAAGAGTGAGGACAATCTATCTCCACTTGCCCTATATCCTTCATCCATCTTGCTCGAGCCATGATCACCTAGCTCAAAATCATAAAGATGAACACACCCATAAAACTGTTGACAAACTTAAATATGGATCCATTCCTACACAAATATGTGTTTAATGTTGTTGCCACCATCCAAGTACAACTGAATAGAAACATAATCAAGCATAAAACTAAAAATTCATATGTGTAATAAAATAAACCAATATGAACCTTGCCCTTCTTAGTAGGCTCTGATTTCCTTTCAACGATGCCTTCATGCTACAATTCCTCATGTCTTACCTGCGGTGTGACATTTATCAACATCTTATTTTTCCTTGTAGCAATCCTATACAAATCATGTTTCATCTTCTGAGCTCTTACGATGAACTCCACCCCATCCTTGAGGAGATGATACATGTTATGCTCCCTATAAAACACGGATTTCCTGTCATAAGGATATGGGATACCCAAAACAATCCCACATATATCGAGTTGAATCACATCCAATTCTATCTCATCCGTAAATTTACCAGAAATAGCAAAGAGAATCTTACAGTGCTTAGATACATGTAAACAAGAATTCTCATGAATCCATGCCAATGGATAAGGTTTTGGATGTGGTTTAGTCTCCAACCATATTTTCCTTACAATGTCTTCAGAGATAAGATTAACTTGATCTATCCACTATCTACAAGTGTATCAATCTTACTGATGGGAAATCACTTGAATATGGAACAATTCCATCTTCTTCTTTTCATCATGGCTCAAAACAACAAAAGTAGAATCATATGAACAACTAGCAGTAGAATTGTTGCCTCGAAGAATCATGGCCATTATCATGGATTCATCTCTTGAGCCAGATGCAATATCCTGAATTGTAGCAACAGTCTTCTTTTCACCTTTCTTATGCTTATCCCACTTCTGTTTTAATTTTGGGTGCAACTTCCAACAACGATCCTCATCATTGCGCTTCTTTGTACAACGAGAACAAGTAGGTTTCTCATCCTCCTCCTTCACATTAGTTTCCCTTTTGAACTTGCCTTCTTTCAGCTGCAAATATTCCTTCGAAGAAATTCCATGGTCATTCCTTTTAGTTGCCTCAATGTGAATAGATTGCACACTAACTTCATCAATGTTAGTTGTATTAAACATAAGTAGATGATGCCTTAAATAATCATGTAATCCACCTACATACTTCAACAAAATTTCATGTGTGTACTAAGGAAAAGCCAACATAATGCTTTCTTCTAGAATTCACAAGTATAATATTGCACCCCCTGTCCTTTGTGTTTCCTTAATTTCTTCAAATCCATAATGGCTTGCTTCATGTATCCTAGAGGACATAGTTGCTTCTTCAATGTAGATACAAATTCAAACGAAGATGAGATTATTGTCCCTTTTGTAAGGAGGTCTTGTTGAACCATACTCTCCCACCAAATTAAAATAGTGCTTCCCAAGTGAAGAGTAGCGATTTGAACCTTTGTAGACTCATCCACAATTTGTTGAACCCTGCAGTAAACCTCAATTTGTTTGATCGAATTATCAAGTTTTTCTGCATCCAATTCTTCGTTATATATTGGAAAATCAAATTTTACATCAAGCTTCAATAATGGCTTCTTAAAAGAATATTTTTTATGAAAACTAGAATGATGAGAAAAAAAGGAAGAAGAAGAGCTTGAACTTGAAGATGGAGATGGAGGTTCAGGAGGGTCTACTCCATTCCTCAGTTCACATGAGCATCATTCTCTATTTTTGTTTCCTTCTTCTTTTCCTTCTTTTCCATTCTCTTTTCATAGTTTGCAAACAAATTTTGTACCTTGTTTGCCATCTGATAGAAGTCCTTATGGAAATCCTTTGCGTTGTTTGCAAAAAGGTCTTCATCTTCCATTTTATTTATTTGATGTGCACATCTAATATCTGGTTTGAAAGGATCGAGTTTTCCTTCACCTGCTTTAAGTTTGGACCTAGTAAGCATCCACACTCAGAATGCGGTCAAACCTGCTCTAATAGCAACTTGATCTAGGAAACAACCCAAAGATCCAGTGGCTAAAATGCATTTCAATGTGAGTATAAAATTGTCATCATGCTTGTCATTATTACATAATAATGTTGCAAATTCATAACATAATGCTTAATTAAATATTTAAAATCATAAATAAGTTAAATGCAACAATTATGACAATATTAAAATCAAAGCATGAAAAACATGACAAACCAAGCTTGCTAACAAAGTTCGTCTACAAAGGGACTACATCTTTGGGTCCGCTTCTCCAGTTAGGACTGATCTTATTAATGTGGTCAAAATGATGGATGCATCAAAATACAATCTTCGACAAGTAAAATTTGGCTTTGGAAATATTTCCAAAGAAGCTTCACTAATCTTCTTCAAAATATCTCCCACTCTAAGAAGAATGCTCAGCCTCACACAATTTCCAAGAATTCCCACCAAGAATTCTCCTCCAAAAATACCCCAAGAAGACCTCCTCCAAAGACCCCAAGGCGTCGCCTCCGTACAATGAAAATGATTGGACTTATATAGCTTGATTTATCCCCATGGGGCATGATAAACATGGGCCTCAATTTTATCCCATTCGTTGGGCTCCTAACGACTTGGTTACAAATTCTTTCTAAATACATATGTTGTTACAACCCACATAACATCATTGGTTATAACAAATTTATGACCATGGCGGCGTGCTTCCCCTTCTTGGGAATAAATCCAAAGTCATATATAAATAAGGTTTTAACCGTTTTTGGAGTGGAATACCATATGGTTATAACCTCCTTCCATGGTGGTGCCTCAAAACTCCAATTTTAGTATGGCTAACCACCATATGGCATTTGTTGGGGACCAAAATTTTAACCAAAACAAGTGACATGGGATGGCGATATCCCTGTCGATATTGTCAAAAGATTGAATTTGTTATATTGTCTAAGATTGAAGTTTTTATATTGTTTATGTACAATTTGGTAAGCTTTGTCCATGAAACATGAAAACACCTTGTATATATGTATTGCACTCTGTTGGCATGGGATTAGTGCGCATGAAGTGCGGAAGCCGATAGTTGCGAAAGGGATAATCCGCGAAAGAAGGGTCATTTGCAGAGAACGAGGAAGTACAAAAGTAGTTTAGTTTCTTAGAATTGGTCATGTGGACCATTTTGTAACCACTTAGTTTTGTATAAATAGGAGTATGATTGTAAGCCTAAGGGCATCCGGTGATGAATAGAGCAAGCAATATTTTGAGTTTTGATCCAGTTGTTGATCTGTTTTGTGTCCGCGATATGATGTATTGACTGTTTCTGCGAAGGTCATTCCGCGGGTTTTAATGAATGCATGAAGATGTTCGATTATGGTTCTATCTCTATCTTTGTTTCTGTTAGATGATGAGCGTGAATGTTTGTGAGATATTTAATGCTGTGGGGGTTTGGTAATTGTTATTCATGCTAATGAGTAATTAGATCATGTTGATGCGAATGTCTATTATGTGTTGATTCTGCGAATGATGAAATTCTAGCATAGTGCGGAAGATATAATCTCTGGTTTCTATAGTTGCAATGTATGTTTGATGCATGTCCTCAACTCCACTACGGAAACTTGGTTCCTGCAGCCCCTTTGTGCATCTCGGGTGAGACTTCACTCACTCTGCGAGTGTTGATGGAAAGGGTAAAACCTTTCTGGGCAGTGCGTAAGGGAGTTTTGTTGATGGTTTGTTGACGACAGTGCTAAGTGAACCCCTATCGAAAGTCGTTGTGTCAACAAATGGTTCTGTTGTTGGGACCCCGAAGAGGAAAAGAAGAGGATATGTTGTGGCACCCGATGAAACTGGAGATTCAAGAGTGGTTTGACAAAAAGATAGAGGAATTCACAGAAGGAGAAAAGAAAAAACCTAGACAGACGATAAGCAGTTGGTTGCGAAAGTACGTTTATTCAGATATCCACGAGATATTTTTCTGTGAATTCCCAGTACTGATGCACGAGTGGTTAGCGAAGCTAACATTCCAGAACCACCATTTCCAAAACACCGATCCTGACCATTGGACACCAGAACTGATTCGACAACTGAAATGTGTCGACAACACAGTATTAAGGGTTGTCGATTTCTGGGAGGATAGTATCCTAGAGGGATATATTATTGAGTTTGCAGTAGACACGATCAAATCGCACAACAACACGGAAAGGAATTTCTTCAAGGGACCAAGGGAAGGTTCTTGATGTTGCTAAAACTTTGGATTAAGATGCTCGTTTGCGAAAAGGGCATATTGAGGATGACTTCTGACGAGTAGAAAGATCATTGTGCGGAGATTGTGGGTATTGCATGAATACAGATCCGATAGAAAGATGCGGGGTAGATGGACATGAGTGACGATGAGTTTCTAAGGGAAGTTGACGAAGAGTGTGGTACCTTGAGGAGTGGGGTGATATTCCGGCGTCCTAAGAAGAAGAGAAGGACTAAGAGAGAGTCTCCTGAGAGGACCGGAACGGAAGACTCTGAAATAGGACCACAAGGGAGGAAGCGACCTTATTGCGACAAAGACGGTGACCAGGTTACCGCAGAAGCAAAAGAATGATAGATCGTAAGTTACAACATACCTGCAACTCCGCGCACTACCCATAATTTCATAGGAAGAAACAAAAGATATTTGCAAAGTTGCCCTACGTGTAGCGGTAAAAGTAGTGCATCAGTAAACAATAACAGTAGGAGCGTTAGAATGGCAGATGACACAAAAATGCCCACTTTCCAGGGGAATGGGACTGAGGATCCCGAGCATTATTGGTTTCTGTGGGAAGTAGGTCCAAGATGAAGATATAAAAAAGGGATAGCTAGGGACGACCCTTAGGGGTCGTGCACTAGATTGGTTTATGAAGTTTACAAGGGTTCTAGCAGGAACACCAGCCAAGTCATTGGAATAGATCAAAGCAGGAATGATCGATGAATTTAGAAAGCCAAAGTCGGAGCCGCAGTATGTCATCGAGCTCAAAGAAATCAAGCAATACCCAAATGTGCCAGTATGAGAATTTGATCAGCAGTACAAAATGCTGAGCGCAAAGGTAAGTTTTGGGATAAATGATATGCAACACAAGGAGTGATTTATCGCAGGATTGGTACCACACATCCGCAGACCACTAATGCAACAGAAGGTTGCAACCCAAGCAAAAGCATTGGAGATTGCGATGAAGCTGGGGGCTTCACCAATAGGCGAAATGTTGATGTATATGTAACTTCGGAATGTATTTCACCTATGTATTTCATTTATGTATATTGTACTCTTATAGAGATGCTATTATTCCTCTATACGGAAGTGTCGTCATTTGTATTGACAAGTGTCACAAGTGTCATAACTTGTCGATGGGTTATTAGACCATCATGTGTGGGGTCGGCCCTGATTAAGTTAACCATGGGTTATTAGACTGAGTTAGGCAAGTCGACCCTGTTGGTTTATTTGGCAGGACAGGGTCTGTATAAATAGAGATTGGGAGATTTCTATTTGATCATATAATTACTCACTCTTCCATCACTCGGAAAGTGGTGCACATGTGAGGAGGAGGATTAGCTTCTAGGAGAAGACTATCTCTTGTACTTTGGTTGTACTTTGCTTATATCATTGCTCTTTCTATCTCTGAGGAAGTTGTGGGGTTTTTCACCTTTATGGTTTTCCCCAGTGAAACTCTGTGTCTATTGTCTCATGTGATTGCTTGGTGTGATTGATATGCATTGTTATGCTTGATATGTTGTACATGGTATTCTCTCAGTAAAGATCCTAGAGTATATTGAATTAATCCTCAAAAATTAACATGGTATGAGAGCTTCCTTGAGAAGAAGACATTGTGCAGTGGCAGAAACTAGGTTTTCTTGTTTATTGGGTTTCTCTCCACAGATTTTGGAAAAGCAGTAAGGTAGATTGACTCTACTCATCAAGGAGAATCTTTCTGTCCAATCAGAATTCAATTCCAGGCACTTTTAGTTTTGGCCCTAAAATTTAGTGTTTCCACAAAAATAGGAATTTCTGAATTCCGAGGACATAGCTGGAAGCTCCTTGGAAAACTTGAAGTTTAGAGCTTTGGATCAAGATTTTTGGTTGGGTGAAGCTTCGGGAAACTCAAACCCTAATTATGGGTCCTCCTAGTGAATCCGGGAAGACTAAAAGGCATTTCTAAAGGGTGAAGCTTTGCAGATTTCAAATTCTAAATGTACCAGACTGACCAGCTCATCAAGATGCATCTTTCTATCCTTTCAGAAAGTTGAAAATCACATTTTGAATTTTTAGGGCTTCTCTGACAAACCCTAATCTAGGACCAGATCCAGTTTTTAGCAAATCAAGTAGTAAGATCTAAATCTTTTATTTCCATTTGAGTTTCTCAAAAAACCACACCAAGCTTGAAGGGGCTGATAACTTCCGAGCATGGAAGTATAGGATTAAGTTAATCCTAGAAGAAAATGAATTCGACACTTACATAAGTGAAGAGGTCCCTGTTCCAGAGGGAGAAGAGGCTAAGGCCTTACATAAGAAAAACTTGGTCAAGGAAAAGAGGATCATTGTTGATTCTATCAAAGACCATCTCATACCACATGTGTCATCTTTGAAGGCACCCCAGGAGATGTTTGATTCCTTGACCAAGCTATTTGAAGGAAATAACATAAATCAAAAGATGACTCCGCGGAACCAATTGAAAGGGGTAAAGCTTCAGAATGGAGAGACCATTCAATCTTATTTCTCTAAGGTCTTTCAGATCAAGGAACAACTTGAAGCTGTAGATGAAGTGGTGGATAAGGGTGAAGTTTTCATGCCCACTTTGATTGGCCTACCTAGGTCATGGGATTCCTTCATTCAAGGAATATGTGCAAGAAGGAAGTTGATCTCCTTCAATACACTATGGGAGGAATGTTCACAAGAAGAGGCTAGGCTTGTAGCTCGAGAAGAAAAGATGGGAAGTGAAGATCAAGCTCTCATAGCTCACACCAAAAGAAGCAAGCCCAAGAAGGAGCACTCTTATCACAACAAACCTCTTCAAAAGGGTAAGAAGGATATGAGATGCTTCACATGTAATGAGAAGGGACACTTTGCTGTAGACTGTCCTAAGAACAAAAAGGGCTCCAACAACAACAAGAAGAGATATCATGCTCATGCTGCTGAGGATGATGAACCTCCCAAGAAGAAGGCTAGAGTAGAAAGTGATGACTCATCTAGTGAAGATGAATATGTTCTAATCACTATTCTCACAGGTACTAACTCTCATGGATGTAATGATTGGCTTATTGATAGTGGGGCTTCCAAACACATGACTGGGTTTAAAGAATCTTTTGCAAATCTATCTGAACATGAGTCACCCCATAAGGTGAAACTTGGGGATGACTATCAATATCCTATCAAAAGAAGTGGTGAAGCCTCCTACAACCTAGACTCTGGGAAGTCTTTGAAGATGAAAGATGTTCTATATGTACCTGGGCTCAAGAAGAACCTACTCTCCATATCTGCATTGGATGCAAAAGGCATGAGGGTTGCATTTGTAGATGGCCAAGTCCTAATGTGGCCAAAGGGTAAAAGTATAGATGATGTAATAGTGATTGGAGAGCAAGAGGGAGGATTGTACAAATTGAAGGGACAACCTGAACATGCCATGGTACATGAAAACATGGAGCCAAGTGAACTTTGGCATAGAAGGCTTGCACATGTGCACTATAGAGAACTACCAATTGCGAGCAAAGCTGTAGAAGGTCTTCCTGAAATCAAGACAAAACATGATGGTATTTGCAAAGGATGTGCAAAAAGAAAGAACATTAAGAATGCATTTCGAAGCAGTGAAATCAAAGCTAAAGGGATCTTGGAAATTATCCACTCCAATGTATGCGGTCTGATGTCATCCAGTTCTCTGAGTGGGTATGTATACTATGTCTCTTTCATTGATGATTTCTCTAGGAAGACTTGGGTTTATTTCTTGAAGACCGAAGATGAAGTGTTTGATAAGTTCAAGGAATTTAAAGCCTTGATGGAAAATCAAACTGATAAGAAGATCAAGACCTTCATATCTGACAATGGTGGAGAATTCACTTCAGGTGATTTCAAGAAACTATGCAGTGATTCAGGGATTAAGAGGGAGTTGACTGCTCCCTACAATCCACAACAGAATGGAGTTGTAGAAAGGAAGAATAGAAAAATCATGGAAGCATCACGGGCAATGCTGCATGACCAGGATCTTCCTATGCATCTATGGGCAGAAGAAGCTAGGACAATTGTATATGTGCAGAACAGAACACCTCACAAGATATTGGACAACAAGACACCAGAAGAGGTATTCTCTGGTAAGAAACCTGAAGTAATCCATCTCAGAATATTTGGTTGTCCAGTATACATTCATATTCCAAAGGAAAAGAGGACAAAGCTAGATCCTTTAGGAAAGAAGGGCATCTTTGTGGGGTACAGTGAAAGCTCGAAGGCTTACAGAATATACTTTCCAGGGTTCAAGAAGATTGATGTCAGCAGGGATGTAACATTTGATGAAAACTCAGCTTACATCAAATCAAAGAAGACACCTATTGAAGATCATGAAGAACCAAAGGAAAACAGATTTCAAGACACCATCATGACTGAATCAATTCCAGAAGCAGATCGTGAAGTTGAAGATCCACAAGAACCTGTAGATCCACCCCGTGAGAAGAACTCTCACAAGAGGAAACCTACATGGGCTAAAGAGCTAATTCAAGATGCAGAAAGGTATGGCATTCTAGAAGAAGAACACAGAGAAAGGAAAAGGACTAGATCTCATACCAGCTATGTTTCCCTACTCTGTGATATTATGAACAAAGAACCTTCCAGTTATGAAGAAGCAGCGGAAAATAAAGAATGGAAGGATGCTATGGTCAAGGAATACCAATTGATCATGAAGAATGATGTTTGGGATGTAGTCCCAAGACCTGAAGGGAAGTCTGTTGTGACTTCCAAGTGGATCTACAAGATCAAGCATGCTGCAGATGGCAGCATAGAAAAGTATAAAGCGAGATTTGTAGCTCGTGGCTTCTCTCAGAAAAAGGGAATAGACTATGAAGAAAATTTTGCTCCTGTATCTAGATACACCTCCATCAGATCGGTACTTTCTCTAGCTGCAGTGATGAAATGGAAGATACATAAGATGGATGTCAAGACAACTTTCTTGAATGGTGTAGTCGAGGAGGAAGTGTATGTGGAGCAGCCACTTGGTTTTGAGACACATGACAGGGATTCATATGTGTGCAGACTGAAGAAAGTCTTGTATGGCTTGAAGCAAGCTCCTAGGACTTGGTATGGTAGGATAGACAACTTTCTATCCAGTTTGGGCTTTACTAAGAGTAAAGCAGATTCCAACCTTTACTTCAAGGTTGAGGAAGGAAATCCTGTGATACTACTCTTGTATGTGGATGACCTATTTGTAACAGGAGAGGATGGATTGATTGCCGATACCAAGAGGAAGCTTGCTGCCGAGTTCGAGATGAAGGACTTGGGTATGATGCACTACTTTCTAGGCATGGAGGTGTGGCAGAGTGCAGATGGAATCTTCCTTGGACAAGGGAAGTATGCAGTAGAGATCCTGAAGAGGTTCGGGATGATGGAATGCAAGGCCATGGCCACACCTATGGCATCGAACCTGAAGCTTCTGTGTGATGCTTCATTTGATCCGGTTGATGTCATGATGTATCATCAGATGATTGGTTCCTTGATGTACCTGACGAATATGAGACCAGATATTTGCTTTACGGTGAACACATTGAGCCAGTTCCTGATAGATCCCAGAGGTGTTTACCTGGTTGCTGTAAAGCATATTCTGAGGTACCTGAAGGGTAAAATTGATTATGGGCTCAAGTATGATGCGAATCAAAAGTTTAACCTACAGGGTTATGTTGATTCAGATTGGGTAGGTAGTGCTGCAGATAGGAAGAGCACATCTGGGTGTTGCTTTAGTATGGGATCAAGTGTGATCTCTTGGTTTAGCAGGAAGCAGTCTTGTGTAGCACCGAGTACAGCCAAAGCAGAGTATGTTGCAGCTTGATCGGCTAGTTGTGAGGGAGTATGGCTCCGGAAGCTACTGTCTGAATTATTTGATCTCCCACTGGAGGCTACTGCTATCTTTTGTGACAACCAGAGTTGTGTGAAGCTGTCTGAGAACCCGGTGTTCCACGATAGGTTGAAACACATTGAGATCAAATATCACTATATCAAGGATATGGTACAGAGAGGAGTAGTGAAGCTCCTATATGTTGCGATGGATGAGTAGGTTGCAGATGTGATGACGAAACCACTAGCCAGAGTGAAGTTTGAGTACTTTAGGGAGAGGCTTGGTGTTCTTCAGATTGACGACACTTTGAGGAAGAAGTGATGGATACATTTGTTGGAAGCTATTCCAAGCATGGTGAGAGGAGGATCCTTCCCATGACTATGGATGTAAGCGCTGGATGATGAGCATCAGGACTATGCTCTGGTTACTGCTTTGTATATGCATCATGTTGGATGCTTGGTATGATCGGTTGGATCATGTATATGTATATGCATCATGTTGGATGCTTGTTATGATTAGTTGGATCATGTATATGTATATGCATCATGTTGGATGCTTGTTATGATCATTTGGATCATGTATATGTATATGCATCATGTTGGATGCTTGGACCATGTATCTATATATGTATCATGTGGATACGTTGTATGATCAGGTAGATCATGTATGTTGATATATATCAGGTGGATACATTATATGATCAGGTGGATCATGTATCTGTGTATGTATCAGGTGGATACATTGTATGATTAGGTGGATCATGTATGATGATATTTATCAGGTAGATACTTGGTATGCATCAGGTGGATGCATTGTATGATCAGGATGATCATGGATGACGAGCTTCAGGATGTTGCTCCAGATGACATGCATCAGGACGATGCAGTGATGATGATCAGGATGATCATGTACATTAGGACGATGTATGGTGAGTATCAGGTTGATACTCTATGGCCGTGGACAGGTTGTGCAAGGGTAGCATGTAATAAGTCCTAGAGATCTGGACAGGTTGTGCTAGTCATGTAAAAGGCCTCAGATGCTCTTTAGAGATCTTGCTTGGAAAGACACTCTTTTAAGGTTTTGCTAAACCACATGTAATAAGTCCTGGAGATCTGGACAGGATGAAAAAGGCCTCAGATGCTCTTTAGATATCTTTCTTGGCAAGACACTCTTTTAAGGTTTTGTGGGGACTATATGTAATAAGTTCTGGAGATCTAGACAGGATGAAAAAGGCCTCAGATGCTCTTTAGAGATCTTCCTTGGCAAGACACTCTTTTAAGGTTTTGTGGTACGGGTCACATGTAATAAGTCTTAGAGATCTGGACAGGATGAAAAAGGCCCTAGATGCTCTTTAGAGATCTTGCTTGGCAAGACACTCTTTTAAGGTTTTGTGACAATCACATGTAAAAGATCCTGGGAGATCCAATAGGTTGATCTATGTGCTCGTAAAATGCCTAGGATGCTCTTTCGAGGTTTTGTTGACGCAGTAATCAGTCCTGAGGATTCCACAGTATGGCCAATGATGATGAAGACCTATAGGTAGTGGGCCTACATTCAGTATGAAAAAGGACTGTCTCTGTAGAACCTCCTATGACGAGTAGATCGGAGATTGATTGAGATAGCAACAGCAGTGATGATGTCGATGATTTGAGGACGATGATTCATTAATGATGATCCAGAGAAGAAGACTTGTACTAGTAGATCTGTGTCGAGAAATACCTTCCTAGTTAAGAGGGAGTGTTGATGTATATCTAACTTCGGAATCTATTTCACCTATGTATATTGTACTCCTATAGAGATGTTATTATTCCTCTATACGAAAGTGTCATCATTTGTATTGACAAGTGTCGCAAGTGTCGTAACTTGCCGATGGGTTATTAGACCACCATGTGTGGGGTCAGCCCTGATTAAGTTAACCATGGGTTATTAGACTGAGTTAGACAAGTCGGCCCTATTGGTTTATTTGGCAGGACAGGGTCTATATAAATAGAGATCGGGAGATCTCTATTTGATCATATCATTACTCACTCTTCCATCACTCAGAAAGTGGCGCACATGTGAGGAGGAGGATCAACTGCTAGGAGAAGACTATCTCTTGTACTTTGGTTGTACTTTTCTTGTATCATTGCTCTTTCTATCTTTGAGGAAGTTGTGGGGTTTTTCACCTTTATGGTTTTCCCCAGTGAAACTCCATGTGTCTATTGTCTCATGTGATTGCTTGGTGTGATTGATATGCATTGTTATGCTTGATATGATGTAGATGTTATTCTCTTAGTAAATATCCTAGAGTATATTGAATTAATGCTCAAAAATTAACATGAAATGGGTTTGGGCATGGATCGAATATAGGCGCAGCTGGAAAACTTAACGATCCAACTGCAAGATATGAAGAAAGGAAAAGAGGCTCACGAAGATGTCTAGTGCACTAGGTGTAGGACGGAGGGACACCACAAGGATCAGTGCCCAGAATTTTGAGAATATTTGCGATCCGTTGCACCAAATCCCCTCAGTCAGGGAGGGTTTCCTTGGTGTCGTGTCTGCTAGACGAGAGGCCATCGACCAGAAGAGTGTGTGTATCTACAGAAGATAGTGTGTATTTGCAGAAATAGTGTCAAATCCAGAGAACTTGTATTGCAAGTTCTGTAAATCGGTCGGCCACGATGAAAACAACTGCAGAGCTTATGGCCTACTCCAGGAGGGGAATGCGGCTGCATAATTCATGGAAGGAGAAGAACAACCACTGGGTCAACAACAAAAACAGTATAATCAACCACCGTCTCAGTATAATCACTAATTGCAGCAATATGATCAGGGGAAGTATGGGAAAACGCAGTATGCTCAGCCACAGTATTCGGCACTGCAGTATCTGCCACCACAGTACCCACCATATGGGCCACTGCAATAGCTGCAGTATGGGAAACCGATGTACCCATAATATGTCCCATCGTGTGGAGGTGCTAGAGGAGGATTCCGTGGAGGTCGAGGTGCTGGCGCAGGACAAGGAGGAGTTGCTGGAGGAGGACGGGGACCGATTATATGTTACAAATGTGGGAAGTAGAGGCATTATCAGAGGGATTGCTTGAATCCAGCACAACAGTGCACTTATTGCAGCGTTGTGAATCATGGCGTTGAAGATTGTCCGTAGCTCATCGCAAAATGGTAGACTAAGAATCTGTCACCACCTCCACAGAACTAGAAATGGAATCCACCACCAGCTGTACAGATGATATCAACGGAGTCTTGGAGACACATGCGACTGTTGGAGTAGTGACACGAGGAGGAGCTATGACAGGAACTGACATGTCACAGGATACTGTCCGACCAAAAGCATGGAAACATGTCACCTTTGACGCGGAGGTCGAAAGGGATGTTTTCTTGGAAGCGTAGAAGGCGATGAGACAGAGGAGGCAGTTACCTCTTCAAGAAGAAATTATCTATGATATGCCACCGACGTTCGACGTGACGAGGTCGCAAGGGAAGGCTAACACCTTAAAATCCTTCTTGAAGAGTTTCCTGGAGTTGGAAAAGGATCAGGATGCACTGGAAGACATATCCAATCTATTGAATCGACGGGAGGGTACACGCCAGGAGCAAAAGTTCAATCGCATACAAAAGAGGAAGAAAGGAAGAGAGATGTGAATGTCGACACAAATTGGAGAATTTGATGTCGACTCAATTATCTTAGACTTGGGGTTGTACGTTAACATTCTGACCAAGAAGACATGGGAAACAATGGGGAAACCACAGTTGGCCTGGTCACTTATACAACTGCGATTAGCAAATCAGAGTAAGGTTACTCCACTTGGTCGAGTGTACCAGCTTCCAGTTGAGATCGAGGGACTCAAGACTTACACAGATTTTGACGTAATCAAAATTGTGGATAATAGCATCCCCTACCCGGCGCTGCTATGGATAGACTGGGCGATGGATAATCTATCTATTATCAACTTCAAGAAGTGGACTATGTCATTTGAGAATCGCGAGATGAGGATCGTTGCACCTCTTGACCCTGCAGAAGGGAAGCGATATGTTGAACCAAAAAGAGATGAATTTATGGAGGGATGGGATAGTGTATACAATATATCTGAGGATTACATTAATCCTACTGCAGATGGAGAATTGGGATGGCGTAGTGTCAATTCGGCATCGTCAGATTTGGATGAGGCACTCGAGAATTGGAAGAACCAACTACATGAAGTGTCATTTAGAAGGTGTGCAAGGATCACTCAGTCACTGCGAAGGGTAGCCACCAACAAATGTGAGCTACCACCATACGAAGGATTTCCCAATTTGGCTACATTTCTCACGGAGTTTGAGGAGAAAGTGGCGGAACCACAATGTCTATTAGCCTTGGAGGAATCCTTGAAGGCTACTCCCACACGCTGGTGGGTGGCGCATAAGTCTAATATCACAAACTGGCCACTATGTCGACACCTCATGGAGGTTAGGTTTGGCAATGCGTTAGGATATGGAAAAAGGAAATATGATGGGAAATGAGATCCACAGGAACATTTGAATGCATGTCAACACCAATGGGGCTCACGAGCGAAGTAGGAATGGGTACATGCATTTGTTCACACACTGGATGAAATGCCGCAGAGTTGGTATGTCGCAACAGAACTGCGACGCGGAACGAATTCTTGGGAGCAGCTAACAATTGGCTTCAGCCAAATGTTTTGTTTCTCAGATGAGAACCCCTTCATCCATAGTGCGCTACAAGTGATCCACGAGAAGCCATTTGAAGCAGTACCTACAGAGAAACCATTAGAAATTCGCTGGACTGCAACACCTTAAATGATGATGGAGTGCTATAACATCATAGGAGAGCCGAATGATGAGGATGATCCTAGAGCTACGTATGCACTAGAGTCATAAGGAAGTCGGAGTGTCGAGGCACCAAAAATACCTTTTGACAAATTCCAACAACTGCTGAAGATCAAGAAAGTAAATATTGGGTCGGAGGAGAACCTGAAGTTCGCAAGAATTGGGGATTATTGGGATGATTCGATTATTGCAAAGATGACTGATCTGTTGCATGAATTTCAATATCTGTTCCCAATGAAATTCTCGAAGATGAAAGGAATTTCTGGGGACTTAGGTGAAATGAAGATCCCCCTGAAACCCGATGCGAAGCCAGTCAAGCAGCGGCCCTACCGGTTGAATCCAAGGCACAAGGAGAGAGTACAGGTTGAGATTGTGAGAATGCTGGACGCAGGAATTATAGAACCAATAATGGATGAGTTCGAGAAGTACATGACACCAAACCAGCGAAGTCAGAAGGGATCAACAACAACTACAAGAAGTGAGAACACAAGAACATACAGTGACACCGCGACACAACGGAGCTAGCCGCGCCTAAACGAATGAACAAATAATAATAATAAAATGGACTACCACAAATCACAACAGGCATCTATCAGCAAGGCATTGGTCGGCAGTAGCAGCATTGGTTGACAGAGGGATCGCAACATCAAGGGACTTGGTGCGAACGAGTCAAATCCCGTCATAAATCCGGCAGTTAAACCACAACGGACAACAGCAAAAACGAAAAACTGAAATTTAATAGCCAATGCATGCAATAGATTTGGAAAATCACCGCTAGATTTGGTAATCCTAGTCCAAAATCGGTTGGATGCGGCCAACCAATGCTATAAATATAGAAAACGAGGCAGTGAACTGCATTGTTTGAGTAAGTCAGAGTTTGCAGAGCCGCATGGAAGTGTATGTTTCGAGTACCAGCATCGAACGACCCCAACCCACACCAGTTGTATAGGAGCAACCTGAAGTTATGTCTGGAATACCACTCAAAAAGAAGAGGGGAACCAATCGGCCACCAAACACTAACCGTGCACCGAAGAAAGGAACCCAAGCCTTAGCACGGTTCGTCGATGAAGAGGTAGGTACTTCAGGCGCTAAGGTCTTGCAAGTAGGGAATCATGTCCCAAGGAAATTAGAGTACGTTCCTCCATGCCGGAGAGAGGCACCAAAGATACGGATGAACAAGAATGAAAGGTACACTATTGTGATGTCGTCGGTACTGCAAGGAGTTCCTGAAGTCGCAAACATTGTGCCCAATCTACAGAATTTAACGTATACTAACCATGACCTTGTGACTCTTCCAGAAAGACTGAAAGCCTACGTTGACGTCCCTCACTGTTAAATTTTGAGCATTAATTCACAATACTCTTGGATCTTTACTGAGAGAATAACATATAGAGTATATCAATGCATAACAATCACAATAAGCATGACAAGAATCACAAGAATCAAAAGCATGAGAGACAAGAGACACAGAGTTTCTGTGGGGAAAACCCTAAGGTGAAAAACCCCACAACTTCCTCAGAGATAGAGAGAGCAATGGCTCAACCAAGGTACGACCAAAATACACTTGAGATAGTCTCCTAGTAGCAGATGATCCTCCTCCTCACTAGTGCGCCACTTTCTGAGTGAGAGAAGTGTGACTTTCCGAATGAATCAAAATAGAGATCTCTCGATCTCTATTTATACTAACATGTTTTCCCAGTGACCTTATGGGGTCGACTTGTCTAGCTAGGTACATCCACAATATAATATATATTTCAGGGTCGACCCCACACATGGTGGTCTAATAACCCGTCGCCAAGTACACACACTTACGACACTTGTCAATACACATGACGACACTTCCTTATAGAGGAATAACACATCTCTTATAAGGGTACAATAAATATATATGAAATACATAGATGAAATACATTCCGAAGTTACATATACATCAACACTCCCTCTTAACTAGGAAGGTATTTCTCGACACAGATCTGCTAGACAAGCCTTCTTCTCGGGATCATCGTCATCATCATCGTCACTGCTGCTGCTATCTCAACCAATCTCTGACTCTACTCATCATAGGAAGTTCTACAGAGCCAGTCCTTTTTCATACTGGACATAGGCCCACCACCTATAGGTTTTCGTCATCACTGGCCATACTGTGGAATCCTCAGGACTTATTACGTGCATCACAAAACCTCAAAAGAGCATCCCAGGCTGTTACGAGCACACAAATCTACCTATAGGATCTCCCAGGGCCATATTATATGTGACCTCACCACAAAACCTCGCAAGAGCATCCCAGGATGTTACAAGCACACAGCTCTACCTATAGGATCTCCTAGGGATAGATTATATGTGGTCACCACAAAACCTCACAAGAGCATCCCAGGCTATTACGAGCACACAGCTCTACCTATAGGATCTCCCAGGGACAGATTATATGTGGTCATGGAAAAACCTCGCAAGAGCATCCCAGGACTTATTATGGGCACACAGCCCAACCTATCGGATCTCCCAGGGACATATTATATTCCATAGGAAAAAACCTCGAAAGAGCATCTACCAGATATCCCAGGGCCAGATTATATGCCATAGGAAAAACCTCGAAAGACTATATGCAGATCTCCCAGGGCCAAATTATATGTCCTCCCAGAGAAAAACCTCGAAAGAGCATTTGCCATATATCCCAGGGCCAAATTATATGCCATAGGCAAAACCTCGAAAGAGCATTTGCCAGATATCCCAGCACCAAATTATATGCCATAGGCAAAACCTTGAAAGACTATCTGCAAATATCCCAGGGCCAAATTATATGCTCATCTGCACAACCTGATCCACGGCCATAGAGTATCAACCTGATACTCACCATACATCATCCTGATGTACACATGATCATCCTGATCATCATCACTGCAACATCCTGCTGCATGTCATCTGGAGCAACATCCTAAAGCTCGTCATCCATGATCATCCTGATCATACAATGCATCTACCTGATGCATACCAAGTATCTACCTGATACATATCATCATACATGATCCACCTAATACAAATACAAATACATGATACATATCACCATACATGATCCACCTGATCATACAATGTATCCACCTAATACAAATACAAATACATGATACATATCACCATACATGATCCACCTGATACATATACAGATACATGGTCCAAGCATCCAACATGATGCATATACAAAATACATACAAATGATCCTACTGATCATATCCAGCATCCAACATGATGCGTACATACATATAAATGGTCCAATTGATCATATCCAACATCCAACATGATGCATACATACATATACATATAAATGATCCAACTGATCATATCCAGCATCCAACATGATGCGTACATACATATACATGATCCAGCTGATCATACAAAGCAGAAACCAGAACATCATCCTGATGCTCATCATCCAACGCTTACATCGACAGCCATGTGAAGGATCCTCCTTCCAACATACTTGGAATGGCTTCAACAAATGTGTCCATCACTTCTTCCTTGAAGTGTCATCAATCTGAAGAATGCCAATCCTTTCCCTAAAGTACTCAAACTTCACCCTGGCTAGTGGCTTCGTCAGCACATCTGCAATCTGCTCGTCTGTCACAACGTACAGGAGCTTCACAGCTCCTCTCTGCACCATATCCCTGATATAGTGATATTTGATCTCTATGTGTTTCGACCTGTCATGAAACACTGGGTTCTCGGATAACTTCACACAACTTTGGTTATCACAAAAGATACCAGTAGCATCCAACGGGAGATCAAATAACTCAGATAGTAGCTTCCGTAGCCATACTGCCTCACAACTAGCTGAACAGGTTGCAACATATTCTGCCTTAGCTGTACTCAGTGCTACGCAGGACTGCTTCCTGCTAAACTAAGAGATCACACCTGATCCCATACTAAAGCAGCACCCATATGTGTTTTTCTTATCTGCAGCACTGCCAACCCAATCTGAATCAACATAACCCTGCAAGTTAAAATTTTGATTCGCTTCATACTTGAGCCCATAATCCATTGTACCCTTCAGGGACCTCAGAACATGCTTTACAGCAACCAGGTGAACACTCCTCGGATTTGTCAGGAACTAACTCAATGTGTTCACAGCAAAGCAAATATCTAGTCTCGTGTTCGTCAGGTACATCAAGGACCCAATCATCTGACTATACATAGACACATCAACCGGCTCAGATGAAGCATCACATAGAAGTTTCAAATTCGATGTCATAGGTGTGGCCATGGCCTTGCAATCCATCATCCCGAATCTCTTCAGGATATCTATTGTGTACTTCCCTTGACCAAGGAAGATCCCACCTGCACTCTGCCACACCTCCATACCTAGGAAATAATGCATCATTCCCAAATCTTTCATATCGAACTCAACAACAAGCTTCCTCTTAGTATCTACAATCAGTCTGTCATCTCCTGTTACAAATAAGTCATCCACATACAGGAGTAGAATCATAGGATTCCCTTCCTCAACCTTGTAGTAAAGGTTGGAATCCGCTTTACTCTTGGTAAATCCCAAACTTGATAGAAAGTTGTCTATCCTACCAAGTTCTGCACATATATGATTTCCTGTCATGTGTCTCAGAACCAAGTGGCTACTCCACATACACTTATTCTTCAACTACACCATTCAAGGAAGTTGTCTTGAAATCCATCTGGTGTATCTTCTATTTCATCACTTTTATATTTCTCTATGCTGCCATCTGCAGCATGCTTGATCTGATAGATCCATATGGAAGTCATAACAAAACTTCCCTTCGGGTGTTGGGACTACATCCCAAACATCATTCTTCATGATCGACGGATCATGGCATTCTTCCCGTATCCTGGGAACTTCAATATCTTCAATAGATAATTTTGTTGCTTGAACAAATTTTGTAGTCCTTCTTTTGTAGGTGAAGGTATACGGTCTTTCCTACAAAACAAGTTAAATTGCATGATTAGAAACATCTCATAATTTTCAGACAAATTCTTACACATAAACAAATATGTCATACAGTCATGCAATTATCTTAGCCAATGCTTCAATACAACATTTATCAATGTTCCACAACTTTCTAGATGCCTTCCAGTCTCTACTAGAACATTGATAAGAGTTTGCACTACTCCCAACATGTCAGCAAAGAGGTTTCATTCTAGATAAGTAGCACTGGAATGTTGTACAGTGCCATAGGCCACTTACCCATCACATGCATATTAGTAGTATACTGTTCATTAATGCAAACATTCTAATATGCACAATACATATCCTAAGTCTAGGGATATGAGCATATACATCATTGAACAATTTTATTTAAACAAACAAATGTTGAAGAAATGATAATTAAAATACTTATTTTTTTTTGTTTGTTGGGTGGACTCCCTCTGAGTCTTTGCTTCCTTGCAGGAGCTATTGGAGTCCTAATCTGAAGTAGCTTCTTCTACAACTTTCTGTTGTAGAATGTAGAGAGATGGTCAACTCCCTTTGAATATCTGCATCCTTGCAGGAACTATTGGAGTGTGCTTCTTCTTGATCTTTGCTTCCTTGCAGGGGCAACTGGAGTGTGCTCCCTCTTGATCTTTGCTTCCTGGATTACTTGTCTTTGAACTTATATTCATCCTTAGTCCCTATGCATGCTAGTATTAGTATCATGATTGTGTTATCCTTGTGATCTCATACAAAATCATACATTCATTGGTACATTCTCAATACTATCAAAACACGATAGTCTCAAGCATGTATAGTCATGATCATTTCAAACAGAAATAATAAGCATTAGCATTCAAGGTTTATATAGGACTCTTAAGGTTAGTCATAACATTAAATAAGGTAAGACACGTAATATGAATATACCCATGATTATTCAAGCCTATGACTTCATGAATAAACATCATCAATCATGTCATGCATACTTATATAATAGATCCTATGATATAAGAAACACATACCTGGTCACCATATTTGCTAGTTATGTCTAGCAATGTCTTCTTGTTCTATTCAATGACCTGCATAACTCATTAGTTAAATTTTGCAAAAACAAATTATACATAGCTCTATGTGATCCATGAATATGGATGAATCTTTGTCTTTATGTCACCATGGCATGTTCAGGTTGTCCCTTCAATTTGTACAATCCTCCCTCTTGCTCTCCAACCACTACTGCATCATCGATTGTTTTGCCTTTTGGCCACATTAGGACTTGGCCATCCACAAATGTAACCCTCATACCTTTTGCATCCAATGCAGAGATGGAGAGAAGATTCTTCTTGAGCCCATGTACATAAAGGAATTCTTTCATCTTCAAAGATTTTCCAGAATCTAGGTTGTAGGAGGCTTCACCACTTCCTTTGATTGGGTATTGATAATCATCCCCAAGTTTCACCTTATGAGGTGATTCATGTTCAGATAGATTCACAAAAGATTCCTTAAACCCAGTCATGTGTTTGGAAGCCCCACTGTCAATCAACCAATCATTACAACCATGGGAGATAGTACCCGTGAGAGCAGAGATTAGAACATACTCTTCTTCACTTGATGAGTCATCATCACTATCATCACTTTCTGCCCTAGCCTTCTTCTTTGGAGGTTCATCATCCTCGGCAGCATGAGCATGGAACTTTCTTTTGTTGCCCTTCTTCTTCTTGTTGGAGTTGTTGTTATTATCCCTTTTTTTCTTAGGACAATTTGAAGCAAAGTGACCCTTCTCATTGTATGTGAAGTATCTTAGATCCTTCTTATTTTTTTGATAGGATCTCTTGTAGCGAGAGTGCTCCTTCTTGGGCTTGCTTCTTTTGGTGTGAGTTGCAAGAGCCTGATCTTCACTCCCCATCTTTTCTTCTCATGCCACAAGCCTTGCTTCTTCTTGTGAGCATTCTTCCCGTAGTCTGTTGAAGGATACCAACTTCTTTCTTGCATAGATTCCTTGAATAAAGGAGTCCCATGACCTAGGTAGGCCATTCAGAGTGGTCATGACAACTTCACCATTCTCCACCATTTCATCTAGTGCTTCCAGTTGTTCCTTAATCTGGGAGACCCTAGAAAAATAAGATTGAATGGTTTCTCCATTCTGAAACTTTACTCCTTTCAATTGGTTCCGCAAGGTCATCTTCCGATTTATGTTCTTCCCTTCAAATAGCTTGGTCAAAGAGTCAAACATCTCCTTGGGTGTCTTTAGAGAAGACACATGGGGTATGAGATGGTCTTTGATAGAATCAACAATGATTCTCTTTGCCTTGACCAAGTTCTTCTTATGCAATACTTTAGCCTCTTCATCCTCTGCGATAGGGATGTCTTCTTTTATATATGAGTCCAACTCATTCTCTTCCAGGATTAACCCAATCCTATACTTCCAAGCTTGGAAGTTATCAGCCCCTTCAAGCTTATCCTCAAGCTTGGTGTGGTGAGACATCTTAAAGAGTACTTCAAATGGAAATAGAAAATATTTAGGTCTTAGCACTTGAAATGTTGAAAACTGGATCTGGTCCCAGATTAGGGTTTGTCGGAAAAACCCTAAAAATTCAAAATGTGAATTTCAATTTTCTGAAAGGATAGAAAGATGCGCCTTGATGAGCTGATCAGCCTGGTGCATTCAGAATTTGAGATCAGCAAAAGATTTACCCTTCAGATTTGTCTTTTTGTCCTCCCGGGTTCACTAGGGAGAGCCCTGAATTAGGGTTTGAGTTTCCCGGAGATCTACCCAGCCAAAAATCTTGATCCAAAGCTCTAAACTTCGATTTTTGCAAGGAGCTTCTAGCTATGTCTTCAGATTCCAGAAATTCCCATGTTTGTGGAAACCCTAATTTTTAGGGCCAAATCAGAAAATGCTCAGAATTGAATTCTGATTCGACGGATAGATTCTCCTTGATGAGTAGAGTCAATCTACTATACTGCTTTTCCAAAATCTATGGATAGAAACCCAATAAACAAGAAACTCAAGTTTTCGTCACTGTAAAATGTCTTCTTCTCAGGTTAGCTCTGATACCATGTTAAATTTTGAGCATTAATTCACAATACTCTTGGATATTTACTAAGAGAATAACATGTACATTATATCAATGCATAACAATCACAATAAGCATCACAAGAATCAAAATCATGAGAGACAAGAGACACAGAGTTTCCGTGGGGAAAACCCTAAGGTGAAAAACCCCACAACTTCCTCAGAGATAGAGAGAGAAATGGCTCGACCAAAGTACAACCAAAATACACTTGAGATAGTCTCCTAGTAGTAGATGATCCTCCTCCTCACTAGTGCGCCACTTTCTGAGTGAGAGAAGTGTGACTTTCCGAATGAATCAAAATAGAGATCTCCCAATCTCTATTTATACTAACCTGTTTGCCCAGTGACCTTATGGGGCCGACTTGTCTAGCTAGGTACATCCACAATATAATATATATTTCAGGGCTGACCCCACACATGGTGATCTAATAACCCATCGCCAAGTACACACACTTGCGACACTTTTCAATACACATGACGACACTTCCTTATAGAGGAATAACACATCTCTTATAAGGGTACAATAAATATATATGAAATACATAGATGAAATACATTCAGAAGTTACATATACATCAACACTCACGAAGGAGGCCCAACCACAAAGGAGCTCGCAACATGGGCGTTGGGATTGGATCGTTCGAGGCTGTTAGGCCTCACCCAGATGTTGCACTTCAGGCGGTTAGCACAGGCCAATGCATGCGTCAAGCAATTGATGGCGTGTTTTCATTAAGGGTGCCTATGATTGCACGAGCGGATTCCTGTCACCATCGACCTGATTGCAAGAATCACCAAGATGCCTAAAGACGACGATGACCCTTCCAAATTTTTCCAAGGAAAGGATAATGACAAGAAGCTCGTAGAAAGGTTGAAGACGAAGTATGAGGTGTAGAAAAATTCCAGAGGATACCTAATCCACACAATCAAGAACCCAGTCGTCCGAGTTGGGGCAAAGATACTAGCGGTTAAGGTGGCATGGAAGAACAGGCCCAAGGAATGTAATTCGGGCATCCTCACCTCTACGGAACTATGTGCCGCAGGAGAGAGGATGAATTGGTCAAAGTTTCTGCTACACGAGTTGATCGATGATGCACAATATGCACATGATTCTGGGAAGTCATTTACATACTCATGGCTCCTTATGCTAGTCACATTAGCTGGATGGAGGGAACCTGATCACTATCAAGGTATGGACACCATAGAAGCTCGAGTATGCGAAGGAGCACGGTACTAGAAATTATGGGCAACGGATGACAAAGAGAGACATGCAGATAACGTTCTGTAGTTTTACGTGTGGTTGGAAAGGATGCAGATAGATGCGCAGATGATACTACGGATAACAGAGAAAGCCACAATGAAGTACCAACCGATTTCACGGCTATCGGTCGAACCCCAGACAATTTTCCTTCAGGCCCAAGCGGACTTGGTAAAGAAGTGGTTGCCAATACATTACAAGCTCACCGAGGAGGAATTGGACGCCATCATCAGCAGATGGCCAGAAGAATGGAAAGTTCCAGTCGATTCGAAGGACATGTCGAATGGGCAGGAAACAACTCGATTGAACCTGGCCAGGGAAGACAAAGTTTCAGCCAGTCAGAAGGAAGGCGCAGGACAAGACGACGCTGTGAAAGATTAGTCGGCGGAATCCAACGATGATGGAGCCTCAACAGCAAAAACCCTGACAGATTCAAAGCTGGAGGCGCAGTATGACGAGATGAGGACAAAGAAAAGGATGGACCACGATGGCAGAAGAACATGGGAAGGGATCATTGCGCAGTAGGTCAATAGACTTCTGGAGAGCATTACAGAAGTGGTGGAAAATAGCTGCGACCAGTTTACACAATATTCAGCCGAACAGTTCCAGCAGATAGGCCAACTACTATCCACACTAGCAGATGCAGTGATAAACTCAAGCGTACCACACGGGGATATTCAAGAAAATTTGTCGACACCCAGAGTTGAGGTAGAAGTCGGCACACAACCACAGATAGTACAAATAGAATCAAATGCGATGAAAACAGGTGATCAGGCCGTAGACTTCAAGGTACGGAAGTCTGATATGGTTATGGTAAATTTCAATTTACTCCCAATGTTGACATTACACCGAATCAAAGCCGCAACAAGCACAGAGATCCGCGACCGCAATGCTGTGATGCAAAACAAGATGGTCGAATACAAGAAGCAATTGCACACTAGAGAGATGGAGGCACAACGTCTCCAAGACGAGCAAGCTGCAGCACTGGTCGAGAAAGAGAAGGCCATAGAGGAATGGGCCAAATTAGAAAGAGCGCTTGCGAAGGCATGTGAAATGGTGGAGCTAGATCTGGATGTAGATCTAGTAGCAAAAGTTGTTATGTTAGGAGTGGCTCTCACTGAACTAAGGAAGGAAAATGCAGAGCTCCAAGCTAGAGTGATACCCACCACACCACCAGAAGAGATTCAAAGTCAACAAACGACGATCGAGGAAGTAGTAATAGAGATCCAGGAGATGGAATAGGCATCACAGTCAGTCGCAGAAGGCATCACAGAGTTTTGGGACAGTGTATTCGACGATGACCAGCTGACCGCACTGAAGAGACAACTCAGCGAAGCGAAAGCATAGTTAGATTCCTTTAAGGGATCACTCAAAGAGATTCCCACAATGATACGAATGACAAAGGAAATAGAATTGAAAAGCATGCAGCAGTGTGTAACAAAGGCCCACGAAAGACAGCAATGAAAGGCCACACACTTGGACGAGCTCCAAATGAAATCCGAATTTCTCATAGCACGTGTGGTAGAGGTAATGAAACAGGTTAAGGATCAACTGGAGGAAGCGCGACAGAAAGGTTGCGAACACCCAATGGAGCAGCAGGTGGGAGAATGTGCACAGATTAGAGAATCAATGAAGGAAGTAGTTGACCAGATCAAAACTGCATATGATGGCTTCCAACAGTGAGGTGAATGCACGAGTTGTGTCAAGCTGAGGTGGCTCGAGGGAAAGCCACAAGTTTGTGTTGGGGGCCTATTGGCACGGGATTAGTCTGCATGAAGTGTGGAAGCCGATAGCAACGAAAGGGATAATCAGCGAAAGAAGGGTCATTCGCGGAGAACGAGGAAGCGCAAAAGTAGTTTAGTTTGTTAGAATTGGTCATGTTGACCGTTTTGTAACCACTTAGTTTTGTATAAATATGAGTATGATTGCAAGCTTAAGGGCATTCGGTGATGAATAGAGCAATCGACCTTTTGAGTTTTGATCCAGTTGTTGATCTGTTTTGTGTATGCGATATGATGTATTGACTGTTTCTGCGAAGGTCATTCCACGGGTTTTAATGAATACATGAAGATGTTCGATTATGGTTCTATCTCTGTCTTTGTTTCTATTAGATGATGAATGCGAATGTTTGTGAGATGTTTAATGCTCTATGGGTTTGGTAATTATTGTTCATGCTAATGAGTAATTAGATCATGTTGATGCGAATGTCTATTATGTGTTGATTTTGCGATTGATGAACATGCAAATGATGAACTGCTAGCATAGTCTGGAATATATAATCTCTGGTTTCTGCGGTTGCAATGTATGTTTGATGCATGTCCTCAAATCCACTACGGAAATTTGGTTCCTATAGCCTGCTTGTGCATCTTGCGTGAGACTTCACTCGCTCTGCAAGTGTTGCTAGAAAGGGTCAAACCTTTCTAGGTCGATGCGTAAGGGAGTTATGTTGATGGTTTGTTGACGACAGTGCGAAGTGAACCCCTATCAACAGTCGTTGTGTCAACACACTCGTTCTAGTGTTTACATGGTGTCCATGACTGTGGTTACAATGCCTGTGCCTATGGTAAATGTCGATATTGTTAGATTTTAGATGATGTTATCGCATGTAGAGAACTAGTAGTCTGTCTATAGATGATCATAGAGTATAATGGATTGTAATGATGATTGCCACTTTGGATGCATCATGTTCTGGATTTTCTATGAATGAAAGAGACTGTTTTGGAAAATTAAATATTTATAATAATTTAGACTAAGGTATTGGGGAGGAGCTAAACAATTTTTTTTTAAGGTATTTCACATTAAATCAGGAGGACCGCTTCCACTCCATGCACCAGTTGGAAGGAATTCAAAGTTGTAGCAATATTAACAGAGTTTCGATGTCCATCGGAAATTGTGTTACCTTATAAAATCATCGAACATTCAATTGTTATACTGAAAAATATTTGCCCAACTGTCATTATGCAAGAAGTTTCCAATTATCAAATGCTATGAAATCTAATGCACGACAGGTAATATATTTCCATGCAATTTATTTTAATTTTTGATTGATTTATCATAGTTTTGGACTTCTCTTTTTTTATGGTCACCATTTTTTTAATACATAGATATGATATGTTTTCTAATTTGTTTGATTGGATGGTGTTTTATTTTTATAAATTGAGTACAATTCTTTATAATCTTCTATATTATTTATTGAACATTGTGGCTCATTTTCATTAAGCAAGATCTATTTACTGTGTTTCCTCTTTTATAGTTTTGCATTCAAGCTATGAATGCAGATTCTTCTCAGTTACGCACACTCGTTTTTTTATATATGCAAATTGCTTACAACATTTTCTCTGTATTATATTTTATAACAATTATCATAATTTACAAAAATTGGACCTTTAGCTTTACTTCAAATTACCTTTTGTACATTGGCATAGATTAGAAGACTTGTTTTTTATAATGATTATTATTTATGTTATAAGTAATGGTTGAGAGACCCTATATAAGACTATCAAACTATAAAATATGCTAGACAAACTGCTACTTTATATGGATCTGAGTGGGGTAGTGCTAGTGGCGTAGAAACTTATAGCTTTGGAACAGGATATAGCGCCAGGTAACCCGCATCTAGCTCAAGATCTCGATCTGCTGGATATGCTACTAGATATGGGTATGATACCAGATAAACAACCGTTTAATTGTAGTGTTTGCCCCAACAGGATCATTTACTAGTTTCGGGTCAACTACTGGAGGTGGGTATTTATCTCTGACTGGAAGATATGAAATAGGCTTTGCATGCAGAGCTGTTGCTTCCTTAGGTGTTGATGAAGAGGCCCCTGTCTTTGATGGCTACAACGATAATTGATGGTTTACCTCCAGCTATTCCTTCAACACTTGGACGGGTAGCTTAGCCTTTTTTGGTGTGGTATTATACTTAACATACATAGCTTGTCATACCGCTTCTGGGCATGGCTCTCGCTCTCGTACCATCTCTCATGACATTGCACTTTGCATAAAATAAGCTACATCGAGATTCATTCACCCGCTTACTTCTCCCATCGACCTTATGTTCTTCGGCTATTGAAACTATAGGAACCGAAACTCCCGCTACTGGTGGATCTACTAAAATGGGTTATGATACTTATTATAGAACAAGAACTCTATATGCGACTGGAAAATAAGCTGCTAGCACTGGCACATTTACTAGTTCAAGATAAACCTATATAAAGCAGACTAATTTGTGGTATTCATACTTCATATAATGAATTGAAAGCATCAAAGTTATTATGGATATTCTTGAAAGAAGTAATGGTTCAACTTGTATTCACAAAAGACCAACCTTAGACTATAATCCTAAAAATGTAGGAGGCTTTTTCACATTACCTTTAGTGCAACAAAAACATGATGAATTTGCAAGAAAATACATGACATTGTGTTTTACATGTGATTGTACTATACATTGTATTTAAAATGCAAACTATCATGGCTATAAATTAAAAATCAAGATTGGAAACCAAATATCCAGAAAATATTGGAAATCTAGAACTAAGCAGAAAACTTACTTAAGAGATGTCAAACCTGCCACCAATCTTTCCCAATTACTCTTCCTGCGAATGAATAAGAGTTGGAGTCGGGGCCAGGAAATAAGAAGTTGTCTTATTCATGATTATAAAACAATATGAATAGAAAAAAGCTAACACGAGATAACACTTTTATAAGGTGGCTACATAATCTTGTTTACTCCTTAACATGTATTTGACGAAGACGTCCCATAATGACACACAACATCTCCAAGGAACACGCGTCTAGAATCTAATATTTCTTAGCTTCTATTGCAATAACATGCAACATTTTGAACTAACACGTGACCACAAAAACATGAGTACGCAGAGGTACGGGACTTATGTACAATATAATGCATGTGGCATGCCATCACGAATGTAGTCTAGCCCACAAATACAACAACCGTCATGCATCTTAGGCCAGATGGAACATTGTTGTCATGCATCTCAAGACAAAGGGAACATGGAAAGTCCGCTACAATTCACTCTTTGCTAGCATAAATCAATGAATAATTCATTGAACCCATTGAGATTGTTTTCCCAGTCTACAAGTGGCGAAACTGGTATCAGCGACTACTACCTTTAACTTTAAGAAAGGTCGCGTGTCTATTATGCAAGTGAGGTAAGAAGGCACATATGTTTTTGTTTTAATAGTAAACTGTGAAATCGTTGTTAACATAATATTAATCTATTTTGTAGACAGTATAACAAAAATACTTATATCTATCCTGGCTTATATGAATTCATAATTTCGTTTTGGATAAGTTGTTTTTCAATGAATCAAACATTGTAACTAGATTATGTCTCCAAAATTCAAAACAAGCTTGTTTTATTATGGTTGTTTACACTACTTTTGCAGATTTTGTATCCGTTGTGGGTTTGTTGATGCCTCGGGGGTGCAGGGTGAGTGCAAAGTACTGGAATGGGTTCTAAGGCACACAACAGGGGATGAAAACCCAGCCAAAGGCTTCAGTTAACCCTACGCAAGAGTTACCCTATCCTCGAGTTGTTTGGGATGGTAATCACCCACGAATATTTGGCCTCCGCTGACACTCTATGAGTAAAAGATTTGATCTCAAAAGATCAGTTTTCCCATCAAAGAAAACTAAGTGTGAAAGCTTGTTACCAAAATCTAACTTAAACTACATAAGGAAAGGATCTATTCTAAGTCATATCTGACCTAAAAGGAGAAGTTGATGTTGTGCAGATCAGAGTTGAAGTGTGATGAACAAGTAGTTAAACCTTAAACATAAATGTCTTCGGGTTCTTCAATTATTAATTAAAGTTTTATCAATTAAGAAATTAAGTGACAATTCTTCAAAGTGTTAAGCGTATTCAAATATCTGATCTGTAATCATTGTGCTAATTGAAAAATTAACATTTGATTATACATATTTAATTGCATCAAATCATTTGCAGAAATATAAAAGTGAAAACGTTCAATTAAAGAAATTTAACAAAACAGTTTTGAACATAATCCACACATACAGAAAAATCAATATGAGAGATCTTATGCATTAAAAAAATATCCTGCAAAAGATTAGACACATGATCGATGACAAATTTGAAACATTAACTCAACAATTCCCAAAGAAATTTGAAGAACAATAGGAGGTGAATTAAAAGATAACTTTCCTGAATAGAGAAGTCTTGTACAAAAATTACAATGACTCTGATAAACAGAGTATCTTCAGTTTGAACTCCTGCTGAATTGAAATTCCAAAATTCCCAACCTCTTACTAAGAGAAACATTCCCCCTTATATACTAAATTTACATCAGAGTTCCAAAAGGAGAGATTCTACAAAATAGGGATTACAAAATCGGGTCTAACCATCGATCCAAGAAATACTGCTATTTTTAAGCTTAAGAAATTTTCCGCCACCTTTTACAAAAAGAAAGACTTGTTCTTCAATCTGATAAGGTCTCGTGGCACCATAAAAATTTAATCACAGATTGTTCACTAGCATCGACAGGTGGTGTGGCTTGTAGAGCGTCAGCTATAGGAAATTCAGGGTCGGAGAACCCACTGTCAAGAATAGAGAAATCCATTAGAGGATTTACTTCAGGAAGGAACGGTGGGATATCTGATTCTCGATTTATTATAAAATCTTGTATGACATCATCATCGAGATCAGCTGGTTCTTCCGAAATTTTCTTCTTTTGCTCCACAGAGTTTTGCATGCAGGCAGACAATGTTTCAAAGTCCTCTTCACTGCTACCACTGCTAAGATCAGGAACACCTACATCAAATGGTGGTGACAACACTTCTTGATATAACAAGGGGTAGAGATCTTTATTTCCAACCTAAACACTAGAGAATTCACCATCTGCATGAATATTCCTCATTCTGAATGAGTCTTGGATAGAAAGATGTAAGAAGAATGCCAAACGGAGTGTTTCCTGTTTCAGAAAGCAATGGATGAACTGGGACTTTCATGTTAATTGTTATTTAAAGGCCAACAAACAGGTCGATGATAGTCGGGCAGGGCAATCTGCAATGATTAACTTATCCATTCAATCCATTATAATCACTTCAATTATCATGAAAAAGCCAAGGTTCGAGTTTAAGCTTGTGCTAAGTACAAGCTCAATTACTGTTCCCATGGTTTTGAATTTCCTTTTCGATCACATCGTTACTAGCAATCTCCCATCAACAATTATGACTGGTGATCAATATCGGAGGCGAAGGTTATGGCGACAAAGTTGATGTGCAAAAGGTCAGAATTAGGAGTTCCAGTACACGGGCTATCAATTCTTCGCACGTAACAAATCTGATCATTAAGAGATGGAACAAAAAAAATGACAAGATGTTAAAGCTTGAGTGCAGAGATGGCAAACTTAAGGAAGAAAGATGGCATCCATCAAACATGAAGTAACTGGTAGGCTTGTAATAGTGTCCGCTATCGTGAATTAGACAGAAAGTGATAACTGGTAGAACCAAGTTTGGAAACGAGAAGGTGGCAAAACCTGACTTAACTAATTACCAAGAATCAATATGACCGCGAAATCATAACAAACGGATGACGAAGATTAACCGAAGCGGAATGCGGATTCGGGTTCAAAAGACATAGAATTCTTATTCAAAGATCCCACAAGCCGAAACCCAAAAGTACGGATTTGCGGGTTGCGGGTTCACAAAATGACAGCAAGAGAAAAGATTTCTGAAAGCCGAAAACCGACTATGCGGGTGGCGGGCTTCGAAACCTTTAAATTGTGAAGTGGAATAATCATCCCGAAAGACGCATCCCGAAATTACGGGTTGCGGGTTTCGGGAGCACACACCAAATAAACCAAAAACAAATTCCCGAAAGACGAATGCCTCCATTGCAAGGTTTGGGTTTCAGAGTCATTATTTCCCAATTTTACTGCAGAATGATCCCGCAACCTGCAGTCGTCAGGTTGCGGGTTTCGGAATTACCAAAACCAAAACTTAAAACAACAGTCCCGCAACCCGCACCTGTCGGGTTGTGGGTTTCGGGTTCTCCAAATGTCGGGTTTCGAGATGATGATACAAGTTAACAAAAATACTCAAAATTTTGGCTATCTTCAGACCGAAACACTTTGGAAGGAATAAATAAACTCTTAAAGACAAGCAGACCAAAAGCATGGGTGAAGAATTTTAGAGGTAAAATCAAAACCTGAAATTTTCAAGATGACTCACCCAAATACCTTTGCATTTATTAAAATTAGGGGGCTCCCATGCTTGGCTAAGCATGGGATCTGTTGTGGCCACAACAGGTTTATATTCATAGTCTCTGTCATAGTTGTAGCAAAATACTGTGTTCTCAAAGTAGAATAATTATCACCCCGAGTCGTGCAACTCTCATGGTTATAAGCTTTATGTAGGGATGTGCCTGGTTCTCACCGTTAATCGCTAAATTTGTCACCATTCATCGAATGTTATTGAGATTTTAATTGGCTTTCACCTCGTCTCCTAAACTTTGGATGCAATTATCTCATGACCTAGAAGTTACAACCATCATTGCTAGTGAACGCGATTTACTCTCTTTGGCAGGTCGGTGGGTTAGAGACCAAGTTCATTGGCCTTCCCTTATCCATCTGGTGAATTGGACAAGATTTTGTGGTACAGTGCATAAAAATTACATGAATGAAAAGTATGTGCAAGGAAATTTTATTACCTCAACTATTGAAATGGCCTTTGACAAGGAAGGAGAGCTTTCCTTACTCTCCTTGGAATATATACTTATACTATTAGGCATAAACTCCTAATAAAATAAACGAGAATTACCTTATTTATCATTCTTTGAGCTAACTTTCCTTACCTAAAAGGAAGAGCCTTCTTAAATCCGTGAAATTATACTCTACAATTTGCAGAAAGGAATGATGGATTCATAGAAGAAGAGTGCAATTTGGTCATTTTGTATTGGAAATAGGTTTTCAGTTTTTAATAAAATTTCATTTTTTTTTTACTTTAATCTATCTCCATCGAATTCGAATTCAAACATAAGAAGTATGATTATGTAGTGAATAAAAAGTACAAACATAGAGAATGTTCACAAAATAATAAGTACATACATAGAGAATGTTGACAAATGATGATCTAAGAGTGTGAGAAATAACGTGTAATGGATTGAGATTGTGAGAAATAAGAATGTTTCAATTAAAAAATGTTATGCAAATAATAGACCTTGCCTCAAGAATCAAATATGTCCTTGAATTTGATGGTGCATGTCCTCTAAGGTTTTGTTATTCAATCGTTGCTCAAATGATAAGGGAGAGGTGGTGGAGCCGCCTCTGCCCGTGCCCGCACCACTGTCTTTGAAGAGGTCTTGGGCACTGCTACAATCGTACATTCAACTGACGGTATGCTTCTTCCAATAAAAATGCTTTTAGTATAATTCTATCATATGCAATCTATGTTTGTAGTTTTGAAGAACAAGAATATGTGTTTGTAGTGATGAAGAACAAGATGTAACAAGTTAAGTGCTCGCTCGGTATATATAATTTTGTCCATTTTTTTTACCTTATCAAGCCAAGGCGGTGAATGAACTTGCAGGCAGTAAGGCGGTGCAGCCCTGCATGAAGGCGGTGCAATCCTCAATCGTAACACGGTTATGTCAAGTGTATGCATTAATGTGATATCAATTCTATTTATTTTAACTAACATACAAAGTTATTGCAGGGAAACCCTATAACATAACAACAACAGCCATGAAACCAGTCATTAAATGCCCAAGACAACAACAGCCATGAAACCAGTCATTAAATGCCCAAGACAACAACAACCATGAAACTAGTCATTAAATTCACAAGACATTGTTAAGTCAATTTTCACATGAAACTAGTCATTAAATGCCCAAGACAACAACAACCATGAAACTAGTCATTAAATGCACAAGACATTGTTAAGTCAATTTTCACTTAGTTGTAATTTAATAAGACTCTAAATAAGATTCGGAAACAATGCAAAAATGTTAGAGCCCGTCGAAGAACGCAAAGAGTTATATCATTGCCAGATGCCCATTATGGAGAGGGAGCCATTCCCAATACCCACGCTTCAAACTATAACCCAATCATATGGCAGAAAAACTTGATTTTTATATTAATTAATAAAAAAGTAATTTAAAACTTTGGTTAACATTTCATTTGAGTGAACTGAAACTAATACTTAGTCAAAGAATATCGAAAAAAATTAGTACCCAGCCTTCGGCAGGGACTAATAATGTTCAACCTTCCTTTTGCATATCTGGAGTTATTTTGGCATAAAGTCAAAATCCAACGTATGACCACCAACCATGATACAATGCATATGATAGAATAGTTGGCATATAGTTTTAACCACCCGAAACTTATGCAAATGGGGTGTATTCGTGGCATAAACTTGGCATTTTGTATACCCGTTGGATTTTTTTTACCCATGTAACCTCCGCCAAACATAAACCATGCCAAGCACATAAATCCACGTGACATGGCATAACCAATAACCATATGATAACCGCCACTTAATATGGGGAGGTCCCGGGGTCAAATCCGCGGGCCTCCCATTATCACCATTGGTTAAACAATAACACCAATAACACAATTGTATTGCACACAACTTATACGAAGCATCTTCGGGTGCAATGGTGAAGTTGGGGTATGCTAACAAGGAGGTCACAGGTTCAATCTTGGGTGCATTCACAATAATTTTGTTGAAGACGGAAATAAACCGACCACTGGGACTTTCCATGTGGCGGCCCCAGAGTGGACGACCTCATCTGCTCTTGTCATGTGTCGGAGAATAATAGGTCCAAGTCACTTCCACACAGATGCCAACTCATCTTCCTCATCTTCCAACTAAGTGCCACATGTCATCATCTTCCAACTAAGTGCCACATAAAAATCCTGCCACATGTCAGCATCTGATTAGTCCATCAACAATCTTGCCACATGTCAGCATCTGATTAGTCCATCAACAATCTTGCCACATGTCATCATCTGATTAGGCCATGTAACTGTACGGATGCCATGTGGAACCTCTTTTGCATTTTTCCATTGTTTCCCGAAAACTTCAGAATGTGATATCTTGGCCATACGAGTTTCGATTGATGCACCATTCACACCGTTGGAAAGATCTCGCAGAGATCTACACAATGGCATACTTCTGTTCAACATTCAAGACTAAAAATTTCTAACCACTTTTGGTCGGTGAAGATCCTCCTGGATCACACAACGACTTCTCGCAAGTTATTCTCTACAATTCAAGAAGTAATTCAATCAATACATAAATAGCTCCAACCTCTATTGCCTTGAATATGTTCTTCCTAGAAGGAGAACATATGGCCATAAGAATCTTAAGAGATGAAGTAGTTTCTTGAGGGCGAACTTCCTCTATCTGAAGTTCAAGAATTTCTTTAATCATATATTCATTCACATTCACAATGATTTGTTGCATCCTATTCTTCCCATTGCTTGCAAAGGGTTTTTGGTAACATGACCAAATGAAATATGGCATTGCAGTTGCCTCTCTTGAGAATCCATGAAATGAGTTTTGGGGTTTGGGACATAGTAAGAAATTCTGCAATCTCATTTGCCATCAGAATTTTGTACATAATCCCCAAGACCCCCTAGCAAGCCATCACACATCCATAGCCTTGGATTTCTATTTCCATAATATTTGTTTCAAAGAGAGAAATCAGTACAGAATCTCCACCACATGCAACAATACACCTCCGTGTTCTCTTTTTGATCCATTCTTGTACATTTTTTCAAATAAAACCACTTAATTTCCAAATCTAGAATAGAACACCTGGAACTTGTCCCTTCCTAGAATCTTAGATCGATCCAATTCTCTGGAAACTCAAATTGATTGTAATTAACTTCTCCACCCTTCCTGGATTCTTAAATAGAACCCATTCAAGAATGGATTGAGACTCAAGCACAACTTGACCCACATAGGGTTTATATTGTGAGAAGTAATAATCTCTTTGGTTAATTAGAGTTAGTTGCATTTAGTTTGCTTTCTGTTATTTAGTTTCAGGATTGGTAAGTCGGTATTGGCTTGAACCACCAAACATGTAATCGATATATATACTATAATGCAATAATAAATAATTAGTTCATCCTTTTGTGCTTGGAAACTCAATTTGTTTTATCTATGTCCATACTTTGAATATGGTATCAGAGCAATCATAAGCCTTTTTGAAAGATTCAAGAGCAAGAAAATTGTTTGAAGAGCTGACATTGAGCCAGTCATTGAACATCGTTCCAGCCGAGAATTGCATACTCATGGAAGGAGTCACCAAGGAGAAGAATTTGGTATGCAACCTATGTTGAAAGTTTAATACCAGTGTGTGCAGGAGAGGGTCGTTGTGGGAGAAAAATTTGGTATTCCAATTCTTTTTGAGGTCAATTGAATTTACGGAGTTTTGTTCTCTGTTGTTTGATTTTTTCTTTTGGAAATAATAATTAAAAATATAATTTAAATTTGCATAAAAATGTCATCTTCTAGCAGTTTTAGAATCTAGGACCTATTCTAGTTGGACCCAACTATGAATTTTGGAGTCTGAGAATGGACACATTTCTGCTAGCTCAAGTATGTTGGTATCATGTGGAAATTGAATTCACAGAACTTGATGCAACAACTGTTGCAACCATGTCCATTGCCCAAAAAAACCAATTTGCATGAAAAAAAGAAAAAAGAGGGCAGAGCCAAATCTTGCATTATGAATTCATTAGATGATACTATATTTCCAAAAGTTACTGGTGTAAAAAGTGCAAAATAAGCATGGGATATCCTTCAGTTGGCATGTCAAGGTAATGAAAAGGTGAAAACTGTGAGGCTTCAAACCTTTAGGACTCAATTTGAAACCCTCAAGATGTCGAACAATGTTGACTAGTTCGTGACCAAAGTTATGGGTATTGTAAATCAGCTTAAGATTAATGGTAAAAAGCTGGAATATTAAAAGGTTGTTGAGAAGGTTCTCAGGAGTTTACCTAAGAAGTTTGAAATGGTAGTGATTGCTATTCTTGAGTCCAAGGATTTGACTAAATTTTCAGTGGAAGTATTGGTTTCTCTATTGTCCCATGAAACACGAATAAATTTGGATGTTAGACCCTTAGAACATGCATTCAAGTCTAAGGTTGTCATAGATAGACGCAGAGGTAGATGATTTTGAGGGAGAAAAGGAAGAGGAAATTATCAAATAGAGGACATATCACCTATAACACAATAAAAAAATCCATGATAACAACAACAAAAGGAGCAAGACAGAAAGTGGATAGACAAATCAGGTATTCAGTGTTATTATTGTAAAAAGTATGGACATTTTCAATATGAAAGTAGAAAGAATCAATTTGATTTGAATAAATATAGAGCTAATATCTCTAACGCTAAATGTGAAACATCTAGAGCCTTGTTTCTTTCTTGTGAAGTCACTGACCAAATTCACATGAAGGATGTTTGGTTGTTGGATAGTTATTGTAGCAATCATATGACATGTGACAATGATTTGATTTCTAATATCGATACATAAATCAATTCCTTAATTATTTTAGGTGATAATTATCAAGTCAAAACCTCTAGAAAAGGTTTTGTGCTGGCATTAACCAAGAAAGATGAAGTGAAAAATATTTATGATGTCTACTATGTACCCAATCTCAGTCACAATTTGTTGAGTGTAGGTCAGTTAATGGAGCATGGTTATTGTAACATACCCGACCTTGGAATACATACAAAGGTTGGGCAACTGGGCTCTTTAACAAAGGGTATGGATGAATCTAAGCTAAGCACAGTATAATAATACTCTATAAGGTTAGGCTAACATGCCATACAATTTAAAACTTCTAAAACATTTAACCATTAAGGAAGACTACCCTTCCAATGCAATCTAGTTCCCCATTGTACATGCAATGTAGTGCAATGTCACATGAATACATTCATACCGGAACCTCTTCATATGTTGACTAATCTTCATTACACCTATGGGTAGCCTCTCGTAGCCATCTAAACAATTAAATAAATCAGACTTACATTCCTTCACAAGACTCCATTTATGACAGTAAACATTCAACATTTCAACATTTTAAGGAGGCAGAGTTTACAAGTCTAACATAACAGATCTAATGATAATTATTTCAGACTTCCAATCCCAACTTGGATCTGATCCGGTACATTCATACATGGCCATATGGTCTTCCCTAAAGATCATTTTCCCCATGAACATGATTTCCACAAAAGACTAGCTTCTAACATCATAGTAAAATCAGCTTTACTATCTTTCCTTAAGCCAGATTTATAAATTAATGCATATCAGATTTAATGCATGAAATTAGTAGTCTATAACCCATATGCGACCTAATGCAGTACATCCATGTACGACCACATGGACTATCCCAATATCAAACCCATAATTGTTCATAAATACGTAAGCAAACTAACTTCTAGTACCATAAATAAATCAACGTCATTACAATTCATTATAGCAGATTTATAGCACTAAAGTAAACCATAATTTTACCACTTCAATAACAACCATTAATTCAATGGAATATTTTATTGGGAAATCCATACACGACCATATGGACTGTCCAAAAATCAAATCTTAACATCTACCATAAATAATACAATCTAGCTTCTAATAGCTAGATTAGCATAATCACATACCTACTCCGTGAGCTGCCAATTTACCAATATCAAACTTTGCCATTTAAACATTCACATTTAACTCACTATGGATCATATGATAAAAAATATAACTCAGCCTCCACGGGCGCATGTGAATTAATAACATAGGAAATAATAGTAAATAATACTTATCTTTTATATATGGTGCGACTAGCATCAACATGTCAATGTTCCTCCCAACCTTAGACATTTTCAAGCCAATACTACTTGAGAAGGTCACCCCCGAGCTGAGGTCATGGATCCACATGCTAAGGAAATCTCCCTTTACAATTCGATCTCTATCAGAGGAAACTCAAGAAACACGACCTAAGAAATCACAATATATTTCCATCACAGGAAACTCAGGCCACACAACCTGAGAAAGCACAACACATTTCCATCACAAGAAACTTAGACCACACAACCTAAGAAAGCACAACACAATCCCTCACCACTTACTTACTCCTCCACCCCACTACCAGGTGAAATAGTAATCCCTTCACCTACCAAGTCCCTCAGGACAACACCATTCATCTTCAGGATTTACGTGTAGGATTAAGACAAAGACAAGTAGTGGCCACCGAAGAACTATACCGCACCCAAGAATTAGCTCAAATATTAGTTATGAGAAACCACAACTCAATCCCTCACCACCTACTTACTCCTCCACCCCACTACTAGGTGAAATGGTAATCCCTTCACCTACCGGGTCCCTTGGGACATCGCCATTCACCATTAGGATTTATGTGCAGGATCAGGACGGATACAAGCGATGGCCGCCAAGGAACTATACCGCACCCAAGAATTAGCTCAAATATTAGTTATGAGAAGCCACAACTCAATCCCTCACCACCTACTTACTCCTCCACCCCACTACTAGGTGAAATGGTAATTCATTCACCTACCAGGTCCCTCAGGACATCACCATTCACCATCAAGATTTACGTGCAGGATCATGATGGAGACATGAGATGGCCATCGAGGAACTATACCAGAGTTGATCATGCTTACTCCAAACTTGACTAATATCCATGTGCTCCAAGCACACAATTCACACACATACCAGAGCATACTTGGGTTCCCAAGCTCGCAAGGTTACCCAACGCTTAGGAATCATGGCATGAACAACTCTCCCTCCTCTATCAATGAAGGAATGAATTATTATAATAGAAGCAATTCCAATTCCTTAAGACCAATTCGAATTCACTGGAAGAGGCTAGCTTAGGCTCATTTTCAAGCCACTCCAATTCACTCAGGCCTTTTCCAAACCATTGGATGACCATTCAAGTTCTCAAGAGAGCAACTTGAATCCACTTAGACTAACTCTAAAACACTAGAAAAAACAATCCCAGTGCTTGGGGCTAACTCAAAATCACTAACGCTGACTCAAACATACCACAACTAACTCGAATTCACCCATAATTACCTCCATGCATTGGAGACAACTCGAATTCACAAGGACTGACTCCAATTCACCCAAGATCACTCCCATGCATTGAAGGCAACTCAAATTAACTTAATTTAACTGAAGACAACTCAAGTTAACTCAAGTTAACTAAAAATAACTCAATTGAACTAAAATTAGCTGACATTAACTCAATTTAACTGAAATTAACTCAATATTAAATCAGGTGGCAAGTATAAGCAATAACATAGAAGATGACATGTTTATGTTATATGGGGCAAGTAAGTTCAAATACTTTCTTTAGATTGAAAACACAAGGAAAATTTAAAGGAGTAGTCTATCTTATGTTGGCGGCAGGGAAAGGGACCACTCCATGAAGAAAGTAAAACAAAGACGACAAAGGTTAGATCGTAGAGGTCAAAGGACTGCAAATGGAGACAGTGGAGATGGAAAGTGTGGTAATCAAAGTAACGAACCTCCAATAGCTAGAGGTCCAAATCGGCGTGTTGATATACTACTCCATTTCATTTATAGGGGAAGCCATTAGCATTAAAGGAGGAAAAAAAGCACGAAGGAGAACTGGAGGGGAAAGAGGAGAAGAAAGGATTGAGTATTGGACATCAATGGATTTCTGATCAATGGTTATTTTATTTATAACTTTGCACTAACCATGCATAAAATTGCACCATGTGGAAATTGATGGGACACATATAACCTTGAAACTATTCACTAAAACCGTCGGTTTTGGAGGAGTTGTCATGTCACATTATGTGCAATATGATGTGGCACTCGTACAATGGTCATTTCACAATAAAATCATATCTTTTGTACAACTATCCAATCAAATCTACATTTGATTTAGTTTACAGCCTATTTGTATCAAGTTCACATGATGAATGTTTGAATGGTGAAAGATATCTATTATCTCACTTGATTATATCGTATGAAATTTGAAAAGAATGAAAGACTATATCAATGTGTTCAATGGTGAATCTTTTTTTGGTATGTCCCTTACATATAGTAAGAACATATTGAATCTTTTTTTGGTATGTCCCTCACATATAGTAAAAGATTGATTGATTCATGGAAACTGATGTCACTGTTGAATTCTAAAGTGGGGGTTTGGTGGTGAACAAATCTTAGTATTATTGAATGGTTCTTCCATTAGATGGATTTGTTGTTATAGATGTTTGTGTTTACCTCGAAGTCTAGAGCCATGGGGTAGTGTGGTGAGGTCATAGAGGTAGTGTACCTCAAAATTTTATTTGGTTTGTACAAATCAACCCTTCTCAAAACTGAATTAAATGATTCTGCCATTCAATGGATTTGTTGCTACAAGTGTTTGTGTTTTACTTCAGAGTTTGGAGCCAAGGGGTGGAATGGTGAGGCCACATAGGTAGTGTACTTTATCCTTTAATATAGCTTGTACAAATCACCACATATCAAAACTGAATAGATTATCAAATTAAATACAAAATCAAATTAAATCTGAACAGGTGATTTGCATGACTTTTATTAAGTTGCATTGTTTTCTGCATTGAATGAAGGATCTTATCATGAAATACATCTAGTATTTGGAACACCTTCATAATTCCACATAGATTTATGAGGTTTTGTGGTTTACAGTTTTGTTTCTCCGAGTGAATGGAGTTCATTGGTGTGATTCTATACGTGTGACTAATTCTAGATGAAGGGGATGGATATTTCCATATGAACGAAGGCTCTGGATTTGGGAGAATCTAGCCACTAATGTTGGTGCTGATCTAATTCATCCGTGGTTTTTCATTCGATCTGTTGGTCAATCTTAGTTCTTTTGGAAGTAGGAAATTGTGGCTATTAAGTGCCAATTTACAAATGTTGGCAAATTATTGTGACTAGATAGTCATAAATTTGGGGCTATACGTAGGTTTTATAGTATATTTATCCATAATTTGAGCCTTTAAAAAATACTTCAAAGGTTCAAGCTCGTGGTGCTCACGAAAGAGGCAAATATAGAACCAAAATGGTTGAATGTTTTGGATATTTACTATAGGTGGTAGAAGCTCCGGTCTTGAATGTAAATTCATTTTTCTAAGAGATTTGAGGTGAAATTGATATAGACATACCCCAAATAGTGGTGGTGAGGAGGGTCGAATATTATATTAAAGTAAATATATCAGTGGGGAGAAGTGGTAAATTTTTTTATTAAACTAAATTAAATCTCAATTCTCATAGTGAAATATAAAGCATCAGTCAAGAAAACAAATATCGAGTGCTCATTCTAAAACAAGAACTAAAATGATGAGAAACAAGCAATCCTCTACAAAGGTAGCATCAAGGGCATTCTATACTATTCCAGTTTAGAGGGGCATCTTGGTCGTAGATGTAGGTTGTTATTGATTTATATCTCTTATGTGATATATGTCTTCTTGATTGAGGGTGCATTTGTTGCAATGATATACTCTTCTATTTGATTTGATTTTTCCTTCAACAATTAACTTGTTTCTTTGTTATTGACCTCATAAACTCATTAGGCTTGATCGAGTGGCCAAAATACTGAACATCTGTTTGAGAAACATGAGCATATAAAAATTTTGGATGGTCTTTGAGCAGCTACCTTATGAATAATTCTGAACCATGTGTGAAAGACATAAATCTTGTCATTTCTAATGAAAGGTAATTACATCATATTTATTCACATTCTGTTTTTCTGGGCATAGAATTATTCTTCTTATTTTTCACTTGATGTTATTTGAAATCCATCAAAATTTTGGGTGTAAAGTAAGCTATTTTCATGTCAGTGTTCACTATGGGATGATATTATTACAAGATATTCAAAACGAGTTGAGTGGTTACAAAAGGTCACTCCAAGTAAACACTTCCTTAAATGTTTACCATGTATGTAGTGTTTAATTCTTATTATGTACCTTTTCAGGATGTTGTTACTGATAATGAGTTTGAAAATAGAGTTTCAGATTATGTGATTCCACCAAGTGACATTCAAGTGGCGTTTGAGGAAATTTGAGCTTGGGAAAATGTCGAAGGTAGATTGAAAGAGTTAGTGATGCTTCCTTTACAGAGGCTTGAGCTATTTTGTCGAGGTCAACTAGTAAAGGTGGAATACCTTCACAATGAAGAATTGTCAATAACTACATGCTTAAAATTTTGAAATATACCCATCTTATTTCTTTTTATAGTGCTTGGGTTAGCTATGTTATTTCTTCATGCTAAGATGGTAGACAATTTTCAAAAGTTTGCTAAGTCTAAAAAATTCAAAGGATTTAATCATTTAAATTTGCTAATAAAATGTCATAGTTTCCATTTTTTTTTAATTGTAGTGTACATTACATCTATGTGAAATTTTGTGTTAATGAGGATAACATAATTAGTTTCATATTTCATTGTAGCCCCGCAAGGGTATCCTTTTGTTTGGTACTCCATAAAATGGGAAAATAATGCTTTCCAAAGCTGTTGCAACAGAAGTTGGTGCAAATTTTATTAATATTTCAATGTCAAGCATTCCATCAAAGGTATAGTATCAGTTTAACTGGTGATTGTTGGATTTTAGTTTTCTATGTAGTTATTATGAATCATTACAATGAACTTCATTTCTCTCTTGTTTGTAATGACATGGGTCTGGTGAACCTAAAAAGTATGTCAAATTTGTATTTTCATTAGCAAGTAAAATTTCTCTAAGTGTCATATATATTGATGAGATGAATTTTTATCTTCAGTTGTAACTCAAGTTGTTTTATCCACATCATAAGATGTTCCATATTGTATTAATATATTCATATCTCTTGCCATAGTTTCTCCTTTGTAGGTTGACATTATGATGGGTCATAGGGGGAAACCCAAAGAAAATGAGGTCACGCGTAAGATGAAAAATGAGTTTATGGTAAATTGGGATGGAATTTCCACTAAATTTAAGGAGTGAGTTCTCATTCTTGCTGCAACCAATAGGCCTTTTGATCTTGATGAAGCTGTCATCCGAAGAATTCCGTCTAGGTCATGTGTTTGATAAGTTGATACTTATGGTTCAATGAGTATCCCTTTTCGTACTTCGACAATTCCTCTATGAAATGGAACCCTAATTTATGCAATGTCTTTGTTTTTGTTACTAATGTCGCCATTGTAATAACTTTGTAGGTTAATTGTGAATTTGCTAGATGAAATGAATAGGGATAAAATCTTGAAGGTGATACTTGCAAAAGAGGAATTGGCACCAGATGTGGATTTGGATGTAATTGTAAATATGAAAAATGGATATTATGGGAGTGACCTCTACAGTAGTTTCAGTTTCAACTACTATTTTCTATATTGAATTTAATTGGAGTATGTATGTTGCAGGCTTGGTTGACCTAATATTGAATGCTTCTGGGGTTGAAGAAATTGTGTGCTACAGCTGCATACTGCCTTATCTGAGAAATTCTTCAGAAAGAAAAGAATCTATTTCTCTTCCTCCTATATCGTCATAGAGATTTGGTTATTCTAGTATTTCAGTAATTTCAACAGAAACTTAAAATTTGCTTGCTTAGTTTTTTAGCAAATTATTTTACTTTAGTACAAGATATTTTTCTCCTTTTCTTATTTTTTTAAAGGACAATTAAATGTGAAACTGCTTTCACCATGTATAGGGTTTCATCAAATGTACCCACCACTTTGACAATCTTGAATCATTGTGATTGATATATATGGGGCTTTTATTTTATTTATGTGTATCAAGGTCAGGATTGGTATTTCATGTTGTTTGTTTGATTGTATTTTCTTTCATCATGAAACTTTCCATTCTCTTTATGATTCCCAAGTTGCTTGTTTGGATTTGGTTATTGAACCAAGTAATTATTTCTAACATGTGTTTATAAGACTGGTTTATGGTGTGTTATTGTTAATCTTGTTTATGCTTATTGTTATCTTTGTTTCCAAGTACTAGGTGTTAAGGACATTTCCACCTAGTAGCCCTTATTTTTATAGTGACTTAGTATTCATCACCCCACATATATGATCTAAAAGCATTGAGTTTTTCATGTTTCATTAATGCATTTCTGAAATTGATGTCATATTGAAAAGTTAGGTTATTGGTCTTTGTTATATTTAAAATGTTACTTGCTGGTTTTTGAAATAGTTTGTTATATTTCTACCATCTCTTGTTATTGAAATATTGAAAGGATGGGGTACATATGTTCTCTTAGAATAATATGTAGTACATTTATTTTTCATCCATGTTATCATACTTTTACATGACATTTTATGTTCATCTTTTATATAAAATGAGCAACATTGAATATATTATGTATGAGGGACATCCTCTATGGTTGTTGGTCTTTTCCTATTAGCCTAAAGTCAGGAAGTAATTTAATTCCATAAGGTTCTTGGCATATTCTCCTCACCATAAATGTATCGAGGAAAAAAGTGGTCTTACTTAGTAGAGATATATGGTATCCTTCCAATTTAGGACCTTCAACATCAATATGTGGAATTATTTTATCCATAAGAGAAAATAGCGGCAAATGAGTGAAGGAACAAGCAGGAGAAGGAAATGTAGAAACAATAAATGTACAAAACCAATGTACCCCAAAGACTCAAATTTAATGTTTAAATATACATTTGAGTATGATCATGGTAGGAACAAAGACATTTCAAATCATTACATACATTAAGATCATAAAATTGCACTAGAAGTATTTCTAAAGCAAAAACATCGATAGACTACATGTGTCATGTCCCCATTTTGACCCCCTTCGCATTAAATCGTAAATGATGTAAATATTGTTATTTAATCATGGTGAGGATCTCAAGGCCAAGGCCCCACCATTGATTTATCGTTTTATGTATTAGCAATTAAAAATAGATGCATGTGGTTCTTGTGCTAGATAGGCACCATGTAAATTAAGACATCATGTAAATACGAATTTTAATGAAAAACCCACAACTAGCTATGCAATGCAACAAAGAGATGGGGGAATGATTCTACAAAGAATAGGGAGGGAAATTACTCAAACCCTTGAGCCAATGGTGTTAACCCACGTGTCAATGAGAAAACCCATAAACCCTCAACTACCCATTCTGACTTATGCACCCAATCATTTAATTCTTCCAGAAATTGGTGGAGGCAGTTAATGCCTTAGGAATGAAGAGGCATGGCATCCAATTTCGTGCATGGGCAAGCCATCAACCTGGGAATATGTACTTTTGCTTATGGGGCAAGAAAACACCCACGAAATGGTGCCCAAAGCCATTCTGAACCCATAGTCTTTCCTCTCTCACGTAGTCTGAGCTAGCTGGGTTTTCTCCATCACGTTTTTTACTAATTTCCTGCATTTTTCCATAGCTGGGAGCTCATTTTTGTGTTGCACAATGGCTAGGAGAAAGGGAGTCATGTTTTGGGGGTTTATAGAGGTCGTTTTTTCCCCTGAAATGCAGAAAAACGTTTTCTAAAAACGAATTTGCTCTCCTAGGGTTTATTCCCCATCTACCAGTTCGTTTTGGTTGCCCACATTTTTCAGCACTTGTGTTTTGTTGTAGGGTGCATCCCTGTGTTGGTTGGAAAGTATGAGCAAGAATTAGGAGTGGAAGTGGACCAGAATTGGCTTGATAAACCTAGTGAGGAGGTAACCTCTCAAGAGTATCAAAAGGGTTGGTTGCTCTTCTATGCACACCTTGAAGAACACTAGAATGGAAGGTATGGCCTAAGGGATTGTGTATTAGTGAAGGGAATACTTCCTTGTTCCAGGTGTGTAGGTATTGTGGGGACCAAGCTAGATAGATCTTGCAGAGGGTGCCCATATCTATATGGATGATCCCACTAGCTTAGCAATTCTTCCTTCTATTGCCTAACAGCCTGATAAACCCAACTGTAGCTTGGCTTGGCTGATTAGGTGTATCTTTGAGCTATGTGTGAGTCTGTTGTTCCCTGATTCCTTGTAGAGATCATGCCCAGCTCGGGGGTGGCAGTGTGTTGAGATATTGATGATCACAACTGGCCTATGGTTGGGTGGAACGTTGTAGTTGCATAGCCAATTGCTTGGGACTATTTTGTTATAAGATAAGTATTCTCTTGTGTTAACTTTGCAATTATTTATTTGATGAATATCTTGAATGTATGATGGATGTGTAATTGAAATTACTTCCGTTGTGTTTTCTTATAATTATACATTTCCATATGTGTTTTATATTATGTGAATGCTTATTTTAATAAGTTCATGGGGCTAGATGCCCAGTTTTAGCATCACGATCCTCTCCATTGCACTAGTATGATGGGAGGGGATGTGACAGAATGGTATTAGAGCTGTTGGTTGCAGCATTGGACCTCTATGGGAAAATCCGATTACAGTCGCATGGGAAGGTCCCTTCCTAATCACCATAGGTATTAGCATCGGGCTTAAAATGGCTAAGTTGAATAAAATTACAGAGGTAAGATCACCTCCTGTTGAGCAGCAGTCATCACTGAAAGAAGGAAAGATTTCAAATTTTCCTAAGAGTTTTTGAAAATTTTTGTTTAAGTTTGTTTCAGGAAGAATTCAGCAAGTTGTTCCGCAATGCGGAAGAACTCAGCAAGTTGACCCGAAACTGCGGAAGGATTTGGCAAGTTGTTCCGCAACGCGGAAGAACTCGACAAGTTGGCCCAAAACTGCAGAAGGATTTAGCAAGTTGTTCCGCAACGCGGAAGAACTCGGCAAGTTGGCCCAAAACTGCGGAAAGATTCGACAAGTTGTTCTGCAACGCGGAAGAACTCGGCAAGTTGGCCCGAAACTGCGGAAGGAAGTTTCAATTCTCTTCCGAAACTGCGGAAGGAACTTTCAATTCTCTCCCGAAACTGTGGAAGGAAATTTCAATTCTCTCCCGAAACTGTGGAAGGAACTTTCAATTCTCGCCCAAAACAGCGGGAGAACTCGGCGAGTTGCTCCGAAACAGTGGGAGAACTCGGCGAATTGCTCCGAAACAAGGAATTTCAGCCATTTTCCAGGGAGATTTTTCAGGTGCCGAAGGTCAAAAATTGCCATGCAACTTATGCGCCAGATTGCGCGAAATGGAAAGATTTGCAAAAAAAAAAACGAGGGCGCTGGCCTCGACCTGCCCTGCAATGGCGCACGGAAGCCACAAGGGGGCAAGCCCCATTGACCCCCATCATCCCCCTCATATGTCGTTGATTGTGAGAAAATTCTATGATTTGAAAAATTGTCAATATAATATTTTCCCACGTGCATGAAGTAATTTATGAATTTCTGAGAATATAATGCAGCTAACAATTGTGTTGATGAACACATTTTGCAGAATCACAGTTACATCAGGGAAACACTCTAGATAGTACAGTTGGAAAGTTTTGGATCTTGGTTGGGCTAAGAAAATCAACATCATGGATGATGCATAGGATCCCTATGAGCCTGAGACAGATGCCATGGGGGAGAACATACATGTTGAAAATGCTGAAAAAGAATCTAAGGGGAGAAAAATCAAGAGACTCCTCCAGGTATTGTAGCCACCATGAGAAGCCTAAGGGTGGAGTTGCAAAGCTGTAGAGAAGACAATGAAAGGATGATTAAAGCGCGGGAAGAACAAAATCAGTTGAATGCAACCATGCTGCAGAGTTTAACAGACATCAAAAGGCAAATAAACTATGGGCATCAGACATCAAATCCAAAAAGGGGTGGGAGTAGTTCTAGAAGGAATTCCCGTAAGAGGGCCAATAGCTCAAGAAGAGTTTCTACAGACAGAACATATACTCCAGAAATCTCTTCTAATTAATCATCTGACTCTGAAGAATCCATTGAGAGTTCAAGCTCTTCATCTTGCAGGAGTAAGAGGAAGAAACACTACAAGAACAATTCACATGGGGAATTTAAAAAGGCGAAACCTCCTACATTTAATGGAGAGATAAAGTCTGGTCAAGAAGCTGAAGCTTGGCTTCTTGGGATGAGAAAGTATTTCCAAGTCCAAGACTACTCGGGAAATATGAAGGCAAGGGTAGCCATCTTCCACTTGAATGGAAGAGCATCTATATGGTGAGAACACATCAAGCAAGTGAAGAAGATCAATGAAAGGAAGATTGTGTGGAAGCAGTTCAAGAAATACTTCAAGCAGAAGTATCTCTCTGATAGGTACTATGATGATAAGATCAAAGAGTTTCATGAGCTGAGATTGGGACAATTGACCATGGAAGAATATGCAAACAAGTTCTTGGAGCTGCTGAGGTATGTCAGGTATATTCGAGATGATAAGGTGAAAATTCAACGTTTCCTGAGTGGACTGCCCCAGTCATATAAAGATAGAATTGAGTTTGATGAACCTCGAACTCTAGAGGAGGCTATAAGAAAGGCCAAGTATTTCTTTGATCAAAACAAAAGCAAACCATAATTCCACAAGGCATGGAAGGATAGGAAAAACGAAAATTTTGATCAAAGGAAGGAGGGGTTCAAGCCTCCTCAATTCTTGAATCAGCAAAGGCAACCATCACAGGTTGTGACTAAGCCAACTAGGATGATGGGAGACAAGCCAAGAGATCCAAAGGAGCCAAGAGAACCACTTCAATGTTGGGGTTGTGGAGGGGAGCACATGCTTAGGAACTGTCCACATCGGAATGAGAATCCAAATCAAGTTCACAACATCCAGGGAGTTGAAACTGTGGGTCAAGTGGCGAGAACAATCCCTAAAATCTATGCAGCAGTAGAAGACCGCCAGGCAGATCATCAATCAACTGTGGTTGAAGTTGAAGGTAAGATTGCTAAGCAATCTGTTTCTATTTTGATTGATCCTGGATCTACTCACAGTTATGTCAGTCCTAGAATTGTTGAGATTTGTGCTTTTAAGAAATTAAAGCATAGTAAATCATGGTTAGTTCAACTAGCCACTGGAACCAAGAGAAAAGTTAGTGAAATTGTAGAGAAATGTCCATTAGAGATGGATGGGCTATTCACTTACGCAAATCTGAATATTTTACCACTGGGTTCTTATGATATTCTCATTGGAATGGATTGGTTAGAAGCACACATGGTTAAACTTGACTACTACAATAAGACATTTGAATGCATGGACGAAGAAGGAAACCCGAGGGTTGTAAAAGGCATTCCAAAGGTGACTTCTATTAGACAGGTTTCAACCATGCAGCTGAAGAAGTTCTATAGGAAGGGATGTCAATTGTATGCAGCCCACATTTTAGAGGCAGCAGAGAATGAAACTCTTAAATTGGAGGACTCTCATGTATTGCAAGAACTCAGGGATGTTTTTCCTGATAAGATTCCAGGACTCCCTCCAAAGAGAGACATTGACTTTACAATTGAACTTGTGCCAGGAGTGGCACCAGTGTCTAAGACACCCTACAGGATGAGTACACCAGAATTGCTAGAATTGAAAATGTAATTACAATAGTTGCTGGAAAAGAAATATATTAGGCCAAGTGTGTCCCCATGGGGAGCACCTGTTCTATTTGTGAAAAAAGAAAGATGGAACACTCAGGTTATGTATTGACTACAGGAAGTTGAACAAATTCACTGTGAAGAACAAATACCGATTGCCCCGAATTGATGACCTTTTTAACCAAATGAGAGGAGCAAAAGTATTTTCAAAGATTGATTTGAGGTCTGGTTACCATCAGGTAAGAATCAAAGAAGAAGATATTCATAAGACCGCCTTTAGAACGAGGTATGGACACTATGAGTTTGTAGTGGTACCATTCGGTCTCACAAATGCACCAGCTATATTCATGTGTCTCATGAATAATGTTTTTAGCAAGTATTTGGACAAGTTTGTTCTTGTATTCCTAGACGACATTCTCATCTATTCTAAGAATGAAGAAGAGCATGAAGAACATTTGAGAATGACAATGCAATTACTAAGGGATCATAAGTTGTATGCAAAGTTGAGCAAATGTGACTTTTATAAAGATAGAATTCATTATTTGGGTCACATCATCTCCGACGAAGGAATATCTGTAGACCCTGAGAAGATTGAAGCCATTATGAATTGGCCAACTCCAAGGAATGTGACGGATGTGAGATCTTTTATGGGCCTTGTTGGTTACTACAGGAGTTTTATTAAAGGATTCTCCAAGGTTGCAAACCCGATCACTTCTTTGCAAAAGAAGGGGATAAAGTTTGAATGGTCACCAAGAGGTGAGGAAAGTTTTCAACGGTTGAAGAATCTTCTTACAAGTGCACCAATTTTGAAAATTGCAAACCCAGAAAAAGACTTTGTGGTATGTACCGATGCATGCAATCAAGGACTTGGAGGAGTTCTTATGCAAGACAACCACGTGATATGCTATGAGTCAAGAAATTTGAAGGAGCATGAGAAGAACTATGCTACTCATGATATAGAACTTACAACCATAGTACATGCTTTAAAGATGTGGAGGCATTACTTAATGGGAAGAAAATTTGAGTTAAGGACAGACCATTATGGTCTGAAATACTTGTTTGATCAGCCAACTTTAAATGTTAGGCAAGCTAGATGGTTGAAATTTTTGTATGAATTTGATTTTGAAATCAAACACATTAAAGGGAAAGAAAACAAGGTGGCTTATGCACTCAGCAGGAAGGTACATGAAATGCATGTGGCAGTGCTTAGTACTTGCCAACCAGATTTGAGGCAGCAGATTGTTAACCATATGGTTGAGGATGAAGTGTATGAGCAGATAAAGGGCAAATTGCAGCAGCAAAACCTTGAAAAGAATTATGAAGGCTATCATTTGGAAGGAGACAGACTTCTTACTTATAAGAATAGAGTCTATATTCCAAATGCGGCAGATTTAAGGAGGATCGTTATGGATGAAATCCATAAAGCTCCATACTCTGGTCACCCAGGATATCAGAAAACAATTGCTATAGCAAGAAAATATTATTTCTGGCCAGGGATGAAGAAGGATGTCGCTGAATACATTTCTAAGTGCATGAAATGTCAGCAGGTGAAGGTTGAACACCAACACCCCGCAGGTTTATTTCACCCAGTGCCAATTCCAGAATGGAAATGGGAAATAATTTCCATGGATTTTATTATAGGATTGCCAATGACTATGAGACAACATGATTCCATCATGGTTGTGGTGGACAAGTTAACAAAGGCAGCACATTTCATACCAGTTAAGTCCACACATAAATCCGATGCCATTGCAAATATTTTCATGAAGGAAATTTTCAGACTACATGGGTTACCTAAGGCAATAATTTCTGACAGGGATACCAAGTTCACTTCCAATTTTTGGAAAGGTCTCTTTACAGATTTGGGTACACAGTTGAACTTTAGTACTGCGTACCATCCTCAAACAGACAGGAAAACAGAAAGAGTAAATCAGGTGCTTGAAGACATGCTTCCATGTATGTGATGGACAAGCCATCCAAGTGGGAGGATTATCTACACCTGGTAGAGTTTGCATATAATAATGGACAGCAAGAATCATTGGGAATGAGTCCATATGAGGCTTTGTACGGCAGAAGGTGTAGGACACTAGTGACTTGGGACAATCCAGTGAACAGAATTGTACTTGGGCCAGAATTGCTTAAGGAAATGGAACAAGAGGTTGCAAAGATTCGGAAAAATTTAAAAGTAGCCTAGGGTAGACACAAAAGCTATCAGATAAGCATAGGATCCATAGGGAATTCAGTGTTGGAGATCATGTGTATCTTAGAGTGAGGCCAAGGAAGGGTTCCTTGAAGCTTGGGAGTTGTGCCAAGATATCACCTAGATATTGTGGGCCATTTGAAGTGCTTGAAAGAATGGGGCCAGTTGCATATAGACTTGCATTGCCTGCTAGCACTAAAGCTCATAATGTTTTTCATGTCTCTTTACTTAAGAAATATTTACATGATCCTAACCATGTGATTAATTGGGATGTGATCCAGGTGGAACCCGAGGGAGAGTTCCAAACCGATCCATTGCGCATCCTAGACAAGAAGGTAACATTGCTCCGGAACCGAGCCATCGGACAGGTAAAGGTGCAATGGAAGCACTACGGTCCCGATGAGACTACATGGGAGCTGGAAGATGCCATGAGGGTGGCATATCCATTTTTGTTTAGTTTTGTTGAGCACTGAGGGCAGTGCTGATGTAAGGGGAGGGGAATCTCACGTCCCCATTTTGATCCCCTTCGCATTAAATCGTAAATTATGTAAATATTGTTATTTAATCATGGTGAGGATTTCAAGGCCAAGGCCCCACCATTGATTTATCGTTTTATGTATTAGCAATTAAAAATAGATGCATGTGGTTCTTGTGCTAGATAGGCACAATGTAAATTAAGACATCATGTAAATACAAATTTTAATGAAAAACCCACAACTAGCTATGCAATGCAACAAAGAGATGGGGGCATGATTCTACAAGGAATAGGGAGGGAAATTACTCAAACCCTTAAGCCAATGGTGTTAACCCATGTGTCAATGAGAAAACCCATAAACCCTCAACTACCCATTTTGACTTATGCACCCAATCATTTAATCTTCCAGAAATTGGTGGAGGCAGTTAATGCTTTGGGAATGAAGAGGCATGGCAGCCTATTTCGTGCATGGGCAAGCCATCAACCTGGGAAAACATACTTTTGCTTCTGGGGCAAGAAAACACCCACGAAATGGTGCCCAAATCCATTTTGAACCCATAGTCTTTCCTCTCTCACGCAGTCTGAGCTAGCTGGGCTTTCCCCATCACGTTTTTTACCAATTTCCTGCATTTTTCCATAGCTGGGAGCTCATTTTTGTGTTGCATAGTGGCTGGGAGAAAGGGAGTCATGTTTTGGGGGTTTATAGAGGTTTTTTTTGCCCCTGAAATGCAGAAAAACGTTTTCTAAAAACGAATTTGCTCTCCCAGGGTTTATTCCCCATCTACCAGTTCGTTTTGGTTGCCCACATTTTTTAGCACTTGTGTTTTGTTGTAGGGTGAATCCCTGTGTTGGTTGGAAATTATGAGCAAGAATTAGGAGTGGAAGTGGACCAGAATTGGCTTGATAAACCTAGTGAGGAGGTAACCTCTCAAGAGTATTAAAAGGGATGGTTGCTCTTCTATGCACACCCTGAAGAACACTAGAATGGAAGGTATGGCCTGAGGGACTGTGTATTAGTGAAGGGAATACTTCCTTGTGCTAGGTGTGTAGGTATTGTGGGGACCAAGCTAGATAGATCTTGCAGAGGGTGCCCATATCTATATGGATGATCCCACTAGCTTAGCAATTCTTTCTTCTATTGCCTAACAGCCTGATAAACCCAACTGTAGCTTGGCTTGGCTGATTTGGTGTATCTTTGAGCTATGTGTGAGTCTGTTGTTCCCTGATTCCTTGTAGAGATCATGCCCAGCTCGGGGGTGGTAGTGTGTTGAGATATTGATGGTCACAACTGGCCTATGGTTGGGTGGAACGTTGCAGTTGCACAGCCAGTTGCTTGGGACTACTTTGTTATAAGATAAGTATTCTCTTGTGTTAACTTTGCAATTATTTATTTGATGAATATCTTGAATGTATGATGGATGTGTAATTGAAATTACTTCCGTCGTGTTTTCTTATAATTATACATTTCCATATGTGTTTTATATTATGTGAATGCTTATTTTAATAAGTTCATGGGGCTAGATGCCCGGTTTTAGCATCATGATCCTCTCCATTGCACTAGTATGATGGGAGGGCACGTGACAACATGATATAATTGTGACACACTCATCTAGTTCCCAATTGCATCACATGCATTTTTTAAGCAAATATATTGACATACTACATGAGATAATTGTGACACACTCATCTATTTCCCATTATTTCTCTTCAATTTATTCCCTCAATGGAAAATACTTAAACCTCTTCGTAGGCAGAAAATTGGCAGATGGAAGAAAGTGGTAGAAAACTATAATCAATGCAATTAAGTGGTGTTAAATATATAATAATTTTACAATCAGATCATATACCAACATTTATGTTTTAAAACAATGTTTATTTCTGTAGAGTGGGCTCTGGAACAAAATTTTCCAATCATATCTAAGTTTTCTCTTTTATAGTCAACTTTATGGGAGTTGTGAGTGCCTGAAAGACACTAACTCTAATAAGTATTGGGATAATATGATGATGATATACATTTTTATTTTACCGATAAGAAAAGATAAATATATTCACATAAAAAGTCAAAACCTTTTTTAAGTGCTTCAACAAAAACTACATTGCAAAGTGCAAAAACAAATTTTCCAAATTCCCATAGACTTGTACAACCTTGTACCTTTTTGAAACTCGTGCCATATTTCCAAGGAAAACCACAATGAGAGGATATGTTGTGAAGGGGGAAGGAAAGCACTAATACAAATTTTATATGAAATTTTATCTACTGAAAATTTACCTAAGTTCTTTCAAAAACTAGATATGTACCCTTATCCACAGTGAGTGTGTTGGATCTTTTCCTCTCTCTCTTTCTCTAGATATTAACAACATAATGCAAGGAAATAATTTATATAGAGGGTTTCACAACAATAACAATATTCAATGGTTTGGATCATTTCTACTTCATTCATTGAAATATGGAAGGAATTTATATAGAGGGTTTCACAACAATAACAATATTCAATGGTTTGAATAATTTCTCCTTCATTCATTGCAATTGAAATATTCCATGGACTTGACCAATTTCTCTTTTTTCTCGCATGTGGATTAATTAGATCATCAAACATAAAAAGGGAAATAAAAAAGATTTGTTTTATTTTCTTTGATCACTCTCTGGTTATTTTATCCATTGTTCTAATCAATCTAATTTAGTCAAGGAAATAAACAACACCAATTACTTTGGCAATGTCGAGACCGAATCCTAATGTTGCATGCGAAAAGGACATCATTGCTACAACTATTGAAAGGCCCCAAAGATTATGGAAGTTTGGTAATTGAGAAAGGAAAAGTTGAGTTTATCCGTAAATGATGATATATGTTTTCTCTAAGAACTATCATGGAGACTCATGTCCATTTCTATGGTAACAATTTGATTGCTTGATTTATGTACGATGTAACTTCAATATAGGTAGTCAACATGATAAGGTACTAGTAGTTGAACTACATTTGAAAAACAGTCAATGGAACTATTAAGTATAAATTAGAATGCATGGTTCCTTGAAAATACCATTATAAACCCCAAAAATTCATGTAGAAATTCACAGGAAAGGCTTTGTAGCAGTAACACAGTTTTATTTATGGAGGGAATTGGTTAGTGAAAGTAAACTTTATAGTAATTTCCTTCTCTAGACCAGTCATTTTCATGGGAATTGACTTGACACTCATTAAAGCAATGATTTTGTAAGCAGTGAAAACTCCATAGAAGTTCACATATTAAATTGATCCACACAACCATAATGTAATTATGTGAGCCCTTGTTGTCCATAAGCTTCCTATTGACCCAAATTAATACAAAAGCTTAGAATACATTGAATTTTTTTTGAATATATAATATATATCACTTTTCATGCTCAACACTTCTCTTGATTGCATAGAGTAAACAATCAAATCGACGTTCAAAAGGAGACCTTGTTTGCAAGACAAGAGATTTTGGCACATGGATTTGGAGGGAGTCCTTGTTTGTATCGCAAGAGACTTCAACACATGAATTTGATTGTTTAGTTTATGAATGTAAATAGATAAATGAATTACATGAGAAATTATCCATAAATTTTAATAATTAGAATATAAATTCTAGAAAAGCCCTTCACAAAAGCACAATTGGAAGCAAAGATTAAGTATGAAGAATCAAATTCCATTTATCACACCTTTATGATCATATAAGGACTACATAAAGACTAGTTGGTAAAATATCTAAAATCCTTTCCAACTAACATTTTTAGTATTATAAAAATCTACCAAAAGTTTCAACACATTCAAAAATATGGTTCCTTAAATTCTTTTATGGATTGGACATACCTACAACAAGAAAATGACCTCATGGAAGTCGTGTGCTCGCTAGAATACACATTCTGGAAGATAAAAAATAGGACCTACATCACAAGAATCATTCCTAGGATGTACATACAATTGTATGTGATGTATAATCATAGTGAATAACTCAAAGATGCCACAAGCACCAAGACATATATAGAGGAATTAAATTGATAATAAAAATATAGCCCCACCATGAATACATCATAAAATGTAAGAAAAAGGAGAGGAAACCACCAATTCTAGGGATCCAATGTTAATAGGATTCACAAACAGGTAGAAAGTTCAAATGAGGACAATACCACCACCCCTTTATTATCATATGGTCTAGTAATGGACCATGAAATGCAACTAGATCAAATTGAAATCAAAGTTATTGTTGAAAGGTTGACACCATAATTCCAAATCTCCTTATCACTAAAATAATCAACTAGAGTGGTATTTGACACAAAAAAATGGCATCGTCAACAAAAATTTCTCTTATGTGCACTACAAAGATGAGAAATCCAAGACTCTAGGAAAAAAGAGTAGCAGTGACCATAAACCAGGGAAAAGGTTTCTTCCATTGATTCTACCCAAGGCCCACAAATTCTCAAAATAAAACTAATTTTAGAACCCCTAGAACCCTTTTTACATCAAATACGAAGTGGTTTGGTAGTGGAAATATAGATTGAATTCATAGACCATGCTCTCACAACAGAGAAAATTAAACAATATTGTTATAAATGTGAGGACATAGACCAGACACAAATTTGTGTCGTCTCCTTCAATTGATTTTATGCCCTCTTCAAAATAGTCTTGTCCCTATCTTATCATGGCCCAAACTCCCATTCAATTGAAAACTAAATAGGTAATTCCCTCTTCTCTCACTAGCTAAAATCCCATTGTACAACATCAAACAAATTTTGTTTCTTTCCCTCTTTTTTCACTCGACATACTCTCATTGAAAAAAAAAGCTATTTTGTTTCATCCTTTTTGGTTCAATGGTAATGGTTCCACATTCAAATTTGGGTTCTTTTTGGTTCAATGGTAATAGAGCCAAATTCAAATTTGGGTTCTTTTTGGTTTGATGGTAATGGAACCACATTCAATTTTTGGTTTAATGGTAATGGCTCCACATTCAAATTTAGGTTCTTTTTGGTTTAATGGTAATGGCACCATGTTCAAATTTGTTTTTTTTTTTAAATGGGTAAGCCATAAAAAAATGACAGAATGACCAATTTGGGCATGGATTATGGAATCAGTTTTGGGCATTGAATTGAGTGCTAATAGTTCCAACTTTAGAACCGAACTTAATAAATCATGCCTTGAATAAAACTCAGTTGTATGTTTAAGTGTAAAAGATTAAATCATATAGATTTGTAATTAAAATTTCACGGGGTTTTAGGTTCAAAAGTGTGTGGCATGTACCCACCCCCATGGTAAAATTTTTGGTGGAAAATGGTTTTATACCAACCAACATATCAAGTGGAAAACATTATCCATGGGATAAATTTTTAATGATTCCAAATTAAGTCACAGTTCCAATTATAAAACATTAAACCAATGAACTATTCATGATTCCAACCTACTTCTAAGTAGGTAAATGCATGGAATTACATCATGGAGTAAATGTCACAAATGTCAAGGTTTCAAGGTTTTGCTAAGAAACAACCAATGTCAAATGGCCAACACTCATTCAATAGATAAGTTGTGTGATGATGAACAATGCTTGCAAGAAATAGAGAAGTCCAGTAACACAATTTGATACTTGCACAACTAGGGAACATGGTGTGGGGTGGATAATAATCCATTAAAGAGATCACCAAATTTGGGGGTTTCTAGCAATGTTATGGGAAGAGAACAATGAACAACAAGAGAAAGGCCAGAGACACAAGGTTTAGAAAAGAACACTGACTAGCACAATGTCTACTACAAGTTGTTGATCAATAAAAATCATGTGATTCCAAAGGATATAGAATTAGGGAAGGTTTTTCCAAACCTTAACATCCAACTTCCATTCAATGACCAATTCCTAATAGTATCCCATCAAGACAAATAGGAAAACGAGACAATTTGAAACCCCCTCAAAGATAATTATGGGGGGAATAATTTGAAACTCACCTCATGGAAACATATGGGGGAATATTAAATCCACCCTCCCAGAAATGGATGGGGGTGGTTGGAAACCATCTTGCTAGAATCTTACAAGGATAGTCTGAAACCAAAGTTGGAAGGCATTGAGTGCATACCAATTGTACTAGATAATGGAGAAGTGTGGGTTATCACAGGTGCATTGTATGTCCTTGGAGGATGAATGCTTGCATTAGGTGACTAATTTCTATAATTCTACTTGGTGATCCAAACTTTGAGGATCCTCATCTTGTTAATTCAATAATGGTCTAATAATTTGGGGTAGAAAGAATTTATGAGCATACTACTGTAGATATAAGGAGTACTATTAATTCAAATATTTTGAGTAGATTAAGCTTATGAATCCAACATAGATCCATGTTTTATTAGGCACCCATGTTTTCACCATGGGTTTGGAGGTCTACACTGGATTTTTACATAAAATTTCAATCATCACAATTGACTCTAATTATCAAAGTAGTGATTAACATAGGTAGAACAAAGTTCAATGAAAATACAATATGTGAATACCAAAGCCAACAATGTGTTCCTAATGGTGTATATTAGTCCACTGGGACTTTCAAATATGTTTCGCATTAGTCATTTTATAAATTTTAATCATTCTACCCATATGTCGTGTCTCTATTTCATCAAGGGAGAAGAAACCATATTAAGATATATTTTCTATGGGGAGGGGAATATGAATTTCAAATCACTGACCAAATGGATCTTTGGCTTATAAGAAAGACACTAAAGTTTTATTTGCACGTGTTGGAAGGACATTGCTAAGAAATTATTGACATATGATGGTATGTCTAATACATTTAATCTAAATCTAAAAAATCACAAACCAACCATATGAGAAACAACATTGGTCTTCCATTGGTAGCTTTAGTATTATAATCATGAAAGAACTTTAGCAACCTAGAATAGAAAACTTATAATATCAACCTATGGAAGAATTCATAGTAAAAATATAGCTATTCAATGTTCAACACATTTGAATTGTTTAAACTTGTGATTAGCTAGATGTAGGAGCTAGATCACATGCATTTGCTCTACTTGTACCAATAGGTATGGAGGAGGTTATTTTGATGTAATGATGTATTAGCACATTACATGATGAAAATTGCTTCCTTTAACATGAGACACAAGGTGGCAATGTCCCTGCAACTATGGTTAACATATTTTTGTGAAATCTACAAATTTGAAATGCATAGACAAGAAGTCATAGTCACATAGATATATCATATTTAAAAGTAATGTGAATCACCAACCCTCATTTATGAAGCTGCTCTTTTAATACTTGACCTTATCTTAGAGTTGAGGAATAACTAAATACGAAGTATCACTATTAAATATTATATAATAATAAAGAGAAAGTGCAATTATACATAATGTATTTCAAAACTGACCTTCTTTGAACTTTGAAATGAAAAAGGGAAACTTATCACTAGTGAATCAAAACTACCCCTGATTTCACAGACTTATTAAATCATCAAGAAGAGGTAAATGCAATGTTAATGATGAACATGATTCCAACAGAAGAATAAAAAAATGATTGAATTATATACTTGTATTGATAGTTTATTCACAGTTTCTAGAGAAGTGTGCCTTGCTTTTTTTTCCTAGCCATGAACAAATAAAATTCAAACTTTTTTCTTTGATCCATCCTTTATTGGGAATCTGGACATAACACATTGTTATAAATATATTCATTTTTTAGAGGACAAAATTATAAATGTGCAATACTATATTACCTGAAATCCATTTAAATTCAAAGCTTATGTTTTCCTCAAATATGCACACTTGTCCTATTTTTTAATATGAAGCTTATTTTATGTGTGTTTACACTAATTTATATTTTTTCTTGGACTTTTATGTGCTTGTACTAATTTGTATGGTATGTCATATCTAGGTTTTCTCATTAAATGTGATATATTTTCATTGGTATCAGTTCTCCATGAAAGCCATAAAAGAGCACACACATGAGGATTCACCTCTTTTTCATTGTTGTGCTCTTATAAAATTATTCGTTGAATTTGGTGAAATAAATGGAATCTAAGATGAAAACAGATGATTTGATAAAGAAAAACTCAAGAAAATTAAATTTGAGCTATAAAAAAACTAAAAAATCTCACAATAATTTATTAGAAAGATAGTCTACTTAGTAACTAAATCCTGAACAAAGCCATAATTTGTAGAGAAGAATAAGAATGAACCAAGAATCTAACACGCATGTATAACATCCTTTTTACTAGTATTTCAAAACAAAAAGTGTAGAGTGAAACCCTAGCTACCCTGAAAAGGAGGGTTTATAATGCATTTGATTTGGCACCAATGGTTTGTTCTTTGATACTGTTAATATGATGATGCCTCTCTATCTCATTTGAGAATTTTAGTTGTTGTTGATGATGTTGACCCAAAGAAGGTGTGAGGATTTTTTGAATTGTTGTTGATGGTGTTATTGTTGCTCTTGGGAGGTAGTCCCAATGTTGTGACCTTGGAAATGTTCCTTATTGTTTCTCTTGGGAGGTGGCCCCAAATTTTATGACCTTAACACTATCCCTTTATCCTTTATACAATTTATTCTATGAATATAAAAGGGAACTAAGAACAAAGAAGAGGAAAGAAAATGCTATTGGAACTCTAAAAATTAATTATTGACAGTTTCATTCCTCACAATGTCATGTTTATTAGTCCAATTGCCATATTTTAAGAATATAATTCTTTATCTATGCCTGCATTTAAGAGTCTTGAGGCCACCGAAGGAAATGAGAAATCTCAATCCTAAACCTGAACGCCCCGCTAAGTGACTAGGATCAAATTGCATGACCATAATAACAATTTGGTTACAATTTTTACAATGAAACACAAGTATTAGATTATTGCAAACTAGGCCATGTGATGTTCTTTCCATTTTTTTGGAGAATTAGAAGAAGCCTACAAAAGTTGTAAACAACTGGCTACAACACTAGAAGCATTTACAACTCCAACTAGCATATTAAATGGAGAGTTATTTTCTCTGAAAAAAATGTACCAAGATTAATTATTAGTTGATATACTAGTTGTAGAGACACTGACCTTGCTTGACCACTACACCCCAACTCTAGATCTCGAGAGTGGACTTCAGCAGTACATATCAAATAAAATAGCAAATAAATAATTTACTTTGACATTCAATTTAATATAAAAATTTGAATATTATGTTAAAAAATTTGACGTCGTAAAAATTGATTGTGTGTACGAACATACTAATACCATGAACCGATTTCTCTATGTTCCTACTATGTAGGGACATAATAATACAAGTATCATGATTTTGAATATTTAAATTACCTACTAGACTAAGTTATAGGAATGCATCACATAAATAAAATTCCCTCCACAAAATAAGCTTAAAATGTAATTGAACTCAAAATAAAACAAAAATGACTCCACAAAACATTACAAAAGTTAATCTCATTTGTTACTTTTTCATATTTCATGTACTTTAATGTCTTTCTACATACTAAGATCCACATGGATTTCTCCCTGCTCAACAAATGAAGCTTAATTGCATAGGAGCTAGAATCACCCATGGATAAGAGTGTAGCTGATTCAATATTCATAAAAGAACTGGATCTTTTATCCCTCCCCCGCCCCCCCCCCCCCATCAACATACTTTCATTTGTTTTAAAGGACCACCAATGACCATATGAGTCCACTTAAAGGTATTGATATATTTGTATGGATATATATTCTATAAACAACCTCCCTCTAACATCTGTCACGATGTACCTAGAGTCATCAAGATTTACCTCCTTGACACAAGCATCATTAAAGGCCTTGACATTATTCCAAATCCCCAAAAATTCATGTCTAGGGTGGAGTATGCATTGGGGACTAGGGGAGTCCCCCCATAATAAACAAGGTCTAAGTCATAATCCATGATTTAGAAAATCCCAAAACACTTCAATAAACCCCAGATCAAACCTATGGAAACCCTACCTTGTGATCTTGAGTTATCTTCATGATTAAGTGCCTCTAAAAGTTTTGATCCCTCACTGCTTGACAGATCCAGGTTTAAGATGGCTTTATGCTAGTTACAAGAAGTGAATTTTTCTCTCTACACAATGATGAAATTACCTATTGGGGTCTTAAGATAGCATCAACAAAACATATGATTTTGATTCTAAGTGCTCAATATTTTTTCATATTTTGGACCAAAAACCGTTTATATCGCATATCATATATTGACAAAATTTTTAAAAAGATTGCACCCATAGCTTAACCTTTGACCCCTGTATGCCTAACCTACTAATGTGTAGCAACTAACACTTGTTGCATGGTAAACCCACAGCCTGTAAGTGATAACCCATGCATGCATTACCCATTACTCACCAATACCCCATTGCCTAGTAACCCCAAAACCCATAAAATATCACTAAAGTTTACAGTTTAAACAAAAATATTTATGGCATGTGATTAGTAAAACCTTTACTAAGAATTCAAATCATCATTCAAGTGTTTCTAGATCAAATGTACAATTTAATGATGAAGGGATGGAATGGGACACATCATTTTGGTACCCACCCAATTTAATGATTAGGGAATGGTACAAGATGAAATGTTCGGATAGGTGCACAATTAATGACAATTGAATGAATGTTGTGTAAGGAAGTTTGTGCTCGATTTCTACCCATTGAATGTTGTGTATGGAATTTGGCACCCTATTTCCGTTTATTGAATGTTATTTCCTTGTTTCCCTGTGTAAGAAAACCTTTGTGCCTTGTTGTTGCCTATTGAATGTTGCTGGATTATGTTGAAATATGTTTCCATATTTACCTATGTAAGTAAGGTTGTGCAACATAGATTCTATTTGTGGCATTGGATGATCTACCAACAAGGGAAAAAGATGAGGCTACATTGGTGAGAAAGGTACTCATTTCTTAAAATTTATTTTCTAGCCTCAATTTTTTGGATGCAATTAGTTATATATTTCTAAATTTTCAGAGATTGAGTTGATTTCTCAATAGTTCAAACCATTGTGCACATCGTGATATATTTCCTATCATTCCCACTTAGTTTGAATTCCTTTGTGTATTTTCGGGAACCCCTAGGGTTTAATAATGAAACTAATAAGATAATTGTTGTCTAATTATGCTTGAATGTAGTCTAACATTGACTATTTATGTATGTATGTTGTAAGTCTCTTTGTGTCAATGCTGCATATGGATCATTCCTTACAAATTTTGTTTTTTCTAATTGACATAAATATTAATTTCATTTGAGCAAATGCTTTGATTATTCCATCTTCTAGACTAGTGCTATTGGCAATGTCTTTTTTGTGATTGAATTAGTCAACAATTTATGTAGATTCATGGTGTGCCAAAAGTAAAGGGAAAATAATTATTCCTCTCATAACTTTAACCTTTTATTGAACGTAGTGCCAGAAAATATAAAACTAGCAATCATACCTTGGAGTTGGGGTGCAATAAAAGAATGTTGTATTGTTATGACTCCTTCATTTAATTTCAACTTTAACTAATGTCTTTTCAACTTAAGCCATTTACCTATCAGCAAACAAATTACATATTACTTCACACTTTCAACAAGATCTTTGACCCACATAATCTCAAAATATACCATTTCATTTACCATTTTAATTTTGAAATAAAGGTCACTCCCTTCATGGATGCAATCACCCACGCCCATGATGAATTTCATCCTACCATGCCTATAAAAATACTACATACGACTATACGATCTGACGAGCCTCTTTAGTTTGTTAGTTTTATCTTAGTTAATGCTACAAGGAAAAGAAGATGCCTTATTTTGTTTCCTCAAATCCTACTTGAGAACATTTCCATTATACATTATAATTATGTCATACTTACCACATTGGCCTTTAGCCCCTTTTATATATCCCCCAACTCCCTCAAGATCTTTTCTCCTATTAAGTCTTCCTTCCACAAAATAAGTTCAACAATGGGGTGAACATGCCCCATGCTCGTCATTAGATTTCAAAACTAATTTCAGTTAATGGAAATGACTTATCCTGGGCTTAATTATAAATTAAATTTCCTTTAGGTGAACATTCTAATAGTGTTATGGATTTATCCCACTTATTCTTTAACTGAACCAACAAGTCGTGTACTCATAAGGTGGTAGAAATAAGTATTGTCTTTATCACAAAATTTTCGAATCATTCCTCAACTTTATCACTAAAGTATAGAAATTATTCAACAATTCCACTCATAGTCGCATATAAGTGAACACAATCATCTTGGCTATTGATAAAATATAATCGACAAAACATATCAAAAATTATGGAATAATAAGACATATTGTCATGAAATTGCCTCACCTTTCTAAAATTAGGCTCAAGGAACACAATATAGCCCCTCCTCCCCTAGGTAAATACCATCATTGTTTTCTTTACCTAGACGATGCATCCTTCACTATTCACTTACTAAGGTTAGCCTTGCTATAAGTGTTACTTACAAGGTCAACTCGCATTACGTCCTCCCAACTTTCCTAAAGTTGATCATTTAACTAAATCTATAGAAATAGTACAATCTAAAAATAAAATTACACTAACATATCAGTAAATATATGGGATTGTGATTTATTTTGGTATAGAATTTCTAACATATTCCATCTAAGCCTTAAACCTTCTTCTTTGCCTACCCTGCATGTGGACTTTTCCACATAATTATTATGATGTACATGTTATATCTTTGACAAAGTACTCTAATATAACCAACCCTCATTTAATAACTTAATAACCAATTATATAATAAGGAACTTGTATTAAATAATTTATTTGTTCAATTTTAAAAGACATTTAACATCACACTTCAAGATCAATATGAAAACAACACTTTTTACATTTTATTTTATTTCTATTTTATATTGTATTAATAAATAATATTAATAATCACACATGGTTTTCCACCACCTCACATTTTCTCCAGCCAATAACACATGTAATAAACGATGTCCAAGACATGCAATCAAACAACTTAAATTAAAACATAAAGTGAAATTGGTCTACTCCCACTTGTAAAACGCCTTATTGTGTAACAAGATCAAACATATTTAAACTGTAAATAGTTCTTCCACTATCCTCTCAAAACACAAAGACACAGTTTAAAACCCCTCCCACTCACATTGTAAAATTAGTCACAGCAGATCTAATGAACAAGTAAATCAATCACAATAGATGAAACTCAGAAAAATGGTGTAAAACTATGCAAAACATGCATCAGTGCTCAATATCCCAATGAGGGTGAATAATTACAATACAATACAGTAACAATGAGTGAGAAATTCGAATTGACTAAGAAGGTCATTCGAATTACTAAATGGTGTAGCTTGACTCCAACTAGGAATCCTCATCATCAATCAGTGGTGGTCATCAATGCACAAGAACTAGTCATCTAGGTGTCAATCTGAGTCTAACTGAGTGTAACATGTGTAACTGAAGTGTGTAGCACTGATATAGGGAAGTGGGCTCAGTGGAGGGCACATGGGAGGCTAACTGAAGTCAGAACAAGTCATCTAGTCAATCTGGAGGTCCAACGGAGTAAAACAGTTAGTCAGGAGTGAAACTAGCCTCAAATCAAGGAGAATCGGAGCTAACTAAGTGTAACTGAAGTGGAACTGCAATGGTAGGTGAAGAAGTGCACCCTTCTCTGGAAGTAGGTGAGAAGTGGGCACCTTCCTGACTAGGAGGGCTAATGAACTGATGTAAGAAGCTCCCGGGTGCTAGAATAAGCTGGCTAAGGTGCTGGAGGCATCAACCTGGTGACTGGGATGCATGCAAACCCTAATTGCATGCAAGATCCTGAAAAAGATGATGTGGATATCCAAACACCCCCCCTAAAGCTAGACTATGATGTGCAAAAAATAATGTGGGGCCCTGGTAACCAAGACCAAAGGTCACCCCAATACAATAATCCAAAAAATGCTACAAATAAACTAAGTGAGGAAAGAGGGAAAACCCAGTGGGAAGAAAGCCCCCCCTCAAGCTAAAGCATAATAATGGATCAATCTGTCTCCACCATGATGGAACTCACCCCCAACAGTGAACGGAGGTAAGAGAACTTCTTCTCAGTGAAGCTCTTGGTGAAGATGTCTGCAATTTGCTCATCAGTAGGGCAATATTGCAGAATGATGGTGCAATCATGCACCAACTATCGAATGTAATGCATATGAATCTCAATGTGTTTGGTCCTCTGCCGCTGAACTGGATCTGTGGAGATCTTGATAGCACTTTGATTGTCACAAAATAGGACAGTCGAAGTAGTGCCACCAAAACCAAACTCGGAAAGAATATCTTGCAACCAAACTGCCTGAATGCAGGCATTGACTGCCCCTCGATACTCTGCCTCTGCTGAAGAAAGTGAAATGGCTACCTGCTTTTTGCTGGACAAGCAAATAGCACCATGACCAATCATGAAAACATAACCAGAATTGGACATCCGATCAATGCTATCACTCGCCCAATCTGAATCAGTAAAACCAATGAAATCAAGCTCAGAATCTGCAACATAATGTATGCCAAAATGTTTCATACCTTGCACATACTGCAAGATCCGTTTGGCTGCTCGCCAATGAATCTCATGGGGCTGCTGCATATACCTTGACATGGCACTCATGGCATATGAAATATCAGGCCTTGAGTGTGTCAAATAAAGTAGTGAACCAATCAACTGTCGATACATACTGCAATCTGCAAGCGGTGTAGAATCTCCCTCCTCAAGATTGATTCCTGAGAGGAATGGGAATGGGGCTGCCTTACATTCAGCCATATTAAACTTCAATAACAGATTGGAAGCATATTTTTGCTGAGATATAGTGATCCCATCAAAATTTTGAGCTATCTCCAAGCCCAAAAAGTGACTCAGCAAGCCCAAATCGCTCATGTCAAAAGCTAGATTTAAGGCAGTTTTTAGCTTGTTTATTGAAGTAAGAGTGCTACCAGTAATAAGAAGATCATCAACATAAAGTACAATAACCAACAAATTACCTTTAACTCACTGAAGATACACATTCGGATCAGATTTGCATCTTTGGAAATTTTGAGAAAGAAGGAAGGAGTCCATCTTTGTGTACCAAGCTCTTGGGGCCTGTTTTAACCCATACAAAGATTTCTTCAATCTGCAAACTAATGATGGATCTGATGTGTAGCCCTCTGTCTGCTGCATATATACCTCTTCAGTAAGGTCTCCATATATAAATGAACTCTTCACATCCATGTGATGCACTTCCCAGTGCTTGGATGCGAAAATAGCCAAAACAAGGCAGATGGAATCCATCTTTGCAACTGGTGCAAAGGTCTCAGTGTAGTCCACTCCTTGGACTTGGGAGAAAACTTTTGCCACCAACCTTGCTTTGTATTTGCTGATAGAGCCATTAGCAGCAACTTTTGTGCGGTAGACCCATTTACACTTCGCTAATTTTCTTCCAGGTGGAAGAGAAACTAGTTCCCATGTATTGTTCTTTTGAAGAGAACTGTACTCTTCATCCATGGCACTTTGCCATCTCGGATCTCGGTGGGAAGAATAGTATGATGTGGGATCTGAACCAGTCATCAAATAACAAATATCAGGAAGTAATGGATCAGAAATTGAAAGATCCATACCTACTCTTTGAAAGTCTGCTCTTGTTCATTTCGGATCAGCAGGATTTCCAAGATTCGAACCAGCAGATTGAAGAGTGTTTTGGGCCCACTTTGGTAACCGAGGAGGATCATAATGGTTGGATTCCGAACCTGATATGTAATGATCATCATGTGCTACTAAAATATCAGAAATATCAGAACTCATATCTTCATTATCGCTGCACGGATCTTCTTCTGGTGAAGGCGGTGAAATGACAGTTTCTTCCTCGACTACTTGCAATTCTTGAAGCGGTTCTTCAAATTGCACACTGTGCTCTGTGAATATATTTTTAGATCTGATATCCATGAGTTTATATGATTTTGATTCTTCCCCATATCCTATCAGTATGAACTCAATACTTTGTGGATCAAAGCTCGTCTCTTCTTAGAAGGAATTCTAGCCCATGCAGTAGAGCCAAAAACTCTCAAATTTGACACATCCGGTTTGTGACCAAAGAATGATTCAAAATGAGTCATACCTTTCACGGATGAATGTGGAACACGGTTCTATATGTATGTAGAAACATTGATTGCTTCATCCCAAAGATTTGCAGCCAAACCTTTTGATTCAATCATGCATGTAGCCATCTCTTTCAGTGATCAATTTTTCCTTTCCGCTACACCGTTCTGCTGGGGTGTGTAGGGAACTGTATGTTGGATCTGAATTCCGCTTTGAGCACAAAGTTGTAGCAACTCGGCCTTCATATATTCTCCACCATTATCAGATCTAAGAGCTTTGATCTTTCTCTCAGTGGCAGTCTCAACAGAAGCCTTAAAAACCTTGAATTTTCCCAGCACTTCTGACTTGTTTTTGAGAAAAAATACCCATGTAAAGCAAGAAAAATCATCAATAAATGTCAAAACATACCTTGAACCATTTAATAACATATGGGGCAGCGGACCACTAATATCAAAATGTATCAGCCCCAAAACTGTAGAAGCTCTGCTAGCTTTGCCACGGTCGAATCTGTGCTCGGGGTGCTTCCCAATAATGCAACCAGTGCATATTCCCTTTGAGGAACGGAGTTGCGGAAGACCATCTACCATGGAATTGTTTGATAACAACAGCAAATACTTATAATTAAGATGTCCAAATCTTTCATGCCAAATCCTACTAACCTCATTACCGTGTGTGCGAAGAGCAGTGGGCTTTGCAAGAAGAATAAAGTGTGAAAACTCATAGCATTTTGTAGTGTGGTTTGCCTTTCCGACTGCAACAAGTCTTCCACTTTTGATATCAGAAATTTCAACTGTATTAGGTATGAATGTAATTTTCTTCGGTTCACCAGTGTGTGTCATTTGATACACAGAAAGAAGATTTGAATCCAAGGAAGGCACATAGAGAACATTCTAAAAGCTTCCATGATCTACATGAATCGTACCTTTGCCCTTTGAAGAAATTTTTGAGTCATCTCCCAAATGGATGGGGATGGAGCTATTTGGATCGAATGAAGAAAAAGAATCAATATTTTCAGCCATATGATTCGACGCACCTGAATCTATCAAGAGAGTAGTGGACTTCGAAACAGTTTCCATGAGTGCTTGTCCTTTTTCATGATCATCATTCCTATCCTTCTTCCTTGCACCGTCAGGAAGAGTTATGTTGCTCTTTTCCAAAAGGAGGGCCATTTGATCTATAGTCTTCTTCATACATGAACTTTCAAGATAAAAGCCACAGTTGTAATAAGTACATTTAGATTTTTGGTTACCTTCTTTTCCCTTTTGCTTGAACTTCGAACTGGATGGTGCATCCGTCTGATTGCCTTTCTCTCTTTGCTTGTGAGGTTCGAATTTGGGCTTCTCCTTCTTTTACTTTCCTTTACCATTCGAGATCTTGGGTCCTTGAACATATAGGGCTGAATATTTGGAGCTTATGGACCCCATTTGAATCAACTTATCATGCTCTTTTGTGACGGACTCAATGAAGGCATTCAAGGTAGGCATCTTCCAATTCGGGGTAGTTAGCCGACCAGAATTGAAAGCAGAGACAAATACCGAATAATCTTTACCAAGCTTGCTGAGAATGGAGAGGATCAATTGCTTATCCTCTTTGATAACTCCACTGTTCTTCAACTGCATGTTCAAGTTCTTGAATTTTGTGAAGAATTCATTAATGGTCTCGAAATTCTCAGGACTAAGGGAAATCAATTCATTCTCTAATTGAAAAGCCCTAAGCTCGTCCTACTTGCCAAATAGTGTTTCAAGTTGCTCCCATATAGATTTTGGAGTCTTCAATCCGCTGAGATGGAAGTGAATATCTTTGGAGATGGAGAGACAAAGAAGACCATAAGCTTCATCAAGCTTGTTGTAGTGTTTGGTTCTATCTGACAAGGTGTTTGGCTCCAATTCAAGACCAAGAGTGACTCGGTAATAACATTTTGAACGTAATATGATCTCCATATCATCTTTCCAATCAAAATAATTGAATGGGGTGAGGATAGGCTTTGAAGAAGAGTATTCCATTGCTAGGAGCGAGTGCACACTGATGTAGAAATGCTTGCAAGGGCAAAGTAGCGAATGCAATTGATGGAGACAATAACCTGCAAATCACAATAAAACCCAGAACAATGAGGTCGAACAATCCACCCTTTTAGAGTTGCATCACACCTGGGATTGGAGATTAAGTAATGTTGAATAGGTCCAATGTATCAAATCCAGGATTTATGTGGAAACTCAAGCTTCTGGAGTGGTATTGGAAGTATTTTCAAGCTTTGCATGCACAGGAGCGAATGCCCTTGAGATCTTTCATGCCAAAACGTTTTGTAATTTTTGAGCAAATTCACTCAAATCCTCTTGTAGAAACACCTATAGAAAAGAGATCTTGTCTCTGCAATGGCTCTGATACCATGTTAAATTATTCACAGCAGATCTAATGAACAAATAAATCAATCACAATAGATGAAACTCAGAAAAATGGTGTAAAACTGTGCAAAACATGCATCAGTGCTCAATATCCCAATGAGGGTGAATAATTACAATACAATATAGTAACAATGAGTGAGCAATTCGAATTGACTAAGAAGGTCATTTGAATTAATGAATGGTGTAGCTTGACTCCAACTAGGAGTCCTCATCATCAATCAGTGGTGGTCATCGATGCACAAGAACTAGTCATCCAGGTGTCAATCTGAGTCTAATTGAGTGTAACATGTGTAATTGAAATGTGTAGCATTGATATAGGGAAGTGGGCTCAGTGGAGGGCGCATGGGAGGCTAACTAAAGTCAGAACAAGTCATCTAGTCAATCTAGATGTCCAACGGAGTGAAACAGTCAGTCAGGAGTGAAACTAGCCTCAAATCAGGGAGAATCGGAGCTAATTGAGTGTAACTGAAGTGGAACTGCAATGGTAGGTGAAGAAGTGTGCCCTTCTCTGGCAGAAGGTGAGAAGTGGGCGCCTTCCTGACTAGGAGGGCTAATGAACTGATGTAAGAAGCTCCCGAGTGCTAGAATAAGGTGGCTAAGGTGCTGGAGGCATCAACCTGGTGACTGGGATGCATGCAAAGTGCATGCAAACCCTAATTGCATGCAAGATCCTAAAAAAGATGATGTGGATATCCGAACACACATAAATAAAAGATGTTTATTATTTTAATAGCAACATTTCGGATGAATATTGTTCATGAATAATGCGTAGAAGTTGGGTAGTGATGTTTCAAATTAGTACAAAACCTGGGAATTACAATAATTTAATTTCGAAAGAACCATTTATCTAACACAATTGTCTATGGAATGGAATTTTGAATAACACAAAATCCATAGTTTGTCTCATCTATAAAAAGAATGAAATACCTCATTAATAAACATTATTGTTCATTTATGTCATCCAAGTAATCTATGAATATAATGTAGTAGGTTGATCAAGTGGTTTAAGTAATGCGTGATCCTTAGGAAAGGTAGATTCCTAGAGGCCCTTGAAAATATGTTAACATGATAAACACTAAATTGAATGAGAGTATATGTTATACATATTTAACATACAATACAACTGAGGTCGATAAAATCATATTCTAACACAAACCACATAATAAAACGTACATTGTGAGCAATGTATATAATATATTTACTTTATGAAGAGACTTTAGCATGAGCCCTTTCACCTAAAAACTCATGAGGATGAAACTAAATTTCTTTCTGGTCACGAAAAAGATTGATACTCACAATTCGTTATAGGTGTCACAAGCGTTTATAATGTATGCGTAATTAATTCCGTTTCATGCATTATTTCCATATGCCACATGAGTTCCTTCATCCATTTATCATTATGTGGCACAAGCATTCTCTATTTATAATAAACTAGATGATCCACTTAGTGGATAGTCCCTACCATGCATGAAATAATCTAAGTAGGCTACGTAAACTCTTAAACATAAGAATAGAATCTGGTGGAGAATAAAGTTGTCTGAATTTGCATGATGTGAGTTCTTGCACGAACATGACATAGATATGAGCTATGCATACATTGAAAATAGGTGCCTCCAACTAAGGTTGTGCAAAAATAATCCTTTACAAATAGATATAGGTTTTAAATTGTGAATAGGTTCAAGTCATTGCTTGAATGATTGTGGGAAGCCTTGTGAGAATTATGGTCTTCGTTAAACACAAATCCATGTGAATAGGTTCAAGCCATTGCTTGAATGAATGTGGGAGGCCTTGTGAATTATGGTCTTCGTTAAACACAAATCCATCTCATAGTTAAATGTATTTTTCTCTATTGTGTCAAGATATTGAAAATAAAGGGGGAAGATGTGCACATTTATTGGAGATTAATGAAAGAGGTGAACAATGGACTATTAAGGTGAAGACAAAAGCATGTAGTAAATCTATGTTGGAGAGTCTGGGTTGTTCAATTCATGGTCTTATGATTGAGTGAGTCCAATTCAATCATTTCCTTCATTTATTGGAGATTAATGAAAGAGGAGAACAATGGACTATTAAGGTGAAGACAAAAGCATGTAGTAAATCTATGTTGGAGAGTCTGGGTTGTTCAATTCATGGTCTTATGATTGAGTGAGTCCAATTCAATCATTTCCTTCATGTCCACAAGTTTTTAAAGGATCAAGTTTGCAATAACCATCGATTATGTTTTCTAATCCTTGAAAGAGTAAACTGGAGTTGTTAGATGATATTTAACACAAACATTTTCATAGTTGAAAATTTATAAAAAGTATCTTAAACGATGATGCTTCAATTAAGGATTGAAATTAAGGTTTCTTATAGCACATGAGAGGATTCATTAAGATATGTTTCAATCGAGAAACATACAGAGTTTGATTTTCTATGTATCAATTAGATTGATTTGTGACAACTCATTAACTTGTTGATAAAGAAGCTATAGTGGATATTTGTAATAGAGAGAATCCATAGAGCAACTTTGGCATGACAAAGCATTTTTTATAAAGAATCCAACTTATCCTTTTTTGAGAGAATATTCATATCCCTTTGTTTAAGATGTGAAGCAAAAGCACACCAATTTATTTTTCTCTTGGTTGAACTTCATTGTATAATGCGAAGTAGTACTTTATAGAATTAGATATTTAGTGCTTTACAATATTTTCATTTCATTTCATATTTTTAACGCATTTTCACCAACAATGTTAATAGTTTAATTTCATAATGACCTTATGCATTGATCTTAAGAAGGAAGATTTTGATTTATTGTCTTTCAATAAATATTGCATCAAACCTTACACTAGAGTAGATTACAAATTTCTTCATTTCCTCTAAACGTAAAATGAATTACTAAGATTAGTTTATACACTTGTTGCTTGCATATTAATTTTCAAAGCAATCTAGATTAATCCACTCTTCACACAAACAAAGGACCTAAAAGTTATCCTCAATCTTAGTATGATCTTTACCTTACACCCATAAAGTGATCTTGGTGAATTGGAAAGGACTAAAGAGAGTGAAATACCTCCATTTGCACATTTTGTTGTGAAATACTTGGCTCTGATACCATGTTAGAATATTGAGAAATATGTAGTAAACATACAACAATACATTTACTAATAAATAAATCAATAGCAAGAATCTACTAGTCTATCCTTCTATCCATATATGCACCATATAGTCAAAGTATTAAGTAAGAGACAAGAGAAAAAGAAATAGTGTACCAAACATACGTGATAGAAACCCAAATGGGGAAACATACACAAGAAGGTATTGTCTTTTTTATTCTTCATAAATCTCCAATCTTACACTTGAGCTCCACTCCACATATGCTTATCGCAACTTGACAATTACATAACATGAATATAATTCTCAACATACCCAAAGGGCTTCACCTCTATTATATAGATAGAGGTATGGAAGAATTACATCCCATACTACATGTTAACACCTAAAAAGTGCTCACTACCTCATCTACTCCATTACATAACTCATTTGTCCATATTTCCTACCATATTTGCCTCTGAAACCTTAAAAACCCATTAAAAAGCCTCCAAAATGCCAAAAAACCATTAAAAAAGCCTCCAAAAGGCCAAAAAACCCCTTTTCCCCCAAAATAATCCAAAATTCCTCCAAAATAGCAAAAAACCTATAAAAAGGGAATAAAAAATACAAAAAAGAGGAAAAAGAAGGAAAAAGAAAGCAAAAACCCTATACAGCTGACCTAAACCATATGGTACCCAAAACCATGGGCCAGCACTCCACCACTAAAAACCTATAAATAGGTGATGGAGGCCCCTCATTTCATATCCACAGTCAACCACACCCTTACTCTGCCAAAATCACTCTTGAAACCCTAGCTCACCCTTGAGCTACTTTCACATTTGAGTGCCCCTTTGGCCCATTTCCAAAACCCTTTGGAGAAAGAGGAAGGAACAACATTGGAGCTTGGAAGCAACCGTCCTGGACTGCTGCAAAGGCTTCATCAACCTTCACATTGGAGGTATAATCTATACAGAAAACATTTTATTATCTTGTCTTTTATGTTTATGCACATGCTTAGAGTAGTTACTATTTATTTACTGTATTTTCTGAACTGCTACTAAGGAGTCCATTCTCCTTAGAAGGTGCTCATTTGCACAAGTTTGGGTGAAAACCCTAGCTACAGTTTTGGAGACTCCCCTTGTGTTCCTTTGAATTTTTGGTTATAGTTTTAAATATTTTTAATTTTTTGCAATATTTTTCTGTTTTTTCCTTTCGGCTGTCCCTTTCGGCTGCCGTAAACCTCGTCTTTTGCTCCCCGCAGTTGCGTTCCGACCGCGTCTTTTAGGCATTTACCTACGATCCGACCGCGACTCTCAAACTGTTTCCCGCGATCTACCGGCGGTTTCTAGTCTGTTACCTGCGATCTGACCGTGGCTATCAGCTTGTTTCATGCGGTCCGACCGCGGCTATTAACCCATTTTTCCACGGGCCGTCTGCGGCTTTCAGCCATTTCTCTGCAACCCATTTCTGTCTTTTGGCCTTTTTCCCGCGTCCCGCTTGCAGCTTTTAGCCATTTTTCTGCAACCTGCCTGCGTCTTTTGGCCTTTTTCCATCTTCCCGCTTGCGGCTTTTAGCCATTTTCCTGCAACCTGCCCGCGTCTTTCGGCCTTCTTCCCGCATCCCGCCTGCGGCTTTCAGCCATTTTCCTACAACCTGCCTGGGACTTTCGACCTTTTTCCTATGGTCCTCCTACGCCTTTCGGCCAAAATCCCGCAATGCATCCACGACTGTTGCGATGTTTCCCACGGTCCAACAGCTCAGATTTGCCACAGACCCACGGTCTGTTTTCTGCACTTTTTTCACTATTTTGAAGCCAACACTTTGCTGCAATATTTTCTGCACCTGCACAGCCATCTGTCCTATTTGCATCCATACTTCCCTACAACCTTTTTTCTGCAGTATTATTTATGTTCCATTTACAAAATATCTTTTAAATTTCAGCATTTTAATTGAAAAGAGAAAATTTTGCATTTCAAAGTTTAAATTCTGTATTGTTAGTTAGAAAGTTGCCCACCCCGTGGCACTTTTACTTGGGTTCATCATCTCACATGCACACACTCTGTCACCTAATTCAAGTGAGCCCTAAAAATACTACTTAACACAACCAACATTCTAACCCCACTTGGGGAACACATAAGAATTTTTGTAGTTAGGTAGGATCGGGGGGATAGGCATCCAAATAACACGCCTCGATTGCTTACACTTGAGACATAGCTGTTGTCCATTAGGGAACCAAAATCCCCTAGTATTTTTTGACACGGTTTAAAACCAATTTATCAGGAAGGCCTCTCCCCTAGGAGAATTGAAGTCGCCAGACTGGTTCCGGAAGCCTGAGTGGAATACTGCAATCCATTCAGTAACCGAAGGATACCTTTCGCAGTTCTCGGTGTATCATCCGTATGGGGATACAACGGCGATAGAACCAAACGACAAATTCACCCAACCTAACATGTCATGAACGGGGTATCTTAGTTGCTTTTCTTCTAGGATTGACTACCTAGTGTCGCTCCCGATAGAGGGATATCTTTAGCCACTTGGCTCTACTATCCATATTGTCTGACTTGGATTTCATCACCTTGCAGAGGATATGTCTAGTTGAGTCAGAATACTATTTAGCTAGGTGTTTGCATGCTCCCTTACCTCCTTTTGGTCTAGCGAGTCCACTATTTTTATTTTTTAAGAAACCTGTTGCTTGTTGGTATTCTGACCATTTTTGTTGATACTCCACTTATTGTAGCATAGCTGTTATAGTAAGTGTTTTGAGTTGGTTGTTGGCCTGAGTGCCATATTTTTTGCACTCTCCTTCTGCACACTCGGGTGCATTAGGGTTTTTGAGTTGTTTTTCACTCAACACAACCTCCATATACTTGACACCATCTATCACCATTGAGTCCCTAAAATATTCTCGGTGCCTCTGGGGCGAGCCCCCATAGCACGGTTCACTTGACATTACCCGTCATAGACATAGATCTTCATCACTTGATACCACTCATCATAGATCTCGATCTTTGTCACTTGACTCCACTTGTCAACGGCATAGAACTCTGTCACCCGATCTAGACGCCCCTTATTTTACCTCTGATTCTGAGGTAGAGTCCGAGAACCCCACTTACACTGCACCAACCAACCCCATGGCTGGCGTGACTTCCACCCCTTTCTTTGTAGGGACCATTGGTGGAGCATCTACCACCACACCAGCTACCACACCTACTTTGAGTATGCCCTCAATGGGGCCCACATCTACCATTCCGATCACTATACCCATTCCAGTAGCTGACATACCTATTCCCACTCTATCAGTGACTCACACTACCCTTGGCGGTGCAGGACCATCCCATACCACTTTCGTTCCTCCACTTGGGGGCAACATCCCAAACCCAGCCCCTCCACTTGGGGGCATTGGCCCCAACATGGTCACAACCGCTAGTATGTCACATCCTTCTACTAGTTTGCCATTCATGGCTAGTATCAACCTTCCTGGCCTAGCTAGATTGACTAAGGATCCCATAAGACACGACCCTGCATGGCCTCACATGCCCACCAAGCTCCCCTACGACATCCCTAAGTTTGAGGGCAAGGCAGCTGAGGACCCCCAGAACCATATTATGTCCTTCCATCTATGGTGTTCCTTCAACTCCATAGTGGATGACTCTGTCCACCTCCGTCTGTTACAGCGCACCCTCATTGGCTCTGCAGCTAAGTGGTACATCGAGCAGCCCCATGGGACCCATGCCACCTTTACTTCCCTTGCCTTGACTTTCATACAGTTCTTTCAATTACCTGTCCGCTATGACATGGGAGTTGAGATCCTACTATCTTGTAGACAGAACACGGATACCCACATCACTGACCACATTCATGAGTGGCGTTGACGCCGCAACCTCTGCAAAATCAAGTTAGATGACCGTATATTCTTAGATTGGTTTCTAAAATCCCTCCTTCTTGTCATTGCCAAGGATGTGGCATCCGAACGACCCTAATCCGAAGAAGAGGCCATCCTGAAAGCCCAACAATTTGACCTTATTTATGCCTAGTCGGGTTATCTGTATTCCATCATACCTGACGCCCCTCGCGGCGATTCCTCCCGACACGATGCGCTGGGGACATCCCATGCCGTAGATGGAATCATTGGCCGTATCGCCTCACATCCTCAACCCTTTTCCATAGCACGTCCTAGCCATGGCCCTGACCTTTCACGGGATACATCTCAATCCAGAGCAACCAATTCGTATGCTCCCATGGCACATCACCACCATTCCCATGGACCCTCATGTCCACCTCAGTAATTTGGTCATGCATCCCTCGCTTACCCCCCCCCCGGTCGCACCTCAGCCATATTACCACCCACAGGCTGCACCAGCTCCTGTGTCCTCTCAATCCCAACCTGCTTATTACCCACCACAGGCAGCCCCTGCGACAAACCCACAACCCATTCCGCAGACGTATCAGCAACCCCCACAAGGTTCAGCACCTGCGCAACCTCCACCTACTTATTATCCACCGCAGCCTGCTCCCGCACCTGCACAACCCCAGAACCCACCTGCTGCCCAAGGGCAAGTGTATGCCCAACAGAATCCACAGCAGAACCAAAATAACCAGCGCCAACAGGGCCAGCAAAACCGTGGGAATAACCCCCCTCTAGACCAAGGCGGTCAACCTCCCAATCCCCCAAACAACAATAACGAGGCACCTGCCAACTAGAACACTGATCGGCCGCCCAAGCAAGCCAAAAATCCTAATTTGTGAACAAACCATCCCTGTTCTATTTGCGGGGTCTATTGCCACTACACACATGCTTTCCCACATTTGGAGCGAGCTCGGCAAATCTGGACTGATGATGCCCATCGCCAAGGGCACACGGCTCCTCAAGCGCCACCCAACCCCCCACCACCTCAACATCAACCCTTGGTGTTACAAAACCCCTTACCAACCCAAGGCGTAGTGAACACTTAGCCGTTGGCTCCCCCTCAAGGAAATGCGCCACCACAACGGCAGATTACTTATGCCGCTCCTGATCAACCCATGTTAGACTCAGGTACCCATCACTTGTTAATGATGTCATCCACCGATGTCAACCTCCAAACCCGTCGGAACCAATATGGCTCCACCCCTGAAGCCCCTCCCACCGACAAAAACACTAATGCTCATCCCACTGATCAGACGTTACGTATACCTCCGTCTCCACTAGATGGCGCCTCCAAAGCACCTCGCTTCCCACTTCGTCACATCAACAATAACCCCAATGCTCGCGTTGTGTCTACTTACAACATTGTAGATGACTTAGCCCAGTCTCCTGCAGCCATGTTTGCATTAGAAGTCTTAAAAAACTATCCTTCACAGCGCAAGACTTTGCTCTCCGCCATTGATGCTATTGACCCAAATGATTCACGACTGATGGCCTTTGATTTGGACCAGTCCGAACCACGCCTGCCTTTCACTTTAGCGTTCCAAGTTTTTGTTTTTGTTTGGAATCTTGTCATCCATTGGTGCATTATTGATGAAGGTGCCTCTACATGCGTTATGTCCACATTTGTTTAACAAAATTTGGGATCCCCTACTCTCCAGCAGTCCACCACTGCATTTCGAGCCTACGACAGCCATTCGGCTCAACCCCAAGGTCTCTTAGCTAATGTCCCCATCCAGTTGGCTGGAAAAACCGTGCTCATTGACATAGAGGTCATCAATGCCCAACTTGATTATAACCTCTTACTTGGCCGCAGCTACATGTATGCCATGTGGGCGGTTGCCTCATCTGTTTTTCGTACCATGATGTTCCCCCATGACGGACGCGTGGTCAAGATCGATCAACTCACCTGTTACGATCCCAATGCCCCCACTGCACCCGAAAATGTTCTCCTCATGGTTGAACAACCTATTTGTGGTGCAACTACCTCGTTTGTTTCCTCCGTGGGACCCAGATTTTACTCAGATACGCCGATGACCTCAACATTCCAATCCATTCAACCCTCGTCACCTGTGATCGAAGTATCTGACCTATGTACCCTTTCCCACAATACACAAACACCTAACAATCAACCGCCCTTGTTACCCAAACCACCATTGGTACCTAGTCACATTGGTGTTACACCCATCCACACAATCTCCTTCCTATTCCCTCCCTCGGGAGTAGTAAGCGCCTCAGTTATGGCTACTCTCAGCCTCCCCTGGTTAACCTTAAGATTACCCGTGTGGTATATTTTGCCTCCCGTTCCCCCACCGACACCAAATGTCGTCCTACAACTGGTGCAACCCATTGCCACTACTAGTCAACCACCTCCCGGTGTCACTACCCCTTCGTCATCTATGAATCCCCCCCCTCTTATCAAGCACACTAGGGGATGAGGCCCACAACTATACACTGTTGTACCCTCGCCCAAAACAGTTAAAACCCCCCCCATGTTTCGTGCTCCTCCCAAATGCTCGTTGTGTGATGAGTTAGGCCATCCGACTCATCAATGTCCACAATTACCTGCATTGTAAGAACACATGCACATGCTTGACGACGACCCCAACATCCCGGTTGTCGAACTCGATCCAACCCCTAAGCCTCGTGATAAATCACTGCGTACCAACCACCCTTGTGCAATATGCGGTATTTATGGCCATTACTCACATCACTGTCCTGATCTCCCAGATTACAGAGCAGCTCTCTACGAGATGAATAATTTGGACCTTGAGATGGAACCCCCCACAATTGAGGAGATTCACCCCCCAGTATCACCCTCATCTGGAGAGATTAATGCCATTTATATGATCTCTTCGACTACCACTCCCTCATCAATCGATTTGACAACTCAAAGTTTCCGCAATGATGAGGAGATTCTAGAGGCTCTCACTACCCCGGATTATCCCTACGAAGACATGCACCATCGTTCCTATTTCCTCCCAGAAGAGTCCTCCTCCACCACAACCACCCAATTTGTGGTTGAGTCCAAATATTTCCTTCCTGCCAAAGTCGACTGGTTTAAGGATCCCATTCCCGCTCCTGATGCTTTTGAGGAAGGTAACATGGACAACATCTCACCCACAATCCACATTGATATCTCTGCCCCAGCCGGTGCTCCTGAAATCATTACCTTAGGAGCCTCCTGCACTGAGTATGAGATTGGAGAGTTCAAGAAACTTTTCCAAGAATTCCGCGATGTCTTTGCCTGGTCCTACACCGAAATGCCTGGTCTTGACCCCACTATCATAGACCACCACATTGACGCCGCTGAGTTAGGGGGCATAATAGATTACCTCGACCTTGGGATAGGGGGCATGATCAATAATTTTGAACCTTCCCCATCACATCTATCTCAGCACATCAATGAACCCATTGATCAAACCAACACATATGTGATCCACAATCACAAACACCATGCACATAGCATGGGGGTAGGTCATTAACCTTGCTCACTTTTTCACATTTGTGATCTCAACCATTTTTGAGGTCACGTGTCACTTGTATATTTGATTTGATTCGATACACCTCGTATTCTTCCCCCGCGGGTAATCATTTCTCCTCACTAGTGCATCCCTAGCTTGGTGGGCTCACCTTTATTTGCAACCATTTTTTGACCTAGTTATTTCCTTTGGCCATTCTGAACCCATATGGAGTCCATTTTTCGAACCGTTTCCACCACTAGAATCAGCACGACGAGACCGTCATTATGGTCAACTTGGTTTCTTATTTTTTCCCCATCATTTTTTGCGCATTTTTTCTAGACACCACTAGTCACCTCGGTTTGCGTGCCACTTCGGCTGCTCTCCATTTTTTATATATTTTATATCATCGGATTCATTTTTTCGAGCCCGTGATGATGCTTGAGATCATTTCTCGCTCTCACCCCCATATTTTTTAGGTTTTTTTTCAAAACGCCCCCGCCGCCTCGGTTTGCGTGCCACAACGGTTGTTGTCTGTTTTTGACACTTTTTATATTGTTGGATTCATTTTTCCGAGCTCGTGATGATGCTTGAGATAATTTCTCACTCTCACCAAGTACAGTTTCAACATTGTGTCCCGACACCTTGCTGCCTCAGTTTGCGCGCCACATTGGCCGCCATCGGATTGTTCCACATTTTTACATGAGCCATTCACTCCTTTCACACTGAAATTATTTCGTTATTTTGCCACCATTCATCATCCCGCAAGGAGGCCCACCAGTGTTCCCCCCCACCCTCGTTCTTGGTTCTCATCGATGATTCCTTGATTGAGCACTTCCTCCTTACCTGGCCATTCCTTTTGTTCGGTATAATTTTATCCCTTTTTCGGGCCGGACAAGTCCTGTACGAAAAAGGCACTTAGGGAGTTTCTGTTAAGCTCTTTTCTGACTCCTTAAACAATGAAAAGATCACCGAGCAATCTTGCTTCCTTTCATGCTCGTTAAAGTACCTAAAAGGGCATCTATCTGGTATAAGTTTAACCATTTTCTGGACCTGGTAGACTAATTACGAAAAATGAATACTCTAGTCACACCAGCTAGAAGAGTTAGTCATTGCATCCTTTTATGCTTCTTCGGGCCTTGGAGACTAACACACGAAAAAGAACCCCCCTGGAGTCTTCTTATTTGCTTTCAGACTCTCTAAAATTGAAAGCAACCACGAGCATGCACCGTCCTGGGCTCGTACAAATCCACACGACGGTACCATTCCATTATTTCAGAGTCTTCTTATCGCTTTCAGACTCCTTAAAATTGAAAGCAATCACGAGCATGAACTGTCTTGGGCTCGTATAAAACCACACGACAGTACCATTTTAAACACACTTCTTCTATTTCCTTAATCCATGAAGAAGTCCCCCCGTGCCTCTTGGCACTATGATCGATCATCTTGGCAGCACCCCCAGTAAGGTCACCTTTGTTCAGAGTATTCTATAGTCTCCTGCCACTTTCCACCAACTTGAGTACTACTCACCCCAGTCACTATCCTTGATCCATTACAGCTGTGATCCCTTTCCCTCCAGTCAGTTTCATATGCTGCTCGATCATCCTCCATCTTCATACTCTGAACAAAGAAAGTTTGAGTCCACCCACTCTACTTGCCTAGTTATCCCCCACATTATGTCAGTCCTACCATCAATACTCTCACACTTTGGTTCTCCACCTCGCGCTCCTATCAAGGAAACATCATTTCCTTGCTAGTTGCAGGTCTCCCTCTGTCGACGACAGCCCCTCTATTCCAGAGGATAGACCCAGAGGTCCCTGCGCCTTGGACCCATTACCATCTGTGGTGAGTGCCTACGGACCATTTTGAGAGGAGTCATCATTGCCTCTCGGAGTGGTTGTTTCTCACATGCTCGACTTCAACACCTTGATCGCATCGTTGAGAATCGCGCAGGGTTTATATCCCTTCAGTTATTGGTCGAAGACCCCAGATTTCCCCCGACTCTAGCACATTGGTGAGTCACTTCGGAACACCTAGTTATATGTTCCCGTGGATGTCCGGGTTGTGTTGGCGATTATATTTGGAAGCCATCCAGTTATATGCTTCCTTGAGTACCCAGTTCAGTTCCAGTTCAGTGTACCATTGAGGGTATGACTCCCCGTCACTATGATCCAGCAGCTCATCAATTCCTCTGGTACCACACTCAGCAGCATTGTAGTTATTCCAGTGTACCAGTTCTTCAGCTCCGACATGGTCAGCCCAGTAGTATGTACTAGATTTGTGTCCCCTCTGGACCCTTATGATGTACATAGTGGTTCTCTATGTATCTTACAGGTCCCCTTTTTACGGGCCTCACAGTTAATTTTTATGTATCTTGATACGAGCATGGGAATGCCCGCCTCATCCATATATTGAGATTCTTCCTCATTCATTATTTGAGGCCATGTATATTTCAGGTCCCCATGTTTTGGACCCCATTGTTATTGTTGTCCTATATCTTGATACGAGCATGGGAATGCCCGCCTCGTCCATATGTTCAAATTATTCCTCATTCATTATTGAGGTCATGTACTTTCAGTTTTTGCAGTTTGTTCGGGACCGTTGCTCCAGGCTCTAGTTCGTTTCTTCTCTTCTCCACATTCTAGGAAAACCATAAAAGACTTATGATGTCTATCGGCCATACGATGAGCTCCTGCCCTCACACATCAAGGGGCAATCTGTTAACACCCAAAAAGTGCTCACTACCTCATCTACCCCATTACATGACTCATTTGTCTATATTTCCTACCATATTTGCCTCTGAAACCTTAAAACCCCATTAAAAAGCCTCCAAAAGGCCAAAAAACAATTAAAAAAGCCTTCAAAAGGCCAAAAAAAATTAAAAAAGCCTTCAAAAGGCCAAAAAACCCCTTTTTCCCCCAAAATAATCCAAAATTCCTCCAAAATAGCAAAAACCCTATAAAAGAGGAATAAAAAATACAAAAAAGAGGAAAAAGAAGGAAAAATGAAGCAAAAACCCTATATAGCTGACTTAAACCATCTGGTGCCCAAAACCATGGGCCAGCACTCCACCACTAAAAACTTATAAATAGGTGATGGAGGCCCCTCATTTCATATCCACATTCAACCACACCTTTACTCTGCCAAAATCACTCTTGAAACCCTAGCTCACCCTTGAGCTACTTTCACATTTGAGTGCCCCTTTGGCCCATTTCCAAAACCCTTTGGAGAAAGAGGAAAGAACAACATTGGATCTTGGAAGCAACCCTCCTGGACTAATGCAAAGGCTTCATCAACCTTCACATTGGAGGTATAATCTATACAAAAAACATTTTATTATCTTGTCTTTTCTGTTTATGCACATGCTTAGAGTAGTTACTGTTTTATTTACTATATTTTCTGAACTGCTACTAAGGAGTCCCTTCTCCTTAGTAGGTGCTCATTTGTACAAGCTAGGGTGAAAACCCTAGCTACACTACATGTGGGATAAATGCTTTTATACCTCCTTATAGAATGAATGGTAATAGGAGAATATTACTCCATGATGCATGTGGGATAACTCTTTTTACACAAGATACAAACAATTATTATGCATTCCTTTGCTAGATAAGACATCATAGAATCTTACAACATCACACTAGACATCATTAAACATGTAATATTAATATTACACATTCCAACACAATCATCTAATCACACTTATCGAATTGATTTCGAAATAGTAAGAACTCATACATGTTGTTAGAAAAACAGGACCGCATAGCAATAAAAGAAAACAAAATGTAGAAATAAAACACATAAGATCAACATACAAGAGAGACACCTCACCCAATATGGGCTACGTCCATGGAGAAATAACCAATATTTTTATTATTCCATCCAGCAAAATGAAGGGATACAACCTGCAACACATCCACTGCAACTTCCTCTTCACTCTCTCATGGGCTCTCTCAGACACACTAGTCTTTTTACAAAATACAATACAACTGCAATACAATGCCTTTATTTTAAAGAGGGATAACCATGGGAAATAACACGTGGTACCCAATACCATTGGCCTGTAAACTACCCATTATTGACCAAGTCATGGCTATGAAATTACAATATTTTACAAGTAATTTTTTCCAAACTTCTCTCTACCTGGACACTGCCCACGAACCCCTGCCAAGGGGGGGTTCCCAAACTAGGCGCTACCCCCTCCCTAGACCCTTATGATGACTATAGTTGGGGGAAGTCACCCCCTCCACACCCCTTATCAGGTGCTGGGATCCAAACACAATTGAAACATGACCTTTGAATCAGGAAGATCAGCCTCCACACCAACACATGTTCACATCTCTTATCTTTATTAGATTCCTATTCAATTGCAACTTTATTTGAAGCATTCAATCGCACATTTTTTACCACTTGAATCACGAACCAAGAGACCTAAAGATTCCTCTCATTTTTATATGCTCTTCATCTTTCACTCATAAAGCAATCTTGATGAACTAGAAAAAATGAGAGGCCTAAAATACCCCCCTTTTCACAACTTAATTCACATTGGAACCATTTAAAATTAATCAACAAATTAATCCTAAATCGACTTAATTCCTCGAAAATGGGTAGCAAAACAAATTCCAGTCTAAGTTAGGATTATTGGGCTATGCATCGAAAAGATCACCCTCAATGGCTTTCATATAAAAAAATAGTTGTTATTATTTTTTTATGGAGCCTTAAATCTTATTATACTAAGTGTGACAAAGCCTGTAAAAGAAGGCGTAGTGCCCATGGATGTTAAATATGAGGTCAGGCTGTTTTCTCTCTTTACATAGATCCACCCAAATATTTGTGGATATGACCCTTGACTGCTCAAGGTTGAACCAATTATCTACACTTGAGGTAACTATCTTAGTGGCCAAAATTGAGGATCATCACCAAGAGGAATTTGTGGGATACATTTTCACCTAGATCATATTTTTATAGTTGTTGGAAATGTTACCAATCCTTTTGAAACATATCCCCAACCCCCCTCATTATATCAGATTCATTCACACCTTCACTATCCATCTTCGATGGGTTCATAACCATTCACAAGAGAGCCATTGGAAGGCTCAAATACCATATCAAGAGGAAGGAAATTAAGTGAATAGGATCAGATCATTATTTCTCTAATTACAAAGAAATCTATGCAATTATTGAATACATGCTACAACCAACATTAATGCTACTTGGAAATACACATACTCGCACCATTATGCATTGTTATCTTTATTAAAATTAACCATATGTAAACATGAGGATAGATAGACTTGAATAAAACAAATATAAATGAATCCATCTATCCACCACAATCTAACCAATTATTGGGACCACCATCTAACTGCCACAATCTTCCAACTATCCCTTTCTCACACTTTTTAAATTTGAGTGACAAGCAGAAGAAGACTTACCATTTATTAGACTGTATAAAGTCAAGGCATGAGGGGAATGAACACTTTACATTTCACATAGCTTTTCCATTTGAATAAAGAGGGAAAACATAAATGGCTCTTTCTCACTCATTTGTAAATATAGTGAGGAGTAAAATGAGTGGCTTCATTTTCTGACATAGTAGTAAGTGAGTAGTAATTTGTGGAAACATGAGAAGGAGCACTATCTCTTTCTCACACCTCTATCATTTAGTTGAGCACGAGAAGGAGCATTGGCCCTTTCCCACATTTTTTCACTTAACGTTATGAAGAGAAGGAAAATCAGTACCAAGGATTCCCCCACTTCTACCATTTGAAAGGGGAAGAGAAGGAACATGGACCCTTTCTCACACTTTTGTAATTTGAGTTAGGTAGTGTTAGTGTCCTACACTAACCCCCCTATTGTATCTATGTACAAGGCCATAAGGCCCATTATCTAGTTAGTGGGTAGTTGTTTAATGTAAAAGGGCCTTCTTTATTGATTAAAGGCCCTTAGGTGGTAATCCCTCACTAATAGTGAGACCATGAATAGTTATATTTGGGATACTAAAGTATTATAGATAGAGTATTATGATATGTATTGTGAAGTCAAGAATTGCCATTGTATTTGGAGTTAGTGCTCTTGGAGGTTGCCCCATTAAAGAGGAAAGTGAACATTTTGTATATTCCATCTATTTTTCTTGTATTTTATATATTTTCTACAAATTTATGGATTTAATCATATTACAAGTGGTATCAAATCTCTTTGTTGGGCCAAAAGGGAAGAATTTTATAGGGTTTGGCTCTTCAAATAAGTCATCTTGGAATTTCGCTCCAATTTTTTTTCTATGCCATTTCAGGACCTAAAACTTGTAAGGTACAACAAAGGTATAATTATTTAACTTGTGTTCAACTTTTAGCATCTAGGTTGCTATAAATTTGGAGATATACTTAGTCAAAGTTATGGAAAGATTCCCTAGTAGGGTTTGGCTCTTTCAAATGAGTCATTTTTGAATTTTCACTCCCATTGCTTTTTTGTGACACCTCGGGGTCTAAAACTCACAGGGGTACATACAGGACATAGGGAGGTAACTTGTTTCCAATTTTTAGCTTCTGGTTCGCTACCATTTTGGATATACACTTGCTTCAAGTTGGGCATTTCGCATGGCCCGAAAGCTATCCTTAAGAAGTTGTTCTGAGTAAAATTGTTATATTCGAAGTTTTAAAAAACCAAATTGAGTGCCACCAATTTCATAAAAAATAATACATACCATAGTATATTTTTTAACAATTTTAGAACTAGATCCTAAAAATTGGGCACGTGACAATCCACACACTTTCACTCTCCTAGAAAGGCAAAAAAAACAAGTTTTGGGAAACCTACCATAACTTTTATTGGCACATTAGAATTAGGTCTGAACTTTGGTATTGCAACGAATACATGTCAAGCTACTACATGACAAAGTTTAAGAATTAGAGGGTTCGGAATTATAGATATAATGCAGTTTGAAGGTCAAATAGAAAAAAAATCCAAATTATGATTTTAAAAGGTATGCTATTTTAAATTTGCATGACTTTTGAATGGAAGTTATAATTTAGGTGATTCAAAAGCCATTGGAAAGAGGAAACACATGATAATATTTTGGGATAATCATATTATCATTTTTTAATACCACTGTAAATATACTAAGGTTGGAATTACACACCATAAGTGCATAATTTCAAAGTTATAGAAGTCTCATCCTTAGGACTTGACAAATTCCACCCATGGTGGAACCTTATAAACCACCTCACACCAACACCCCAAAAAATATGGCCACACTTTCTACTTTCAGAAGGTTGGAAAACCTAGAATCTCAACACACATATCTTAATGAACAAATTCAACATATTCAACAAACCATCAACAATTGGGATTAGACATGGGAAAAACAGTTGGATACGAAATTAGACCATTGGGAGAAGATGTTGGATGAGAAGTTGAAAAAATTGAGAATTAGTGCCACACATGTAGAAGAACATGGGAATTCACAACATAGTGATCCACATCATGAAGAAGCATCTTAGTCAGGACTCTTTATCTAACATCAACCTTCATTTGGTCCTTATAGAGATAAACCACACTTGATGGATAATAACACCTGGAATCATTTTCCTAAAGTAGAATTAAACAATTTTTATGGTTCTAACCCATTAGGATGGGTTACTCAAATGGAACATTACTTTTCTCTTCATGGTATTACATATGACTTGATGAAACTTATGGTGGGGGTCTTGTTTTTGGATCCAAAAAGATGGCAATTTTGGGAGTGGCATAAAAATTCCTATGGGAGCTACTATTTATATGTTAAATATCTCGATGAGATTTATGAGTGATATCCCCACTATCTGGGGAGGATTACCATTTATACCAAACAAACTTAGTAGTAGACTTTATTTCAGAATTTGAGCAATTATCAATCCATACAGAGAACTTAACAAATTGTTTTTATAAAGATTGTTTCATTAGTGGCCTCAAGGAGGAAATTAAATCACAAGTCAAAATGTAACATCATACTACATGTTTGGGGGAATCATAGAGGGATCTATAAGTAGATACAATGATCAATGCACAAACCAACAAACCCCCTTTCATTCCCCACTCATGCCCTACCCAAGTCAATTCTTCAAGCATATTTTCTTCTCCTCCTTAGAAAGTAAATAAGTTGTCTCCATCAAATGGCAGACTGAAAAAAATGGGGATTCTACTATAATTGTGATAAAAATTATGCTCCAAGTCATAAGTGTAAAGAATATAAATTATTACACATTGATGTGACAACTTCTACCAATTTTGAATACATCATTATGGAAGATACCTCTAAGTTTGAGGATTTTTATGAAACTCCTCCGATGAAAGGAGAAGTGGAAACAAAAGTCCATCAAGAATAACAACTCATCTCTCTTCATGCTTTATATAGTATTTCATCCCCACAAACATTGAAACTTTGAGGCTACATCAAGCATCACAAAGTGGTAGTCTTGGTTGATAGTGGTAGCACCTACAACTTTATTCACCAATGGTTGGTTGAGAAACTCCATTGTTATGTCCACCCAATTCCCAACTTTCAAATTATGATATCTATTGGCAAGATGATGAAATGTTGAGGTTGTTGTATAAAACTCCAATTTGGTGATTATCATCTCAAAACTCATATGTTGGCCATAGATATGAGTGGTTGTGATATAGTTTTGGGGGCATAATTTCTATGTACATTGGTGCTAGTTACCATGGACTTTAAGGAATTATATTTGGGACTCTCATACTCACACACTCAAAGGGATCCAAGGAATCTCCCCTAAAAGCATAAGTTCTCATCGAATGGAAAAATTGTTGAAGAAAGGTCTGTAAAATTAGTCACAACAAATCTATTGAACAAGAAAATCAATCACAATGATGTAAAACAAATTGGCTTAAAAACTGTGCAAGATAGATGCATCAATGCTCTATAATCCAGAAAAGTAGAATTACAATACAATACTGTCACAATGAGTGAGCAATTCGAATTAACCAAGGACGTCATTTGAATATCTCCATGGTGTAGCTTGGCTCCAACTATGAGTCTTCATCATCAATTAGTGGTGGTCATCAATGCACAAGTAACTGTCAGACAGGTGTCAAACTGAGTCTAACTGAGTGTAATAAGTGTAACTGATGGTAAGTGGCACTAATCTAGGGATGGAGGCTCAGTGGAGGGCGCATGAGGGGTTAAATGCACTCAGAATAGGTAGGCATGTCTCATCGGAGGTCAATCGGAGTGATAACAATAGTGAGGAGTCAGTCTAGCCTTAAATCAAGGAAAGACTGGTGGCTAACTTAAGTGAAACTGGACTGGTAGGTGAGAAAGGCACCCTTCTGTAGTGGAAGGTGAGAAGTGGGCGCATGACTGGATAGGAGGGCTAAATATGAGTGGAAATTAGCTCCCAAGTGTTGGGAGACTAGGGACTAGGTGGTGGAGGCATCATACTGGTGACTGGGCAGCATGTGGGTGCATGCATGCAAAATGCATGCAAAGTACATAAGTGAATGATGAGATATCCTAACACCCCCCCTCAAGCTATAATATGATGTAAAAAATAAAATGTAGGGCCCTGGTTACTGAGACCAAAGGTCACCCCAATACAATAATCCAAAAAATGTTGAAAATAAGCTAAGTGAGGAAAGAGGGAAAACCCAACGGGAAGAAATCCCCCCCTCAAGCTAAACATTAAAAATGGATCTAATCTATCTACAACATGATGGAACTCACCCCCAACAGTGAACGGAGGTAAGAGAACTTCTTCTCAGTGAATCTCTTGGTGAAGATGTCTGCAATTTGCTCATCGGTAGGGCAATATCGCAGAATGATGGTGCGTTCATGCACCAACTCTCGGATGTAGTGCATATGAATCTCAATGTGTTTGGTCCTCTGCCACTGAACTAGATCGGTGGAGATCTTAATAGCACTTTGATTGTCACAAAATAGGACAGTTGAAGTAGTGCTACCAAAATCAATCTCGGAAAGAATACCCTGCAACCAAACTGCCTGAATGCAGGCATTGACTACCCCTCAATACTCTGCCTCTGCTGAAGAAAGTGCAATGGCTGCTTGCTTTTTGCTTGACCAGCAAATAGGGCCATGGCAAATCATGAAAACATATCCAGAAGTGGACTTTCGATCTATGCTATCACCTGCCCAATCTGAATCAGTAAAACCAATGAAATCTAGCTTAGAATCTGCAGCATAATGTATGCCAAAATGTCTTGTACCTTGCACATAATTCAAGATCCACTTGGATTCCCACCAATGAATATCATGGGGCTTCTACATATACCTTGATACAACACTCACAACATAAGATATATCAGGCCTTGAGTGTGTCAAGTAGAGTAGTGAACCAATCAACTGTCGATACATAGTGCAATCTGCAAGCGGTGTGGAATTTCCCTCTTCAAGACTGATTCCTGAGAGGAATGGAAACGGAGAAGCCTTATATTCTGCCATATTAAAATTTAATAGCATGTCTTTAGCATACTTTTGCTGAGATAATGTGATCCCATCAAATTTTTGAGATATCTCCAATCCCAAAAATTGCTTAAGCAAGCCCAAATCAGTCATATCAAAAGCTATATTTAAAGCGGTTTTCAGCTTGTTAATTGTAAGGAGAGTGCTACCAGTAATGAGAAGATCATCAAAATATAAAACAACAATCAGCAAATTACCTTTAACTTATTGTAAGTACACATTCGGATCAGATTTGCATCTTTTGAAATTCTGAGAAAGAAGGAAGGAGTCCATCTTTGCGTACCAAGCTCTTGGGGCCTGTTTCAATCCATACAAAGATTTCTTCAAACTGCAAATTAATGATGGATCTGATATGTATCCTTCTGGCTGCTTCATATATACTTCTTCATCAAGGTCACCGTGTAAAAAATCACTCTTCACATCCATATGGTGCACTTCCCAGTGCTTGGATGTGGAAATGGCCAAAACTAGGCGGATGGAATCCATCTTTGCAACTGGTGCAAAAGTCTCAGTGTAGTCCACACCTTGGACTTGGGAGAAACCTTTTTCCACCAACCTAGCTTTGTATTTGCTGATAGAGCCATCAGCAGAAACTTTCATGTGATAGATCCACTTGCGTTGAACTAATTTTCTTCCAAGTGGAAGAGAAACTAGCTCCCATGTATTATTCTTTTGAAGAGAACTGTACTCTTCATCCATCGAGGTTTGCCATCGTGGATCTCGGTGGGCATGATAGTATGATTTGGGATCTGAACCAATCATCAAATAACATTTCTCAGATAATAATGGATCAGAAAAAGAAAGAGCCACACCTTCTCTTTGATAGTCTGCTCTTGTTCTCCTTGGATCAACAGGATTTCCAATGTTTGGAGTAGCAGAATGTAGTGTGTTTTGGGCCCACTTTGGTAAATGAGGAGGATCATTATGGTCTGATTCCGAACCTTATATGTCATTTCCATCAAAGTATGATAAAATATCAGAAATATCAGATCCAATTCTTTCTTAATATTCTCTCGAATCTTCTTCTTGTGGAGGTTGCGGATCGGCAGTGTTTTCCTTAACTAGTTTCAGATCTGGCAGCGGTTCTTCAAACTTCACACTTCACTCTATGAATACATTTTTGGATCTGATTTTCATGAGTTTATATGCTTTTGATTCTTCCTCATATCCTATCGGGACACATTCAATACTTTGTGGATCCAAAGCCTTTCTCTTTTCAGATGGAATTCTATCCCATGCAATGGAGCCAAAAACCCTCAAATTGGACACATCCGGTTTGTGACCAAAGAATCCTTCGAAAGGAGTTTTACATTTCACGGAGGAATGTGGAACTTGGTTCTGAATATATGCAGCAACATTAATGGCTTCAGCTCAAATATTTGGAGCCAAACCTTTTGACTCAAGTATGCAGGTAGCCATCTCTTTCAGTGACCGATTCTTCCTTTCCGCTACACAGTTCTGTTGGGGTGTGTAGGGAACTGTATGTTGGATCTAAATTCCACTTTCGGCACAAAGTTGCAGAAACTCAGTCTTGATATATTCTCCACCATTATCAGATCTAAGATCTTTTATCTTTATCTCAGTGGCGATCTCAACAGAAGCCTTAAAATCCTTAAATTTTCCAAGCACTTCTGACTTGTTTTTGAGAAAAAATACCCAAGTAAAGCAGGAGAAGTCATCGATGAATGTCAAAACATACCTTGAACCATTCATGGACATATTTGGCAGTGGACCACTGATATCATAATGTACGAGGCCAAAAATAGTAGAAACTCTACTAGCTTTGCCATGGTCGAACTTGTGCTCAGGGTGCTTCCCAACAATGCAACCAAGGCAAATTCCCTTCAAGGAACGGAGTTGCGGAAGACCATCAACCATGGATTTATGTTGTAATAGTAGGAAATACTTATAATTAAGGTGTCCAAACCTTTCATACCAAATCCTACTAACCTCGTTTCCATGAGTGAGGAGAGCAGTAGGATTTTCGAGCGGCACAAAGTGTGAAAACTCATAGTATTTTGCAGCATGATTTGCCTTTCCGACTGCAATAAGTCTTCCAGTTTCAATATCAAAAATTTCAACTTTGTTAGGGCTGAATGTTGCTTCGGTTCACTGGTGTGTGTCATTTGATACACAAAAAGTAGATTTGAAGCCAAGGAAGGCACATAGAGAACATTCTGAAAACTTCCATGCTCTAAATGGATGGTACCTTTACCCTTTGAAGAAATTTTTGAGTCATCTCCCAAATGGATGGGGATGGAGATGTTTGGACCATATGATTCAAGGAACCGGAATCTATCAGTAGAGTGGTGGGTTACGAAACAGTTTCCATGAGTGCTTGACCTCTTTCATGATCATCATTTATATCCTTATTTCGTGCACTGTCGGGAAGACATATGTTGTTCTTTTCCAAAAGGAGGGCCATTTGATCTATTGTTTTCTTCATGCATGAACTTTCAGGATGAAAGCCACGATTGCAATATGAACACTTAGATTTTTCTTTACCCTCTTTACCCTTTTGCTTGTTCCTTGAACTGGATGGTGCATCCGATTGCTTGCCTTTCTGTCTTTGCTTGTTTGGTTCGAATTTGGGCTTCTCTTTCTTTTGCTTCTCTTTTCCATTCGAATTCTTGCATCCTTGAACAAATAGGGCTGAATCTTTGGAGCTTATGGACCCCATTTGAATCAACTTATCATGCTCTTTGGTAACGAATTCAATGAAGGCATTCAAGGTAGGCATCTTCCAATTCGGGGTAGTTAGCCGACCAGAATTGAAAGTAAAGACAAGTACCGAGAAATATTTACCAAGCTTTGAAAGAATGGAGAGGATCAATTGCTTATCCTCTTTCACAACACCACTGTTCTTCAACTGCAATGCCAAGTGCTTGAATCTTGTGAAAAACTCATTGATGGTCTCGAAATTCTCAGGACTAAGAGCAATCAATTCATTCTCTAATTGAAAATCTCTAAGCTCGTCCTACTTGCCAAAAAGTTTGTCAAGTTGCTCCCATATTGCTTTCGGAGACTTCAATCCACTGAGATGGAAGTGAAGATCCTTGGAGATGGAGAGGCAAAGAAGACCATAAGCTTCATCAAGCTTATTGAAGTATTTTGATTTTTCAATGAGAGTGTTTAGCTCCAAGTCGAGGCCCATGGTGACTCTAAAGAACCCTTTTGAGCGCAATATTATCTCCATATCATCTTTCCAATCAAAATAATTGAAAGGAGTTAGGATAGTCTTTGAAGAAGTGGAATCCATCACTGAAAACGAGTGTAATTGAAGAAGGAGAACCTGCAAATCACAAGGTAGCGAATGCACTTGATGGAGAATATTTTCCTGTAAATCACAATCAAAACAAGAACAGTAAGGTCGAAAATACACCCTTTTAGAGTTGCATCACACCTGGGATTGGAGATAAAGCAAGCTTGAATGGATCTAATGTATCAAATCCAGGAATTATGTGGAAAAATCAAGCTTCTGGAGTGGATTGGAGTGTATTTTTTGCTTTGCATGCACGAGCGAATGCACATGAGATATTTCATGTTAAAACTTTAGTAATTTTGAGCAAATTCACTCAAATCTTCATGTAGAACACCTGTAGGAGAGAGATCTTGTCCCTACAATGGCTCTGATACCATGTAAAATTAGTCACAACAGATCTATTGAACAAGAAAATCAATCACAATGATGTAAAAAAAATTGGAGTAAAAACTGTGCAAGAGAGATGCATTAGTGCTCTATAATCCAGAATAGTAGAATTACAATACAATACTGTCACAATGAGTGAGCAATTTGAATTAACCAAGGAGTTCATTCAAATATCTACATGGTGTAGCTTGGATCCAACTAGGAGTCCTCGTCATCAATCAGTGGTGGTCATCAATGCACAAGTAACTGTTAGACATGTGTCAAACTTAGTCTAACTGAGTGTAATAAGTGTCACTGATGGTAAGTGGCACTAATCTAGGGATGGAGGCTCAGTGGAGGGTGCATATGGGGTTAATTGCACTCAGAATAGGTATTCATGTCTCATCAGAGGTCAATCGGAGTGATAACAATAGTGAGGAGTCAGTCTAGCCTTAAATCAAGGAAAGACTGGTGGCTAACTGAAATGAAACTGGACTGGTAGGTGAGAAAGGCACCCTTCTGCAGTGGAAGGTCAGAAGTGGGCGCATGACTAGATAGGAGGGCTAAATCTGAGTGGAAAGTAGCTCCTGAGTGCTGGGAGACTAGGGACTAGGTGCTGGAGGCATCATACTGGTGACTGGGCAGCATGCGGGTGCATGCAATGCATGCAAAGTACATAAGTGAATGATGAGATATCCTAACAAGGTCATTATGGGATCACTGCTTACTTCCATGCCACCTAGGACTTGGATAACACCACACCTCAAATCCATAATGACTTGCAAAGGGTTTTGAACAAACATTAACAGGTATTTTATACACCAAAGGGTTTACCCCCATCTAGAGGAGAGCATGATCATGGTATTCCCTTGATTATGGGGATCCAACCACCAAATGTACAGCCATATAGAAATCCATTTTCACAAAATAATAAAATTGAAAAGATAATTACAAATCTACTAGAGGAAGGATTCATACATCCCAATACTAACCCATATTCATCTACAGTGGCCATGGATTTCAAGAAAAAAGGAGATTGGTCATTGTGTCCTAATTTTCGTTCCCTTAATAAGTTGACCATCAAAGATCAATTCTTGATCCCAGTAATTGATGATCTTTTGGATGAGTTCCATGGGGCTAAATTTTTCACCAAACTTGACCTTCGTTCAAGATACCACAAAATCAGGATGAAAGAGGTTGACATTTCAAAGACAACTTTCTGTACGCATGAAGGCCATTATTAGTTCTTGGTAATTCCCTTTGGACTTTTTAATTCCCTCTCTTCTTTTCAAATCCTAATTTATAAATTTGTGAGGCCATATCTTTGTCATTTTGTGATAGTTTTCTATGATGACATTTTGATTTGCATTAAGACTTGGGATGCCCATCTAAAACATGTTGGTAAAGCCTTACAACTCCTTCGATACCATCAATTATTCATCAAATGATCTAAATGTGCTTTTGGGGCCTTAGAGTTCAAATACTTGGGTCACATTATTGGACAAGATGGGGTGAAAGTGGACCCCAAGAATATGGCAGCAATGCAAGAATAGACCCACCCTAAAATGGGTCACAAAAATGTGTGGCTATGATTATGAGATCATCTACAAAAAGGGAAAATACAATTTTGTGGAATATGCCTTGTCAAATAAACACGAGGAAGAGGTATAACTCTTTTCCTTTTCCTCTATGGTACCTAAATGGTTAGAGGAAGCACAAAAAGAATGGCTAAAAAACGCGACTACATCTTAGCTCATTAAGTGCCTCCAAGAGGCTCCCAACCCTCCTCAGGGTTACACTTGGCAGCAAGATACATTACGATATAAAGGTCGTATTTTCTTGGTACCTAAATATACTTTAAAACAATCAATATTAATAGAGTTGCATTCATGTCCTCTAGCAGGTAACTCCAAATTTCAGAAAACCTATGGATGTGCTAGGCACTCATTCTTTTGGGAAGGCATGAAAAAGGATTTCCTTAATTTTGTAGCAGAATATGACACTTACTAAGGGTAAGACAATAAATACTCCCAGGGAATTGAAACCATTACCAATATCAACAAGTATTTGGATTGACATTTCCATGTTTTTTATTGTTGGTATTCCAAAAGCAGGTACCAAATCAGTCTTCATGGTCGTAGTTGATCGAAGTTCTAAATATGCCCCCTTTTGTTCTCTCCAACACCCATTTAACCCATAAACAATGGCCCAAATGTTTATAGACAATATTTTCAAACTTCATGGCATGCCTGCACCCATTGTATCAAAATGTGATCCCACATTCACAAGCAAATTTTGACAATAACTATTTAAACTACAGGGCATCCCGTTGCGAATGAGAACATCTTATCATCCACAAACAGATGGTCAAATAGAAGCAGTCAACAAGTGACTTGAAACCTATTTTCGTTGTTTTGCATCCAAAAAGAAGAATTAATGGGAATAGTGGTTAACTTAGCAAACTGGTGGTACAATTCCACTTATCATGAGGCTACAAAAATAACACCATATGAAGAAGTCTATGGCCAAAAACCACCCTCAGTGGTTTCTTATCTACTAGGTGCTTCCAAAGTACATGAAATTGATAATTTGCTTCATATTGTGATGTCACTCTTTGCACACTCAAGTAAAATTTGGCAATGGCCCAAAATTGCATGAAGCAACAAGCATACCAACATTGCTTAGAGCATTCATTTGTAGAAGGTGACTAGATGTTCCTTCACCTCCAACCTTATAAGAAAACATAGCTCAAAGTTAAAGGCCATTAAAATCTCGCACCAAATGTTTACATCCCATGTTATATTGTTCAATGCATTGGTCAGGTGGCCTACAATGAATTAGCACTGCCAACACACTCAAAGATTCAAAAAGTATTTCATGTCTCTTGTTTGAAGAAGGTAGTGGGTCAGAATTGTCAAGTTCAAAATACCTTACCTAAACTACATGAAGAAGGATCCATTTGGAACCAAGCATAAGTAATTTTAAAAACTAGGGAGTGTCAACTATGTCAGCGCACTATTTGTGAAGTTTTGATTCAGTGGGAGGAAACCTCACCAGAATATGCTTCTTGGGAACCATCAACAATTTTGCATAAATTTCCCCATCTCCAACATTAAGGACACTGTTTCTTTTGAAATGGGAGGACACATTAGGGTCATACCCTAACCCCCTAATTTATGTATGTACACAGACATCAGGCCCATTAGCTATCTAGTGGCTAGTTTTTTAATGTAAAAGTTCCTTGCTTATTGATTGAAGGCCCTTAAGTGGTTGACCCTCATTAATACCGAGACCACAAATAGTTAGAATTGCGCTATTGAAGTATTATATATAGAGTAGTAAGATATGTAATGTGAAGTCAAGAATTGTCATTTTATTTGCAGATAGTTCTCTTGGAGGTTCCCCCCTTGAAGAGGAAAGTGAACATCTTTATCTATTCCAACTATTTTGCTTGTATTTTCTATATTTTCTAAGAATTCATGGGTTTAAGCATATTACAAGAAGAAATAGAACATTGACCCTTTCTCACACTTTAGTAATTTCTAAGAGGAAGAGAATGGGCACTATCCCTTTCTCATACTTTAGTAATTTTCAAGAAGAGGAGAAAGAATACTAGCCCTTTTTAAAACTTTTTTAAATAAAGTGAAGACGAGAAGAAGAAGGAAAAGTATAATTGACTCTTTCTCACATTTATACAATTGAAGTGAGGAGGAGAATGATCCTATCCATTTCTCACACTTTATCATGTTTTGGAAAGAATTTGAAAGGGAGAACAAGATATTTCTCAAACCTTAGAAATTTTTGGCAAAAGGTGAAGGATCATGATCCCCATCTCGTACTTTAGTAATTTTTGCGAGGAGGAAAATGAGCACTTTCCCATTCTCACAATTTTGTAATTAGAGTGATGATGAGAAGGAGAAGGAGTATTGGTCCATTGCCACACTTCTATCATTCCAGTGAGGAGAAAAATTATCATTGTCCCTTTCTCACACTTTTGTAGTTTGAGTGAAGAAGATAAGAGGAAATGGACCCTTCTCAAACCATAGTAAGTTTTAGAAGGAAGATAAGGAGCATTATCCCTTTTTTACACATCTTAAATCACGTGAGGAGGAAAAGTGACCATTTCTAATACCTTATCAATTTGAGGTATGAGGAGAAGGAGCACTATCCCTTTCTCATAGTTTTGTCATTTGAATGAAGAGGAAAAGGATAATGGGATCATTCTCACACATTTGTAATTAGAGTGAGAAGGAAAAGGAGTGGATTTATTGTCTCACATGCTAGTAATTTGAAGAAACATGACAAGTAGCATTGGTTTTTTTTCACACTTCAATCATTTAATTAAGGAGGATAATGAGCACTGGACTTTTTGATCCACTCAGCAGTTGGAATTGTTGTCGAATGCTAACATCAACTACGACAAGTCATCAAATTCAATACAACTTCGACAAGTTCTGAATTCAAGGCGACTTCGAAAACCTCAACAACTTCCACAAGTTCAACAACCTTAATAGTTTCGTGATGTCGGCATGCAGCGTCAACTTGCGACTGTCGAATCACGAAAGATTGTCTCTCTGTCTTCCCGTTGACTGTAATGGTTGAACTTCCAAAACCATTCTCACTTCTTTTGTAACTGAACATAACGGGTAGGAACCCAAGCATCTTAGCATTCTTTATATAAGCATGTAAAATATTATAACATACTTCTTATCTTGGACTCATCAAGTAATAGAGAAGATCAGTTCGCATTCCTGCATATTGTCTGTGTGTACTTTTGTTCTATCTCCATAGTGTATTCTTACTTTACTTAGTCTATTCTTTAAGCTTCCACCATAACAGAGCCGACTCATTCAGTCGAACTGTTGTCCCCCTCATCAACCTGGGCGCGTGCAGATCATTGGTATTAGATATATCCGTTTTTTTCGTGCTTAAGTTTTGCATACACACTTCTAGTGAAGTTACCTGAATTATGTCGGTTCAAACACACTCACAAGCTCAGCAATCCAAGCAGATGCTACCTCCAAAAATGGAAGAAGAAACAAACAATAGACATGCAGTCGACGAGACATCACAACTTATTGAGCAAGCTCTGGCCCGACAATAGACTGAAATGTTCGCCTAGTTCAATGAAATTATCACATGATTTTCTTCTACATCTGGAGGATTTTCGATGAGAACTAACTCCGATAAAATCATCCCCTTCAAAGTGCAAATGAATTTAGACATACTGAATATTGAAGGAAAGATTGACGCGGAATCCGTTGACAATTGGGTACAACAATTGGAATCCTATTACTCTATGAATCAACTCTTGGAAGTCGACAAGATCACCATTGCATCCTTAAAGATGTCTACATCTATGCACTGCTAGTGGGAGAACCTATCGACAAAGATGGAGAAAAGCAGAGACCCCATCGACACATGGGATAAATTTGTCGAATACGTCTGAAAATAATTTTAACCTCCCAAATACCTTGAACATTAGTATAAGAAGTGGCCACAGCTAATGCAATGGAAAGACCAATTAGTACAAAGTTACACTAACGAGTTCCATCGAGTCATGGCTAGACTTGGCGTCCAAGAAAAAGATAAATTTCTTGTTATGAAGTACATTAGCGGATTGTCCTAGTACATTCAGCAGGAGATGGAATTTCTGACTGTCAATATGCTCACGGATGCATTCCACTATGCCAACAAATAGGAAACCAAGCAGAAAGGAAAAGCATGCTTCACGACAAAGCCGACGTCAGGATGACCACCCAAAAAGAAGGCACCATTCGACTTCGACAAGTCGAAATATTCTCAGCCGACACTGCCAAATCCAGATCATGACAAAATCCTTTTAAGAAGGGAACGTAGTAAACAACCGCCTACCGAAAAATCATTTGATTACCACTACTCATATTGGCATGATATGTCTGAATTCAAAGATCAAAAGACATTTTTGGAAAAGTGTTTACATCTGACGCATTCGACAAGCCGATGGAAGAATTTGATCCAGATGCAATGACCCTTTTAACATCGACATCGACCACTCTAGCAGCCTCGACTATCGTCGACGAGGAGGAATGAGAGTGCCTGTTCCATACACAGATATGGGTTCAGAATAACTCATTACATCTTATTGTGGATAACGGTATCCAAAAGAACTTCATTTCTAAAGATCTCGTGAAGAAACTAGGTCTTGTCACCACTCCGCTTCCTCTTCCTTACAACATCAATTGGATGAAGGATGGACGGATCACCTGACAATGCAAAATCTCCTACTTGAAAAAACCTTTTGAAGATGAAGTACTTTGCAACATGGCACCACTCTCCGTACCCGACGCCTTGTTTGGGAAACCTTACATGCGGGATCACCATGGAATTTATCAATCACGGCCTCAGAAGGTGATTTTCAAAATAAAAAATTGATGGTACGGCATACCAAAGTAATGACCTACACCAACAGTCTCAATCATATCTGCTAAACAGACAAAGAAGCTCATAAATCATGCTCAAAAGTTTGCATTAATCATGATCAAACCGCAAAATTCTAGAAATACTACAGTGATAAGCCGACTCGCCGACCAGTGCAGCTCCCGATAGAAGCAGTTGATCGACAATGTTCTTGACGAGTATTCGAATTTATTCCAAGAGCCGGACGGAGTACCTCGACATTCCCAGATAAAACACTCCATTAAACTTGCTCCTCGTTCTTCTTTTCCTAACACATCTGTTTACAGAAGATCCATTCTCGAAAATGAAGAGATTCGTAGACAAATCCAAGATTTGATTGACAAAGATCATATCCAAACCAAATCCTCTCCTTGTGGAAGTCCATTCATACTCATTCCAAAGAAAGACGAGACTTGGTGCATGTGCATCGACTATCAAGCACTCAACAAAATTTCGGTAAAGAATCGCCACCCTCGGTCGCGGATAGATGAACTCATCGACTGTCTGAAAGGTGCCAAATTGTTTACTAAGATAGACCTCAAGTCGGGATATCATCAAATTCCAATCGATCCCACAAATGTGTAGAAACTACTTTCAAAACCAAGGAAGGATTGTTTGAATGGTTAGTCATGCCTGTAGGCTTAACCAATGCACCTGCGACCTTCATGCGATATATGGATAACATCCTTTGACCTTTCATTGACAAATGGGTCATTGTCTATCTTGGCGACATACTGATTTTCAGTCGAACATGGGAAGAACATGTCGGACAGCTTCGAAAAATCCTCGACACTCTCCAGCAACATGGACTTCAGTTGAACATGGACAAATGCACTTTTGCGATGACCAACATCAAATATTTGGGGTATATAATTGACTCTGCAGGAATTCACGTCGATCCAGAAAAAAAGTACAAATCCTCAAAGATTGGCCCATTCCTCAAAGCATTCAAGAACTAAGAATTTTTCTTGGTTTCACGAATTTCTATCAACGATTCATACTCGGCTTCAGTCGCATAGCCTGGCCTTTGAATCAGTTGATGAAGGGAAATGGAAAAACTATCTTCAAATGGACATTGACACAACAAGAATCTTTTGAACAACTCAAGCACAAGCTCTGTAGTGCACTAGTACTAGTGTTACCTGATTTGCATCAGCCCTTTGAGATTGAGACGGATGCATCAGACTATGCCTTGGGTGCAGTGATCACCCAATATGGTCACCTAGTCGCTTTTCATTCTAAAACTTTTAACAAACAATAACTGTACGCCATTGTGCAAGCTATCAAGCAATGGAGGCATTACATCCTTGGCAAGGAAATGGTCATCCTCACTGACCATAAGCCTCTACAGTTCGCTCCGACCTAGTCAAAACTACAAACAACTCGAAAGCTTAGGTGGATTAATTACCTACAACAATTCCAATTTGTGATTAAGTATCGGAAAGGTAAAGCTAACTCCGCCGCCGATTGTCTAAGTCAACCACCCATTACTCTCCTTTTCACAGTGATGAGTATGTAGGGATATGAAATGACCACTTGGCCTCGATTGTATCAGGATTACAACGACTTTTCAACATTCTATAAACAACTACCGACCGACAAGTCGTCGACCTCTAACTGTTTCCTGAAAGACACCTTGCTATAAAAGCTTCGAAAACTTTGTGTACTGACCAGTGAGTATCGACAACAACTCATTTGGGATGTGCACTACAGCAAGACTGCGGGACACTTTTGAGTAGCAAAGACACTTTCTATTCTCCAGAAGTATTTCTTTTGGCATACACTTAAAACTGGCATCAACAAGTACATTCGATCATGCGTGGTTTGTGCCATTTCTAAACAGTCGAATCGACGACAGGGATTGTACACACCATTACCAGTTCCTACTCGACCATGGGAATATATTTCTATGGAATATTTGACGGGATATCCTACTACCAACATCAACATGAAGCGATATTAGTAGTAGTCGACAGATTTTCTAAGATGGACATTCTCATTCCATGTAAGAAGATGACGACAGTGCAGCAGATCGCTCAGCTCTTCTTTACACATGTTTGGAAACACTTTGGTTTACTGAAAACCATTACTTCCGACCAAGATTCCAAATTTGTTAGCATAATTTGGAAGAAAATCTGGCAACAACTAGATGCACAACTCTCATTGTCGACAGCTTTCCATCCTTAGACCAACGGAAAGACGGAAGTTGTGAATCGCTTAGTAGTGAAACTGCTTCACATGTACAACCACAAGCATTGACCAACATGGGATGAAATTCTTCCATACATACAACACAGCTCTATGGGAAAGAGTCCATTTGATATATGTTACGAATTTCAACCCTCAACACCTATCAACTTGATCAGATCCCTAACAGAGTCGAACCCTGACACCGACTATAGCCAGCGGGAAGTTGATAAAACCTTGAAGTTTCGAGATCAGATTTGCGACATCCAGAAGCAAGCACAGGAAATGTTGCAACGAGCAAACAAGAAAGCTAAGTCCCAACACGACAAGCATCTTATTGCTCATTCATTCCAAGGGATAAGGTCTAGTTACATCTTAAGAAGGAGCCCTTCACCAGTCCATACAAGAAGCTCAAACCTCTACGATATTGTCCGTACAGTATTCTTCGACATATTGGAGAAAACGCTTTCCATCTTGACATTCCCACATGCCTGGGTCTGCATCCAGTATTCAATATGGATCTACTTCGACCATACCATGCACCATTGTTGGAACATAATGACTTACCGACAACAGAACCCGAATACCTCCATCCATATGTTCAGGAGCCTCTTCCTTGTGACACCATTGTGGGACGACGAGTACGCCATACAAGGACAAACACAATTCCTTTGTTTCAGGTTTCTAAAGTCGAACAACTCCCATCTCAAGGATACTGGTACTCTGTTACTGGACTGACCGACAAGTTTCCTCACCTTTACGAGCAAACAATGGGGACCATTATTTCTTAAGGAAGGAGGTTTGATCCACTCATCAGTTGGAATTGTTGTCGAATGATAACATCAAATGCGACAAGTCATCGAATTCGACACAACTTCGACAAGTTTTGAATTCGACGATACTTTGACAACCTCAGCAACTTCGAAAAGTTCAGGAACCTTAACAGTTTCGTGATGTTGGCATGCAGCATCGTCCTGCAACTTGCGACTGTTGAATCATGACAGATTGTCTCTTTGTCTTCCATTCGACTGTAACGATTGAAATTCCAAAATCGTTCTAACTTCTTCTGTAACTAAACGTAATGGGAAGGCACCCAAGCATCTCAACATTCTCTATATAAGCATGTAAAATATTATAACATACATCTTATCTTGGACTCATCAAGTAATAGAGAAGATCTGTTCACATTCCTACATATTGGCTGTGTGTATTTGTGTTCTATCTACGTAGTGTATTCCTACTTTGCTTAGTCTATTCTTTAACCTTCCGCCATAACATATCCGAATCATTCAACCAAACAGTTTTCCCCCTCATGCATCTGGGCACGTGCAGATCACTTTTAGCATACTTCCATAATTATACTGACGAGGAGAAGGAGAAGGAGGGACGACCCTTTCTTGTACTTATCCCATTTGGAAGAGGAAGATAAGAGCATGGGATGTTCATCACAATTTTGTAATTTAAGTGAGAAGGAGATAAGCATTGGCTCTTTTTCACAGTTCAATAATTCTCAAGAGGAAGATATGGAGCACTAGCACTTTGCCATAATTAGGTAATTTTTAGAAGGTGTAGACGAAGCATTAGGCCTACCTGATACTTTTTTAATTAGAGTGAGGACAAGAAGGACAACTTTCATTTTCTCATACATTACTTATTTTAGGAATGAGGAGAAGGAGCATCAATCCTTTCTCACACTTCATCCATTTAAGTAAGATGTAAAAGGAACACTCACCCTTTCTCACACATCTTAAATTTAATTGAGGAGGAGAAGGCGCATGGGCCCTTTCTCACACTTTTGCTGTCCAAGATATAAGCATAATAAGCATCAACTGCCACGTCCCCTCCGATCGATCCAATGCAAGGAAGGGAACATGACTACAGATCTTGGTATTTTACATAAACTTAGCCCCATTCATTAGATTCATACAAATAAAAACATACGTGTGTGTAGATCTATCAAACATAGTGGAAGTAAAATTTTTCTACACAGATATATCATGCAATTTCCAGCATATTGATAACATTCATCAAATAATTAAAACCTTGCAGAAGTAAAGCACATAAATAAAATACTCATCTTGATGTAATGTTGTCCCAAGCAACTAGCTATGTTGCTGCAACATTCCACCCAACCATAGGCCAACTCTGCTCATTAATCTCTCAGCATAGTTTCCACCCCCGAGTTGGGCATGATTTCTACAAGGAAAAGGGGACTCTCAATCTCAGTACAGCCAAAGAAAACATCAAATCTAAGCCAATCCAGTCCATAGTTGGGTTTATTAGGCTAAATCTGAATCCTCTTCATTTTTGGATACTTGCACTCAAAATCAAGCTAAAACAATGGATACCCACAACCCAACATATTCTATACACACAAAACAAGCTTAAAGGTTGGGCATGGAAATTTTTTTTTTACTATGGGATGTACAAGAATAGGGTTCCCATGGATTCTTCCAATTCATGGCACACCCAAAACGAATTGTGGGGAAGGAAAACCGAGCACAGGGAGCAAAAACGAGTTCTTGACAGGTATGTGGACGCTCAGATGGAAAAAAAAGACCTCTATGGGCTTCCAAAACGTGACTCCCCTCCTCCCATACATTCCATAGCACAAACACAACCTCCCGGCTATGGAAAAATGAGGGTAAACTAAGAGAAAACATGAGGGAAGGCACCCAGCTAGCCCAGAACTCATGGGAGAGAAAAACTGATGGATCAAGAATGGCTTAGGGAGAAAATTCGTGTCTCTTTTCTTGCCCAAGAATCCAAACATGAATTTCCATAAATGTTGTCTTTCCCATACTCGAATTTGGACAACCATACCTGTTGTCTTGGTTTTGCAACCAAGCTTTGTGCAATGGTAATTTCAGGTTGTTAATGGCAATAGAAAGGGCCAAGATCTAGAACAACAATAGATCTGCTGTCTAGGATGGCAGATCTATGAATTAAAATGATTAAAACTAACAAAAACTAAGATCTAAAGCAAAAAACTGAGATCTAAGAATTCAAACCCAGCGGAGTCATCAAAAACTGTTGGCTTGGTTTTGCAACCAAGCTTTGTGCAATGGGCACCTATCAACAATGTGATAGCAGTTTCAATATTGAAAGCAAAAACAATTATAAATTAAATCTAAATCTAAACTAGCATGTGCATATAACAAATAAAATTTTTTAAAAACGATTCAAGAATAATAAATAAAAGAATAGATGTTTTGTATTAAGATACCTCAAATGGTGAGGATTTGTGTTGAGCAACTCCCAAGGTGAGTAGCTCCAAGCTCCAAAGGTCTCTTCTCCAAGATGCTGAAAATGGCCAAAAGTCTCATGAGAGATTTTGATAGTGTGAGGATAGGATGATGGATGGATGGAAAGTGAGGAGCCCCTACCACCTTTTTATAGTTTTTGGTGGTGGGGAATACCATTATGGTTTTGGAGAAACCAATGGTATTGACCAACATGGTTTAGGTACCTTTTCGCTCATTTTTCCTTTTTTTTGAATGTTTTTAATATTTTTATTCCCTTTTTAATATTTTGGGAATTCTTGACCCTTTTTTAGGGTTTTTTATGCTTTTTGAGGAAAAATATTCATTTTGAGGGGGAAAAGGGGTGTATTATGGTCTTTTTGTGACCTTTTGATGGCTTTAGAGGCTCAAATGGTGGAAAAGTGGACAAATGGGTCATGTGAATAAGGAAATGAGCTAGTGAGCACTTTTTGAGTGTTAACAGATTGCCCCCTGATGTGTGAGGGCAGGAGCTCATCGTATGGCCGATAAACATTATAGTTCTTTTGTTTTTTTTCTGGGGTTTGGGGAAGAGAAGAGACCAGTTGGAGACTGGATCCACGGCCCTTTTAAGCTGCAGAAACAAAAAATATTACATGGCCTCAATATGAATGAGGAATAATCTCTGATAATGGACGAGGTGGGCATACCCTTGCTCGTATCAAGACATATACATAACAATTAGTCCCAAGAAGGGGGACCTTAATAAAAAATCTGCTGGTACATCATAATGGTCCAAAGGGGACACTATTTTGAGATGTACTCATGATCGTAACATGATTGATCTCAATAACTGATACACTGGAATAAAGCGACAATCGTTCTGAACAAGGTCTCAGAAGGGTTGATGAACTACTAAATCTAAAGGTGTCCAACATCTGTAGGGACTCAATGACTCTGAGTCAACTCTGAGGAGTATATGTAACTGTATACTCGAGGGAGTATAAAACTGGGGTACATCTGAATATTGTCGCCATGCGCAACTCGGATATCTATAGAAAAAATGTAACTGGTTGTTTCCATAGGTAGACTCTCAAATGTGGAAGAGTCAAGCGGTATACGGGGTCTTCAACCAATAACTGAAAGGACCAATACCCTGTGCGAGTATCAACGATGCAATCAAGGTGTTGAAGTCGAGCATGTGAGAAACAATCATTTGGAGAGGTACTGAGGATTTTCTAGAAATAATTTGTAGGCACTCATCATAAATGGTGATGAGTCCAAGACACAGGGACCTCTAGGTCTATCCTCTGGAAAAAATTTGGTTGTCGTCGACAGAGGGAGACCAGCAATTGACAAGGCAATGATGTTTCCTTGATAGGAGCACGAGGTGTAGAACTTAAGTGTGGTAGTACTGATGGTAGGACTGACATACTTGTGGGGATGGGAAGTAACTAGGATCATAGAGTGGGTAGACCAAACTTCCTTTGTTCATAGCATGATGACATGGTTGACCTGGCAGCGTAGGGAACTGATTTGTAGGTGTGGGGATCATAGCTTTTAGGGACTGAAGGGTATGTATTGACTCTGGGGGGTCAAGATGATGGGTGTTGTCGAGGGATTCTCAGGGTGACATACTGCAGAATACTTTGAACAAAGGAAACCAAAATGGGGAAGCTGCCATATGAGTAGACGTGATCTGTTGTGGCGCCGAGAAGCACCATTGGGTCCTTCTTCGTAGTTTTAAAGAGCTCCAAGAAGGGATAAAAGTGTGCTCTGAAATGGTACTGTCCTGTGGATTTTGTGAGCCCAGGACTGTTCGTGCCCATGGGTGCTTTCATTTCTAAGGAGTCTGAAAACGATAAGAAGACTCTGTAGTGGTTGTGATTACCGTCCTGTGGGTTTTTACGAGCCCAGGATGGTGATTGCTCGTAGTTGCTTTCATGTTTAGAGAGTCTGAAAGCGGTAAGTGGACTCCATTGGTGTTCTTTTTCGTAAGTTAGTCTCCAAGGCCCGAAAAAACATAAAATGATGCAAATGGAGAACTCCTCTAGCCGATGTGACTAGAGTATTCCTTTTTCGTCATTAATCTACAAGGTCCGGAAAAGGGGTAAACTTATACCAGGTAGACGCCCTTTTAGATACGTTTAGCGAGCATGAAAGGAAGCAAGGTTGCTCGGCGATCTTTTCATTTTTTTAGGAGTCAGAAAAGAGCTTAACAGAAACTCCCTAAGTGCCTTTTTCGTAAAAGGGATTGCTCGGCCCGAAAAAGGGGTAAAACTATACCAAACAAAAAGGGATTGATGAGAGGGAGAAAAGGTCTCAAGCATCATCATGAGTGCGAAATACTGAATTCGGTGACATAAAGATTGCCAAAAAATGGCAACGGCTAATGTGGCACGCAAACCGAGGTGATGAGTAGCATCTTGAAAAAATGCCCGAAAAGTATGGGGTGAGAGCGAGAAATGATTTCAAGCATCATCACGAGCGCAAAAAACTGAATCCGATGATATCAAACTTGTCAAAAACGGATGACGGCCTATGTGGCATGCAAACCGAGGCAACAAGGGGGCATGGGAAAAATGCCCAAAAAATCTGGAGGTGAGAGCAAGAAATGATCTCAAGCGTCATCACGAGTGCGAAAAACTGAATCCGGCGATATAAGACTCGTAAAAAATGGAGAACGGCTGATGTTGCATGCAAACCAAGGCAACGAGAGGGGCATGAGAAAAATGCCCAAAAAATCTAGGCGTGAGAGTGAGAAATGATCTCAAGCATCATCACAAGCGCGGAAAACTGAATCCGGCGATATAAGACGCGTTAAAAATGGAGAAGGGCCGATGTGGCATGCAAACCGAGGCAACAAGGGGGCATGGGAAAAATGCCTGAAAAATCTGGGCATGAGAGTGAGAAATGATCTCAAGCGTCATCACGAGCATGGAAAATTGAATCCGGCGATATAAGACTCGTCAAAATCGGAAAACGGCTGATGTGGCAAGCAAACCAAGGCAATGAGGGGGCATGGAAAAAATGCCCAAAAAATCTGGGTGTGAGAGCAAGAAATGATCTCAGGCATCATCACGAGCACGAAAAACTGAATCCGGCGATATAAGACTTGTCAAAAACGGATGACGGTCGATGTGGCACGCAAACCGAGGCGACGAGGGGGCATGTAAAAAATAACCAAAAAATCTAGGTGTGAGAGCGAGAAATGATCTCAAGCATCATCACAAGCACGGAAAATTGAATCCGACGATATAAGACTCGTCAAAAATGGACAACAATCGATGTGGCACGCAAACCGAGGCGACGAGGGGCATGGGAAAAAATGCCCAAAAAATATGGTGGTGAGAGTGAGAAATGATCTCAAGCATCGTCACAAGTGCAAGAAACTGAATCCGGCGATATAAAACTCGTAAACAACAGACCACGACCGATGTGGCACACAAATCGAGGCAACGAGGGGCATGGGAAAAAATGCCCAAAAAATATGGTGGTGAGAGCGAGAAATGATCTTAGGCATCGTCACAAGCTCGGAAATATGAATCCGGCAGTGCAAATGGTGCGAAAAACGAGGGTCATAAGGACTCCAGAATGGTCAAAGGAAATAACTAGGTTAAAAAATGGCTACAAATAAAGGTGAGCCCACCAAGCCAAGGATGCAGTGGTGGGGAGAAATGATGACCCGTGGGGGAAGAATATTAGGTGTATCAAATCAAATCCAATATACAAGTGATATGTGACCTCAAAAATGGTTGAGATCACGCATGTGAAAAAGTCAGCAAGGTTAATGACTTGCCCCCATGCTATGTGCATGGGGTTTGTGATTGTGGATCACATATGTGTTGGTTTGAACAATGGGATCATTGGAATACTGAGATAGATGTGATGGGGAAGGTTCAAAATGATTAATCATGCCCCCTATCCCAGGGTCGAGGTAATCTATTATGCCCCCTAACTCAAAGGTGTCAATGTGGTGCAGATGTTGTCTCAGAGAGGGATAAATAGGGCATTGAGCAATTGTTGGCAGGGGGGTATACCATGAGGCTGTGGGTCGTGATGGTATACTGAAGTGATGATATGATGATGGGGGATTCCCTTTGTGGGGTGGATGCTCCCAGTATCTCCGATGAGAATTATGATGATGATGAGTAGGAAAGGTTTTGGGCCTGCCCCCATGTTGTGGACATGTGGTTTCCTCGTCGGTTTGAAAGGGTTGAACATGTGTGTCAAAGGGATCAATGGAAGGGGCCGACCGGACAAAGGGGTATCCAGTGGAAATCATGTAAATGGTGTTAATTTCTTCCGAGGAGGAAGATGGTGGGGGATGAATTTTCTCAATGAGAAGAGGGGATATCTCTAGGTTGACATTATTCAACTCGTACAGTGCTGCTCTGTAATCTGGGAGATCGGGGTAGTGATGTGAATAATGGTCGTAGATTCTGCATATTGCACAAGGATGGTTTGTGCGCAATGATTTATCACAAGGTTGAGGGGGGAGTTCTAGTTTGACTACTGGAATGTTGGTGTCATCATCCAACATATTCATGTGTTCTTGAAGTGCTGGTAACTGTGGACATTGATGGGTGGCATGGCCTATGTCGTTGCACAAAGAGCACTTAGGGGGAATGCGAATAGTTGGGGGGGTTTTAGCTACCTTGGGGGTTGCTAGGGGCGTACGAGTTATGGGTCCAGTGTTATAAGTTGGTGGGCCTCTGCCCCCTATGTTTCGTAACAGAGGTGGGGCATTTCTGGACGTTGATGCCGTAGTCACTATTGGGGGTGGTCTGTTTTGCAGATGAGTGACAGGAGGGGGTGGGTGGTTGGTAGTAGGGATAGGTTGTACTGGTTGTAAAATAACAGTCGGAGTCGACGAGGGGCTCGGAGCAGGTAAGTACCATACAGGTATCCCTAATGTTAAACCAGGAAAGTTGAGTGTAGCCATTACTGGTGAATTGACAACTACGGAAAATGGGAACAAGAATGGGATAGTATGAATTGGTGTGGCTCCTACATGAGTTGGCATTGAGGGTGGTTGCGGGAGTAAAGGGGGATGTTGGTTTGATACTTGTGTGTTCTGCGAAAGGGTGCACAAATCAGATATCTCGGTTATATTCAAAGGGGGTGGGATGGATTGGAATGTGGAAGTCATAGGTGATTCCGAGTATAATTCAGGTCTAACTGTGGAGACGAATGATGTAGGTGCATTCTGAACTAGTTGTTCAATCATAGGGAGAATATTTTTAGGTGTAGTGGGGGCATATTGGTTTCAACGCGTTTGGAGATTCATGTCAGACGATGACATCATAAGGAGATGATGACTACATGAATCCATCGGTTGGTTTGTGTGTGCAGCATATGTGATTTGCTATTATGGTGTTGTGGTTCCTTGAGGAGGATCCAACGGACGAGTGTTCGCCACTCCTTGTGTGGGAAAAGGATTCTGCAGCACCATGGGTTGTCGTTGAGGAGGTGGCGTTGGTTGTGCCGTGTGCCCTTGGCGTTGGGTGTCATCAGACCACAGTTGGCGTGCTCGCCCCAAATGGGGTGCATATGGAACATGGGTGGTTTGTTCGTAAATTGGGGTTCTTACCCTGTTTCGGTGGTCGATCAGGGTTTTGGTTGGCAGGGGTAGCGTTGTTGTTGTTTGGAGGATAAGTCTGAGCGATTGGAGGTTGTGGTGTAGCAATAACTACATGTGGTGGGAAATAAGCCATTGGGGCTTGTGAGTGAACAGGAGCATGTGTGGCCTACTGATGGTAATACGTAGGGGGTGCAACCAGAGGTGGATAGGCTGAAGGTGCGTGACCATAACACTGTGGTGGACATGGGGGTCCATGAGTGTGGTGGGGGTGGGCCATGAGAGCATACGAAGTTGTAGATCTGGAGTGAGATGTGGCCTGCGAAAGATCGGGGCCATTATTATTGCGCATAATGGAAAATGGTTGGTTGTGGGACGCAACTTGTCCAATGATGCCGTCGGCGGCATGGGATACCCCCGACGCGTCAGTCCAGGAGGAATCGTCGCGGGGAGTGTCAAGTAAAATGGTATACAAGTAGCCACACTGGGCATAGATCAGATCAAACTGTTGGGATTTTAGAATGGTTTCTTCTTCCGACTGGGGTCGTTCAGAAGCTACATCCTTGGCTATGAGGGGTAGGAGTGATTTGAGAAACCAATCCAAAAATATACGGTTGTCTAGTTTTATCTTGCAGAGGCTACGGCGTTTGCGCCACTCATGGATATGGTCGGTGATGTGGGTAGCTGTGTTTTGTCTACAAGACAACAGTATTTCAACTCCCGCATCATAGCGTACAGGTAGCTGAAAAAACTAAAGGAAAGTGGAGGCGAGGGACATAAATGTATGGTGGGTCCCATGTGGTTGTTCAATGTACCACTTGGATGGAGAGCCAGTGAACGTTCGTTGCAACAGTCTTAGTCTAATGGAGTCATCCACTATGGAGTTAGATGAACACCATAGGTGAAATGACATTATGTGGTTTTGGGGATCTTCCCCAGGTTTTCCTTCAAACTTCGAGATGTCCGAGGGAAGCTTTGTGGGCATGGGGAGCCAAGTGGGGTCATGTCTAATAGGATCATTAGTTAGTCTTGCCAAGTCTAGAAAATTCAAACTTGTCAGAAATGGTAGACTGGCCGAGGGGTGCGATGTAGTGGCTGGGACATAACTGTTAATGGTAGCATTATGTAGTGGTCCAGTGGCCCCTAAGGGTATGCTAGGTATGGAAGGTATGTGTGCTCCAACTAATGTGGTGTGGGAAAGGCCAACGCTCCCAAGTGCAACATGTGTTGCAGAGGGGTTAGGAATAGTGACAAGAATTCCTAGGATCTGGGTTGTGGTAATGAGAGGGGGTGTGACCCCTATGTTGGGCATGCCCATAACAAGTGGTGGCCTTGTGTTGGGCATACCTAAAGGGGGAATGGCCCCTATATTAGGCATGCCTAATGGGGTTGTTGTTACCATGGGTGGCACAGTAGTAGTAGGGTTTGTCGATGTATCTCCAATAGTACTGGTGAAAAGGGAATTGTATGGTGATCTAGCGATGGGGTTGGTTGGTGATATTTCAATAGGGTTTTCGGATTCAGCCTCAGAATCAGATGTGAAGTGAGGCGTGTCAGAATTGGATGACTGTGTGTTTGGTCGATGATGTGTCGAGTCAAGGGATAAGGCTCTACGTCTATGACGTGTAGACCCAAGTGTACCGAACTGAGGGAGTTGACCCTGAAGACGACGAGATCGTTTTAAATTCTCAATGGTGAGAAATATTTAAAAATTTCAATGTAAGGTGGTGATGTAAAAAACTCGAAACCCGAATGCAACAATGAGTGCAAGAGGGGAGTGAAAAAATAAAGGCTCTCAGGCCAACAACCAACCTCAAAAAGCACTTATTATAGTAGTTGTGCTATAATAAGTGGAGGGATGCAACAAAATTGGTCAGAATACCAAAAGTTAAATAGTTCCTACAAAAAAGTGGTGTTACTAGACCAAAGGTGGGTATTGTATCATGCAAACACCTAACTAGAAGTATTGTGAGTCAAAAAACGATATTCTCTACAAGGTGATGAAATCCAAGTCAGACAATATAGAGTGTTGAATCAACAGCTAGCTATCCCCCTACCGAGAGGGACACCAGGTAGACAATCCTAAAGAGTGGCAACTAGGATACCCCATTCATGACACATTCGGTTGGGTGAATCTGCAGTTTGGTTCTATCACTGTTGTACACCCTCTTGGGTGTACACCGAGAACTTTGAAACGTATCCTTTGGTTACTGAATGGATTGTGGTATTCCACTCAGACTTCCGAAACCAGTCTGGCTACTTCAACCCTCCTAAGGGAGATGTCTTCCCGATAAATTGGTTGATAACCATGTCAAAATTATAAGGAATTGACCCTAAAAACAACCACTATGTCTCATATGTAAATAATTGAGAGGTGTTATTGGTACACCTATCCTCTCAATTCTACCTAACTACAAGATTCTTTTAAGTGCTCCCCAGGTGGGGTTAAAAGTTTGTTGAGTTAAGGTAAATTTTAAGGCTCAGTTTAAATTATGTGGCAGAGTGAGTGCAAGTGTGGTATTTAAACTGAAATTGATTTGCCTCGCTTGGGCAATTGATTACAAATGAAAAAAAAGACGCTTCCAATTTTACAAAAAATAAAGGCATTTTTGAAATGTAAATGCTTGAAAAAACTATTCAAAAATAATGAATCTTTGAAATAATTTAAAGGGAAGCAAATAACATAAATATTTCAAGAAATAAATGGATTTCTTAAAAATTGATTGGGCAAAGTATTGAACAAATAAACAATAAAACTTTGATCTAAATAAAATGCAGAAAATCTTTCTTTCAATTACTAAAATTTTTAAAAAGACTTTTAATGGAGCATATATAAATAGTAAAAGATTTAGTATGGTTGAAAAAATGCAGAAAAATTAATGCTGTAAAATATGCTAAATGGGCAAAAAATATAACAAAATTTTTTTTTTTCAAAAAATTGGCCGAATTCAAAAAAATTGCATCGCGGGTTTTGGGAAAAAAGCCGCGATGTGCAGCGCAGGTTTCGGCCACGAAGCTGCGATGTGCAGCGTGGGTTTCGGTCACACAATCGCGATGTGCAGCACGGCAAATGGTCGCGAAGCCATGAAGTGCAGTGCGTAAAATGGCCGCGAAGCCGCGGTGCTCCGCACAGAAAAAAAGTCGCGAGGTCGCGATGAGCCGCACGACTGTTGGGCGAAAAGCTGCGAGGTGAAAGCCGTAAAACAAACGCTGAAAAACGAACCCGAAAATGGTAATTTCAGGCTATTAATGGCAATAGAAAGGGCCAAGATCTAGAACAGCAATGGATTTGCTGTTTAGGATGGCAGATCTATGAATTAAAATGATTAAAACTAACAAAAACTAAGATCTAAAGCAAAAAACTGAGATCTAAGAATTCGAACCCAGCGGAGTCGCCAAAAACTGTTGGCTTGGTTTTGCAACCAAGCTTTGTGCAATGGGAACCTATCAACAATGTGATAGCAGTTTCAATATTGAAAGCAAAAACAATTATAAATTAAATCTAAATCTAAACTAGCATGTGCATATAACAAATAATGTTTTTTTAAACGATTCAAGAATAAGAAATAAAAGAATAGATGTTTTGTATTAAGATACCTCAAATGGTGAGGATTTGTGTTGAGCAACTCCCAAGGTGAGTAGCTCCAAGCTCCAAAGGTCTCTTCTCCAAGATGCTGAAAATGGCCAAAAGTCTCATGAGAGATTTTGACAGCGTGACAATAGGATGATGGATGGATGGAAAGTGAGGAGCCCCTACCACCTTTTTATAGTTTTTGGTGGCGGGGAATACCATTATGGTTTTGAGAAAACCAATGGTATTGACCAACATGGTTTAGGTACATTTTCCTTCCTTTTTCCTTTTTTTTGAATATTTTGAATATTTTTATTCCCTTTTTAATATTTTTGGGAATTCTGGACCCTTTTTTAGGGTTTTTTATGTTTTTTGAGGAAAAATATTCATTTTGAGGGGAAAAAGGGGTGTATTATAGTCTTTTGGTGACCTTTTGATGGCATTAAAGGCTCAAATGGTGGAAAAGTGGACAAATGAGTCATGTGAATAAGGAAATGAGCTAGTGAGCACTTTTTGGGTGTTAATAATACCTTCCCATTCCCAATGCATTAACTACCTCAACCAACTCTTGGAAGAAATAAATGATTGGGTACAAAAGTCAACATGGGTAGTTAAGATTTTATGGGTTCTCTCATTGAAAATTGGTTTGACTTGATTGGCTCCAAGGGTTTGAATATTTCCCTCCCAATTCCTTGTAAAAATCATGCCCCCATCTCTTGTTGCATTGCATTGCATAGCTAATTGTGGATATTTTATTAAAATGCATATTTACATGATATTTGCAATTCCATTGTTCCTGGCTAGCACGCAAACCATATGCATCACTAAATCGATGCCAAGGCCTTGGCCTTGAGCTCCTCACCATGATTTTATAACAATATTACATCATTTACATTTTAAAGCAATGGAATCAAAATCGAGATATTACATCAACCCTCTCTCATAATTTTGTAATTTGAGTGATGGAGAAAGTATAATTGGCACTTTCACACACTTTTGTAATTAGAGAGATAAGGAGATAGACCGAATTCATTTGCTCACGCATTAGTAATTTGAAAAATGAATAGATAGATCGTTGGGCCATTCCTAGAAATTTTGGGTATGAGGATAAGAAGTATCGTGCCTTTCTCACAATTTTTGCATTTGAAGAAGAGGGAAAGGATACTGGGCTTATTCTCACACATTTGTACTGAGAATATGGAGGAAAAGTAGTGGATTTATCTTCTCATATGTTAGTGATTTTAGGAAACTTGAGAATGAGAAATTACCCTTTCTCACTCTTCTATCATTTAATTCATAAGGAGAATGAGCACTGACCTTTTCCCATACTGTTTGTAATTGTAGTGATGACAAGAAGGAAAATGAGTACTAGCCCTTTCTCACACTTCTCCCATTTGGAAGAGGAGGAGACGGAGCATGCACCCTTCATCATACTTTTGTAATTTAAGTGAGGAGAAGGAACATTGAATCTTTTCACACTTTAGTAATTTTCACGACAAAGGTAAGGAGCATTATCCCTTTTTCATGCATAAGTAATTTTTAGAAAGTGTAGAAGACACATTGGACCTACTATTGATTTGTAACATTGGCATGATTACAAAGCATTGAAACATGATAAATAGGAAAAAAAATCAAATTTTGTTTCTTTGACATTCCATCTGCACCATTGTATCCAAAGTAATGTTCTCGTCCCATGCATACTCACTTTGGTTATTTGCATCACTAATTGGTCCTCGCGTCCATCATGTGAAGTGTCATAATGGTTGTCCTCATGTTTTAGTCATGCATAACTTTGAGATTGTGTCGTTCCTCACCACATGTGTTGTCATGTAATGATTTTTATACCATAGTGTCCAGGTTGAAGTATATTTTGTCGATATTTCATATGACCAAAACTATTGTCATTTGACCCCGATGGTAGTTAGTTGAAGTTTCATCATGTTGAGTTGTTTGCATCTAGTCCAGCGTAATTTCTCCAAATTTTGCATACTCCGTTAATTTGTTAGTTGTGCCCATCTTCCAGTATTCTCGTCAATTCTATGTCCAAAAAGTTTAAAATATCCCTTGGGCAATTCCTTGCAAAAAAAAGAGCCAATGTCCATGGTGTTAAAAGAAAACTTCTTCCTTCTTTACACAACAAAGTTAAATATTTTATCCATAATGCAAAAATAAAAAATGGAGGATTCATTTTGCAAAAGGGTCGCCTTGCTTTTATTATTATTTCCCCTCCTAAGCCTATTAAGTTTCACATTATCATTTTCCCTATTTCCCCAAATTAAATCCTTTTATAGCCCCTCCTATTCCCTCATTTCCATATCCCTTTCCTTTTAGTAGATTTTTTTTTTAAACAAAGGTTCCCCTATCAAAACGCCCCTAAGCTCCATTATTGAAAATGTAAAAAGTGAGATTAGTAAATGATTAAATTATAAAGTTGAATGAAGAGATCAAAGGGGGTGCATTGGGAAACATTAAAGCCTGCAATACAATCACCCATGAGTAATATTACCATGCAACATGGATGACAAGTGGACAATCAGACATGTAGGTGTATTGTCATCGCAAGGGTCAATTTTTTTATTTTTTAACCAAAATGAGAAATGAAGTTTATATTATAAAAGGAAGGAATTACAAAGCTACAAAAACTTCCATCTTTTTAGAGACTTTACATATTTTAACAAAACTAGACCTACTACTTCTAACAGTAAAGACATTAACAAACTGGATTACTAGAACTATGCAAAAAAACATTTATAAAATTATACTTAAAGAGAGAAAACGTTTTCATTCCTGTGCAATGGTGTCATCAACTTCAAGATGCAAAACATAAGCTTCTTCCATGGGGGATGCCTATTATTGTTCTCCTTCAAGCTCACGGTTCCAAAGGTATATCCCATTAACCTCTACTTGCACTACTTCCAAAATCTCCTTCAATTGGACGAATCGATGCTCATGGAACTCGGTAAAAATCATGCTATCCCCCTGAATAGTATGGCACAACTCCACCAACTTTCCACTCACCCCATCCAACTTAGCATTTAAGACCTGCTCCATTTCAGAGACACACTTCTTCATCTCTTCCACTTCACCAGTCTGGACTTTGTATCCAGTATTGGCATCATCTAAGCGTATCTCAAAGTGGGTTAAGTCTAGACCTGTCTTCCTAGAATCCTCTCGGCATGCCTTAGTGACTTCAAAGATACACCTATTCATCTTCCTGAGATCTGTCATTCCCTCTTTAATGGCCATTATATCCTGCATGATGTATTTCATACCAAGGTCTTCCTGAGGGTGGTGTAAATTCGAATCCTTTCTCTTCATGGAACCTCTCTCTGCCATCGTGATATATTTCTGGATCGGTATACTCGCACTTCTTGTAGAACTCTTAGAACAATGAAAATGAGAAAAAAACATCTATATCTCCCAATTATCCTCCCGCACCAAAAAGGACGAAGAGAACTCCATCATTCCCCAATAATCTGCATACCACTTTCTTAAAGGCGCTGCATGGAAGAAGGAGTGTGAAGTAAATGAAGGAATGAAGGGACAAGACCCTCTCGTGCCATCTATTAACACCATCCATCCATTTATCGGGCCACTTAATTGGCAGAAATATTCAACATTAAACCTTATTCTCATGGGCATCGCGATCATTAATTCAGACTTTGAAAGGTGCAACACCATCTAACGATGGGTGGGTTATCGTTGAGGTTTAACTCCCCCTCCTTTAGCCTTGTTCCCTTTTTATCCACGCGGTCAGCTAACCTATTGTGACCCCTCTTTACGTGATATAATTGGATATTGGTAGTTCTTGGAAAGAATTGGATAATTCAATTTTGAAAGCTATTCTTTAAATCCTTTGTAGCTATCAATTTGTTCATAGCTTGAATAACTATCCAAGAGTCGCCAAAGACCATGAAATATTCAAATTGCAGATCGAATATGCACTCCATTCCTTGAGACAAAGAAACCCATTCAACATAGTTATTCGATCGCTTGCCCAATCCCGATGCAAAAGTTATGATAATGTTTCCTCCTAGATAAAAAATGACCCCACCTACACCTACCTCCACTGGATTTCCTTTCGAGGCAACGTCGAAAAAGAGAGAAAATATGTTTTGATTCTTAACCCATTCTTGGAAAGCTTTAGGAGAGAGATCGATAGCCCAATTCTTAACATTATTTGATCGTTTGGACTGAAGGGAGCTAATCCAAAAAAAATTAAGATCACAATCAAATTCTATAGGAGAAATCACATCCACTAGTGAGATAGACTTACCTTGAGAGGAGAGGAATTCCTTCATTTGCAACTGAGCTTTCAAAGCTACTCTAATTGGATCAACCTTTTTCCCTGAAAAAATTTCATTATTCCTTGACAACCATATCTTCCGATTAATATACTTTGGAGTTGCGCACCAAAGCTTATTCAAAGAAATTTTAATTTTGAAGGTCCAGAAATAGAGGTTGTTCCATTCCTTAAAGCCACTAACTTGATATGGAAAGGAATGCCCAAGATTCTTTAGAAATTATCCCCATACGTCTTTAGTAAATTGACATTCTATAAACAGATGCTGGATGGATTCCTCCTCTGATTTGCAGAGAATACACCTATTCGGTCCTTCAATGCCACGTTTCTTCAAATTCTCTGTTGTGAGGACTTTCGCATGAACAAGAAGCCAAGAAAAAGCATTCAATATGGAAGGACAGTTTGGCTTCCAGACACTTTTCCATATACCATCTATAGGAGGATACATAAGGTTTTTTAGCAGGGATCTATATCCATCCTTGACACTATAAGTACCTTTAGGATCCCATCCTCTAGTGTGTCGATCCTTTTTATGAATAGGTTATGTTCCATTTATCTCAAGAAGAAGATTATTACAACCATTAAACAAATTCTCAGTAATATCAAATATTTTTCAATTCTTCTAGTTCCCATTTTTGTGCCATCTCGAGAGGTCATATAAGGTGTTAATTGCTTTTCCACGAAGCCACACCTTGAATTCATTCAACTCCTTTGATTCCTTAAGAGGATGATTATTTAGGATCCTATATTCCCAGATGTTTATCTTCTTCCCATTCCCTGGAACCCAATGAAGATCCTCTCTATTTAAATTGAAAGAAGATTTGCACAAATCCCAAATTCTGGATCCTTTCCCTCTAATGTCTTCATCCAAACAATGCATCCTAGGATGTCTGATATATTTTTTGCGGATCTCTTGCTTCCATCATTCATAGTTTTCGGAGACTAGTCACCATAGAAGTATATCTCCCATTGCAATGTTGACCAACCTTGGCTCCCTTATATCTACCCCTCCTCTCTTCTTTTCATTTTTGACAGATTCCCATTTGACCAAATGGAATTTTTTGGTTCCTTCCTTTCCTCCTACCATAAAAATCTCCTGAATTATTTGCTCAAATTATGCATAAATCCCACTAGAGCCAGAATAAAAGAGCGGAGGAATATTGGCATGGAGGATAGTGTTGATTTCAGAAGAGTGATTTTCCCTACTAGATTCAACCACTTAAATCCCTAGGAGAGGACACGGATTTTGATTTTTTGCAACACTTCATTCTAGTCCCCCAGACTATTCTTCTTCAAAGAGATGGGAATACCAAAATATTTAAAGGACGACTAGTTTTTGACCCCACTGAAGACAAGGATTCTTGAGATCTCATCCAAAAGAGGGGGAGGATAGTTCCAACTAAATGTTTTGCATTTTTCATTGTTTGTCATATCTCTAGAAGCATTCAAAAAAGAGGATTGAAATTCCTTTCTATGTCTATGGAAGTGCTTCCTAGAAGAATGGTGTCATCAACAAATTGAGCGTGGTTGACAGCCTTAACTCCCCTTGATATGGTGATACTAGGAAGCAAACCGAATTTAGATGACCAATTGAGATATATGCTTAAAGCATCCTCCACGATGATACAAAGGAGAGGAGATAGAGGGAAACCTTGAAGCAGACCCCTTGAAGCTTTAAATAAATTTGTGGGTCTTCCGTTAACCAAAGGGGCTATCCAAGGTTCACTGATGCAAGCACTAATCCACTTGATAAATTTTTCAAAGAGACCAAAATGCTCTAGAACTTTGAAAAGAAAACGGTGCATAACCCTGTCAAAAGAATTATCCAGATCTAGTTTTATTTCCATGCCTCTTTCATGTCTACTAAAGCCGGAGTGGATGGCCTCCTAAACCAAAAAAATATTATCTGTGATTTGCTTCTCTACTATAAAACCTCCTTGATTCTAAGAAATGATACTTGGGATAATATTCTTTAGCCTGCTGGCTATAATTTTAGTAAGGATCTTATAGGAGGCATTACACAAAGAGATAAGGCGAAATATTTTCAAAGAAGTGGGTTTCTTTTCTTTGGGGATGAGGGAAATAAAGGAAGAATCTGTCGCCCCTCCTAGCTTGTCTCTTGCCTTAGATAATTTGAGCATTATACACAAGTTTAATTTAATAATGTTCTAGTATCTTCTATAGAAGCAAATTGGGAACCCGTCTGACCCATGAGCCTTCTCTGGATGTAGAGACCAAATGGTAGATTTGACCTCCTCTTCTGAGATTTGATTGAAGAGGAAGTTGTTATCTTCCTCCCTAACTAAAGTTGGAATATGTCTGCAGAGAGTTTCACTATCCTCCATAGATTCCTCCTCATCAACCTGATACAAAGCTTGAAAGTGTCTAAAGACAACTTCCTTAACTCTTCGAGAGGAAGAGATGTTTTCACCATTTTCATCTTCAAGTTCTAGAATAGTGTTTCTTCTCATTATCTCTTTGTACCGATTATGAAAATACTTAGTGTTTTTGTCCCCTTCCTTAATCCATAGACTTCTAGATTTTATTCTCCATTCTTCCTCCTCTCTTTTTTCCATATTTTGAATCTCTTCTCCCAACATTTTCTCCCTATTTATAATTTCCTTTGTGATATTGCATTGCTCCATTTTCTCCTATAGCTTCTCCAACTCTTGAATCCTACTTCTCCTCTCTTCAACAAGGTCATGAAGCATTTTTGCCCAGTTTTTTTAAGGTTGACTTGGTGGCCCTAAGCTTAGCCTCTTAGATGTGCCTTGGGGTGCCTACCACCCTGGGTATCCACACTTCTTTAAAAATATTGAAAACATCTTCGTCTTTGGTCTAAAGTAGACCGAATGATTTAAAGGGAAGTGGGCCGCCGAAATCTGGTAAGACAAATTCAAGGAGAAAAGAATTGTGATCAGAAGTTGAGGAGGGAAGGATTCTAGAAGACAGTATAGTACATTTAAGCATAAAAAATTCACTTACCAAGAACCTGTCGAGTCGAGAAAATATATATCCAGGACCAATTCTCCTATTGCTCAAGTGTAGCAAACTTTCCTAGGCTTGACATCTCTAAGATTCCAAGAGGCTTGCAAATATTCCAGGTTTTCCCCGAAGGGATCCCTTATTCTCGTTCCCCCTTTCTTTTCTGATGGGGAAATGGTGGTATTGAAGTCTCCTGCAATAACACATCGAAGGTGGAGATATAATATTCTAATATCATCAAGGGAGTGCCAAAATTCTTGCTTCTTATGATGAAGGACCAACCCATAAACATTGCATATCCGAATAGTCTCAATCTCTTCCTTGTCCTTAAGCTCGACCATAAGCCAATTAGGGTTTTTCCATTCATCTATCATAGAAAATATATGACTATCCCACCAGATGGAGATTCCTCCAGAGCTTCCTACTATTGAAACCGAGCTACCATCATTGTTCTTCCATACCTTCTTCATGGCTACGCTACAATCTTCTTCACTCATTTTTGTCTCCTGGATGAGGAAAATGGATATTTTTTCATTTTGTATCATGTTTTTAACTGCTTTTGTTTTGGTCTTACCTCCTAATCCTCTACAGTTCCAGGAGACTATTTTGATTATTTATGTGGAATAGAAGGGGGATTCCTTACGTTCAGATTCTACGAAACCCCAACTAGTTTCTTTCCTGGTGTAGATATGATCTTAATATGTTGGTCCAGGATGGCTTGTTTCCCTTCCTCTTTTTGTTTCTCTACTTTCTCTTATCTATGGGTTCTATTTGATTTCCTTCCCTTTTTCCCCAACTGATATTTCTCTTCTCCCCTTATTTCTGATGATTCCTCTTGAGAAGTATTCGACTTGTATCTAGTCACAGAACCTCATGTTTCTGAGTGGACTTCAATATTTGGTTGTGTTGATGTATATGTAACTTCGGAATGTATTTCATCTGTATATTATATATATATTTATTGTACCCTTATAAGAGACGTCTTATTCCTCTATAAGGAAGTAACCACTTATACTATGAAACGAGAACTCGACACAGTTCTCGTTTTTCTCTCTCCTAATTTTAGTAGCTATTTTTACCTCCGTTTCAAAAATGGTTGATGCCAGTATCACACATTTTCATTTTGAGGCATTTTTTGGGGCCTTTGACACATCTTTATTGTAAAGTATTTTTAATTTCTATTTTCAAGTGTGTTTTTTAGAAATTTAACAAAAAACATACATTTAGAAGCTAGCTATAATGAAAAACACATACATTTTCGAAATTTATCTTTAAAATTTAATCATAAATAATATATTTTTATGGAAAAATAGTAAACAAATCGAGAAAAAAAAAGACATTTAAACCCATTTTTAATAGATTTTTAGTCATTTTGTATAAAAATGATACTCTTTCACATTATTTTTCATAATATTTAACCACCTAACCAATTATTATTAAAATTTAAAAAGAAAATATTTAAAAAAATTACATTGCCCCCTTCTACCCTAACCCTATCCCTACCCCCCCACAAACTATTACAAAAGTTTAAAAAATAATTATAATGCGTCCCTTCTACCCTAACCCCCTAACGAACTATTAGTAATTTTTTAAAAAAATTACATTTAAAAAAATAATTTCATATCCTACCCTAACCCCTCAACCAACCATTAATAAACATTTAAAAAAACAAAGTACATTTCCTAATGCCTTAGCCCCCTACATTACCCTCTACCTTAGCCCCCCCAAAATTACATTCCCTAATGCCCTACCCACTACCCCATTACCCCTCACACATCGTTTTAATTAAAAACAATTTAAAACCCAACTTAAAAAAATTAAAAAATAAAAATAAAAACCTAAACTTAAAAAATAAAAAATAAAACCTAAAGTTTACCAAAAAAAAACAAAAAACAAACTCGACTTTACAAAAAATAAATTAAAAAACAAATTTAAAATTTAAAAAAAAACTTTACAAAAAAAATTAAAAATTAAAAAGAAAACTAAACTTTACAAAAAAAAAAAAATCAAAATAAAAATTAAACAAAACCAAACTTTAAAAAAATTTAAAAATTAAACAAAACAAAAATTAAAAATAAAAATAAAAATACAAAAAAAAAAAAGATCGCACCCAAAGGGGTGGGCGGATGCTGGCTCTGCTCCCTTGGGCGCCCAAAGGGCTGCCCCCGTGGGGCGGCCCTTTGGGCGCCCAAACACGTTATAAAAAAAAATTAAAGATTAAAAAAAAAACTTTACAAAAAATAAATTAAAAAAAAATTAAAAATTAAAAAAAACACTTTAAAAAAAAAATTAAAATTAAAATTAAAAACAAAACTTCAAAAAAAAAATCAAAATGGGCGGGGAGCATCCGCCCCCTTGGGCGCCCAAAGGGCCGCCCCACGGGCGGCAGCTCGATGCCCGGCATCGAGCTGCCGCCCGTGGGGCGGCCCTTTGGGCGCCCAAGGGGGCGGAGCTCAGCCCGTGGGCGCCCAAAGGGCCGCCCCACGGGCGGCAGCTCGATGCCGGGCATCGAGCTGCCGCCCGTGGGGCGGCCCTTTGGGCGCCCACGGGCTGAGCGCCGCCCCACGAACGGCCCTTTGGGCGCCCAAAGGGCCGTTCGTGGGGCGGCGCTCACCCCCGTGGGCGCCCAAAGGGCCGCCCCACGGGCGGCCCTTTGGGCGCCCACGGGCTGAGCTCCGCCCCACGAACGGCCCTTTGGGCGCCCAAAGGGCCGTTCGTGGGGCGGAGCTCAGCCCGTGGGCGCCCAAAGGGCCGCCCCGGGCATCGAGCTGCCGCCCGTGGGGCGGCCCTTTGGGCGCCCACGGGCTGAGCTCCGCCCCACGAACGGCCCTTTGGGCGCCCAAAGGGCCGTTCGTGGGGCGGCGCTCAGCCCGTGGGCGCCCAAAGGGCCGCCCCACGGGCGGCAGTTCGATGCCCGGCATCGAGCTGCCGCCCGTGGGGCGGCCCTTTGGGCGCCCATCGGGCTGAGCTCCGCCCCTTGGGCGCCCAAAGGGCCGCCCCACGGGCGGCCCCTTGGTACATTTTGATTTTTTTTTTTAAGTTTGTTTTTTTATTTTAATTTTTAATTTTTTTGTAAAGTGGTTTTTTTAATTTTTAATTTGTTTTTTGTAAAGTTTTTTTTTTTAATTTTTTTTTTTTTTTAACTTGTTTTTTTTTAATTTTTAATTTATTTTTTGTAAAGTTTTTTTTTTTAATTTTTAATTTGTTTTTTTTTGTAAAATCTAGATTGTTTTTTGTTATTTTTTTTGTAAAGTTTAGGTTTTATATTTATTTTTTAAGTTTAGGTTTTAATTTTTTTTTTAAATGTAAATTTTAAAAAAAATTATTAATATGGGGCAAATGAGACAACCCTGACCATTTAAGGTAGGAGGGGCGCATTATAATTTTTTTTTTTAACTTTTGTAATAGTTTGTTGGGGGTTAGGGTTAGGAATTTATTTGTTGAAAACAAAAAATTTCAATTTAGGGGTTGATTTTAAGGCTTTCGTAAACAACAGTATGAGATTTTTAAGCCATGGCTATATTTTTAACCCAGAGAAAAAAAACGTTGATACTAGTATCAACACTTTTCGATTTGGGGGTTGTTTTTGGTGTTTTTTATGAAAACATGATACTGGCATCAACACTTTTTGATTTGGGGGTTGTTTTCGGTGTTTTTTATGCAAAAATATGAGTTTGTATGGTTAGAGTTCTCGTTCTTAGTATATAGTTCTCGTTTCATAGTATAAGTGGTTAAGTGTCGTCATGTGGATTGACAAGTGTCGCAAGTGTGTGTACTTGCCGATGGGTTATTAGACCACCATATGGGGTAGGCCCTAATTAATATATATAATATAATGTGGATGTATCTAAGTAAACAAGTCGGCCCCAGTAGGTCACTGGGAAAAAAGGTGAGTATAAATAGAGATAGGAGATCTCTATTTTACTCACTCAAAAAAGTAACTCACTCTCTCTCTGAAAAGTGGCGCACTTGTGAGGAGGAGGAGGATCATCTGCTAGGAGACTATCTCAGTGTTATTTGGTTTTATTTTGGTTGAGCCATTGCTCTCTCTATCTCTGAGAAAGTTGTGGGGTTTTTCACCTTAGGATTTTCCCCACGGAAACTCTGTGTCTCTTGTCTCTATGCTTTTGATTCTTGTGATGCTTGTGATGCTTGTCATATTATGATTGCCATGCATTGATGTACTGTAGATGTTATTCTCTCAGCAAAGATCCTATAGTATTGAATTTAATACTCAAAATTTAACATGGTATCAGAGCTTAACTGAGAAGAAGACATTTTGCAGTGACGGAAGCTTGTATTCCTTGTTTATTGGGTTTCTCTCCACAGATTTTTGAAATTCAGTATAGTGGATTGGATCTACTCATCAAGGCGCATCTATCTGTCCAATCAGAATTCAGTTCCGAGCATTTTCAGATTTGGCCCTAAAAATTAGGGTTTCCTCAAAAATAAGAATTTCTGGAAACTGAAGGCACAGCTGGAAGCTCCTTGCAAAAATCGAAGGTTAGAGCTTTGGATCGAGATTTTTGGCTGGGTAGATCTCCAGGAAACTCAAACCCTAATTCAGGGCTTTCCTTAGTGAACCCGGGAGGACAAAAAGGCAATTTTGAAGGGCAAGACTTTGTTGATCTCAAATTCTGAATGTACTAGGCTGATCAGCTCTCCAAGGCGCATCTTTCTATCCTTTCGGAATTTTGAAATTCACATTTTGAATTTTTAGGGTTTCTCTGACAAACCCTAATCCGGGACCAGATCCAGTTTTCAGCACTTCAAGTGGTAAGTCCTAAATCTTTTCTATTTCCATTTGAAGTACTCTTAAAGATGTCTCTTCACACTAAGCTTGAGGATAAGCTTGAAGGGGTTGATAACTTCCGAGCCTGGAAGTATAGGATTGGGTTAATCCTGGAAGAGAATGAGTTGGAATCATATGTGAAAGAAGACATCCCTATCCCAGAGGATGAAGAAGCCAAGGCATTGCACAAGAAAAACTTGGTCAAGGCAAAGAGAATCATTGCTGATTCTATCAAAGACCATCTCATACCTTATGTGTCTTCTCTTAAGACACCCAAAGAGATGTTTGAATCTTTGACCAAGCTATTTGAAGGAAAGAACATAAATCGGAAGATGACCCTGCGGAACCAATTGAAAGCAGTGAAGTTTCAGAATGGAGAAACCATTCAATCTTACTTTTCAAGGGTCTCCCAGATCAAGGAACAATTAGAAGCAGTAGATGAAATGGTGGAGAATGGTGAAATGGTGATGACCACTCTAAATGGCCTACCCAGGTCATGGGATTCCTTTATTCAAGGAATTTGTGCAAGGAAGAAGTTGATCTCCTTCAGTAGACTTCGGAAAGAATGCTCTCAAGAAGAAGCTAGACTTATATCTTGTGAAGAAAAGATGGGAGGTGAAGATCAAGCTCTTGCAACTCACACCAAAAGAAGCAAAGCCAAGAAGGATCACTCTCGCCACAATAGATCCTATCAAAAGAACAAGAAAGACCTAAGATGCTTCACATGCAATGAGAAGGGTCACTTTGCTTCAGATTGTCCCAAGAACAAAAGGGATAATAACAACAACTCCAGTAAGAAGAAGAAGGGCAGCAAAAGAAGGTTTCATGCTCATGCTGCCGAAGATGATGAAACTCCAAAGAAGAAGGCTAGGGCAGAAAGTGATAGTGATGATGACTCATCAAGTGAAGAAGAGTATGTTCTGATCTCTACTCTCACAGGTACTATTTCTCATGGTTGTAATGACTGGTTGATTGATAGTGGGGCTTCCAAACACATGACTGGGTTCAAGGAATCTTTTGTGAACCTTTCTGAACATGAATCACCCCATAAGGTGAAACTTGGGGATGATTATCAATACCCAATCAAAGGAAGTGGTGAAGCCTCCTACAACCTAGATTCTGGAAAATCTTTGAAGATGAAAGAAGTCCTTTATGTGCCTGGACTCAAGAAGAACTTACTCTCCATCTCTGCATTGGATGCAAAAGGTATGAGGGTTGCATTTTTGGATGGCCAAGTCCTAATGTGGCCAAAGGGAAAGAACATAGATGATGCAGTAGTGATTGGAGAGCAAGAGGGGGGCTTGTATAAATTGAAAGGACAACCTGAACATGCTATGGTACATGAATCCATGGATCCAAGTGAACTTTGGCATAGAAGACTTGCTCATATGCACTATAGGGCACTTCCAATTGCAAGCAAGGCAATAGAGGGTCTTCCTGAAATCAAGACCAAGCATGAAGGTGTTTGCAAAGGATGTGCAAAAGGTAAGAATGTTAATAAGGCTTTCCCAAGCAGTGAAAGCAAGGAAAAAGACATCCTGGAAATCATCCACTCAGATGTATGTGGCCCTATGTCTTCCAGTTCCCTGAGTGGGTATCTTTACTATGTATCATTTATTGATGACTTCTCCAGAAAGACTTGGGTATACTTCTTGAAGGGAAAAGATGAGGTGCTTGATAAATTCAAGGAATTCAAAACCTTGATGGAGAATCAAACTGACAAGAAAATCAAGACATTCAGATCTGACAATGGTGGAGAATTCACCTCAAGTGACTTCAAGAAGCTTTGCAGTGATTCAGGGATTAAGAGGGAGTTGACTGCTCCTTATAATCCTCAACAGAATGGAGTTGCAGAAAGGAAGAACAGAACTATCATGGAAGCAGCAAGGGCAATGTTGCATGACCAGGATCTTCCTATGCATCTATGGGCAGAAGCAGCTAGAACAGCTGTATATGTGCAGAACAGAACACCCCACAAGATATTGGACAACAAGACACCAGAAGAGGTCTTTTCTAGTAAGAAACCTAAAGTCAGCCATCTCAGAATATTTGGTTGTCCAGTATATACTCATGTTCCAAAAGAGAAGAGGACTAAACTAGATCCTTCAGGAAAGAAGGGAATCTTTGTGGGTTATAGTGAAAGCTCGAAGGCTTATAGAATATACTTTCCAGGGTTCAAGAAAATTGATGTTAGTAGGGATGTAACATTTGATGAAAACTCAGCATTCATCAAATCAAGAAAGGCACCTACCGAAGTTTATGAAGAACCTAAGGAAACAAGATTTCAGGACACTATCATAATTGAAGCAGTTCCAGAAACTGTTCGTGAGTTTGAAGATCCACAAGAACCTGTAGATCCACCCCGTGAGGATAACTCTCACAAGAGGAAACCTGTATGGGCTAGAGAGATCATTCATGATGCAGAAAGATTTGGCATTCCAGAAGAAGAACACAGAGCAAAGAAGAGAACCAGATCACACACCAGTTATGTTGCTTTACTTTGTGACATTATGAACAAAGAGCCTTCCAGTTATGAAGAGGCAGCAGAAAAGAAAGAATGTAAGGATGCTATGGTTGAGGAATACCAATCAATAATGAAGAATGATGTCTGGGATGTTGTCCCAAGACCTAAAGAGAAGTCTATTGTGACTTCCAAGTGGATCTACAAAATCAAGCACGCTGCAGATGGCAGTGTAGAAAAATACAAAGCAAGATTCATAGCTCATGGTTTCTCTCAGAAAGAAGGAATAGATTATGAAGAAACCTTTGCACCTGTAGCTAGGTATACTTCCATCAGAACAGTACTTGCCCTGGCTGCAGCAATGAAATGGAAAATACACCAGATGGATGTCAAGACTGCTTTCCTGAATGGTGTAGTAGAAGAGGAAGTATATGTGGAACAGCCACTCGGTTTTGAAATACATGACAGGGAGTCATATGTGTGCAGATTGAAGAAAGCCTTGTATGGCTTGAAGCAAGCTCCCAGAACTTGGTATGGTAGGATGGACAGTTTTCTATCTAGCTTGGGCTTTACCAAGAGTAAAGCAGATTCCAACCTTTACTACAAGGTTGAGGAAGGGAATCCAGTGATTCTACTCCTGTATGTGGATGACCTATTTGTGACAGGAGATGACAGACTGATTGCAGATACTAAGAGGAAGCTTGCAGCTGAATTCGATATGAAAGATTTGGGAATGATGCACTATTTCCTAGGTATGGAGGTGTGGCAGAATGCAAGTGGGATCTTCCTTGGTCAAGGGAAGTACACAATAGATATCCTGAAGAGATTCGGGATGATGGATTGCAAGGCCATGGCCACACCGATGGCATCAAATCTGAAGCTTCTATGTGATGCTTCATCTGAGCCAGTTGATGTCTCTATGTATTGTCAGATGATTGGGTCCTTGATGTACCTGACGAACACGAGACCAGACATTTGCTTTGTTGTGAACACATTGAGCCAGTTCCTGACGGATCTGAGGAGTGTTCACCTGGTTGCTGTAAAGCATGTTCTGAGGTACCTGAAGGGTACAGTGGATTATGGGCTCAGGTATGAGGCGAATCAAAAGTTTAACCTGCAGGGTTATGTTGATTCAGATTGGGCTAGTAGTGCTGCAGACAGGAAGAGCACATCTGGGTGTTGCTTCAGTATGGGATCAGGTGTGATCTCTTGGTTTAGCAGGAAGCAGTCCTGCATAGCACTGAGTACAGCTGAGGCAGAGTATGTTGCAACCTGTTCAGCTAGTTGTGAGGCAGTATGGCTACGGAAGCTACTGTCTGAGTTATTTGATCTCCCGTTGGAGGCTACTGGTATCTTCTGTGACAACCAGAGTTGTGTGAAGCTGTCAGAGAACCCAGTGTTTCATGACAGGTCGAAACACATAGAGATCAAATATCACTATATCAGGGATATGGTGCAGAGAGGAGCTGTGAAGTTCCTGTATGTTGCGACGGACGAGCATATTGTAGATGTGCTGATGAAGCCACTAGCCAGAGTGAATTTCGAGTACTTCAGAGAGAGGCTTGGCGTTCTTTAGATCGAGGACACTTCGAGGAAGAAGTGATGGACACATTTGCTGAAGCCATTCCAAGCATGTTGGAAGGAGGATCCTTCACATGGCTCTGGATGTAAGCGCTGGATGATGAGCATCAGGATGATGTTCTGGTTTCTGCTGGATATGATCAGTTGGATCATTTTTATGTATGTATGTACACATCATGTTGGATGCTGGATATGATCGGTTGGATCATTTTTATGTATGTATGTATGCATCATGTTGGATGCTGGATATGATCAGTTGGATCATTTTTATGTATGTATGTACACATCATGTTGGATGCTGGAAATGATCAGTTGGATCATTTTTATGTATGTATGTACGCATCATGTGGATGCTGGATATGATCAGTTGGATCATTTTATGCATCATGTTGGATGCTTGGACCATGTATCTGAATATGTATCAGGTGGATACATTGTATGATCAGGTGGATCATGTATGGTGATATGTATCATGTATTTGTATTTGGATCAGGTGGATACATTGATGATCAGGAGGATCATGTATGATGATATGTATCAGGTAGATACTTGGTATGCATCAGGTAGATGCATTGATGATCAGGTGGATCAGGTATGATGACATGCAACAGGATGTTGCAGTGATGATCAGGATGATCATAGATGACGAGCTTCAGGATGTTGCTCCAGATGACATGCAGCAGGATGTTGCAGTGATGATCAGGATGATCATAGATGACAAGCTTCAGGATGTTGCTCCAGATGACATGCAGCAGGATGTTGCAGTGATGATCAGGATGATCATAGATGACGAGCTTCAGGATGTTGCTCCAGATGACATGCAGCAGGATGTTGCAGTGATGATCAGGATGATCATAGATGACGAGCTTCAGGATGTTGCTCCAGATGACATGCAGCCGGACATTGCAGTGATGATGATCAGGATGATCATGGATACATCAGGATGATGTATGGTGAGTATCAGGTTGATACTCTATGGTCGTGGATCAGGTTGTGCAGATGAGCATGTAATTCGGTGCCCTGGGAAATTTGTCGATGGTCTTTCGAGGTTTTGCCTATGGCATGTAATTCGGTGCCCTGGGACATCTGGAAAATGCTCTTTCGAGGTTTTGCTCTGGGAGGACATGTAATTCGGTGCCCTGGGCGATCTGCAAATAGTCTTTCAAGGTTTTGCCTATGGCATGTAATTCAGTTCCCTAGGATATCTGGCAGATGCTCTTTCGAGGTTTTGCCATGACCACATGTAATTCGTTGCCCTGGGAGATCCTATAGGTAGAGCTGTGTGCTCGTAACAGCCTAGGATGCTCTTGCGAGGTTTTGTGGTGAGGTCACATGTAATTTGGTGCCCTGGGAGATCCTATAGGTAGAGCTGTGTGCTCGTAACATCCTGGGATGCTCTTTCGAGGTTTTGTGACGCACGTAATAAGTCCTGAGGATTCCACAATATGGCCTATGATGATGAAGACCTGCAGGTGGTGGGCCTACATCCAGTATGAAAAAGGACTGGCTCTGTAGAACTTCCTATGACGAGTAGAGACAGAAATTGGTTGAGATAGTAGCAGCAGTGACGATGCATCGATGACGATGATCTAGAGAAGAAGACTTATCTAGCAGATCTGTGTCGAGAAATACCTTCCTAGTTAAGAGGGAGTGCTGATGTATATGTAACTTCGGAATGTATTTCATCTGTATATTATATATATATTTATTGTACCCTTATAAGAGACGTGTTATTCCTCTATAAGGAAGTGTCGTCATGTGGATTGACAAGTGTCGCAAGTGTGTGTACTTGCCGATGGGTTATTAGACCACCATATGGGGTCGGCCCTAATTAATATATATAATATAATGTGGATGTATCTAAGTATACAAGTCGGCCCCAGCAGGTCACTGGGCAAAAAGGTGAGTATAAATAGAGATAGGAGATCTCTATTTTACTCACTTGGAAAAGTAACTCACTCTCTCTCTGAAAAGTGGCGCACTTGTGAGGAGGAGGAGGATCATCTGCTAGGAGACTATCTCAGTGTTATTTGGTTGTATTTTGGTTGAGCCATTGCTCTCTCTATCTCTGAGGAAGTTGTGGGGTTTTTCACCTTAGGGTTTTCCCCACGGAAACTCTGTGTCTCTTGTCTCTATGCTTTTGATTCTTGTGATGCTTGTGATGCTTGTCATATTATGATTGTCATGCATTGATATACTGTAGATGTTATTCTCTCATCAAAGATCCTATAGTATTGTAATTTAATACTCAAAATTTAACAGGTTGCACAGTCGATGAAGGGACAAGAATATTCTATTTTTCCACCTCAGTTATGACTGGTTGTCCTTATTTTTCCTCCTCTAATTTTTCTTCCTTAATCTCACCTTTCTCTTCTCCTTCTTGAGTAGTTAGTGCTTGATATATGGTCCCAGAGGGGGCTGATTTTGTTTAGAGAGGGGGAGGGAGTTGAGTCTTCTAAGGATATTTTCTACCCTTCTTTGAGACAATGTTCCATCCCTCATCTTTATTCAACTCCTCTTCCTGTTCTTTTTTTCCCCACATTTCCTTTCAAAGTGACCATATTCATGGAAAAGTTTTCACTTGAAGGGTATTTGTTCGTAGTCGACCTTCTGAAGATGACACCATCCATCCATAGTGATATTGATCTCTTCCAGGAGCCCCTTCTCCAAATCCACCTACATATAAATCCTAGCACAAGAGAAGAGCAGAGGTTTAGGTTCAGATCTATCGATGTACTTTCGCAAGTTATTTCTAATTTCCCTTAGGTCATCATCCCCCCAACAATGAAGCAAAAGATGGGGAGGATTTAACCACACTGGAACAACATTGGGAATATCCTTTTCCATATCAAAGGAGGCATTCCACTGGTTCAAGTACATTTCCTTCGGCCCCATAAAGTACAAGCTGTTATGGAAAATAAGATCTTTGTCCTCCTTGAATTCAAATAGGAAAACATAGAAACCCTTTCCACAGAATTTTTGGATAACTTCTCCCTTTATTAAAGGCCTCTAGTTCTTATTTAACCAGAGCTCAATGGCCCTTGGAGATGGCCAAAATCCTGTGAAGTGACCAATTAGTCCTTTCTCAGAGAGTGCGACGACCTTGCTCTTAGATGCAACCGAAGAGAGAGAGAGAGAGAGAGAGAGAGAGAGAGAGATTTCAAGGGCCGCAGCCAGTTTAACAAATCTAGCATCAAAAGCAACATCTTGCTTGGCTCCAGCAGCGATGGGAGCGGAGATAGCGCACTTGAAACGATCCTAGAGAGAAGAGACCCCCTTAGGATAATAGGCTGAGGCAACCACCATGAGAGCGCATAAAAAACCCTAGCGAAGAAAGTAGAGCAAACCATAACCACAGTAAAAATTCCTAGGGTCAAGTTAGTGTTGTAGCAGAGAAGCGATAATTGAGACCGAGTCCCAATGAGTTCCAACTCAAAATGATATCATGTAACACAGTTTGTAGGGTGAGACCAGAGAGGGTATCAGAGAGTGTGATAGTGCATCCAACGAGAACGGTTCATACTCCAGTATACTCATAGAAGAGGTACCAACTAGGAAGGAACACACAACACTTGGGAATTTCATGCTAGGAATAAACAACTACACTTAGAACAAGAAAGGAGCTTAATTCAGAAAAAGGACGAATTTAAAAAAAATGCTTGCTGAGAAATCATACACAGACAAGATAATGGTAGGTGACAACAAACTATTGTAATGATAGAGGTAAAGACCCAAATTCCCATGGAGAAAATGCATAGGAAGGGAAAGCACCACGCCGACGCAGTCAAAGGAAAAGTAATCCATGGCAGTTGATGGGAAGAGGCATTGGAGGGATCTCCAACAAAGAATGGTGCACATTGCAAATGTGCGGGGGCATGAGGATGAGGAAAAACAGTGGAACAACACCTAAAAATAAGCACACAAAAGAAGAATCCCATGCCATAGATTAAACACAAATATCGATCACATAATATAACTAATCCAACTCTATTCCTCTATGTATCCTCATATATTCATCGTTCTTCACACAGCTGTGGTGAAGGTGTCTGCTTGAATCATCAAGAAATTTCTTGGAGAAGACATGCCACCATCATAGTCCCTTTCACCTCTTAGCATGCTCTTATCCCTCTGTTGAAAGGTATCTAGATGGTCGCTTAGATAGTCCCCAAAGCCATTGAGTAAAGGCGGGACTTGGATACACAATTGTGCAAACAATTTTACCATCGGGTCGTGTTCTCATTCAAGGCAAGTTCATGATGATGATTGATGAAGTTTGTAGCATATTAGGAAGAAAAGAGCAATCTTTGAAGTATGTATGTGAAAAGTTTCTAATTTTCATTCCCTTCAAATCTGACCGAATCATCCACATGGTAAAATCATAATATTTCAAAGTTTTGTGCTATAGTTCATTGGTTTATTCTTCCTCAGTTATCCAATACTCAGTTATCCAAGAACCTAACAATGCAGTGGTGGCAGGTAAGACTACATTTCAGGTCCATCCATTAGGGTAATGGTAGAGTGTCCTTTGGTTGAAATTATGTTTTGTTTTCCTGCACGTATTTCAGTTTCTCCTGTATATTTTCGTTGCAGATGTTTTCGTGCACACATGTTATTGTCAGACAATTTGAGCTGGGAGTATTCCCACTGTCCCGGATTCACCCGGATGAGCTTGAGTCATTGAGGGAAACATAGGGCCTCGTGAACCTCTTGTTCTTAGGGGTTGAAACTAGTAGCAATTTGTTGTATCTTATTGATTTTCAAATTCCATTCTTAATAAAAAATCTCCATTTGGGCATATATGTGTTCTTAATCAATGTTTATTGTACATAACCAAATTCATTTTATATTTTTTTATGTAATTTTTCAATTTTATACATTATGTATATAATCAGACTGTAAATAAATTTATTATTTCTGTTTACTAACTTGTATATAAATATGATTTGTCCATCTTAGTCATTGGCCTTTTTGGTGCTTCATTTTTCAAAGTAAATTTATTTCTATGCATAGTTTTCAATAAAAAATTATTTCATGCTAACTGCAAAAATTATTTGGTATGTTTTCATTAAATGACCAAATGATAAAATTGCTACCTTATTAAGCTGAAAATATCACATTAGCAAAGTCAGTATTTTGCGTTGCATTGAAATACAAATTAGCCTAAGTGGGCCTAATGGTTAATAACATGTTCTCCCTCGTAGCAGGTCATAGGTTCAAATCCAGAGGGGGGTATGGTATGTACACCTATGTAGACTTTAGCAGTTAAATCACTGCGCAAAGGGGGGTCCCTTGTCCCATAAACAAGGGGGTATCATACACCAAATTGGTGTCTCGCTTGGCAGTGACCTTAAAAATAGATTATTATTATTATTATGAAATTAATGATTTTCTCTTGTACATTTAAAGAAGTTGATTAACTTTAATTAGGCATTAGAAAAGTATGAATTATTGGTGTATCTTTTAGCTAACGACTATAGTTTGCCTTTTCATAAATTTACTGCAGAATGTGTTTTGGTATTTTTTTAAATACTTTGCATTTAATTTCTTTTAGTTATTTGCATTAGTTAATTAACACTTTTTTGAGGAATTAAATCTTAATATGCTACATGGTTTCACATTGCTCTTTCTTTTGTGCTAACACATATATTTATGGTTAATAATACATTTAAATCATTCTCATGTTAATCACATTTTTATTCATTTATGTATTGAATTATTGATCAACCTTGTGAATCTTGTCTATGTGAGGGCTCTATATGCAACCTAGGATTCCATTATCATATTCCCCTTGATTGTCCCTCCAAGGATTCATTTTGTTGTTTTGCCCGAACCATGTCTTTTTGAAAATCAACATAAAATGGAGACTCCACTAGGGAATCATTCCCTTATCTTTCTTTGAGTTTATCTTATCGAATCAGTCTCTTCACATTGTCAACATTATCCAATCATGACTGAATCTTGGATACCTTTTGTTAATCATATCGATCTTCTAGGAATTCCATATTATAGTATGAGAGACTAGTGTTTCAAAGAAAATCTTGCCTGATTCATGGGTCTACTGTTCATAAGGATCCTAACGATGATATCGTAAGATTCAATGAATATTTTTATTCTAACCACATTTATGATCTCTATGTAAGGTTTTGTATGTTTCATAATACCCTTTATGGTGAGGCTTCCGAATGGTTGAAATCCTTTCCTTACCATTCATTCAAGGGTTGGAGGGAATTCTTTAATCTTTTCAAGACCATATTTGATAATTCAAATCCTTCTTTGGCTTGGTGTGGTTTATGTGATGAGCATCATGATCTTAAAACCTATGATAAAATCTTGGAACCCAAATACCTGAAGTCGTTCGAGGATATTCTCCTCAATTTCTCTCCTCATGAGTCTACCCAACTCCGAAGATCCCTTTGTGAGATGATCATGAATACAATTGGTGTCCCTAAATTAGTCACCCCCCTATGCTATATATTCATGAGGTCTTCCCTTTTGATGATTATATCTTCCCAATTAATTCCAAGAAAGATCTTGATTTTTCCATTCCTCGGGAGGAAGTCAACTCGCCTCGACCCAACAACCTCTATTTCCCCAATCCGCAAAGTGAATTTTTAATTAAAAATAAGGCATATGATTTGCAATATAGTGTCTCTTTCCATGAAAATACCACCTTGAATAATTTTGATGATTTGAAAGGGGAAATTGATCATTATGAGCTGAGGCATAATGATGTTTGCCATACCATTAGCAATATTTCCGACTATTCTTCCATTGTGCCACGGATTCACGATAATGATGCTCAAGATATTCATGAAATTTTTCCTTTTGAAAATGATATTTTTCTAATCCATACCCAACAAATACCTAAGGAGGAATATATCTTACCTCGTCTTGACATTCATTGTCCTCCTATTTCACATGATGGTGTCTTAATTGATGACGAGCATACTAATTTTCAAGACGACACCTTATTTGATAATCAACTCTCTCTTGAAAGTTTTTATTTTGGAAATCATTAAAGGGAAGAAGTCAATCCTTGCAAGCCAAGGTAATCCATCAAGATCTTGATAAATTTTCATTCCCCTTTTCGATTCTAAAATTCTAAAATCAAATGACATTATCACTAATTCTTTTGAGGAAAGTTTCATTATTCCAACCGTTCATGACTCGATGCTCAATATTTTCCAATTAAGGGTAAGAGAGAGGTTCTTCATGAACCTATCTTTGAGTCGATGTCTCACATCTTGGAGGAAATCCCTCATCTTCCTTATCATGATTTTTCTTATCCTCTCATTGATAATAGTTACTAGTAGAATTTGTGACATTGTCCAAATCATGACAACATCTCTATTGACATTGTCCACAACACCTATCAATTCAAAGGAAAGATTGTCGAAACCTATGAATTTAACTATCAAATGATATATGAGGATGATTCTTTCTCTCAACTTAGCCGATTCACATCCCATTTATGATGATTAACCCGAGTCGATCAATGATGAAACATGTGTCGCTTCTAGATTTAATAATGATAAAAAAATTGATGAAGCTTTACTCAATGTCAATTAAGTTAATGTTAATGATTCTAGATGCTTTATTCCAAGTCAATCCGACCTAGTGAATGAAATAGATAGGAGATTTCTTGGGTTTTTCTTTAGAGATTACATTTGGGATTCATGGGTGGTCAAATGTCAAATTTTTAAATCTCACTTGTACTAACTCATGTTATTTGCATTTTTTTTATTTGATTCAATTAGTACTAACTTTTCTTTTTTGAATTTCATGATCAAATTTATTTTTGTTTTAGGTGCCCATGATAACAGAAATTGTAATAAGGACGCAAATAATAATAGTTGTAGCATTTGTTGACACAAACCCAATCGACAGGGGTTCCTCACTCTATTGACACCCAAAGCACCGCGATCTCCCTGAGCAACGGCCTAGACAGGTTTTATCCCGTCCAGCAACACCTGCAGAGCAGATGAAGTCTCACCCAAGATGTTCGAGGGAGAGCTGACGGAACCACATTTCCGCCGAATGAAGGAGGACCATGTGCATCTGCTTATCAACTTAGCACAACATTATTTAACAGATCTAACTATTTAGCTTATGCATCAAACAAAATTGCATCATCATTCAATAGATCTCATTATCATCAAAACCATTAATGCGCAAATAGATCTAACAGTATAATATCGATTGGAGTAGGGAAACATCGCATCATTCACAGATTCATATCGCATATCACATTCATAGTACGAACACAAGAAAAGATACAATGATTCTACTCAAACTCCATCATGTCATATTAACCTTCGCAACAAAACATAGATACAACAACACAATTCTTCTGTCGCATACCCAAATTCAAAAGACCAAGATCAATATTCGATACAAAACATGTATTCTTCTATGATCATGATAAAGATTTGGATTATTCTAACACTTGCAATGCTACATCTATTTATAGGCTTGTGCCTTTACATTCATGGTCCACTTAGACAACCGTGTAACTATTTCTTAATAAGATATACAAAATAATGACCCTAATCTGCACAATGCAATCCAAAATGACCCAAAAATACATAAAATAATATCATTTCCGACTTGTGTGCGGTTTTCCTCCTTGCATGGCATCTTTGACCTTGCGCAACATCCACGATGTTGCGCAACTGACTCATCTAAACCCTCCTGCCAACAAGCCCCCAACACAATCTTGCGGCTCACCCTCGAGCCACATCAACTAGATATGGTGTACTCATTGATCTTTAGCCTAAAATATTTGTACTGCTGACTGATCTCCCTGGCTTGCTCCTTGACCGTCGCAGCGATCTCCTGACTCTCTGTCAAGTCCTACACTAATGGATGCTCAATCAGCTTATCAGCAACTTTCTTCTTTCCTTCCTGCACGACCTGTAGCGCAGAAAATTCCTTCACTCAAAGTTGCATGGCAATATCTTGGAACTCATCTAATTACGTACTGTGCTTCCACTGACGCTCTTGTGCCCTCGCGACTCGCTGTTGTAACTCCTTCAGCTTAGCAGACTTGGTGACCTGAACCTCCAATGGCAGCACTCTTAGCGAAGCCTTCATTGTTGCTAGTTGTCCTTCTGCCTCCTGTGCTAGCTTGGTTAGTTGCTCCAATTGCTCATCCTGGACTATGCTGCCCCAAAATTGTGTAGTCGCTTCTTGCTCCAACTCTCCTAGCTAGGTCGCCAACTCCTTCATGGCACTTTTCCTTTCTGCTACTTTCTCCGGCGTTGTGCTTGGTTGTACCAAAGCCAGTAAGTCAGCATTTTCTCTCTGCAACTGGGCAATGACGGCCCCAAGTCATTGTGCTCTTTTGACCACATCCAACGCCACAGTGGGCTCTAATACATATTGTCAAGAATCAGAAATTGCCTATTCCAACCGCACTCTATTGTCCCAGAGGTTTGCACTCTCCACCGTCAAGCGGTCCTGTTCCTTCTTCATCTCCTCGATTGCTCTAGCATTCTCGACAATAAGCCGCTCCTGCTCCTTCCGTAATTCTTCCACCTATTTCTGTGCATCTGCCTCTTTCTTCTGCGATTCTAAGAACTGACCATCGATATTTTGTTCCCTATCTTCCAATTCTTGGTTGGCGACCGTCTACATATGAACCAACATCTGCATGGACAACACGTTGATGTTGATGGACAAAACTTGTAACTGCTGCAGGGAGGCATGGAGATCCTCATTGTCGGTCACAATCGCAGTCGGTGGAATTTGTACATTCCAAACTCGTGTCCCAGTGCTGATTGAACCAACGTCTTGCACAGTCTCTACCTCCGATGCCTTCTTTAAAACAACATCAAATAAAGAATCAAGTCGATTTTTTATCTCACTGAAACCTTCTGCCGCCTACTTCTTCATTGCTTTAGCTGAAGCCTCTATGGTGTGTGCGATGGCCTCAATAAGCCGGTTCAGCTACGCTTCCATCCCTGGGATTGCGCCACTTTTCATACCTTGTTCGTGTTGCCCCTTCGTTCTAGCCTCCTCAAACGTGTGCTCTTCCTCCTCATCAATGGGTGTCCGCGAAAACTCTTGGTGCAAGTCATAGTTACTCTGCTGGTCCATCGCAGGTATTTGATCATCTGGTGCATCTGCTGGTGGGCCCATCGATACTTCTTCCAGACTAACTAGTTCTCTCCATTCAACGGGCCAATCATCAATAATCGCCTCCAACTCTTCGTCAGACAACTTGTATGGTGTCGACAACCACCGCTTCTCTGGATTGCGTTGCGCTTACACATGAATGGCGTGTGGGCCAATCGAAAACCGAGCAATCCGTTGATATTTCATTATGGCCACTTGAGACAATCGCAAAACCTTCACAACTGATGCCTGCTGTGCCTCCTAGTAGAGCCAGAACTACGCTGTGCAGTCCTTAAGCCACTCAACTTCCTGCACCCACCATAGGTTCTGGTAGAGAGAGCCCTTACAAACCTTGACTGCGTCCACATCCATACCTTGATAATCTTCTTGCTCCATCCAAGTGACAAGCACGATTAAGATCAACAACTAATTGTATGTGAATGACTGCTTTCCTGCTTGGACTGCCACCGCGTCCTCTGCCAACTGGTTCAGTAAGAAGAGCGACCAGTTCATATGGACCCCTTGCACACACATCTCGACACATGCAATGACCCCTGAGTTACCTTGGTTGGGTCGGTAATTCCTGACTATTTTATTAGCCAAAATCCTTGCCCTAATGCGCACTTATTGATCATTGATGCTGTCGATGCGGTATGCCCGTCCGTCATGCTGTAAATCATAAGGTGCCCTCAAATTCGCCGCGAGCTTCTTATCATTATTTTTCCCTTGGAAATACTGCAAGGGGTCTGGCCCATCCTTAGGAAACACCATGATCTCTGAAACAAGGTTGACCGTGACTACGACCAGTCTGTCCAGCCATAAAATCCTGCCATGGAAACAGGCCAAAAGTTGCTTTAAGCAGGAATTTGCAACATGGCTTCCTAACTGCGATACTATCTCTCCTATTTGTGCATCCCATCCCTACTGGTGCACCATCCTTCCACCTAGCATCCTATCTCTTTTTTTTTTCTTTTTCTTTTTTTGCTTTCGCAATGCCTTAAGCATTGGGCGGCTTCGGGCCCGTCATGTAGGGCTTTAGCCTGCTGCCGTTTACTAGCTTGGGTAGCAGTGCTCCATCTAATTGCTGCAACTGTACTGCGCCTCCTGAAGTAATGAAACTAATGAGATATGGACCTAGCCAATGCATCTGTAACTTACTTGGATGCTTCATAAACTTGCTGTCATACAACAGCACCAAGTCGCCTTGCTGAAATTGCTTGTTTTTAATATGGAAACTGTGTCAAGCTTTTTGGCGATCCTTTTCTACATGCTGGTGAAAACCTGGGACAAAACGGTCTTCCTCAAGTTGTACCAACTGCGTCGGTCGTTTTTCTAATGTCGCTCCATCATCCATGCCTTTGCGACCGCTATTCGCAAACTCGGAACAATGTACTCCATATGCATGACTACCTCTTTCCCATACACCTTTTTGAACAGTGTATGTCCTGTCAATATTTTACAAGTGGTGCGATATTCCCACAAGAATGTTGGAATCTTCAAGTCCCAGTCATCATGGTTTGCGTTACAAACCTTTGTAAGCGCATGCTCCAACACTTTGTTGAAATCCTCCACTGTTCCATTTTCCTGCAGGTGATACAAGGTACTCTTCTTATGCTATATCTGAAGCTCTTTTGCCAATGCGCTGACTGTGCGATTGATGAAGTGACTCCCCTAGTCACTCATTAATATCTTGGGGCATCCAAACTGAGTAACAATATTGTCAAACAAGAATCGCATTGTTGTCGCAGCCGTGCAATCGATAACAGGTGCAAGCTCCGCCCACCTTGTCAAATAATTTGTCATTGTAATTATTTACCATGCACCAGTTCTCTTTCTAGGCAGGTTGATTGGTCCCACGAAATCCACAGCCCATTAATCAAATGGTTGCAATGTCACTTGAGGTACTAGAAGCATCTCATCCCTCCTTGATGGTTTTCCATTTCTTTGACAAACGTTGCAAGTTCGCACATAATCCATCGCATCATTATGAAGAGTGGGCCACCAAAGCCTTGTGCGAAGCACCTTCCTATCAATAGCACGACCTCCATAGTGTCCACCAGCCACTCCCGCATGTGCCTCTGCCAATATCTTCCCTTGTTCATGAGTTAGGACACATCGCCTCAAGAGCTCATTCGGTCCTAGTTTATAAATTTGTCTGGCGATCAACTGGAAATCCACGGCCTTAACCACCAACTGATTCTTCTGACTTGTGGTAAACTCTGCTGGTGCGGTTCCCGTTGCCAAAAACTGAATTATTTCTTCATAGTATTTTTCAGTCACCTCAACCCTCAATCATTATGCATCTAGAAACCCATCTTCAATGTTTGTTGGTTCCTCACCTATCTCAATTCGTGATAAATGATCTGGCCCTGCATTCAAGCGACCTGGCTTCACAATTACCTCAAACTCAAACTCCTGAAAGAGAAGTAGCAAGCGGCAGATCTCCCCCCTAAACACAGGATTATTAACCAAGTATTTCAAAGCAGAATGGTCTGTGAACATTTTGAAATGACCCCCCAACAGGTAATGCCTAAACTTCTGTAGCACATATACCATTGATAGACCTTCCCTCTCTGTAGTTGTATAATTTTTCTCCACAGATGACAGCTTCCGACTCGCGAAAGCAATCAGGTGGTCAAAATCTCCTTCTCCTGGTTGTGTGAGCACCACGCCCAGCGCAATCGACGATGCATCCACATGGACATGGAATTCCTTTCTCCAATCAGGAAATACCAGTATCGGTGCAGAAGCCATCTTAGCCTTCATCAACTCAAAACTTACTTGACATGTTGGACTCCATAAGAATACTGCATCTTTCTTCAACAATTTATCCATAGGAGCCGCCGTGATCGCAGCATAACCACGGATAAACTTGTGGTAGTACCCAGTGTGCCCCAGCGTCGCTCTCAACTGCTTTACAGTTGTAGGCGGTGGCAAGTTCAAAATCAGCGCAATCTTTGTTGGGTCAACCAACAACCCTTGCTTGCAAACAATGTAACCCAACAACATCCCAAACGGTGCACAGAAAATACACTTCTTCAAGTTCAGCGTGATCTGATGCTGTCTAAATTGCTCCAGCATCAGTCGCAGGTTTTCTAGATGGTCGTTGATCAATCCATAAACTAGCCAGTCATCCGTATAGACTTGCAAAACCTTATGAATAAAATATTTGAATGCAGCGACAACAACCTGGGAAAATATTGTAGGTGCGTTCTTTAGCCCAAATGACATCACAGTATACTGGAAACAACCCCATTCAATCACAAACATTGTCTTGTGGTGATCCTCTTTCGTGATCCTGATATGGTGATAGCCAGAAAATCCATCCGTGAAGGAATACATTTCTTGGCCGCCCACTCCTTCTAGCACTTTATTAGTGAATGGCGTCGGAAATGGATCATGCAGACACGCATCATTCAACTTCCTCAGGTCGACACAAATCCAAACCTCACCTACCTTCTTATCCTAAACCACCATGGGACTAATCCATTATGATTCTTCGACCGACTCAATTATTCCAGCGTCCAACATTCTGTCAATTTTAGTTTTGACCATTTCCTTGTGTCGTGGATTCAGTTGATACGGTCGTTGCTTGATTGGTTTTGCATCTGGATTCAACGGAATCTTCATCTCTCCTAAATTCCCCAATATTCCTTTCATCTCGGAAAACTTCGTAGGGAACAAATCTTGGAACACATGCAACAAGTCTGTGATCTTCTCCAATATTTCTTCATCCAAGTAGTCCCCAACATTCGCAAATTGTGGGTTCGCCTCTGTCCCAATGTTGACCTTCCTAAGTTTGAATGACTGATTTATTGGATCTGTCGGTGCGTCAGGTGCTATGACATCCCGAATCCATTATGTTTCCGGAATATTGATATTTCGTGGGTCATCACCATCCTCTAGCCCTCCAGTAATATTATAGCATTCCATCATCGAATGCATCTGAAAATGCATATGCGGATCCACGTGGTATGCAACTGGTACCACTTTCAGAACAACATCACGGATGAGCTACAGGGAATTATGAACATCTGGATTGGCATCCGTGAAATTGAAGGTATGAGTGAAGCACACCGTCAACTCTAACCAAGTGGTAATCTCCTTGCGCAACAAAGCTGAGGCATACCAATATCGCGGCATTTCATCCAAAGTGTGTGTTAATTTTTTAGCATTAATTCAATATACTCTAGGATCTTTACTGAGAAAATAACATGTACAACATATCAAGTATAATAATGCATATCAATCACACCAAGAAATCACATGAGACAATAGACACATAGAGTTTCACTACGGAAAACCATAAAGGTGAAAAACCCCACAACTTCCTCAGAGATAGAAAGAGCAATGATACAACCAAAGTACAAGAGATAGTCTTCTCCTAGATGCTAATCCTCCTCCTCACATGTGCGCCACTTTCCGAGTGATGGATGAGTGAGTAATGAGATGATCAAATAGAGATCTCCCAATCTCTATTTATACTTGTCCTGTCCTTCCCAATAAACCAATGGGGCTGAGTTGTCTAACTCAGTCTAATAACCCATGGTTACATTAATCTAGGCCGACCCCTTACTAGGTGGTCTAATAACCCATCAGCAAGTTACAATACTTGCGACACTTGTTAATACAAATGACGACACTTTCGTATAGAGGAATAATACATATCTATAGGAGTACAATAATACATAGATGAAATACATTCCAAAGTTACATATACATCAACACTCCCTCTTAACTAGGAAGGTATTTCTCGACACAGATCTGTTAGCACAAGTCTTCTTCTCTGGATCATCATCACTGGATCATCGTCATCGAATCATTGTCACTGCTGCTATCTCAATTAATATCCAATCTACTCGTCATAGGAAGTTCTACAGAGCCATTCATTTTTCGTACTGGATGTAGGCCCACCACCTGCAGGTCTTCATCACTGGCCATACTGTGGAATCCTCAAGACTTATTACATGCGTCACAATGCCTCGAAAGAGTATCCCAAGACCATTTATGTGTCGAAGCACGACCGGCAAGATCTCCCAGGTCCACTTACATGTGACTGTCACAAAACCTTAAAAGAGTGTCTTGACTAGCAAGAACTCTAAAGAGCATCTGAGGCCTTTTACGTGACTAGCACAACCTGTCCGGATCTCCAGGACGTATTACATGTGACCCCCACCACAAAACCTTAAAAGAGTGTCAATCAAGAACTCTAAAGAGCATCTGAGGCCTTTTACGTGACTAGCACAACCTGTCCAAATCTCCAGGACTTATTACATGTGGTCATGGAAATGCCTCGAAAGAAAATCCCAGTACTTATTACGGGCACACAACCCAACCTATCGGATCTCCCAAGTCTACTTATATGCCATAGGACAATGCCTTGAAAGAGCATCCTAGGTTGTTACAAGCACACAGCTCTACTTGTCGGATCTCCCAAGTCTACTTATATGTCCTCCAGAGCAATGCCTCAAAAGAGCATCCCAGGCTGTTACGAGCACACAACTCTACCTGTCAGATCTCCCAGGTCTACTTATATCCTCATCTGCACAACCTATCCACGGCCATAGAGTATCATCCTGATACTCTCCATACATCATCCTGATGTACATCAACACATGATCATCCTAATCATCATCATAGCATCATCCTGATACATATCATCTGGAGAAACATCCTGAAGCTCATCAGCCATGATCATCCTGATCATACTATGCATATACCTGATGCATACCAAGTATCTACCTGATACATATCATCATACATGATCTAACTTATCATAACAAGCATCCAACATGATGCATATACATATACATGATCCATCTGATCATAACAAGCATCCAACATGATGCATATACATATACATGATCTAACTGATCATAACAAGCATCCAACATGATGCATACAGAGCAGTAACTGGAGCATTGTCCCGATGCTCATCATACAACGCTAATATCCATAGCCATGGGAAGGATCCTCCTCTCACCATGCTTGGAATGGCTCCAGCAAATGTTTCAATCACTTCTTCCTCGAAGTGTCGTCAATCTGAAGAACACCAAGCCTCTATTTGAAGTACTCAAACTTCACTCTGGCTAATGGTTTCGTCAACACATCTACAACCTGCTCATCCATCGCAATATACAGGAGCTTCACTGCTTCTCTCTCCACCATATCCCTGATATAGTGATATTTTATCTCAATGTGCTTCGACCTGTCATGGAACACCAGGTTCTCAAACAGCTTCACACAAATATGGTTGTCACAGAAGATACCAGTAACATCCAACGAGAGATCAAATAACTCAGACAGTAGCTTTCGGAGCCATATTGCCTCACAACTAGATGAACAAGCTGCAACATACTCTGCTTCGGCTATACTCAATGCTACGCAGGATTGCTTCCTACTAAACCAAGAGATCACACCTAATCCCATACTGAAGCAGCACCTAGATGTGCTCTTCCTATCTGCAGCACTGCCTTCCCAGTCTGAATCAACATAACCCTACAGGTTAAACTTTTGATTCGCATCATACTTGAGCCCATAATCAACTGTACCCTTCAGGTACCTCAAAATATGCTTTACAGCAACCAGGTGAACACTCCTCGGATCTGTCAGGAACTGGCTCAATGTGTTCACCGCAAAGAAAATATCTGGTCTCGTGTTCATCAGATACATCAAGGACCCAATCATCTAACGATACATCATGACATCAACCGGATCAGATGAAGCATCACATAGAAGCTTCAGGTTTGATGCCATAGGTGTGGCCATGGCCTTGCAGTCCATCATCCCGAACCTCTTCAGGATATCTACTGCATACTTCCCTTGTCCAAGGAAGATCCCATCTACACTCTGCCACACCTCCATGCCTAGAAAATAGTGCATCATCCCCAAGTCCTTCATCTCGAACTCAGCAGCAAGCTTCCTCTTGGTATCAGCAATCAATTCATCCTCACCTGTAACAAACAGGTCATCCACATGCAAGAGTAGAATCACTGGATTACCTTCCTCAACCTTGTAGTAAAGGTTAGAATCTACTTTACTTTTGGTAAAGCCAAACTGGATATAAAACTGTCCATCCTACCATACCAAGTCTTAAGATCTTGCTTCAAGCCATACAAGGCTTTATTTAACCTGCACACACATCACTCCCTATCATGTGTCTCAAAACCAAGTGGTTGCTCCACATACACTTCCTCTTCGACTACACCATTCAAGAAAGTTGTCTTGAAATCCATCTGGTGTATCTTCCATTTCATCACTGCAGCCAGAGCAAGTAATGATCTAATGGAAGTGTACCTGGCTACAGGAGCAAAAGTTTCTTCATAGTCTATCCCCTCTTTCTGAGAGAAGCCACAAGCTACAAATCTTGCTTTATATTTCTCTATGCTGCCATCTGCATCATGCATGATCTTATAGATCCACTTGGAAGTCACCACAGACTTCCCATCTAGTCATGGGACCACATCCCAAACATCATTCTTCATGATCGACAGATCATGGAATTCTTCCAATATCTTCAATAGATAGCTTTTCTTTGAAAAAATGTTGTAGACCTTCTTTTGTATGTGATGGCACACGATCTTTCCTACAAGACAATTTTAATTGCATGATTAGAAACATCTTATATATTTCAGAACAAATTCTTATTCATAAAGACATATGTCATATAGTCATGCGATTATCTTAGCCAATGCTTCAATACAACATTTATCCATATCCCATAACTTTCTAGATGCCTTCCAATCTCTACCAGAACATTGTTAAGAGTTTGCACTACTCCCAACATGTCAGCAAAGAGGTTTCATTCTAGATAAGTGGCAATGGAATGTTGTACAGTGCCATAGGCCACTTACCCATCATTATACTAGTAGTATCTTGCAAATATCCTAATATGCATAATACACATCCTAACTTTAGGAACATAACTGAACAACATCGTATATATAATAAATGATAATTCAAATACTTATCTTTCTTTGTTTGTTGGGTGGACTCCCTTTGAATCTTTGCTTCCTTGCAGGATCTGTTGGAGTCTGAATCTGAAGTAGCTTCTTCTACTCCTTTCTGTTGTGGATTGTAAGGAGTTTTCAACTCCCTCTTAATCCCTGCATAACTTCTTGAAGTCCTTTGAAGTGAATTTTTTGCCATTGTCGGATCCACTCAGAGAACTGGATGACATCGGACCGCATACATCGGAGTGGATAATTTCCAAAATTCCCTTAGCTTTGCTTTCACTGCTTGGAAATGCCTTCTTAATGTTCTTTCCTTTTGCACATCCTTTGCAAACACCGTCATGATTTGACTTGATTTTAGGAAGACCTTCTATAGCTTTACTTGCAATTGGTAGTGCTCTGTAGTGCACATGTGCAAGACTTCTATGCCAAAGTTCACTTGGCTCCATGGATTCATGTACCATGGCATGTTCAGGTTGTCCCTTCAATTTGTACAATCCTCCCTCTTTCTCTCCAATCACCACTGCATTATCAATAGTTTTACCCTTTGGCCACATTAGGACTTGGCCATCTACAAATGCAACTCTCATGCCTTTTGAATCCAATGCAGAGATGGAGAGTAGGTTCTTCTTGAGCCGAGGTACAAATAATACTTCTTTCATCTTCAAGGACTTTCCAGAGTCTAGGTTGTAGGAGGCTTCACCACTTCCTTTGATAGGATATTGATAATCATCCCCAAGTTTCACCTTATGGGTTGATTCATGTTTAGATAGATTTACAAAAGATTCTTTAAACCCAGTCATGTGTTTGGAAGCCCCACTATCAATAACCCAATCAATACATCCATGAGAGATAGTACCTGTGAGAGCGGATATTAGAACATATTTAGCTTCACTTGATGAATCATTACTTTCAGCTCTAGCCTTCTTCTTGGGAGGTTCATCATCCTCAGCAGCATGAGCATGTTACCTCTTCTTGTTGACTTTATTCTTCTTGCTGGAGTTGTTGTTATTCTTTTGTTCTTAGGACAATCTGCAGCAAAGTGTCCCTTCTCATTGCATGCGAAGCATCTGAGATCTTTCTTATCTTTATGGTGATGGTGGTATGGAGGTATTTTGTTATGAGGTGACTCCTTCTTGAATTTACCTTTCTTGGTATGTGTTGTGAGAAGTTGATCTTCATTCCCCATCTTTTCTTCTCGGGCCACAAACCTAGCTTCTTCTTGAGAGCATTCTTCCCACAACCTACTAAAGGAGATCAGTTTCTTTCTTGCACAGATTCCTTGGATAAAGGAATCCCATGACCTAGGTAGGCCATTCAATGTGGTCATAACAACTTCACCAACACCCACTACTTCATCCACAGCTTCAAGTTGTTCCTTGATCTGAGAGACCTTAGAGAAATAGGATTGAATAGTCTCTCCATTCTATGTAATGTCCCCTCCCATCATATCAGCATGATAGAGAGGACGTGACACTAAATCCGAGCATCTAGCCCCATGAGCTTTTAAATAAGCAAGAACATAATATAAAAGACATGTGGATGTATAATTATAAGAAAAACACAGCGGAAATAATTTTGATAACACATCCATCATACATTCAAGATATTCATAAATAAATAATTGCAAGGTCAACACAAGAGAGTACTTATCTTATAACAAAGTAGTCCCAAGCAACCAGCTATGCATCTGCAACGTTCCACCCAACCATAGGCCAGTTGTACTTATCAACCTCTTGATACAACTGCTACCCCCGAGCTGGGCATGATTACTACAAGGAACCAGGGAACAACAGACTCACACATAGCCAAACATACACCAAGATGAGCCAAGCCAATCTACAATTGGGTTTATCAGGCTGCTAGGAAATGGAAAGGAAGAGTGGCTAAGCTAGTGAGCTCAAGCACAGAGCCAGGGGTAACCTTACAAGATCTATCTAGCTTGGCACCCACAATACCTACACACCCAGCACAAGGAAGTATTATTTTCACTGTTGTACAGTCCCCCAAGCCATACCTTCCCCATCTAGTGCTCTCAGGGTGTGCATAGAAGACTAGCCAAAGCCCTCTTGATCTTCTTGAGAGGTTATCTCCCCCACTAGGTTTATCAAGCCCTCTTTGTCCACTACCACTCCAATCTCTTGCTCACAGAATCAAACCAAAACATGGATGCACATAACAGCAGAAAATACCAGTGTTGGGCATGAAGAAACATCTACACAGTGAGATGCCCAAAGATGGAGATTCTACCAGCCCAGAAAAACGTGGGAAGACCCAAAAACGAAATGGAAATTGGGGATTCAACCCTGGAGAGCAAAAACCATTTTCAGAAAAATGCCCATGGGTATTTTCGAGCAAAAACGACCTCTATAAACCCGCAAAACGTGACTCCCTTTCTCCCAGCCACTGTGCAACACAAGAACGAGGTCCCAGCTATGGAAAAATGCAGGAAATTGATAAAAACGTGGTGAGGAAAGACCCAGTAGTTCAGACTACGTGAGAGAGGAAAAACTCTCTGTTCAGAATGGCCTTGGGGCACCATTTCGTGGGTGTTTTCTTGCCCAATAAGCAAAAGTACGAATTCCCAGGTTGATGGCTTGCCCATGCACGAAATTAGCTTCCATACCTCTTCATTCCCAAGGCATTAACTACCTCAACCAATTTCTGGAAGAATTAAATGATTGGGTCCATAACCCAAAATGGGTAGTTGGTGGTTTATGGGCTTGTTCATTAACACATGGATTAACACCATTGGCTCAAGGGTTTGAATAATTTCCCTCCCTATTCCTTGTAGAATCATGCCCCCATCTCTTTGTTGCATTGCATAGCTAGTTGTGGGTATTTTCATTAAAATTCGTATTTACATGATGTCTTATTTACATTGTGCCTATCTAGCACAAGAACCATAGGGATCTATTTTTAATTGCCGATACATAAAACACTAAATCAATGGTGGAGCCTTGGCCTTGAGCTCCTCACCATGATTAAATTACAATATTTACATCATTTACGATTTAATGTAAAGGGGGTCAAAATGGGGACATTACATTCCCCTCCCCTTACATTAGCACTGTCCTCAGTGCTCATCAAAATTGAACAAAAATGGATATGCCACCCTCATGGCATCCTCCAGCTCCCATGTAGCCTCATCGGGACCATAGTGCTTCCATGGCACCTTTACCTGTCCAATGGCTCGGTTCCGGAGCAATGTTACCTTCCTGTCTAGGATGCACAACGGATCGGTTTGGAATTCTCCCTCGGGTTCCACCTGGATCACATCCCAATTAATCACATGGTTAGGATCATGTACATATTTCTTAAGCAAAGAGACATGAAAAACATTATGAGCTATAGTGCTAGCAAGCAATGCAATTCTAAATGTAACTAACCCTATTCTTTCAAGCACTTCAAATGGCCCACAATATCTAGGTGATAGCTTGGCACAACTCCCAAGTTTCAAGGAACTCTTCCTTGATCTCACTCTAAGATATACATGATCCCCAACATTGAATTCCCTATGCATTCTATCTTTATCCACATAGCTTTTCTGTCTATCCTAGGCTACTTTTAAATTTTGTCTGATCTTGGCAACTTCTTGTTCCATTTCCTTAAGCAATTCTAGCCCAAGTACAATTCTGTTCACTGGATTGTCCCAAGTCACTGGTGTCCTACACCTTCTGCCGTACAAAGCCTCATAAGGACTCATTCCCAACGATGCTTATTGCCCTTTGTTATATGCAAATTCTACCAAGTGTAGATAATCCTCCCACTTGGATGGTTTGTCCATTACATACATGTGGAGCATGTCTTCAAGCACCCGATTTACTCTTTCTGTTTTCCCATCTGTTTGAGGATGGTATGCAGTACTAAAGCTTAGCTGTGTACCCAAATCTGCAAAGAGACCTTTCCAAAAATTGGAAGTGAACTTGGTATCCCTGTCAAAAATTATTGCCTTAGGCAACCCATGTAATCTGAAAATTTCCTTCATGAAAATATTTGCAATGGCATCGGCTTTATGTGTGGACTTAACCGGTATAAAATGTGTTGCATTTGTTAACTTGTCCACCACAACCATGATGGAATCATGTTGTCTCACAGTCATTGGCAATCCTGTAATAAATTCCATGGATATTACTTCCCATTTCCATTCTGGAATTGGCACTGGAAGCAATAAACCTGTTGGATGTTGGTGTCCACTCTTCACCTGCTGACATTCCATGCACTTAGAAATGTATTCAGCAATGTCCTCCTTCATGCCTGGCCAGAAATAATATTTTCTTGCTGTAGCAATTGTTTTCTGATATCCTGGGTGACCAGAATATGGAGCTTTATGGATTTCATCCATAACAATCCTCCTCAAATCTACTGAATTTGGAATATAGACTCTATTTTTATAGGTAAGAAGTCCGTCTTCCTCCAAATGATAACCCTCATACTTCTTTTCAAGGTTTTGTTGTTGCAATTTGTCCTTTATCTGCACGTACACTTCATCCTCAACAATGTGGTTAACAATCTGTTGTCTCAAATCTGGTTGGCAAGTACTAAGCACTGCCACATGCATTTCATGTACCTTCCTGCTGAGTGCATCAACCACCTTGTTTTCTTTCCCTTTTATGTGTTTGATTTCAAAATCAAATTCACACAAAAATTCCAACCATCTAGCTTTCCTAGCATTTAAAGTTGGTTGATCAAACAAGTATTTCAGACCACAATGGTCTGTCCTTAACTCAAATTTTCTTCCCATTAAGTAATGGCTCCACATCTTTAAAGCATGTACTATGGCTGCAAGTTCTATATCATGAGTAGCATAGTTCTTCTCATGTTCCTTCAACTTTCTTGACTCATAGCATATCACGTGGTTGTCTTGCATAAGAACTCCTCCAAGTCCTTGATTGCATGCATCGGTACACACCACAAAGCCTTTTTCTGGGTCTGCAATTTTCAAAATTGGTGCACTTGTAAGAAGATTCTTCAACCGTTGAAAACTTTCCTCACATCTTGGTGACCATTCAAACTTTATCCCCTTCTTTTGCAAAGAAGTGATCGGGTTTGCAACCTTGGAGAATCCTTTGATAAACCTTTTGTAGTAACCAGCAAGGCCCATAAAAGATCTCACATCAGTCACATTCCTTGGGGTTGACCAATTCATAATAGTTTCAATCTTCTCAGGGTCTACAGATATTCCTTCATCGGAGATGATGTGACCCAAATAATGAATTCTATCTTTATAAAAGTCACATTTGATCAACTTTGCATACATCTTATGCTCCCTTGGTAATTGCATTGTCATTCTCAAATGTTCTTCATGCTCTTCTTCATTCTTAGAATAGATGAGAATGTCGTCTAGGAATACAAGAACAAACTTGTTCAAATACTTGCTAAAAACATTATTCATGAGACACATGAATGTAGCTGGTGCATTTGTGAGACCGAATGGTAACACTACAAACTCATAGTGTCCATACCTCGTTCTAAAGGTTGTCTTATGAATATCTTCTTCTTTAATTCTTACCTGATGGTAATCAGACCTCAAGTCAATCTTTGAAAATACATTTGCTCCTCTCATTTGGTCAAAAAGGTCATCAATTCGGGGCAATGAGTATTTGTTCTTCACAGTGACTTTGTTCAACTGCCTGTAGTCAATACATAACCTGAGTGTTCCATCTTTCTTTTTCACAAATAGAATAGGTGCTCCCCACGGGGATACACTTGGCCTAATATATTTTTTTTCCAGCAACTCTTGTAATTGCATTTTCAATTCAAGCAATTCCGGTGTACTCATCCTGTAGGGTGTCTTAGACACTGGTGCCGCTCCTGGCACAAGTTCAATTGTAAAGTCAATGTCTCTCTTTGGAGGGAGTCCTGGAATCTCATTAGGAAAAACATCCCTGAATTCTTGCAATACTTGATAGTCCTCCAATTTAAGAGTTTCATTCTCTGTTGCCTCTAAAATGTGGGCTGCGTACAATTGACATCCTTTCCTACAGAACTTTTTCAGCTGCATGGTTGAAACCTGTCTAACAGAAGTCACCTTTGGAATCCCTTTTACAACCCTCGGGTTTCCTTCTTTGTCCATGCATTCAAATGTCTTATTGTAGCAGTCAAGTTTAACCATGTGTGCTTCTAACCAATCCATTCCAATGAAAATATCATAGGAACCCAGTGGTAAAATATTCAGATTTGCGTAAGTGAATAGCCCATCCATCTCTAATGGACATTTCTCTACTATTTCGCTAACTTTTCTCTTGGTTCCAGTGGCTAGTTGAACTAAACATGACTTACTATGCTTTAATTTCTTGAAAGCACAAATCTCAACAATTCTAGGAGTGACATAACTGTGAGTGGATCCAGGATCAATCAAAATAGAAACAGATTGCTTAGCAATCTTACCTTCAACTTCAACCACAGTATATTGATGATTTGCTTGGCGATCGTCTAGAGCTGCATGGATTCTAGGGATTGTCCTTTCCACCTAACCCACAGTTTCAGTTCCTTGGATGTTGTGAACTTGATTTGCATTCCCATTCTGATGTGGACAGTTCCTGAGCATGTGGTCTCCTCCACAACTTCAACATTGAAGTGGTTCTCTTGGCTCCTTTGGATCTCTTGGCTTGTCTCCCATCATCCTAGTTGGCTTAGTCACAACCTGTGATGGTTGCCTTTGCTGATTTTTGAATTGAGGAGGCTTGAACCCCTTCTTCCTTTGATCAAACTTTTCGTTCTTCTTATCCTTCGATGCCTTATGGAATTATGGTTTGCTTTTGTTTTGATCAAATTAATACTTGGCCTTTCTTATGGCCTCCTCTAGAGTTCGAGATTCATCGAACTCAATTCTATCTTTGTATGACTGGGGCAGTCCACTTAGGAAACGCTAAATTTTCACCTTATCATCTCGAATATACCTGACATATCTTAGCAGCTCCAAGAATTTGTTTGCATATTCTTCCATGCTCAATTGTCCCAATCTCAGCTCATGGAATTCTTTGATCTTATCATCATAGTACCTATCAGAGAGGTACTTCTGCTTGAAGTATTTCTTAAACTGCTTCCACACAATCTTCCTTTCGTTGATCTTCTTCACTTTCCTAATGTGTTCCCACCATATAGATGCTCTTCCATTCAAGTTGAAGATGGCTACCATTGCCTTCATATTTCCCGAGTAATCTTGGACTTGGAAATACTTTCTCATCCCAAGAAGCCAAGCTTCAGCTTCTTAACCAAACTTTATCTCTCCATCAAATGTAGGAGGTTTCGCCTTCTTAAATTCCCCATGTGAATTGTTCTTGTAGTGCCTCTTCCTCTTGCTTCTGCAAGACGAAGAGCTTGAACCCTCAATGGATTATTCAGAGTCAGATGATTTATTAGAAGAGATTTATGGAGTATATGTTCTGTCTGTAGAAACTCTTCTTGAGCAACTGGCCCTCTTACGGGAATTCCTTCTAGAACTACTTCCACCCCTTTCTAGATTTGATGTCTGATGCCCAGAGTTTATTTTCCTTTGGATATCCGTCAAACTCTCTAGCATAGCTGCATTCAACTGATTTTGTTCTTCCTGAGCTTTAATCATCATTTCATTATCTTCCCTACATCTTTGCAACTCCACCCTTGGGCTTCTCATGGTGGCTGCAATACCTGGAGGAGTCTCTTGATTTCTTCTCCCATTAGATTCTGTTTCAGCATTTTCAACATGTATGTTCTTCCCCATGGCAGCTGTTTCACGCTCATAGGGATCCTGTGCATCATCCATGATGTTGATTTTCTTGGCCCAACCAAGATCCAAAACTTTCCAACTATACTATCTAGAGTGCTGCCCTGATGTAACTGTGATTCTGCAGAATGTGTTCATCCACACAATTGTTAGCTGCATTATATTCTCAGAAATTTATAAATTACTTCATGCATGTGGGAAAATATTATATTGACAATTTGTCAAATCATAAAATTTTCTCACAATCAACGACATATGAGGGGGGAACGACGGGGGTCAAGGGGGATTGCCCTTGTTTTTTTTTTCTTTTTCTTTTTGTAAATATTTCCGCAGTTTCGGGACGATTTACCGAACGCTTCCAAAATTGCGGGACGATTTACCGAACGTTTCCGCAGTTTCGGAGCGATTCGCCGAATGCTTCCGCAGTTGCAGAGCGATTTGCCGAATGCTTCCGCAATTGCGGAGCAATTCACGGAATGCTTCCGCAGTTTCGGGCCCACTCACCGAACTCTTCCGCATTGCGGAACAACTCGCGGAATCCTTCCGCAGTTTCGGAACGATTCGCCAAACTCTTCCGCAATTGCGGAACGATTCGCCGAACTCTTCCGCAATTTTGGAACGATTCGCCGAAGTCTTCCGTAGTTGCGGAACGATTCGCCGAACTCTTCCGCAATTTCAGAACGATTCGCCGAAATCTTCCGCAATTGTGGAACGATTCGCCGAAGTCTTCCGCAATTTCGGAATGATTCACCGAAGTCTTCCGCAGTTTCGCAAGATAATTCCTTCCGCAGTTTCGGGGCAATTCACGGAACTCTTCCACAAATTTCGGAATGATTTCCCGAACTCTTCCCAAAACAGACTTAAACAAAAATTTTCAAAAACTCTTAAAACAATTTCAGATCCTTCTTTCCTTCTTCCTGTAATGACTGTTGCTCAGCAGGAGGTAACTTTACCTCTGCACCTATGATAGGTAGCCCCATAAAGGCCCAATGCTGCAACCAGCGGCTCTGATACCAAAATGTAATGTCCCCTCCCATCATACCAGCATGATAGAGAGGACGTGACACTAAATCCGGGTATCTAGCCCCATGAGCTTTTAAATAAGCAAGAACATAATATAAAAGACATGTGGATGTATAATTATAAGAAAAACACAGCGAAAATAATTTCGGTAACACATCCATCATACATTCAAGATATTCATAAATAAATAATTGCAAGGTTAACACAAGAGAGTACTTATCTTATAACAAAGTAGTCTCAAGCAACCAGCTATGCATCTGCAACGTTCCACCCAACCATAGGCCAGTTGTGCTTATCAACCTTTTGATACAACTGCCACCCCCGAGCTGGGCATGATTACTACAAGGAACCAGGGAACAGCAGACTCACACATAGCCAAACATACACCAAGATGAGCCAAACCAATCTACAATTGGGTTTATCAGGCTGCTAGAAAATGGAAAGGAAGAGTGGCTAAGCTAGTGAGCTCAAGCACAGAGCTAGGGGTAACCTTACAAGATCTATCTAGCTTGGCACCCACAATACCTACACACATAGCACAAGGAAGTATTATTTTCACTGCTGTACGGTCCCTCAAGCCATACCTTCTCCATCTAGTGCTCTCAGGGTGTGCATAGAAGAGTAACCAAAACCCTCTTGATCTTCTTGAGAGGTTATCTCCCCCACTAGGTTTATCAAGCCCTCTCTGTCCACTAACACTCCAATTTCTTGCTCACAGAATCAAACCAAAACATGGATGCACATAACAGCAGAAAATACCAGTGCTGGGAATGAAGAAACATCTACACAGTGAGATGCCCAAAGATGGGGATTCTACCAGCCTAGAAAAACATGTGAAGACCCAAAAACGAAATGGAAATTGGGGATTCAACCCTGGAGAGCAAAAACCATTTTCAAAAAAATGCCCATGGGTATTTTGGGGCAAAAACGACCTCTATAAATCCCCAAAACGTGACTCCCTTTCTCCCAGCCACTGTGCAACACAAAAACGAGCTCCCGGCTATGGAAAAATGCAGGAAATTGATAAAAACGTGATGAGGAAAGACCCAGTAGTTCAGACTGCGTGAGAGAAGAAAAACTCTCTGTTCAGAATGGCCTTGGGGCACCATTTCGTGGGTGTTTTCTTGCCCAATAAGCAAAAGTACGAATTCCCAGGTTGATGGCTTGCCCATGCACAAAATTGGCTTCCATACCTCTTCATTCCCAAGGCATTAACTACCTCAACCAATTTCTGGAAGAATTAAATGATTGGGTCCATAACCCAAAATGGGTAGTTGGTGGTTTATGGGCTTGCTTATTGACACATGGATTAACACCATTGGCTCAAGGGTTTGAATAATTTCCCTCCCTATTCCTTGTAGAATCATGCTCCCATCTCTTTGTTGTATTGCATAGCTAGTTGTGGGTATTTTCATTAAAATTCGTATTTACATGATGTCTTATTTATATTGTGCCTATCTAGCACAAGAACCATAGGCATCTATTTTTAATTGCCGATACATAAAACACTAAATCAATGGTGGGGCCTTGGCCTTGAACTCCTCACCATGATTAAATTACAATATTTACATCATTTACGATTTAATGCAAAGGGGGTCAAAATGGGGACATTACATCTCCATTCTAAAGCTTTACCCCTTTCAATTGTTTCCTTAGAGTCATCTTCCGATTTATGTTCTTCCCTTCAAATAGCTTGGTCAGGGCATCAAACAACTCCTTAGGTGTCTTCAGAGATGACACATGTGGGATGAGATGGTCCTTGATAGAATCAACAATGATCCTCTTTGCCTTGACCAAGTTCTTCTTGTGAAGAGCCTTAGCCTCTTCTCCCTCTAGGACAGGGACCTCTTTACTTATATAAGTGTCCAACTCATTTTATTGCAGGATTAACCCAATCCTATACTTCCATGCTCGGAAGTTATCAACCCCTTCAAGCTTATCCTCAAGCTTGGTGTGCTGAGATATCTTAAAGCGTACTTCAAATGGAAATAGAAAAGATTTAGGTCTTACCACTTGATTTGCTGAAAACTGGATTTGGTCGCGGATTAGGGTTTGTTAGAGAAACCCTAAAAAATCAAAATGTGAATTTCCATTAGAGAAATTTTGAGGTCAAAAAAGAGCCTCAAAACAAAGAAAATGTACTATAACATACAACCAATCACATTCTAGTAGATGACATCATCCCCCTTGGTGAGGTGGCATTGCATGAGTTAAGAATGCTTATTTGTCAAATTTTCTATGGTGGATAAAAACACATAGTTAACCAAAGTAGTGGTGTAAGTACTTTTAAGTCATAAAGTAAAGTACTCATAATGATAGTCTTTTCATAAAATAATATTATTGTCATTTTCAAGTAAAGTACTCATAATTAATGTCTTTTCACACTTTCACATAAAATAATATTATTGTCATTTTCAAGTGAAGTACTCTTAATTCACAAAGAAAATCCTTTCACAATTTTTTATAAAATAATATATTATCATTTTTATGTTTTTAATTTTAAATTATATATTCACTCCATTCTATTTAATAACATAATGTCAAACTAATAAAGAATAATAATAAATTTAATAAATAATAATAATAATAATGCAATGTGGATTATAATAATATTATTGACATTTTACATGTAAATAAATTCTCAATTAAATTACATTATTAAATTCATGAGAAAAGTACTAAATATAAAAAGTCAACATAAAATTTAAAAAAAAAACTCTTAAAAATATTTTTTATTATTTAATTTCATTTGCAAGTTCAAGACAAATAAATGTTAAAGGACAATACATTTTTGGGAATTTACAATGAATTTTAGTCACATCAATGTAGACTTATTTTATTAATTTTATTTCTAATGAATTTTGAAAAGTAACTCAACCATGGTTATTTATATTGTGCATAGAAAATAGTGTGGGAGGTGACTTGTCATATATACCAACCCCATAAAACCCCCAATTCATAATATTTTAATATATCTCATATTTTTGTAGTACATCTCTTAGGAGGCCATTTTTTGACCTCAAAATCTCTCTAATGAAACTTTTGAAAGGATAGAAAGATGCACCTTGATGAGCCAATCAGCCTGGCGTACTCAGAAATTGAGAACTGCAAAGTTTCACCCTTCAGAAATGTTTTTCAATCTCTCAAATTCACTAGGGAGGACCCTGAATTAGGGTTTGAGTTTCCCGGAGCTTCACCCAACCAAACATCTCGATCCAAAGCTCTAAACTTCGATTTTTCCAAGGATCTTCCAGCTATGTCCTCAAATTTCATAAATTCCTATTTTGTGGAAACCCTAATTTTTAGGGCCAAAAATGAAAGTGACCAGAATTGAATTATGATTGGACAGAAATATTCTCCTTGATGAGTAGAGTCAATCTACCTTACTGCTTTTCCAAAATCTGTGGAGAGAAACCCAATAATCAAGAAACCCTAATTTCCGCCACCACACAATGTCTTCTTCTCAGGTTAGCTCTGATACCATGTTAATTTTTTAGCATTAATTCAATATACTATAGGATCTTTACTAAGAGAATAACATGTACAGCATATCAAGTATAACAATGCATATCAATCACACCAAGCAATCACATGAGACAATAGACACACAAAGTTTCACTGGGAAAAATCATAAAGGTGAAAAACCCCACAACTTCCTCAGAGATAGAAAGAGCAATGATACAACCAAAGTACAAGAGATAGTCTTCTCCTAGATGTTGATCCTCCTCGTCACATGTGCGCTGCTTTTCAAGTGATGGATGAGTGAGTAATGAGATGATCAAATAGAGATCTCCCGATCTCTATTTATACTTGTCTTGTCTTTCCCAATAAACCAATGGGGCCAACTTGTCTAACTCAGTCTAATAACCCATGGTTACATTAATCCGGGCCGACCCCTTACTAAGTGGTCTAATAACCCATCAGCAAGTTACAATACTTGTGACACTTGTTAATACAAATGACGACACTTCCGTATAGAGGAATAATACATCTCTATAGTACCACAATAATACATAGATGAAATACATTCCGAAGTTACATATACATCAACAATGTGGACAAAGGCATGGACCCATTCATCCTTTGGTCGTGAGGCCTACAAAGTCTGACATTCAATCAGATGATCGCTGGGGTCATTTTTCCCATCATACTTTCCAGTGTGGTATACTTCTGCGTTTTGAAAACAAACCATCATCAATCTTTGACACTGCACCCACCCAGTAATTGACTTCTTATGGGTCTCCCACCAACGTGCTAGAGCAGCCTTCAGTGCCTCCTCCAGTGTCAGCAACTGTTGTGGTTCTGACACCTTATCTTCAAATGCCACTAGAAATTCAGACAACCCAAGAAGTTCTTCGTATACTGGTAATTCAACAGTCTCAGTCGTGACACGACATAGCGACTGCATGATCAAACCACACTTTCTGAACGACACCTCATGCATGCGATTCTTCCATTTCTCTAATGCATCATCATAGTTGGAAGACGCAGAGCTAGAGCTGCTCCAACTAAGTTCACCGTCGTCAATCAGATGGATGTAGTCTTCTGAAATGTTATATGCATGGTCCCATCCTCTTACAACTCGATCCTTTACTCGTTCAACATACCTTCGCCCTTCACTCGGATCTAATGGAGCTATGACTCTGAGGTATTGATTTTCAAAGGTCATCTCCCGCTTCCTGAAATTAATTACTACCATACTATCATTGGCCCATCCAATCCCCAGTAATGCGAGATAGGATCCTCCACCATCGACAACTTCAATAACATCAAAATCAACATAGGTTTGTATCCCCTCAATTTTCACAACAAGGCGCCGAATTCTCCCAATTGGTGTTACTTTGGCTTGATTAGCCAGTCACAGCTGCACGGGAGACCAACTCAGCGTTGGGATCCCCATCTTTTGCCAGGTCTTCTTTGTTAGAATATTGACATCTGAGCCTAGATCCAAAATGACTGAATCTACATCGTAGTCCCCAATCTGGATATTCATACGCATCTCTTTTCCTATCTTCTTCCTCTGTAAAGAGTTCACTACGGACTCTTTTCATCCCTTGGCCGGTCGATGCAACAGACTCTCAATCTCGACAAGAGCATCGAGATCTCTTGCCAGCAATAAGCAACTTTCAAAGAAGTTCTGCAAAGTACCATACTATCGCGATGGTCCTGCTTCCAAGGTTGAGTCAAAAGCAGCGGGCATGTCATAAGTAATTGACTTACCAAGATTGCTTCCTATCGCATCACGTGCTTCAAAGAATGTGTCTCGCTCAGCATCAATATCAAACTACACCTTCTTCTTTCCAATAGAATGAGTGGATGCTGACCATCTTCTCTTGTCGTGGAACCTCCACGAGTGATAACAACAACGTCGACATCTTGCGTTCTTGGTTCTGCAGAAATCGTTGCGACAGTTGATCCCTAAGGCTGGTTTAGCGAGGGATTCACGCATTGATTTACATTCTGATTTGCGTTTTGATTCTGATTGGGACACTAATTCTGGTTCTGCACCTGATTTCTAATTCATAAATTGGTTATGATTCTGAAACTGGTTCTGCAACTGGTTCTAGTTCTGCAATTGATTCTGATTTTGAAACTGGTTCTGTAACTGGTTCTGGTTCCGTAACTGTAGGACATTTCCTGCCTGCCATCTCGCAATCAACTATGGGCAGTTCACAACAGTGTGATCAACAGCAATACAATATGTACAATGTGCTTGCAACTGCAGACAATCTCTTTGATAGTGTCCCAATACTCCGCAATTGTAACATTGCACCGGTCTGCGGCCCCGTCCTCCTCCTCGACCAAATCCTCCACCTCGTCCTCCTCGGAATCCTCCGCGAAATCCTCCTTGTTGCTAATATTGCGGTTGATTAAATTGTTGTTGCAGGGGATTCGGTTGCAGCTGAACACACTGCCCTGGTTGAACATACTGCGTTGGATGAACATATGGTGGCTGCTGTGGAGCCATTTGCATATGATTATACTGCGGTTGTGGCACAAACTACTGTTGCGGTTGTGGCACAAACTACTGTTGTGGCTGCGATACAAATTGCATCTGCGGTTGAGGTGGCAGCTGGGCCACCTGTGGCTGCGACTGCAGTTGTTGTGCTACGCAATGGTCATCTCCCTTTATGTAGTATGAGTCATACATTCTTTCCTGGAGTAAGCCATATGTGCGGCAATCCTTATCTTCATGCCCGGCAGACTGACAGAATGTACAGTATAAATTCGTTTGCTTCGTGACAATATTCTACATGTATGCACACTCTTCATGCCGATGCCCATAAACTTGACAAATGCGACACCATGGCATACCTCCGCTACTCAGTGGGTTTGGGCTCCTGATAATAGGTAGTTTTGGAAATCTGGGTAGTTATCCTTGGTATGTCCCTTTACACGACATCGAGTGCACCAAACCTCTTCAAGATGCTCTTTACCCTTCTTGAGATCTTGCAAATGAATTATCAGATTTGCCAGCTGTGTCTGGATCTGAGACATGCTGACTGCATGCTTGCCAACAAGTGAAGCTTCTAACTTCATCGCAATCTCCAGAGCCTCGCTCCATGTCGCAATTTTCTGCTGCATCAATGAGAGTTTGATATGAGTTAGTAACGTCGCGATAAACCATTTTTTATGCTGAATGTCGCTCATCTCAAAACTGACCCTTTCCATTAATGTATTAATGTTTTAAACCTTTGGTCAAAATCCCAAACAGTTTCATTTGGATATTGCTTGATCTTCTTCAGTTCCGTAATATATTGTGCTTCAGACTTCAGTTTCCTGAATTCTTCAATTAATCGTTTTCTAACCTCAACCAATCTCTTCTCTGGAATTCCCGCAAGAACTTGTACAAATTTCATGAACCAATCCAGTGCGCGACCCCAAAGAGTCGTTGCCAATTGACCTTTCTTGACATCATCATCCGCACTTTGTTTAACAGTCCACACAGCTTCACATAAGAACCAATATTGCTCTGGGTCCTTAGTTCCATTTCCATGGAACAAAGGTAACTTCACATCATCGCCTGCCATCTTGGACCTTCTTCCTACGATCGTTGATCCGATACTATTTGAGTGTTGTTGACACATCAAACATGGCGATATCAAATTTGTGTTTCTTCCTGGTTGTGATATAGTGAGAGGAGGTGTGGGTATGTTACTGCTGGGGGTTGGTCTTACCTCTACCTTAGGCGTAGCCTGGTTGTCCTTGTCGGCACTGTGGGGTCGCTTCGTGCCGTGAGGTCTTCCTTCACAGTTTTTCATTTTGATCGCAGCAAGACCTTCGCCTATCCTCTGCCTCTTCTCTTGTCGAAACCTTGCTCCTCCCCTCGTAATACCATTCTCTTCCTTAGCTTCCCTTATAGTCTCGTCGTAACTTGCACCCATCTACCCTACGTAATTCCATTCACCTCCACCCTGCCTTCGCGGTATCCACAACCTCCGCCCACCAGGGTTCTTTTGCTCGAGGTTCATCTTCAGTATGCCATTTTCACAGATGAGCATCTTAATGGACAATTGCAACGAGAACAGGAACCTGCCTCTCGGTTCGTTGAAGAATTCCCTTTCAGCTTCGCTATAAGATTTCGTTGTGTTGACTGCAAAATTGGTGATATAACCCTCCAATATATTGTCAAGCCAAACTTCAACAGCCCGCGATGCTCTGTTGTCTACCTCCTGCAACTCCTGGATCAATTCTAGGGTCTAGGACGTTAGCTGACCGCCTTGGAAATTTACCTTGCGAAAGGTCAATTGCACCAACCACTCATACAAGATGATCGGGAATTCAGATAAAAAATACTCAGGTGGACCATCGTGTATATACCCTGCCAACCACCTATCCATCGTCAGACTAGGGTTCTAATTCTCTTTCTCAGCAAACTCTCGCAACTTTTGGTTGAACCAATCTTGAATTTTCGGTTTCGTTGGATGCCACAACATGTCCTCCCTCCACTTAGCACTAAGGTCCTGACAACAGAACCATTTGTTGACACAAACCCAATCGACAGAGGTTTCTCACTCCGTCGACACCTAAACCACCGCGATGTCCCTGAGCATCATCCCAAACAGGTTTTATCCCGTCCGGAAACACCTGCAGAGTAGATGAAGTCTCACCCAAGATGTTCGAGGGAGAGCTGACGGAACCACATTTCTGCCGAATGAAGGACCATGTGCATCTACTTATCGACTTAGTGCAACATTATTTAATAGATCTAACTATTTAGCTTATGTGTTGGCAGGCAGTTTGGTAAGGAAGAATCTGTTAGGAACCCATGTCTTTACTTTGTTAGTATATTGTTGTTGGACGCATATGCTTTGTAAGTCGTCTTGTAGTATTTGTTGATCAATAGTTTGTGTTATTGTTGTTGGCACATATGCTTTGTAAGTCGCCCGTAGTATTGTTGATCCATAGTTTGTAGTGGCCCATGGTTTTGACCCATAGTATTGGCGCCTATACTTAGTATATAAGTGTGTGTTGAGACCTATAAAGACACCGTGAAGTTATTTGTATTGAGCTTGCTCAAAGGAGGTTGCCCCCTCGAAGTGGCCTACAATCAATATAAAAGTGATTCTGAGTTCTGTCATTTCTGCTATTTCGCATATTCTTATTAATTAATTGTTGCAAGTGCTTCACATCTGGTATCAGAGCACTTTCTTAGGCTTGCTGGATGAAATTTCTGCCAAATTTTTTTTCGCATCTGTTGCAAGTTCAGATTTGGGAATAATCCCTATCCGCTTAACTGTGGGAAGTACTTGGGCATAAGCCCTAAAACTCATTGTGAGGAGTACCATAGGAACCCCGAAGTAGCTGGCCCATTGAGAGAACTTGCCAGTGAAAAGGGCAACGACCCTACCTGATTGACTAGTTCCCACCCGTGAGGTAAACCAAGAGTTGTCGTTTGTGGCAAAGCGGTTATCAGTTTTACCTGAGCCATGGAGTGAGGGGTACTGCCCCAATACGCAAGCCGTCAGACAGCATTGGTGGCCGAGTGAAACCCCTGAACTGTTAGGAAGCTGCACATACCTGGGGTCCATATCTATTTTCAACTGAACTGTTGTCGATCACTGCTGTGCCGTTTCAGATCCAGCCGTTTAGATCCATTCTAAAAGCCGTTCCAGATCTAGCCGTTTTCAATCCATTTAGCGCCATTTCAGATCCCTCGGTTTCCGCTCACTTTTGAGCCGTTGCAGATCTATCTGTTTCAGATCCCTTCTGAGTCGTAGCTGCTCCATACTGAAAAACAAAAAAAAAACTGTTTTTTCTCCATATCTCCTTTGTTTGCACTTTGTTTCCCTTGAAACTTCCAGGGAACCCCTGTAATACCATTCTGTATATTTCATTCATGAGGGCCCTATCCCCAATTCCACTTCCCAAAGCCCGAAATCCCACATTTGTCTATTTTAAGGGTTTGCCATAACTTCCTCAAATTTTACTCAATCACCTTCAAATTTTACCACAGAGTTCATTTCTGAATTCTGCTTCTTTGTCCCCCTCTGCCAAATTTTCTCATTCTTTCACCCCGCTACTGAAATCCTCATTTTTTGCTTCCCTGTCTATTCAACGGTGTCCAAAACCTAGTTAAACCCCAATTACCCTTCAGATTTTTTCCCAAATCCAGATTTTCCTTTACTGAAGCAGTTTATGTTTTTGTTTTTCTACCCACTTAAGCGAAACAAAAAAAAAAAAAAAAAAAAAAAAAAAAAAAAAAAACAACTCCTGGTTATGGTTGTCACCCACGCAGGATCAAAAACCATGGAAGAATCACTTGCAGCCATCCAAGCCAAACTCCAGGATCTGGATGAAAAATTTCTCGGCCTCCATCTTGAACATTCAACTATGAACAACAAACGGTAGTCCGAGTCTTCATCAGACAATGGGTTCTCTTCTTTCAGCAATTTTCGTGGTCCGAAGCTTGATTTTCCTCGCTTCAATGGTATTGATCCAATTGGATGGATCTATCGTGCAGAACAGTATTTCAGTCGACATAATATTTTTGATGTCAACAAAGTTTCGCTTGCATCCTTTCATTTGGAATAAAAAGCTCTTCAATGGTACCATTGGTACATCAAGGCTCATGAAGAGCCCAAATGGCCAGACTTTTGCCAGCTCCTTTTGCAACAACTTGGTTCTAGTGCTTTTGATAATTTCACAGGAGTTCTCACTAAACTTCGCCAAATTGGCACTGTGAGAGAGTATCAAACCGAATTTGAGAAACTAGCCAACCACACTGAAGGATTGTCTGATGACTTTTACTGGAGTTGTTTTATCAGTGGTCTAAATGATGCCATTCGCTCTGAGATCAAAATGTTCTGTCCCAACACAATGATGGAAGCCCTAGGGTTGGCCAAGTTGGTAGAAGACAAGATTGCAGCCCAACAGCGCTCCAAGCCCACTTTTGTTCCCTTCCGAAATATGGGTTATCAACGACCACCCATACCGTAGGCTCCTCGACCAACTCCTATCAAGCGTTTGTCTAAAACAGAGATTCAAGCACACAGAGAAAAGGGGCTTTGCTATAATTGTGATGAGAAATTCACTGGGGGACATAGATGTGTTCAACAAAAGCTCTATCTCTTGGATGTGGATTCTCCCCCTGCCTCTGAAATTGGTGACGAAGATCCAGATACAGTGGATGCTCAAGTCGACATTCAGGAACCACCTATTGACCCTTTGTCTCAAGATGACCGGCCAGAGATATCTCTCCATGCTTTAAATAGAATCACCACCTCCCAAACAATGCAGGTCAGGGGTTACTTCAAGAAGCTTCCTCTTACAATACTCATTGATTCTGGTAGCACTCATAATTTCATTAACACTCGGATTGCCAAACAAGCTGATTGTTTTATCCATCCTTGCTCCAACTTTGAAGTCATGGTTGCCAATGGAGGCACCTTACCTTGCAAAGGGAAGTGTCGAAATGTGCGTACATCTATGGTAGATTATACCTTGCACTTTGACATGTTTGCCTTTCCCTTAGGTGGATGTGATGTGGTTTTGGGAGCTCAATGGCTATGCACACTTGGCCCTATCTTATGGGATTTTGCTAAACTTTGGATACAGTTTTCGCTCAATGGAAAAAAACACACATTGACAGGATTACAACCAGCGTCTCTCAGCATTATCAGTTCACATCGCATGGAAAAAATCCTCAAGAAGAATTCACATGGTGTCATCGCTCAGATCCATTCCATTCAGATGCAACCATCAGCAGTCTCCACTACGCCTTTGGATCTACAACAAATTCTGGATCGATATACAGGTGTCTTTGCTGAACCAGTGGGATTACCACCTTCTAGGCCAGAAGACCATCGTATTCAGCTCCTTCTTGGCAGCATTTATCCCAACATCAGGCCCTATCGCTACCCATTTCACCAAAAAACGAAGATTGAAATGCTCGTTCGAGACTTATTGAAGCAAGGTATTATTCGCCCAAGCACTAGTTCCTTTTCTTCTCCAGTTCTTGTTGTCCGCAAAAAAGATGGGTCATGGTACCTCTGCATTGACTTCCGAGCACTTAATCACCTCACCATCAAGGATAAGTTTCCAAATCCTGTTGTTGATGAGCTTCATGGGGCTCAAATTTTCTCTAAGTTGGATCTTCGTTCTAGGTATCATCAAATTCGGGTTCATGAGGATGATATCCCTAAAACAGTTTTTCGTACACATGATGGCCATTATGAGTTTTTGGTCATGCCCTTTGGCCTCACTAATGCTCCTTCCACATTCCAGGCCTTAATGAATAAAATATTTCAGCTTTATTTGCGGAAATTCATTCTGGTATTCTTTGATGACATCCTCATCTACAGTAAAACATGGGATAAACATCTCCAGCATCTGGATCTTGTCATGCAACTTTTCTCTGACCATCATCTCCACGCCAAGCAGTCTAAATGTGTTTTTGGACAAAAGGAAGTTGAGTATCTCGGACACATTATCTCAGCACAAGGGGTTCGCTTGGATCCTGCCAAAATCAATGACATGAACAATTTGCTGCATCCTCAGACACTCAAGAGCCTTCATGGTTTTTTGGGGTTGACTGGCTACTACCGCAAGTTTGTCAAAGATTACGGAAAGATTGCAGCTCCATTAACTGCTCTATTGAAAAATGATGCTTTTACATGGACACATGCTGCTCAGTGTGCATTTGACAAACTGAAACAAGCTATGTGTACTACACCTGTTCTAGCTATGCCCGATTTTTCCAAGCCCTTCACTATTGAGAGTGATGCTTGCGGTAATGGACTTGGTGTTGTTCTCCTTTAAGATGAACACCCCATTGCGTTCACCAGCAAAGCCCTTTCAGGTAAGAATTTAGCTGCCTCTACATATGAGAAGGAAATGATGGCTATTTTGCATGCAGTACAGAAGTGGCAACCATACCTATTAGGGAATCATTTATGCATCAAGACTGATCACCAGAGTCTAAAATATTTCTTGGAACAGCGTGTCTCCTCTCTGGCACAACAAAAATGGGTTAGAAAACTCATGGGTTATGACTGTGAGATCACTTACAAGAAGGGTAAAGACAATATTGTGGCAGATGCTCTTTCTCGCACATTTGATGCACAAGGTTCTCTTTCAGCTATTTCTATGCCTGTTCCAAATTGGTTGCAATCTGTTCAACAGGTTTATGTCAATGACTCTTCCTTATCTCAAATCATCCAATGCTTGACCAACAACCCTTCTGCTATACCACATTACTCTTGAGATGGTGCTTCTCTGAAATACAAGGGTCGTCTGGTGCTTCCCCAGAGCACAGATCTTCAACAAGCTGTCTTCTATGAACTCCATGCTTCTCCATCGGTAGGGCACTCTGGGTTCCTCAAAACGTATGAACGGGCACGGCGTAACTTATTTTGGTAGGGCATGAAAAGGACAATTCAACAGATGGTGGCTGAATGTGATACTTGCCAGTGCAATAAGGATGAAACAACACTCCTTCCAGGATTGCTCGAACCCTTACCCATACCTACACGGATTTGGACAGATATTTCTATGGATTTCATTGAAGGGCTCCCTAAATCTGGTGGCAAAATAGTGATTCTCGTTGTGGTTGATCGCCTCTCCAAATATAGTCATTTTTGTGCTCTCAGCCATCCCTATACAGCCTCCTCAGTCGCTCAAATTTTCCTGGACCATATCTTTCGTCTTCATGGCATCCCTTCTTCCATTGTCTTGGATCGTGATGCAACTTTCACCAGTCATTTTTGGACAGAACTATTTCGCCACACTGGCACCAAATTAAAGATGAGTTCAGGGTATCACCCACAAATAGATGGTCAAACTGAAATTATAAATAAATGCTAGGAAACTTATCTTCGTTGCTTCACCTCTGAACAACAACATCAATGAGCAAAGTGGCTCCCTCTCGCTGAATGGTGGTACAATACCTTTTACCACACTGCCTCTAAAATGACCCCATATGAAGCAGTCTATGGTCAGGCACCTCCAGTTCTTCCTCCATACACCCCCAATAGTTCACCAGTTTAGGAAGTTGACATGGTCCTTCGAAACCGCGATCAGATTCTTCGCATTTTGTGGGACAATCTTCACATGGCAAGAAATCGCATGAAGCAACAAGCTAATCAGCACCATTCTGAGCGCACTTTTCAAGTAGGCGATTTGGTTTTTTTTGTCTCTAGCCGTACAAGCAATCCTCCCTGAAACTCAAAGGACGTCATAAGCTCGCTCCAAAGTTCTATGGGCCATATTGAATTCTTCAGACGATTGGGTCCGTTGCTTATAAATTGGAATTTCCTCCTTCTTCCCGCATTCATCCAGTATTTCATGTCTCTTGTTTGAAGAAAGTTCTTGGCACCAACATCAGTGGACAAACTATTTTACCCGAACTGGATAATGAAGGATCCATCATTTTGGAGCCGGAGGCCATCCTCAATCGGTGCACTCGTCAGCTTCGCTCTTGCTCTATCACAGAGGTCTTAATTCAATGGCATGGCATGCCACTAGAGGATGCTACATGGAAACCACTCCTTCAAATTAACAATAATTTCCACATCTAAAGCTTTGAGGACAAAGCTTTTTTTAAGAGGGAGGGGATGTTAGGAACCCATGTCTTTACTTTGTTAGTATATTGTTGTTGGATGCATATGCTTTGTAAGTCGTCCCGTAGTATTTGTTGATCAATAGTTTGTGTTATTGTTGTTGGCGCATATGCTTTGTAAGTCGCCCGTAGTATTGTTGATCCATAGTTTGTAGTGGCCCATGGTTTTGACCCATAGTATTAGCGCCTAGACTTAGTATATAAGTGTGTGTTGAGGCCTACGAAGACACCGTGAAGTTATTTGTATTGAGGTTGCTCAAAGGAGGTTGCTTCCTCGAAATGGCCTGCGATCAATATAAAAGTGATTCTGAGTTCTGTCATTTCTACTATTTCGCATTTTCTTATTAATTAATTGTTGCAAGTGCTTCACAGAATCGCAGCATCGCCTATGCTGCGACACATCAGAAGAGGTCGCGGAAGGAAGAAGGCTCTATTATTTTATGTATTTTTTGAGTTGTTTGTACCACAGAATGCGGGTTTTTGGGTCATTGGACCATATGAGATGTAATTTCGAGCTAAGTATACCGCAATAGGCAGGTTTTTGGGTCATTTAGACCGTGTCGATTAGATTTTGAGTAATTTGTCTAGGAGTCAGTTTACAAAGTTGTTAGTAAGTGGACAATCATTGTAAAGGCAGAAGCCTATATTTAGACAGAAAGTTGTAGGTCGTGAGAGAGAGAGAAGAGGGAAAAGGGAGAGATCAGAGAGAGATTTTTGGTATGTGTTTTGTGCGCATGTTTTGAGATCCTGAGATATTGTTGAATTCTATGATCTGCAGATGCATTGTATTGAGTTTTTGTAGCAATAATATGATGTGATGAAACTGTTTCTATGCAATCCTGGTGTGTCTTCTGTCTTTTGATGGTAATGCAATGTTTCTTTGATGCAGTAATCGCTTTACTGTTATAATCTACCGCAACAATGAATGTTTCCATTAAATGATGCTATGAGTACAATAATGTCAAAGTAAATGCATAGATCTATTGTTGAATGTTGCAATAAGATTAAGTAGCTGATGCCGCATACATCCTCCTTGATTCGGCGGAAACATGATTCCGTCCACTCCCCCTTGATCGCCTCGGGTGAGATCTCATCTGCTCTGTAGGTGTTGCTGGGCAGGGTAAAACCTGTTTGGGCCGTTGCTCAGGGAGATCGCGGTGGATTGATGTCAACAGCGATGGGAACCCCTGTCGACTAGGTCTGAGTCAACAAATGGTTATGTTACCGGGACCATGTGTGAAGTGAAAGGAGGATATGTTGTGGCACCCGACAAAACCGGAGATCCAAAAATGGTTTGACCAGAAGTTGCAGGAATTTGCTGAAAAAGAAAGTCGGAACACTCGACTGACGATAGACCAATGGGTGGATAGATATATTCATGATGGACCACATGAGTGGTTTTTCTATGAATTCTCAGTCATTTTGTATGAGTGGTTGGTGAAGTTGACCTTCTAGAAGAGGAACTTCCAAGGTGGTGAACCGACGACCTAGACCCCCGAGTTGATTCAGAAGTTGCAGGAAGTTGATAATAAAGCATCGCGGGCTGTCGAAGTATGGATCGATAGCATCCTAGAGGGCTATATCACAGAATTCGCGGTTAATACTCAGAAATCCTATAGTGAAGCCGAAAGATATTTTTTCCGCGAACCTCGGGGCAGGTTCCTGCTATCGCTTCAACTATCGATTAAGATGCTTATTTGCGAAAATGGTATATTGAAGATGCATCTTGATCAGTAGACAACCTGGTGGGAGGAGGCCATAGGTATCGTGACAGTTGGGGAGAGATACATGGAATGATAAGAGGTAGATGGGTGCAGGTCATGATGAGACTGTGAGTTAAGCCGAGGGAGAAAGTGGTCTTGCGAGGGGAAAAGCGAGGTTCCGACAGGAAAAGAGGCAGAGGACAGAAGAAGGTCCTGCTGCGGTAGAACCGCAAGGCTGTGAAGGAAGACCACATGGGACAAAGTGACCTCACAATCCTGACAAGGAAAACCAAGCTACGCCCAGGATAGAGGCAAGACCAAACCCCAACATCAATGTCCCCACACCTCCGCTCACTATCTCTCAAATAGCAAGAAATACCACTTCGACACCGCCGAGTTCGTCAATACCATAGAAGTTAATCAGTAGTAGTACAGTGAAAGGAGGAAGGAAGCCCATAATGGCGGGCGAGGATACTAAGTTACTGTTGTTTCAAGGAAATAGAATAGATAACCTTGAACAGTACTAGTTTCTATGTGAGGTTGTATGAACCGTCAAACAGATCACTGATGATTATGCTAAAAAGGGACAATTGGCTCATGCCACAATATGCTCCGATGCAGATGGCTCCACAACAGCCACAGTATGTACAGCAACCGCAGTATGCACAAGAAGGGAAAGGAATGCAACCGGCACCAATGCAGCAACTGTTCAACCAACCATAGTACCAACAACAAGGAGGATTTCGGGGAGGACATTGCGAAGGATTTGGTCATGGAGGAAGACGAGGTGGTCGCGAACCTGTTCAATGCTATCACTATGCGGTATGGGGACACTACCAGTGAGACTGTCCACTGGTGCAGAACCAGTGTACATTCTATTTTGCTAATGATCACACGGTTGAGGATTGTTCGCAATTGATTGCGCGATGTAAAGCAATGAATACTCCCCAGTTGCAGAACCAGCCCTAAGCACAACAGCCTGCCCAGAACCAAGTGCAGCAACCAGTGCAGAACCAGAATATGCGGCCAAATTAGAATCAGAATGTGAACCCACCCGGGAATCCATTGCTGAACTAAACCCATGGTGTGAATATCGCGACAATTTCTGTAGAGCCAAGACCGCAAGATGCTTCCGTTGCTGTGGTCACTCACGGAGGAAAGAAAACTGGAGAGGATAGCTCATTGATCTGGTTAACCGGACAAAAGAAGGTATCATTTGACATTGATGCAAAACAGGAGGCATTTCTTCAAGCACGACATGCACCAGAAAAAGACTGAGGTAAAGTTGTTGTGTACGACATGCCCTCTACTTTTGATACTACTTCAGAGGCTAGCCCATTGTGACAGTCCAGCACACTTCAAGCATTTTTGGAACATTGTTTATCCCTGGCAAGAGATCCCGACGCTCTTGCTGCGATTCAAGATCTGTTGCGACGACCGGCCCAAGATCGACAAGAGTTCGCAGTTAATTCCTTACACCGACGGAAGATGGGTAAGGAGATGCGGATGCATATTCAAATTGGCGATTACAATGTTGATTCAGTTATTCTGGATCTTGGTCCAGATGTCAACATCTTGACCAAGGAGGCTTGGAAGAAGATGGGGCATCCCCCATTGAGTTGGTCTCCTATACAGCTCTGGTTAGCTAATCACACTAATGTGACATCGATTGCGAGAGTTCCACGAATGGTGGTGGACATTGAGGGAATGAAAACATATGTCGATTTTGATGTAATAGAATTAGTTGAAGGAGGAAGCTCTTATCCTGCATTACTGGGGATTGAATGGGCTAATGATAGTGGAGCTGTGATCAACTTCAAGCGACAGATGATGACCTTTAAAAATCACGATCTCAGAGTTATCGCCCCGTTGGATCCAGCGGAAGGACGCCGCTACATAGAGCTAGTGAAGGATGACGATCCCAGTGGATGGGACCATGCATTCAATATCTCTGGAGATTATATCCATACGACTACCAACGGTGAGATGGGATGGCGAAGTGACAGCTCTGCGTCTTCCGACTCTGATGATGCGCTAGAATATTGGCAGAATCGCTTGCACGAGGTGTCGCTCCGTAAGTGTGAGTTGATCATGCAGTCATTATGCCATGTCTCAACTGAAACAGTCACACTACCAATATATGAAGGACTTCCTAGCTTATCTAACTTTCTAACAGAGTTCAAGGAAAGAGTTTCCAAACCACAGCAGTTGCTGGCATTGAACGAAGCACTGAAGGCTGCTCCAACACACTGGTGGGCGACACACAAGGCATCAATTGATGGATAGTCGAAATGCATAAGATTGATGATGGTACGCTTCAGTGATACCGAAGTTTACCACACTAGAAAGTATGATGGTCGGAACGATCCTGGTTGCACGAGGTGTCGCTCCGTAAGTGTGAGTTGATCATGCAGTCATTATGCCATGTCTCAACTGAAACAGTCACACTACCAATATATGAAGGACTTCCTAGCTTATCTGACTTTCTGACAGAGTTCGAGGAAAGAGTTTCCAAACCACAGCAATTGCTGGCATTGAACGAAGCACTGAAGGCTGCTCCAACACGCTGGTGGGCGACACACAAGGCATCAATTGATGGATAGTCGAAATGCATAAGATTGATACTGGTACGCTTCAGTGATACCGAGGTTTACCACACTAGAAAGTATGATGGTCGGAACGATCCTAGTGGTCACTTGATGGAGTGTCAGCGGTTATGGGTATCGCGACCAAGAGACGAGTGGGTCCATGCTTTTATCCATACTTTGAATGAGATGCCACGATCATGGTATACGGCAGCTGAGTTGCGAGGAGAAACTTCTACTTGGCTGGAGCTCACAGTGTGGTTTACCCATACATTCAGTTTTGCAAATGTCAATCCAGAGACCAATAATGCATTACAGCTCATCCGTGATGCAATTATGCAGGTTGTCCCAACGACATATCCTGTGGATCCGCACATGCACTGCCAGATGCAGTCTCTCATGGAATGCTTCAATATCAGTGGTGGGCCAGAAGATGGTGATGATCCGCAGAATGTGAATATCCTGGAATCAAAAGAAAGTCGTGTTGTGGTACCACCTGATGCACCAAGCGATCTGATCAGTCAGCCGTTGAAGATCCGCAAGATTAACATTGGGACAGAGGACAATCCAAAGTTCACAAATGTCGGGGATTACTGGGATGATGAGCTGATAAGCAAGGTCACTGATTTGCTCCATGAGTTTCAGGACTTATTTCCCACAAAGTTTTCTGACATGAAGGGGATTCTAGGCGACTTAGGGGGGATGAAGATTCTATTAAAACCAGATGCTAAGCCAATCCAGCAGCAACCCTATCGATTGAATCCGCGACATAAGGAGAGGGTCAAGGTAGAATTGGATCGCATGTTGGACGTTGGTATCATTGAACCAGTTGAGAAGTCGGAATGGATTAGTCCTATGGTGGTACAGGATAAGAAGACTGGGGAAGTGCGCATTTGCGTCGACCTCAGGAAGCTAAATGATGCATGTTTGCATGATTTGTTCCCAACCCCGTTTACTGATGAAGTGCTCAAAGGTGTGGGTGTCCAGGAGATGTACTGTTTCACAGACGAGTTCTCTGACTACCATCAAATCCACATTGCCAAAGAATATCACCATAAGACAACTTTCGTTACCAAATGGGGCTGCTTTCAGTACACCGTGATATCATTCGACTTGAAGAATGCACCTGCGATATTTTCACGGGTTGTCATTGCTGCATTCAAAGATTTCATTCAGTAGTTTTTGCAGGTATACATGAACGATTGGACGGTCTATGGTTTGGTCCGCGATCATCTAGCGAATCTGCGGTTGATGTTGGAGCGATGTCGACAACACCAGATATATTTGAACCTAAAGAAATGTATCTTTTGTGCACCATTTGGCATATTGTTGGGTCATAGTGTGTGTAAGAAAGGATTATTGGTCGACCCAACAAAGATTGCGCTCATTCTAAGTTTGACACCGCCCACTACTGTTAAGCAGTTACGAGCGATGCTGGGACACACGAGATATTATCGCAAGTTCATCAGGAGTTATGCTGTGATTACCGCCCCTATGAAGAAGTTGTTGAAGAAGGATGCGGTATTCCAGTGGAGACCTGAATGTCAGTATAGCTTTGAGACACTAAAGACGAGGATGGCTTCAGCGTCGATATTAGGATTTTCTGACTAGAGTAAGGAGTTCCATGTTCATGTTGATGCCTCATCAATCGCACTGGGAGTGGTATTGGCCCAGCCCGGAGAGAGGGATCTTGATCACCCCATTTCTTTTTCCAGCCGGCAGTTGTCATCTACATAAAGAAACTACACTACTACGGAGAGGGAAGGTCTGACAATGGTTTATGCGTTGTAGAAGTTTCGCCATTATTTATTGGGAGGCCATTTCAAGATGTTCATAGATCATTCTGCATTAAAATACCTGGTCAATAAGCCTGTGTTGGAGGGGAAGATCTGTCGATGGCTACTTCTGTTTCAGGAGTTCGATTTTGAAGTAATTGTGAAGCCAGGACGGTTAAATGCTGGCCTAGATCATCTCTCCTGGATTGAAACAAGAGAGAAGCCAACTAACATTGAAGATGGGTTGCCTGATGCGCAATTGTTTAAAGTTGGAGTCGCTGATGGATATTTTGAAGAAATCATTCAGTTTCTAGCGACAGGTACCGCACCAGAAGAATTCACCACTAGTCAGAAGAAGCAGTTGGTATTCAATGCTGTAGACTTCCAGCTAATCGCAGGAGCGCTATACAAGATGGGTACCGATGAGATATTGCAACGGTGTGTCTTTCCACATGAGCAAGAGCAGATCCTTTCCGAAGCACATGCGGAAGTGGCTGGAGGGCACTATGGTGGCCGTGTGACGGCAAGGAAGGTGCTTCGAGCGGGGCTCTGGTAGCCTACGCTGCACAGTGATGCGATAGATTATGCACAGTCCTACAATGTTTGTCAGAGAACCGGGAAGCCATCTAGACGGGATGAGATGTCATTGATGCCTTAGTTGACATTGCAGCGATTCGACAAATGGGCAGTAGACTTTGTGGGACCTATCAATCCACTGGGTAAGTGCACTGGTGCTAGGTATATCATCACGGTGATAAATTACTTGACACGATGGGCAGAAGCTGCACCAGTCATTGATTGTTCCGCGGCCACAGCCGCGCGGTTTCTCTTTGACCACATTGTCACTCACTTTGGCTACCCCAAGATATTGTTGAGCGATCAAGGCAGCCACTTTCTCAATCACACCATCAGCGCATTGACGGAGGAGTTGCAGATACAGCATAAGAAGAGTACACCCTATCATCTGCAAGCGAATGGCATGGTGGAGGCTTTCAATAAGATATTGGAGCATGCGCTGACAACGGTGTGCAATGTGAACCGCGATGACTGGGATCTAAAAATCCTAGTAGTATTGTGGGCCTATCGCACCACATGTAAAACGCTGATAGGGCAGACACCATTCAAGCTAGTGTATGGGCAAGAAGCGGTTATGCCTATAGAGTATATCATTCCGACTCTACGCATAGCAGCAGCAACTGGTATGGATACTGCGGCCGCATTAGAGGAACGTCTCACGCAGTTAATCCAGCTGGAGGAAGATCACTTTATTGCCGGTTTCCATCAGGGTGTGGAGAAGGATTGCCAGAAGGCTTGGCATGATCGCCACATCAAGAACAAATAGTTTCAACAGGGTGATTTGGTGTTGTTGTATGACAACAAGTTTATGAAACATCCAGAAAAGTTACAGATGCATTGACTTCGTCTGTATTGCATTAGTAGCATCACCTCAGGAGGAGTGGTACAGTTACAGTAGTTGGATGGAGCGATGCTCCAAAAGTTGATTAATGGTAGCAGGTTGAACCCCTATCGGTCGGGCTTGGAACAGCGCGATGCTTGAGTCGCATCAGATGAAAAAAAAAAGTGTAAATTGATTGTTGGCAGGATGGCGCACCAACATGGACAAAATGCGGAAGCAGGGAGGCTTCTGCCGCAAGTTAGGAGTGGTTTGCGACAAGTGGCAGGGTTGTGACCAGATCAAATCAGCAATAAATGCCAAAAGTTAAAGCAATTAATTAACAACACTTGTTCAAATGATGGGCATTAATGGCGGATCCAACCGATCGACTGACAGGATCGACAGTGGATTTGCGTCATTAATACAGGATTTTGGTTGAATTAATGCAGGATTTAGTGATGATTACGAAGGATTTGGCTAGAAACTATAAAAATGGGTCAAAGTTGGTCGGAAGGCACCGATATTTTAGTTGTCAAGTGCCTGTGCAGAGCTGACGAGTACTGTTATAAGCTTGGCGAGTATAGTTGTGCATTGGCCAAGGTTCAGTTACACTTGCAGAGTGTTGTTAGGATGAAGAAACTATCAGTTGTGAGCGCTGGATAAGGTATGCCACGAGAGCTAGAAACGGTTGAGATTGGTAGCGAAGTTGAGTCTCCTTTCACCAGGATTGTAGTTGAGGAAGAAGTCGCATCTGCGGGAGACGTCAATCTTGAGGCAAAAGTCGTAAACATGCCAGTGGGAGCATCAGTCGTCGTCAAAAAGCGTCAAGGGGGTCAGCATTCTGAGTCCCCGCAGAGCAAGAGGCAACTGAGATCATCCGCTGGGGTGGTAGGAGAAGCTCAGGTGCAGGTCGGACAGTCCAGTCGCCCTGTTGACGAATCTGCCCCATGGGAGGGACTATCGGATATTGACATCCCTGGGTACACTAATACAAAATGAGAAATTAATGACTAAAATTCGACTATAAATGACTATTTTTGAGTCGGTGACTAATAGTATCTGATTTCCACTATCTTATCTCTAGTCGTATTTCACTAGTCATTAATTGGTTGACTTATTAGTCATTGATTTAGTCATTGATAGTCACTGATTAAGTCATTGATTCTCATTGATTTAGTCATTGATACTCATTGATTTACTCACTGATTTAGTCATTGATTGTCACAATTAATGACCAAATATACGACTAAATAAACTACTAGATGATAACATATTAATGACTAAGCTAAATACAACTAAACGTTAGTCGCGCTATAAGATACTGGAAATTAGTTAATAATAGTCATATATATGTGAATTTAGTCATTTTCTTAGTCATTAATTTATGATAGGGTACGGAGGAATCGAACTACCAATCTCCTGCCTATAATTAGGCAGGTGCTCTACCATTGAGCTAGCACCCTTTAAGAAATTGTTATTGCTTTACAATGACGATATTCAAACAAATTTTGTATGGAAACAAAATGAATGTCAAACATATTCAAGAATAATGCTTCAAGTACTAAAATAATTCTAAGATATAGCAGTTCAACTGTGACAATGATGAAAATTCAAAGAAGAATGATCTTACAAACTACGCATGAGTACAATAATCCATGGCTGTACAAATTATCAGGAACAAAAGCCAATTGTTTCCCTTCATAGACAGAAAAGAATACAATATTCAACTTGCAATAAATTTGTTTTAATTGTATATCAATTGTTGATCTCTCGACAGCTAGAGACGTTTCCCTGTCTGAGATCCAAAATACATACAATTATCTTCAACTTCACTTCTTCAAAACCAGTTGCAATAAAAATTATTCTAGGAATTGTCTTATGAGCAGCAACCACTTTTTTGAACAACAGGCTGCCCTTTCATTTGTATAGTAGCAGGTCTGCTGCTATTCATGGCAGGCTGACTTGCCATCCTGCAATACAAAATAAATGGAGTTAAGTCAATAGTATTTCATAGAAAATAGAAAATATAATCTCCTTAAAAGCAAGATGTCACAATGAGGACTCTATCTAGGACGCTCTATTCTGGTATAGGGGAAGTCGTTTTGTTGAAAACCATCTTTCAAGGCTATGCTGCATCTTAGGAAAGAATTCCATGTAAAAAGAGAAACATATCAATCTCTCTATGGTTCAACAATTTTGTGAAAACAAGGCCATCTATTTTAAGGAGATATTCAACACCATTGTAAACTTGGTATACACTACGACTGGTGCGAAGAACTTTGTTCATAGAGGGCGATTGAAGAAAATTGCTCTGTTTCTAGAGGAAATAGTTATTATTGAAAATTGTCATCACTTCATCTAGCAGGAGAAACCAAATGAAGTTTCAGATCATATTCTGAAATCTCTGGAAGACTACCAACCTGACATCCATGTCAACTTGAATTTGTATGATCTAATTTTAAAACCATTTTTGGCATTGTTGCTTGCTGATTTTGCACAGAAAATAAGGTAATTTATTTCCTAAAACTGCTTCTGAAGTGTAGCTGTAGTTGTATCTTATAAATGTGAAATCTTGATACAAGTAGAATCCTGAGTAAAGACACACTGATAAAAGGGGTCAATTTCTTCAATATAAAAAGCTTATGATAAACCTATCTGAGTATAAAAGCAAGATCCGGTATTTTCTGTACAAAGCTTTTTTTCTTAAAACTTCTTGCATAAGTAAGCTAAGTGTTAATATAAATAATTCTTATTTACTCGTTACTTTAACCATCGCTCGAGATATGGAATACCCTAGACCATCCCATAATTAAGGCAAGTTTTCAAACTACTAGGATGCGGTGATGGCACCTTCTATCTGACAATGACCGACTATGTGAGGCAGCTATGTCGGGTGGCTCTGACTGTCTATATGGGGAGTAGGGAGTTTGGGAGTTTGTAGGTCAAGGTTGGAATTGTTGAAGCTAGTGTTGAAATAGATTACCAGGCTCACCGAGGTTTGGTCATATAGGGTTTCATACAACAAGCTCAGAGAGGTCATCTTAAAAGATCTAATGTGCCTAGATTAACACTGAAAACATTTAGAAATTAACGATAGAAATCAGAGCTAGTCTGTTATACAAAAATTTCCTTTATATGTATTGTTTATTTTGTAATATAAAAAATAATATAAAAAAATTCTCAAAGAATTTAAGAGCTTACCTTCTTGTTCCGAATTTTTTGCAGTGATCATCTCAAAACAAACAGAGCTGGTCTGTTATACAAAAATTTCCTTTATACGTATTGTTTATTTTGTAATATAAAAAATAATATAAAAATATTCTCGAAGAATTTAAGAGCTTACCTTCTTATTGAAGACTGTTAAGTTGCTTATTGCTACATTAAGAACAGATAGGAGCATATCTTCTTGCTCCGTCCGCTCAAAACTACCCAACCCTTCAAAGTCCAGCATGACATAGATGCATTTTTCGGCTGCTCTAGCAGTCATCCACACTCCATCAGTACACGTTCCACCTGCCATATCCAAAAGAGACCCAGACAAGTGATTCAGCAAATAAGATTTCCGCTGCTTTGTTTTCCCATGGATGATATCACCATGATCTCACCCTCCCAGTTTCTGAGAACTGTGTCATAAATGCCAAAAGTGATCAAATTTGTCAGAGATAAGCTGTCTGCATAACTCAGTTCTGGTGGTATCTGAAACCCATCCTTGAGAGCAAGAAGTCCGTTGTTTTCTGCTCGGGCTATTTGGATGGGAACAAGGCAAGCAAGCTTGCGAATCCATGTTCCCATGGCCATAGTTGCTAAGCCCGTTGGATCAACCGAGCCTCCAGATATCCATGTTTCAAATCTTTTTACATTAATTTGAATCTTTATATTTGAGAAATCTTTAACTTTTTCCTTCTCCAATTGTTCAAGAAGAGTTCTCAACACTTTCTTACATGCCTGCTCATTACATTTTTTATCAGTGTCTTTGGTGCTTAATAGTACATTGAAAGTTATATCCTTCTTATCTTCGCTGAACAGAGCAGGGTTGGTTGCAAACTTGTAAAAAATATGGTATATATACTCCAATGGTGGGCAAGATCCAGAAATTATTCTTTCTTTAGGCGCTTGAGCTACCTTGCCTTCTGCACTTTGTATTGTTTGCAATTGGACAAATTCCTTTGCTGAAACAGTTTTCAAGATGCAGGAATAAATGTTACGAGGAGCTGATGCACTGAAGAAAACAAGATGACTCTGTGACCCAAAATTCACAATCTTCACTTGAAGCTCTCCCAAATCTCTGATGCTTTTTTCCAAGGGAATGGTCCTCAAGAGGCTCATGAAATCGGCCAAGACATATATATCCACCGTGACAGAAGAATCGATAGCTTTTCCATCCACCTGTATCATATCCTTGCTAGCTTCTAGCACTTCATCATTGTTGTCTGACTTGCGGAAGACAAATAAAAATGGTCCATCCACCGAAACAAGAGCTACTGAAACAGGTGAAGGAAGAATTAGAAGCAACGACAATGATGATGACGATAATGGTGTTGTTAATGGTGATGATGATTATTAATGACAACGACGACGTTAATGATGCTGCTTATGATGATGATGATGCACAGAGAACAAAAGTACACCATATTTACCATGCACTGCAATTAATAATGAGATATCAACTTCCAGTTACACAATATGCAGTAATACTTCCTGCAAAACAAGAATGATAGTTCAGAATACCAACCAGTAAAACAAATGGGGCAGAATTGCAGAAGCTCAATGTGTTTTCCGCTGGTACTTGAATGTATATCATATAAAAAAAAACTTATATCTTGCAATAATTGGGTTTATTGTACACCCAATGTCGGTAATCAGAAATGTTCTCTCCTACCTTGTGTTAATACCAATGTTGTATTTACAGACATTGCAGATATGGCACGAACGCGCTCACTGAGAAACATTGCTTGGTCAACTGCCACAACACCCAGTACAAATGTTAGCAAACAGGTATGGTTTCCTTTTCAGTGGCATATTTTATTATTTTTAGCCTATGTTGCACCATTTTAAAACTTTGAATGGTCTCCAAGGAAATAAAACATCCAGTTACCATTAGTAAGGCATTGCATTTCAATCTTCGTCCCTCTTAAGAAAATTATATCATTTTATCCATTGTTCCCATAAATGAAGGGAAATGTTTTCTTAGCAACGTCCCAAACATTTCACCCACTAACAGTGGTCAATTCTATAACTAAATGTGTTCTCTACGAACATTCAATTCATTTCATAGATTCATTCAAAACTACAAAACTGGCATGCTAACTAGGATCCAGGATATTAAGGCTCTGGCTAAGAGCATTTTCCTAAAAAACCGAACACTTGTCACCTTAGAAACTGAGTTTGGACAGACAAACCTAAGAGATGTGAGGGATTCTTGTCAGCAAGATCCTTACTCTCGCAATGAGAAGCATCCACATCAGGAAATGACAGTAAGTGAATTGAATGGCGACCGTCTGATACCCAGAGCTTTTGTGACGCTGAAACAATTTCATCGAAATATAACTGATGATATTAGCATGGTATTGCTAGATTTAATGGAAAGGGTAACAGTAGTAGCACTTACCAAAAGATGACACCTCCGGGAAAACTGCAAGCATATTAACTAATTTAACTTTCATGGGGCACTTCATATTATAAATATTATTTTTGGTCTAGCACAAAAAAAACAGCTAGCTGGAGCAAAAATTCTATAGAAAATGAGCTTTGATCGTTGAAAAGGGGAAAGTTTTAAATTGTTCCTTTAAAAAAGAGATTTTAACATTTATGATTTCCGTTACATCTAAACATTTAGTTATTTCTGCACAGACATGGAATAGATTCATCAACATAGATACCACTTCTCACAAGCTGACAACTGTTATGCTATTAGAAAAAAAAGTAATTACACAGACGGTAACACTGGAATGACCCAAGAAGTAGGCCTAAGATACATCTTAGGTGAATTTAGATAGGCGCAGTCAGTCTAGATCTGGAACCATTTGCTGCTATATCACCTAATATGAAGTAAAGTCCAAAATTTTGGCGGAGCATGTTAGGGGCATAGGGAAAGTGTGGTGTAGGTATGTTTTTTTAGTTGGACAATGTTTATGTATTTGAACTCAAGCTTGGATGTGGATATGGGTTGAAGACTAGGGTATAACTACTTGTTTTATAGGGTTCTTAATATTTTGCAAATTATTATAATTTTGAGCATCTCAAAGTGTTAGATGATTCTAAAGTTGTTATTGATTGGGTTATGAGAAAATCTTTGGAAGTAATGGCTTTAAAGTGGTAGAAGCAAAAGGTGAAATTTCTACAGGATTTTTTTGGGAGTTATCCTTCTCACATGTATTTAGGGAGTTCAATGCTGTGGTAAATGCTTTATCAAAGGAGCCTTTTTCAGTCTTGGTGAAGTTTCTTTCCTACAAAGAGATTCACAATGACTCGGTGGTTTCTAAAGACTTGTTAAAGATCCTGTAGAATTGTTAATGTTATGAGTGTTGACTTCTTTTTGTAAAGGGTTTTGTTTTATTGGATGGGGCTTTTATTTCTTGCTTTTTTTTGTGAGAGATGAAGGTTTTTTTAATAAGACACCTAAGTTGTTTATTTTGTGTTAATTTGGAAGGAGATAAAAATATGTTAATACTATATAGTAGTATAGATAACAACTCAATTTGTATATGTATATTTTGATTTTTAATGAATTAAGAAATATATGTTTTTTTAAATCCAATTTTTTTGAAAAAATGAAAAAAATGCACGAATGATATACATAGAATATATATATATATATATATAATATAACTTACACGTATATTTAAACAAAAAATGAAAACTATATACACTATATAATAATAAAGAGGCGTCAATTAGATTCAAACCAGAATGAAAAAAAGGGAGTTTCATTGAAAGACAATGGGAGGTCATTAAATCTTCCAGGAGTAAAAAACGGAGTTTCATTGAAAGGCAAAAATGGAAGTTCATTAAATCTTCATCTCAATGTTATTTTGAATTCCAAAGTGTCAATCCCAATACTTTTTCTTCTTTCACTTTATTAAATTAACGCTCCATACAACTCAATGTTATTTTGAATTCCAAGGTGTCAATCACAATACTTTTTCTTCTTTCACTTTATTAAATTAACGCTGCATACAACTCAATTCAATGTTATTTTAAATTTCAAGGTGTCAATCCCAAATTTTTTTTCTTCTTTCACTTTAATAAATTAAAGTTGCATATGGAATATCTCAAATTTGATCTAACTTTATGATGTAAGGTTCTACTTTTGCCAGAGTACTTTTTCTTCTTTCACTTTATTAAATTAACGCTGCATACAACTCAATTCAATGTTATTTTAAATTTCAAGGTGTCAATCCCAAAAAAAATTTCTTCTTTCACTTTAATAAATTAAAGTTGCATATGGAATATCTCAAATTTGATCTAACTTTATGATGTAAGGTTCTACTTTTGCCAGAGTTTGAACCTAGGCTATTAGTATGAGGATTCCTTGCCTTGCCATGCCTCTCACCGGATCACAGCTTAACAGACCATTTTATTTTTTGTTTTTTGACATCATTTTGGAAGAAGAGCTAAAGTTAAATTGCATAGAAAGTGGAAGGATTCCCTCTCACCAGATCGCAGCCTACAAGACCATTTTATTTTCTGTTTTTTGACATCATTTTGGAAGAGGACTAAAGTTAAATTGCATAAAAAGTGGAAATGTGCACTAATTTTGGAAATGGAGCATATGGGATATGTCAAGGGAAAAGTGTTGAATATATATAATAATATATTATTTTGTGATAAAATAATAAGTTTAAAAACGAATTAAAGGTTAATTATCTCCATTTTTCATAGATTAGAAAAAAATTTGCACTTCATGTAGGTCTCGCACCCCTTATGGACACTTGGGGTTTCCCAAAATTTTGGAAAGCGTTTCCAAGTGCAAGTCTCGGGTTCTGATATGTGAACAGTTTAGAAGTTTTGTGTAACAGAGGATTAAAGAGATTGCCTAGCATATGCTAAATGAACATCCTACAGTGTCAAACACTCCCAAAGTTAGATTCATATCAAGTGCAAGTCCAATAAAGTCTCTGTCCTTATCTACATAGATATAGAAGGCCAAGTTGCCCAATGAAACAAATTTAGACTTATTTCTGACATCATGACTGAAATGTCTTTTTGAAGAAGGAAATGCCTTGGAAGCTTCAGTAAATTGTCCACCCTGAGCTGGATGCACATCTTATGCATGGTGCGTTCTCCAGTAAGTGGAGAATGCTGGGCATTGTCAGACGTGTACAAGGGCAGGCTTCCTGATATGCTCCACAAACTCCCTTAGTAATTTCCTGAGATGGTACGGATATGTTTTAGATTCTTAGAAACATTTTTGAGAGTTTCCTATAGATTTTTGTACTGGAAACATTTACGGAACAGCAAACAAATGATAGACCCCGTGATTTGGTGATAGGGATCATCCGGTAATGGGGGTTTGTTGAAATCACTTAGATTATTTATAAAACTATGCGAGACAGAATCGCGAGCTTGGAGCATCATATAAACTGCTTTTAATGTATATGAAGAAAACAATGACGAGACGTGTTTGGTGAAATAATAAAAAGCAAAACAACAATCTTTGTCATGTCTGGTCATAGGAAACTAACAAAAGCATGAATTGGTTTTAAAAACGTATTGATATCTCAATCAGAATACCTATTGCTCGTCTCTTATTGTAAATGTACAAATTTTCAGTAGGATGTCAAGAGCGTAATGAAGCAGATAAACTTTTCTGGTCCAACTTTCCAAGGTATGCTTCAGAAAAACTTTATTGTAAATGTACAAATTTTCAGTATGTCAAGTTTTAGTAGGATGTCAAGAACGTAATGAAGCAGATAAACTTTTCTGGTCCAACTTTCCAAGGCATGCTTAAGAAAAACAATCAACAAGAAAAGTGTGATAGACAAGTGAGTTTGAGGGTGACTTACCAAAGGCTTGTCTAATCTCGAAAGTTGCTGAAGCGTCCTTGGATGGAAACATGAATAAAACTTCAGACGACTCTGAATCACTTGCAGAATCAATGCAAGTGAAAGGGTTTAGAGAAGTCTCCTCATGTGTTGGGGGCGATGATGGTAAGTTTTCTGTTTGAAGATAAGAGGCCCCATAGGAGGTGCAGATAGCAAACGCGTGCCATATGGTTGCTACAGAGACAGTTCCTTGGGCTCTATGTGTAATCTTTGCAGCTCCCAACAAGCAAAGCAAGAAACCAGCGAGCTGGACTGCAGAGCAAACCTGTTGAAATGACAACAATCAAAGCTTTACTTCCCAATCAGTGATAAACTACAGTTGTGATAGTCCCAGATGCAGAAAATTTCAATCCATGTTATTTTGGTTGTTGCTTTCTAAGGTGCTCTGTGTGATGACAACATAAAATAAATCATTTAGGATTTCATAACTTTAAATTTTCTATCCAATCCATCCTCAGGAAAGAGAACATGCAAGTAAAGAATGATTAAGACGCTTTCCATCTTTGCATCGTCTCAATCATTCATTCTTTAGTTGCATATTCTCTTTCCCGAGGATGGGTAAAAGTTTTACCTGAAACGATGGACCTACAAAATCTCAACAAAGCTATAATCCAAAAGCATTATGGACAACATAAAATAAATTAAGAATGGTTGTGAACAATGCTTCTGTGATATCTATATTTTTTGAACTTGATGAACAGGTCATTCCTAGCCAGTAGCCACCCTGGGGCAGTTAATAAATGGAACTGTATTGTCAGTGTCAGTTACGAAAAGAGTGCGGTTTCAATTTACTTCATGACTGTAGTTAAAGATATAATTAGGTAGATAACCGGTGTTTGAATGCAAGATATGTTTGAATTAGATGTCTCCTAATTAGGTTCTTCTGTAACCATCATCATCGATGGATATGGAGGTATCTTTTGCAAGCCACCCCATGTAAAATGTATTATTGGACTGAGAGAATCCAGGTGCACTCTATACTCTAGGGTGAAAACATTGTGTAAAATAAAGTAGCATAGATCCATGTTAACCTTGGATCTTTTAAGTAAACCTAGAGTTTTTTTAAATTTTAGTTAGTAGATCTGGTTTAAAAAGAATCTATGTTACCATTAAGTATTAAACAAACATTTAAGAAATATTAAGTATTAAACAGTCACATTTTTATCAACATTCAAGAAGAAACAGGGAATAGAAACTGACCACCAAGTCTCCAGCATTGAAGAATGTGGGCGGAAGAATGTATAACAACTATTCAGATATCTTAAACAGCTATCTACAGCAACATCACGATCCTCCCCAGTAGATACCGGATTGTGAAGGCTCAGAATATGTATGTCCCATTGTATCCAATACCACAAACTTGGTTTGGCTCAAAGTGTGGATGGAGACTGCCCTTAACAGCTTCCTTGGTAGTTGGGACAATATATCACCTTCTTTGTTTGCATCCTTGAAAGGCATAAAAAAAGAACTCTCCTTTCCCAAGGTATCCCTCACTTTTGAGGATCTACTCTTCATTGGCAAAGACGAGACAGGTGAATGAATAGTCCCTTCTATGGGGTGGTTACTCCCCATAACTGATGGAAAAATACTAGACGAGGAAGCAGAAGCATAAACTGACACTGAAAGAGGAGCGAGTGGCCCAGATAATGATGATGTTGCTGTGGAAGATGAGAGGGACATATATGACAGCTGTGAAAGCTGCTGTTGAGCATACCAATCATCTAAAGCAACTCTACTTTGACATATTTGACCATTCCTCCTTTTTTATGCAAACAACTTTGCTTCACACTCATGAAAAGCAGTATTTACACGGTTTCCTGCTCAAAAAGATCAAATATAAGAACTGCTTATTCACAATACAGCTATTCCCAACACTAAACTGACAAATGACATAAAACTCTAAAAGCAATCAGTAAAGTAGTATTGGTGTTGGCATTTAAGTGATGTAAATAGAAAAAGAGATATATGTAACTACTCGTAGGAATGAATATTCATAAATCCAAAGGTAAGCCAAAAATTGTAAAGAATATAAAGGAAATATCTACAGTAACTCTTTTAATTGAATCTTCATAGCAGTCTGGCAATTAGGCATCAGTTACATCATTCTAATTTTATAAAAAGATTTTGCATGGTTTGTTTGCCACAAATTGGATACAGCAAAGAATGTTGTGTGGAAATGCAGGGTTGCAGAGTTTTTTGAGCATGGGTTGATGTTAAGTACAATATCCTGTCTGCTACCACACTTTGTTGGAAAAGGGCCTTTTGGGGGTATAAATAGCTGATCCAGCAGGCAGGAAGGAGTGTTGGGCATTCTAAAACTGGCAGGCATCTGCTTCTGGAAAAATGGTGTATAACAAGCTTTCACAAGGCTGTTAATCCATGCCAGTTATGAAAACTAACAACTTCTTAAATCAAAGTTGGCTATGCAGATCTTAACAAAAATGGGCTGGGCATTTTTAGGAAAGACCTAGATTCCCTTCAGATCAGAGCCAAACCAAACATGCTTGCCCTCCTCGCTTGTGTACAAAAGGGGAGCCTGGGGATCCACAATTTCTAAGCATGCACTACACAAAGGTTTATTTTCTCATCCAGCTTCCATTTGGAGATTAAAAAGAACAGAGTATCACGAAAGAAGCATTACATACATCCAACAATCAAGATAAACTAATTTTAATGTTGGACAGTACAACAAAATGCAGATCCATTTCAACATCATAAAAAGGACAATTCCAGACAAACCAACTTCAATTCGTCTCCAGAGTGGAAATGAACTCAGGCAATTTTAAAATTTTGACAAAAATAGGAACAAATAAGCAGGTTCATTTGACATCCACAAAAAGAGAAATTTTAGACTTACCAACTTCAAATCCTCTTTATGTGGTTCCATTGCTGTGCACATTAGCAAAGGCCTCTGTTCCTTGGACCTGCACTGTACAGGCCACTTTCGCATTGGCGTAGTTGCATCTATTACCATCCACCCAATTGGCCACAGCGTTTGCAGATCCTTTACCACCAGATGCCAAAATCCCCTGCTGTAAGCCACCAAATGTTTCTCCATTACAATGGGTCCCAGCAGCATTTGACCATATTTCGCCATTGGTCTTTGAAACAATGCTTCCATTTACACTCCCTATCACTCCATTTCTGGGATGACCCTTGAAATCTGACCCTCTTTCACCATTACCCAGTCTCTTGACCAAACTGTTCTTCAGACGATCTACAGACGCTGGAACGCTAATCGCTCTTTCACAAACTTTGCTAAAGTATACACCTTTCGCAACATCGGCAAAGGCCATTTCACCTCCATTGCACGGGAAACTCGAAAGAGTTGTCTCATCCCGAAGGCTGCCCACTTTTTTCAGAACAATTTCCCCCTGCAATTCGTTGGCTTTGGTCTCGCCCTTGATGCTCTTTGGCATAATCTCCGAAGAACTCAACTGTGAATTGCTCTGATCCAAATCCCCAATTCTGCCCCCATTCATCTGCAATTCATCTCGGCTCCTTTCGCACGGGACACCCCTCTCATGAACACTTTTCTTCTGCTTTCCTTTAACCAGAGGTCGCAGGGGCCAAACCCTGATCCCATTCTCCTGCCCCAACAACATATGTTGAAGCGAAAGCTGAATTGTGTAAACAGGCCCATTACAATCAATGACACAACATTTAATCAAACTAATACATACCAGATTCCCAGGTTCAAAACCCTCCCCCTTCAATTTCGCAGTCCACTGCTTGTCCTTGAGCTTGGCTACCATGACCCATATTTTCCCTGCAGAAGCCGAGTACAGAGCCAATACATTTACCAAGGTTGGCTCAACAATGATCACTTAACCCCTTTCCTTATGCATTCAACAGTTTCATCTCCGACCAGAAAGTCCAAGCGAGCACTGTTGACCATGGTGTGTCGCATAAACCATATTTATCCCTCTATTGGTAGACCTGTGACCCGAGAGATGCTAGCTTCTGTGACTCAAATGTGAAGCCCTCTGACCACAGCGGATGACTGCTTGATTGTTTGGGTGAATAAAAAAATCATTCCAGTATAAAACCCTTGCCACCGCTAAAAGTAACTAGACTACCATACAGAGAAATGTTTCATTGCAGAGCTTTTTTCTAGCATGTCCTCTCATCGTAGCATTCCAAATAAACACATTTAGTTTCCAAATTCAATCAAAGACGAGGTGCATCTTCTAAATCACCAAAAATTAGCTACCCAGGAGGTCTACAAATTAAGGCGAGCCTTATCGAATAGACCGAGTTTTATTTAATGCTCGCCTTATAGTATGACACCCATCTCGCCCCCATCGCATATCATCCATCTAATATGCATGCCCTCATGGACTCAAGAGGACGGCATCCCCGCCTGGCATCCACCATGAGGAAACTCCACCATGATACTCCTCCGGTTCCATTGACGGAAAACTTACAGTCTAATCCACGAGCTCAGGCGACGGCATCCAACCATCACTTCACACGAACGCACACTAACACGGGCTGACAACATCACATGGCTAAGGCGAGCCACCGGATCTTGCCAGCGTTGTTCCTTGGATGCGCGCTGACAACATACTCAACTTCTCCCCAAACTTCTCCAGGTTAATTCTAATAACATGCAGTGGACGCAAAGAATAGAATTGGAAGAGGAGGACGAACCAGGAAGGGATCTGGCGGTGATATCGACGTAGTTTTATACAAAGTTAGTTTACCATAAATGAGATGGTGATATCGACGTAGTTTTATACAGAGTTAGTTTATCATAAATGAGATGGATGGAGTTAGCATTAGCGTTCTCCACCTTTACAACAACGAGACGCCCCATTCATGAGAATTGGATCTGTGTTTTGGCAAATTTAGCAGTTGTAAGAATCCAAGGGTATAACGCTAAAGGTTTAACACCTTAAATTATATTTGTTTGCTTAGTAGATATATGTTCGATATGTGGTTTGTTGGGCTAAAATTCTGCTTATTTTCTCTGGAAATCGACTTGTTGCTTATTTTCTCTGGAAATTGACTTGTTGTTTGTATGGCTAGATCTGTTTTTATTTATCTCCGGATGTCGATCGCTCTGGAAGTATACCTGAGAAGTTTATGTTTCCATACTTGGCAGCTCTACGTAGCTTTGACTTGAGAGATCTGTTTACATGAAGGTCTTCACCGAAGAACTGTGATCTGACATTGATATTGATCCCTTTAGAACAAGATTGTCACATACCCCAATTTTGCAAAAATAATGTAATTATTTTATTAATATTCCTGAGACATTATATTAAATTTAATGCTAAGTAGGAATTGATGACTCAGCAAAGTCACCAGAAATGGAATGTAAATTCTGAATAATTTATTATTAATAAATAAATTATGGAGACAACAGCATGGGAGAGCTGTTAAAAGAGGTTACTGGTCTAACTGGTGGGTGGAACTAGGTGGAAAGACAAAAGACAAGTGGCAACATCCTCAAACACTTCCTAAGTTGCAGGTGGCAACTTCCCTATATTTTGGGGTCATGATTCCCCAAGAAAGTGGAATCTGAGTAGGTGGCTCATTAATGACAGTTAACCCAACTAAAACCTAGGCAATCTTTTAAATAGTACTCAATGAACTGAGCTGGGGGTTCAGCATTGTTCTAGAGGGAGAATACATTCAGGTGAATGCTATTCAGGAGTCCCATGAGGAAGAGGGATAATACAGTAAGGAAGTGTTTTGAGTCAGGAAGCTGCAGTAACTTGGTTCCAGTGTAGCTGCTTTGGCTGAGGGAATTGTTGGCTGCACCTAGTTCCAGCCAGTTAGACCAGAGCAAGCTTGGGGGTCCTGAGAAGTGATGTTTGGGCACTCTCCAGGAATTGGTAGGGAGGAACAGCCTCCCATTGTTGTTATTGTCTACCATTGATACAGGTTCTACCACTTTATCTTGTTGTTTATTGAATAAATTTTAACGTAGAATGAGACTATCTCATCTGTGTATGAACAGGAATTATTTCAGAAAAGTCAGCATTTCTGTATTGTTATTAGACAGAATTTGCAGAACTAAAATGTCATAGAAATTTCCTATTTATCACTATAGATCGAGTTATTGTTTTATACAGAATATGTTTCGTTATTATTAAAGTAATAGATTATTATGGTGATTTTTACATTGGTTTATTTTCAATAGTTGAATAGATAAATATAGATTATTTATACAGTAAATATTCCTGTAAATACACTTGTTAAAAAAATTAAGAATAGGAACAGAATCATAGACAACTCAATAATCACAGTGAATCTTTTTCATAGATAGTTTAACAGGTATAAACCCTAGCTGAACAAGCATACCGGTCTGTATCTGTCTCATGATTTAGTTAAATTTATAAACAAAGATTGTGGCGAAAGATGTTTATTTCAAAACCTATCTCTATCGTTATTACAACCAAGAAATTAACAGCAAAGTTTTGACAGAGCTAATAATCATAGGGCAAAAAGAATTTCAAGACAAACATAAGGACTAGCTTGAAGCCGAGTCTTTACAAGTTAGAAATTTTAGTTTCTTTTGTCAAAACCTTTCCATAGTGTCAAGTATAGTTTCTGTTTATTATCGAGCTCATTCCTCATGTAATGCACAGCATCGTTAGGGTTCTATATTAACAATAGTTTAAACATCACTCACAGAGTTAACATTTGAACTCAATCATTGTTGGCATTTCAAAATCAAACCCTATTTCAGCTATTAACAATGAGATATTTACTACAGTATGTAAAACATTAAAATTTTTACATCAACTCGTTCCCAGCTACAAAGGAGATCAACAAAACTTAAACACTGTTCATATTTTATTTTTTTATATATATCTTTCAAACCAGGGAAGAAAAACCCCATCTTGACAGAGTCATTTTAACAACAAACTTTTACATCGTTACCATTTAAATACTTAAAAACAAAAACGCTGAGAAGTAATAATACGTATTCACTCATGGCCGTGTCATTTCTTTCACCAAATTAAGAATTACAGCCACGTAACCATATTTTTTTTTACAACTCACAGTATCGACAGGGTAATGCTCTTATCATCATAACAAATTGAAAATTTACAACTACATTGCATTCACATCAGTTCACATATACAGGAGGTAAACTTTTAATATATTATGTCATTTAAAAATATGGGTAGACACCCTTTCTACTGCAAATATAGGAAACAGTATTTTAAAAGCCTATTTCTTTAGAACCCGAATATCCACTCAAAACGAGTGATGGATTTTCGGTAATAAACTTAAAACAGCGACTGTATCTCTACCTACAGGACAGGCTCACGGCCTATTTCCCTACGAGGGTTTTCACTTTTAAAAACTTCGTTAACAAACCCTAATCATCAAACGCAAGCATGATAGCTCACAAACAACTGAAGCAGTATCACTCTAGTTACTACGCAGGGTTTAACCCTTGACAATGCAATTAAAGATACAGTAAATTTTAAACAGGCCGCCGTAAATCTTGGTGTCACTGCCAGACCGAAAACTAAACCCTACAGTGCAATCAACCCACAAGGAGGTTTTGCCATGGTAGAACCAGGCTTACCCGGAATTGCAACCGACCGCCGAAACCTGAGTTATCCACAATGTGAAGGGAGTCCGAGCCGAGCCTGTAACAAAAAAAACAAAGCATTATCAATAATCACATTCATGTATACAAAAATGACGAGTCCTAAAAACAACTAGTGGCGTACAGAAAGTCAAGGATAACCCATGAGCTTACCCAAGGATGATTGCAGGCATGAATAGTAGGTTGGCTATCGTGAACCCCTCTCACTTCACCAACGAATAAGGACTGAGTGAAAACGCAAGGCCACACCGTGACAACAGACTCCACTGATACAAAATACAAACCCTAGATGCTGGACTAGCTATCGTTACCTCAACAATGAAAACAACCGACTCTCAGACAAGGCTACGAACGAAATGAAGACTGAGGTAGCTTGCAAGCCGTAGCACCCTGTGATATTGGAAACCAGACCTGTAACTGAGTCCAAAGGAAAAACCCTAAGCACAAAACTACCCATAACCGACCTCAGATACTGATTCAAGACTTACAAACGAAACCACAAGCAAAGGAATGGTACAAGCCTAAAGAACTGTAACAACAACAACGCCATCATAGCTCAGATCTGGAGGGTTGCAGAAAAAGACCCGAGCCCGAAGGCGAAGAAAATGAGGAGGTAGGGTTAGGACCAGAGTCTTATATCATCCAGCACTTGGTCCTCGTGGATCCACGTAGTAGTTTAATATTTCAAAGCTGTGGGTCAAAAAACTACATAGTTCTTTCCAATTATTGTTAATCGATTTAAAAATCATAGCAATGATACCCAATCATAATGATAAACCATAGTTATAACTTGTCAACATATCCATGATAACATATGCCTCGAATTGATTTTGGAACGCCATAAAGTTGGTACCTACAATCAAGGTAATTGGTAATAATAATTCAATAATTAACGATCTCCATGATATTTAATATGTATAATTTAAAACCTTATGATAAGATTCTCATAATGAATAATTCAAATAATTAAACAGGAGTAAGAGAATTACTTGCATGTAATCATTAAGAGTGGACTTGGCATAGTTCCTAAGTCATCTTTTAAATAAGCAATACCGTAGATTAGCTTGAGTCTCTATTAATCTTTGTAGAATAAACCTTGACTCATTAACTCATGCAACATAGGCGTTGATCGAAACTAAGACTTATATTATCCTAGACATAGAGGGAGTGCATAACTATACAATGGATATTGTGAGTAGGTAAGTAATGTAAGTTGGAAATAGCATAAAACCGTGTTCCAATAACTACGTCTTAAGCCTAATCCTATAAGCGACAAGTGTACAATCAAAACCTATGAACCTACAAACTATCAAGATGAAGATAATCAGTATAACTTGCAAATTTTATCATATCATTGTCACTAAATTATTTGAAGACTGTGATTATCCTAGAGTGCAGATAATAAGCTAACTATACATTACAAATTTCTAGATAAGTACACAGAAATGACATATAAGCAAAAGGTGTTGATTTCCCATATCATTCCGTGACATTACCTAATGATAGATGAAAAATACTATTACGACACATTAATAAATATCAAAGAGCAGTAATCCATGGTGGATTTTAAAACAGTCTGATAAAGAACAAAATCTATCATATGCTCACGCATTTTGGTCAATTCTCAACAGTAAGAATGTATGAGTATGGTAGGAATGAAACTTCTACCTTTTACACTTGACCACCTGTCTCGCATGATTAAACTTGTACTGGACATTTTGGTACAATTAAATAAACTTTAATGCTTTAAAACAAATAATTGCAACGATCATATTCTACCTGTATACCTGTAGAAAAGGACGGATTATGCATTAGCTCGAAAGCTAAGTAAGCCAGTCAGCTATGGCAATTTTTCACCCCTTGAGGATTAGAGCTGTTGGGGCCAAGGTCGCAGCTATAGTAAAAGCTGCGAATTTTGGGAAAAAGCACGAGTATGGAAGGAAAGTGCTAATTTTGGGACAAGCACTAAGTTTTGGGTAAGAAGGAGACGGTGCGCAGTACGGTGCCAGATGGATGATCTCAGCGCAGATCACGGACCGGAAATTGCGGAGCTCGCGCGCACGTCATCGAAGAATGAAGGTGGCTCAGCTACCATAATAAATAAGGCGATGGAGTAGAGGGCTCAGCTACCCTCATTTAAAGGCTTAGTACAGAAGTTATGGTTGCTCGGATCAAGGAGGAGCAACGGACCAGAGCATTGAAGGCGAAGGACGATCGCCCATACCCACAATCTGCGCCGGAATTCACGGAGCCTGCAGGAAGCGGCGACGTGACTGCAAGCGGCGCCTACAGTACACCTAGCCATGTGCGTGGTTAGGGTTTTTGGGAATCACTGTTGGGAAAGGCCCACAGTTTTGTAAAGGTGTGACCGTCATGGCCACCTATATATATGAATCATTGTAATGGGTAGAGGTTCCTTCAGTTCCTTCCTTTTGGAGAGTTAGAGAGTTAGATGCTAGACTGTTAGAGAGCCAGTCTAAAGGATAGATCATGTGTTGATTATCCTTCACTGTATTTTCTACCCGGTGCGTAGAACTAGAGAGGAAATCGGATAGCCGAGGAGCTAATCCCTGAGTTGCCAGACAGTCTGAGTCGACGTCTGTGCCTTTGTAATCTCCATAGAGAGGAGACAAGATTGAGAGAAGGGCTCCCAGCTGTGTGCGTGGAGTTTCCTGTAAGATCTAAGGCTGCAGCTGTGTGCGCAGCATATTGTATAACTCTATCATTTTCTGGTTAATATAAAACTCCCGTGGATGTGGTTTTCCTCGAGGAGATGAGCGTCACATATATCTTCTTGTTATAATATTTGCATGAATGATAACTGTTTAAGATCATTACCTGTGTGAACATCTTTTGCATCATCTTTGTGACTGTTTAAGTGAGTCGGAAAGGTCTCTTGATAGCTATGAGTGTTAAGTACCAGGAAGTAGTAACGCGCTGTCGCTGCAGCGAGCGAGGAATACGTTACTGCGCCGGATGCGAAGGGCAAGGAAGTATTTAGCGCGTCAACGCCAGGAATAGTTGCCTTCTGCGCTAGAGAGGAGAAACCGCGCAGTAGGCCGGCCTAGGAAGGAATCCGCGCAGCTGCGCCGAGCGGCCTGCGGGAAGGTCCGACCGCCGATATTTGAGGAAGAAGAAGATATTCAGAACAATCTCCGCGTCACCACGGTTAAGGAAACCTGATTCCTTAACCCCCCCATAGCCACTTCGGGTGAGACCTCGAGCTGCTGCGCAGCTCGTTGCCGAAAGGGCCAGTGCGCCAAGGGGTTTTGTTGCTGCGCTTCATTAAAACCCGGGTCTGCCCAGAAAAGCAGTCAACAAATGGTTCCGTTGCCGCGCGAATGAGACTTGTTATTTTGGCGACGCGCGAGATTGAGGAGTCAACAAATGGTTCCGTTGCCGCGCGAATGAGACTTGTTATTTTGGCGACGCGCGAGATTGAGGAGTCAACAAATGGTTCCGTTGCCGCGCGAATGAGACTTGCTATTTTGGCGACGCGCGAGATTGAGGAGTCAACAAATGGTTCCGTTGCCGCGTGAGGGAGACCTCTTATTTCAGTGACGTGCGAGATTGACGCGCAACCTAGAGAAAGGAAGCAGCGAAACAAATGGTTCCGTTGCCTAGTGACCAACAAATGGTTCTGTTGTCTTATGACTTTTTGATCACATTACTTCCATGGCTTTGAACCCTGTTGATTGAGCCAACAAATGATTCCTTTGCCTTGCGACTTGTTGCTGTAAGACTTACTAGTCACGCGACATCTGAGACTGTTGCTGAAGACAACATAAGGTTCTGTTACACTGAGACTTGCTCAGCTAACAAATGTGTTACTGGCATCCTACAGCTAAAGAAATTGGAGATTGGTTTGATTTAAAGGCTAAAGAGTTTGCTGAACAAGAAAATAGAAGCCCTACGCTTCAAACAGAAGATTGGTTACAGAAGTATATTTATGCTGACCTTTACGAAATTTTCTTTGTTACGTTTGCATTGGAGTTACACGCTTGGATAGCCAAGTTAGCAGATTCTAGACCTACGCTGCATGTTGATCGACCCGTCACGTGGACGCCTGAGCTAGTCAGTATTGTGAAGCAGATAGACAATCCTGTGTCCCGCGCAGTAGACTTTTGGTTGAATAGTCTACTGGAAGGTTTCATTACCGAATTTGCAGTCGATACAAGAAAGAGTTTCAGTGAAGCTGAGAGGAGTTTCTTCCAAGTACACAGAGGTAAGTTCTTAAATTCTCTGAACTTATGGATTAAAATGCTTCTGTATGAAAAAGGAAAGCTATGTATTGCTTCTGATGAATAGCATAGACAAGTAATGTCCGTAGATTCTGATAGTGATCCTGAAGTTATTGGTTGCACTCGTAGTGGAAAACGATATAAAGTAGGCCTTGACCAATATCCTTTTGAGTCTAGCCCAGACAATAGCCAAGTCCCTAGAGCAAGCCATATAGAAAGACAAGGGAGTGCTCATATCCCTTATTACCCCTTTACACCGCAAAAACCAGACGGAGCTCAGTATAATCCTACAGTAACACCTTCTAGTAGCCCACACGCTACTTCTAGTACCTCTGTACCACCTTTGTTTAACCATCCCGGAGGCACTGCTACAGTACCTCCACCTCAAACCCGTGCAAGAAGGATGGGTGATGACATGAAGCTACCAACTTTTAGAGGAACAGGGATAGAGGACCCTGAGCAGCACTGGTTCTTATGTGAAGCCATTTGGACAATTAAGCAAATTAATGACGATGCTGTTAAACTGGTTCAGTTAGCAACCACACTAAGAGAAAGAGCCTTGACTTGGTTCATGAAATACTCAGCAGCACAGAATAGGACGCTTGCTGAGGTAAGAAATGCCATGATTAGAGAATTCAAGAAACCTAAATCAGAATCACAGTGTATAACAGAGCTCAAAGACATCAAACAGTTACCTACAGAATCAGTATGGGACTTTGACCAGAAGTTCAAAGCCTTGATAGATCAAGTAAGCTTCGAGTTTGCACCACAGCAACATAAAGAATGGTTTATTGCTGCACTGCTTCCACACATTAGACTTCCCCTTATGCAACAGAATCTCAATACTCAGGAACAAGCCCTAGAAATGGCTATGAAACTAGAAGCTTCGCCAATTGCAGGGACAAGCAACGATGTTGCGCATTTACAGAACCAATTAGCAAACTTAACCTTGCAAGTGCATGATATTAAGAAAGGCAAGGAGATTAAGGAAGAAATTTGGTGCACAAAATGTAAAGCCCAAGGTCATTCAAAGGACCATTGTCCCGTTTTCATAGACTATATTGCAACTGGAGCACCTAACCCTTTACCACAGGCACAAGGGCCTTGGTGTGAAATCTGCAGAACTAGAGGTCATAGACCACAAGAATGCCACTTACTTCAGAAATATGTACAAACTCCAAAGAATCTATATTGTAATTTCTGTAAATCAGTAGGTCATGATGAGAACAATTGTAGAGCATATGATCTTATGATAGAAAGAAAGCATGATGTCTATCGGGTACAAGCAGAGACACAAGGACCCACAGTAGGTCCACCTTATGACCAAACTCGGGACGCCCGAGCAGCAAATTACAGAGGACGCGGACGCACAACAAACTTTGGTCGCGGAAGAGGACAGATCACTTGTTATAATTGCGGAGAACAAGGTCATTTTGCTAGGGATTGCCAAAATCCTACAACCCTCTGCAGGTATTGTAAATCTTCTGACCATATCATTGAAGAATGCCCTCAGTTACAGGCTAAGATGCAAGCAAAGACACCACAGGTAAATCAGAATATTCAGTTGATTGGAGCAGAAAAAAGAGAACCGGACCCTACAGTTAATATAGTGACACGCAGTGGAGCAACCACTGGTGCGCAAGAGATGGGAACGGGGAAGCAAGCGACGCAATGGGTGCGCCGCGCTAACATTAAACCAGCCCCACTTAACCTGTAGAAGCAAAAAGAAGCATTTAAGCAAGCTCAAGAGTATTTCTCAGATCCGAGAGCTTCAAGTTCTGCCGCAATTCCGCAGAACAATATTAGATCGCAAGCGCTAAGACAAGACAACCTGGTGCAAGAACAGGCCACTACAGCTGGAAGGCATGATGATGATGATGATGAGGAGCATGCACTAGGCAGTGTCCATGCATTCCTGCGACAATGTTTAAAATTGTTGCGCAATGAAAAAGCAACTCTAGAACTTCAACACCTGTTGGATCGGTGCCAACACTCTGCTTCGACGAACACACCACAGCGTGCTGTTCACCAGATTAGGAGTCACATTAGAACTGGAAAAGAGATGAGGCTTACAGCGCAGATTGGAGCATTTGAAATGGACGAAGTCATGTTAGATTTGGGCTCAGAAGCCAATGTTCTCACTATGCAGACATGGGAACAGATGGGAAGCCCTCAGCTTACAAGATCCCCTATCCAGCTAAGACTCGCAAATCAGCAACGAGTCTCTCCATTGGGCAGATTACCCAATGTACCTATTGATATTGAAGGAGTAAGAAGCTCTGCAGATTTTGAAGTAATCAAAATTATGGATGATAGTAGACCATACCCAGCGCTGTTAGGAATAGACTGGGCATTTGATAATTTGGCTGTCATTAACTTGAAGAAAAGACAGATGACCTTTGAGGATGACCAGATCAGGGTCATCGCACCTCTTGATCCTATTCAAGGACCAAGATATATAGAACCCATTCGCGCAGAAGAGGAAGCGCGCCACATGGAAAGTTTGTACCAGATGACCACTAACCACAGTGACTATGTCAACCCCACAGCAGACGGCCATATCAGCTGGCGATGTGATAGCTCGTGCACATCAGATTCAGATGCAGGATTGGAAAACTGGCAGAATCGTCTACATGAGGTTTCTGCAAGACGTTGCGCCATGATGACTAAATCCATTCGATGGATTGGCACAGAATTAATTGATACTCCAACTTTTGATGGCTTAACTGAAGTAACTAAATTCATACAGGAATATGAACAAAAGCTTCCAGAACCGCAGCGCATACAGGCACTAGATATAGCATTGCGCGCTACACCCGCAAGATGGTGGATTGCGCACAAGGAGAATATTCATACATGGAAAGACTGTCGCAGATTGATACTGCGCAGATTTCAGGACACCACAGCCGAAGCGCTACGCAAATATGAAGGATAGAGTGACCCCAGGTCACACATTGAAGCATGTATTCAGCAATGGTCAGATATTCCGGAAGATGAGTGGGTTCACCAATTCATCCACACATTGGATACAATTCCAAGGAATTGGTATACTGAAATAGAATTGCGCAAAGGCACTCTTACTTGGGCTCTTATGATAGAAAGTTTTCAACTTACATTCAGCTTTGAGTCAGAGCATCCAAGTATTGATCAGGCTCTGAAGTGTATTAAAAAGAAGGTATTTGAACCAGGTCTAGTAACAGAATATTCCCAACCAGATTGGGCTGTCCAGATAGAACATGCCCTGGAATGCTATAACTTCACCGCTGAAGATGAGGAGGACGATCCTCGCAACATCAATATCCCAGAATCAGAAGGGACGCGCAATATTGAAGGTCCTGAGCTTGATATTCCTGCCATCACAGAACACGTCAAGCTCAAGAAAGTTAACATTGGCACAGAAGCTGACCCAAAGTTTGCTTCTATAGGAGATTATTGGGATGATGAAACTGTTGCGCATGTTTCATATTTATTACGTGACTACCAGGATATCTTTCCTACCAAGTTCACAGAAATGAAAGGCATCCTAGGAGACTTAGGAGTGATGCGCATACCTCTGAAACCAGATGCCAAGCCAGTAAAGCAGCGCCCATACAGGTTGAACCCGCGCTACAAGGAAAAAGTCAAAGAAGAAATTGATAAGATGCTTGCAGCAGGTATTATTGAGCCAGTAGAGGAAAGCGATTGGATTAGTCCTATGGTGGTCCAAGAAAAGAAAACGAAAGGTGAAATAAGAATTTGTGTCGACTTGCGCAAACTCAATGATGCATCAGCGCACGATCCATTTCCCACTCCTTTCACAGATGAAGTACTTGATAATGTTGGAGGACAAGAGGCTTACTCCTTCACTGATGGATTCTCGGGATATCATCAGATCAGAATCCATCCGGATGACCGCCACAAGACTACTTTTGCAACTGAATGGGGCTCATTCCAGTATACGGTAATGCCCTTTGGTCTTAAAAACGCACCTGCTATCTTCTCTAGAGTCGTTGTTGCTGTTTTTAAAGAATTTATCCACAAGTTTTTAGAAGTCTATTTTGATGACTGGACTGTATTTGGTTTACTAAAGAACCATATTGCGAATCTGCGCATGATGCTAGAAAAATGTAGACAGCATCAGATTTCCCTTAACTTGAAAAAATGTATATTTTGTGCGCCCTTTGGTATTTTGTTGGGACATATTGTATGCAGACAAGGACTCCTGATGGATCCTGCGAAGGTTGCCATCATTGCTAATTTACCTGCGCCCAACTCAGTTAAGCAATTGCGCACTACATTGGGACATACAGGATACTACAGAAAATTCATCAAAGGATATGCAAGGATCACAGCGCCTATGGAAAGATTGCTGAAGAAGGATTCGAAGTTCCAATGGACAGAAGAATGCCAACAGAGCTTGGACACACTTAAAGAAAAGATGATCACAGCGCCTATTCTAGTTTTCCCGGATTGGAGAAAACCTTTTCATGTTCATGTTGATGCTTCTTCCATAGCATTAGGAATCGTGCTTACACAGTCTGGAGAAGGAAGTATTGACCACCCAATTGCTTACTCCAGCAGAAAGCTATCTACAGCTGAGAAGAACTACACCACTACAGAACGGGAAGGACTAGCTATGGTGTATGCCCTACAGAAATTCAGACACTACCTGTTAGGAGCTCACTTTAAAATGTATACTGATCATTCTGCTTTGAAATATTTGGTCAATAAACCAGTTTTAGGAGGAAGAATTTGCAGATGGCTACTGCTCTTTCAAGAGTATGATTTTGAGGTTATTGTAAAGCCAGGCAGATTGAATGCAGGGCCTGACCATCTATCCAGAATAGAGTCAGGAGAGGAACCTACGAGTCTGGAGGACAATCTGCCTGACGCACAGTTGTTTTATATCCAAGCAGCAGACGAATATTATTCTGATATTCTTGAGTTTCTCACTACCGGACAAGCACCGGCTGAGCTTACAATCCAGCAGAAAAAGCAACTTGTTGTTAGAGCCGCAGATTTCACTTTGATAGCAGGCCAGCTTTATAAGTTGGGCCCTGACGAAATTTTGCGCAGATGTATCTTACCACATGAAAAGAGCTCTATCATCGGAGAAGCGCATTCAGGTACCGCAGGAGGCCATTTCGCAGGAAAGCCGACTGCGCAGAAGATATTAGCCGCAGGACTTTGGTGGCCGACATTGCACAAGGATACTAAGGAATTCTGTAAATGTTGCGATGTGTGCCAGCGCACAGGAAAACCCTCAAGGAGAGATGAAATGCCACTAAGACCCCAGATCACACTGCGTGCTTTTGATAAATGGGCCATTGACTTTGTAGGACCTATTAACCCACCAGGAAAAAGAACTGGCGCAAGATATATCATTACAGCTACTGAATACCTCACCAGATGGGCTGAGGCGAAGCCAGTTAAGAACTGTGACGCTGCTACTGCCGCGCAGTTCATTTTCGAGAACATTATCACTAGGTTTGGATGCCCAGTGATCCTCATGAGTGATCAAGGTACACATTTCCTCAATGAGACTATAGAGGCCCTTACTGAAGAATTTCAAATTAATCACCATAAGAGTACACCCTACCATCCTCAAGCTAATGGTACGGTGGAAGCATTCAATAAGATTCTTGAGAATGCCCTGACAAAAATCTGTAATCAACAAAGAGATGATTGGGACCTTAGAGTCACAGCTGTATTATGGGCTTACAGAACCACTTGCAAGAAATTAACAGGTCACACACCTTTCAGCTTGGTGTATGGACAAGAAGCAGTTATGCCCATGGAATACATTGTTCCCAGTCTCCGAATTGCGCAAATTACAGAAATGGCAGATCCTGACACTATGAATGAAAGACTTTCGCAACTGCTTTCCTTAGAAGAAGACAGACTTTTGGCCGGATTTCATCAACAGGTACAGAAGGCAAGACAGAAAGCTTGGCATGACAGGCACATTAAGCATAAGCACTTTGAAGAAGGAGACTTGGTACTCCTTTATGATAGTAAATTCATCAAGTTTCCAGGCAAGTTTCGTGTGCATTGGTTAGGTCCTTTTCAGATAATAAAAATAACAGACGGAGGCGCAGTTCAGCTTGCAAAGCTGAATGGAGAACTACTACCTACAATGATAAACGGGAGTCGGCTTAAGCTTTATTGCGACGGCCACTCCGCCCTGTCGACATAATATATTACTCAAGAATGCAGATGCCCAGTGTAGTTGAAAGAGACATCGCATTCAGTCTACACGGAAGCTGCGACACACCCTCAGTTTCCAGCTTCCTGCGCAGTTCCTTGAAATATCCGCGCATCCTGAATAAAAATTGCTTGAAGAGAGCTTATCGGTGCGCTCTGGTGAAGTTTTGTTTTTGGACCATGGAACTATCGCTCCTGCGGAGTTCCCTTTTTGTTGCCGCTTGAAAAATTTTTTTTGTCATGGACCCATAGAGGCACAGTTTCCTAAGTTGAAATGACCCGCCGGAAATTTTGAATTACAGCAGTTATGTAGCCGCGTTTGAATAAATGAAGGATAAGGCCGCTATTTAAGTCTAGCCGTTCCGACGGATTCGGCTTAATCTCCGAAAGATTTGCATTTAACTCAGGCGCCGAAAGCATTAGCTTCTCCCGGAAGGCTGTCAGAACCCGTCAATCACACTAAATGCACCGCTACGGCAAGGAGGATAGCGTGTTGTCAACTCATCTGTAGCCGCCTATAGCTACGTTACCCCACTTGGTCGCATTTACTATCCCCGCTGGCTATAAATACCTCACACTTGTATCAATTTCGGGTTACTGTCTCGAGTTGCATAGTTGTGTTTGAAGACCCAAAGTATTGTTTTCAGAGCCGAGTGTGCAGAGTATTTCCCCTTGTTTTCAGCGTCTATACCCTACGCAGTTCCGCCATTTGCTGTCCAGAGTTTTGTTATTTACATTGGTTCACAACGGAGAACTTATCAACTGAAGAAGTTGTTCGTCAATTTCTGCGCCGAGGCTTAGATTTCGGCATGGCCACTCCGGTGACGGCTTCGACCTACGTACACCCCGGTGCTACTGATCCCAGAACATCTCCAGGCACAAGAGCATCTCAGCAGCAGCCGGAGGAACCTGTTCCAGAGCCGCTTGCGTCTATGGTGAACTATATTCCGTCGCGTCCAGATGATGCGCCGGATGTACAGATTCCGAAGAATGCAAAGTATCCAATTCCGCTACCGCCACTACCGGCTAGTGTGCGGGTAGAAGGCCAACTATTGGGAAACATTCCATTGGTTAAATTCTCTGATTTTAACCTTGGAGACTATAAGACATATCCTCAGTTCCAGTTGGACCGATATCTGGATATCGTCCATAATCCCACCAGGCAGGTTGACGAGTTTATCCCGAAGGGATTTGCAGCAAATCTTGAGCGCCCTGGACTCTTGAATTTGTTGAAGCTACCGCACTTTGGGCGTAGCAATGAAGTGAACGCAGTCGTTAAAACACTGCTATCCTGCGTTCATGGAGGTTACCTTTGGCTCGGGAGGCCAATTGATCTAAATGTTGATTTGATACACCGCATCACCGGTCTATCTAAGGTTGGTAAGGATCCCAATATCCATTTTGTGGGAAAGGAGAAGGACCGAAAATTGGCTGCAAAGCTGGTCCAGAAATACAACTTGACAAGAGGAGGTCGGGCTTATGACCTCACGACAGTAGAAGATGAGGCACTTCGCTTCACAAGAAGTCTGCTTGCAGGCAGACTTCTCACAAAGTGCCGACCGAAAGAAGTTCCTGGAGCTGTTGTCGAGCTCGCTATCGCAGCTGCGGAGGGAGAACAGTACAACTGGTCTCTCTTCCTACTGAATTCTTTTTTGGCTGATTGCCTGAATGTGCAGGACAATGCAGGCCAATCATTCCATTTTTCGTGGCTTCTAATTTTATGCGCTCTCGTCGGGTGGAAGGAGCCCCCGAATACTCAGTTCCTTCCACGCCGCGCAGGAGAGGTTGCCGGCATGCGCTACATCAACCTCTGGGATTCCCCTAATCCCGCGAAGCGCAAGATGAATCGCGCTGTCTTTTGTGAGTACTACTATCTCCTCCGAGATACCATACAAGATATGCCAAGGCTGAGCGGGGAGACAGCCACATTGTATGAAGGAAAGTTGGCTTTTACTGCCGACATCCATCAACTCTACCTTCGGCCTTGCGACATTCCAGGTGACTGGGCACTAGGTCTTTACAGGATGACCACAGAAGATGTCGAAGAAACCATTAAGTCGTGGTCGGACGAATGGAGAGCAGCAGCTGACATCGCACCTGCGATGCCACCCGCCGCTGCGCAAGAAAAGGATAAGGGCAAGGAAGCCCCTGAGCAAAGAAGCGATGAAGGCTCAACAGAACCAGCCACAAAGAAGCAGAAAGTGTCGCATCCCACTGAGGCCATTCCCTCGGAGGTCGACAAATACTTGAAAGAGCAATTTCGTGAGATGAGGAACATGCATGCTCACATCCGAAGTGCTCTAGACTTACAATTTGTAGAACTGAAAGGTCTCGCAGGAAGGATTGCGCAGACCCATGCGCCAGCATCTACTTCGCAGGCGCCACAAGAAATTCCAACTGATGAGCGAGTTGAAGAACTCACAGAAAGGCACACTGTCGTACATATTCCGCCTACCAGCATGACACTTCCAGATCCTCTAGCTGAACTACAGGTAAGCACAGTTGGACCTGTAGAAATAAATTTGTCTATGATTCCTATAGAAACCCTACAGCTTGTACAGGAGAAAGTTTCTCTTGAGTTGAGAGCTAGAGAGCTCTCTACTTTCCAGGCAAACCAACGACTGCAATCGCAGGAGATAGAGCTGAAGGAAAGTCATAAGAATATCTCTGCGAAGCTTGCACTCTATGAGGCGCAAGACACCGGCATCAGAAACGCAATAGAAGAGATTGCCCAGGGATTGCCGGCTTGCGAGATTCAACCAGGCCTCCCTCTGGTTGCAAAAGTTCAAATTATTGGAGGAAGGGTGAAAACCCTGGAGCAAGAAAAAGTTGCTATGGCTGAGGACCATAGAACCCAAATTGCTGAGCTAGAAGCTCGCGTTGCTGCGCATCTTACGGATGATGCGCAGGTACAATTTGAAGCATTGAGCAGAGCTTCCACACGAATGAAAGATCGAGTACAGGAAGCCAAGAACCTGATGGACCAGGCTATGGAAGCATGGTCAGAGCTTGTGAACCTCCCTTTTAAAGTGGGACTATCAGAACAGGTGCAAGCTGCAGAACAGTCTCTCACTGTTCTGAATGAAGAAGCTAAGTCCTTAACAGGCTTGCCAAAGATGAAGAAAATGGGCGAAGTGCGCAAAATGCAGCAGCAACTGCACAAGCTCAGAACTGAAGATGAGAAGCTCACCAACAGCATTCAGCCATTCATGGATGAGTATGCTGAAATCGTTGGCCAGGTTGAGACAAAAATCAAAGAGATTACCGAGTCTCAGGAGATCATTGATACACTCACTAAAGACGAAGCGACCGCAGAAACAGTGCAAACAGCTGATGAGTGTATCGAGGAATTGGACTCCGCTATTGCGAAGTGGCAGAAAACATTCGCGGAGATTCAAGCAAAAGCAGATGCGCAAATCAAACAACCACGCGCTAGTGCGAGTGGCTTGAGGGCGAGCCACAAGTGAGTGTTGGGGGCCTGTTGGGGCCAAGGTCGCAGCTATAGTAAAAGCTGCGAATTTTGGGAAAAAGCACGAGTATGGAAGGAAAGTGCTAATTTTGGGACAAGCACTAAGTTTTGGGTAAGAAGGAGACGGTGCGCAGTACGGTGCCAGATGGATGATCTCAGCGCAGATCACGGACCGGAAATTGCGGAGCTCGCGCGCACGTCATCGAAGAATGAAGGTGGCTCAGCTACCATAATAAATAAGGTGATGGAGTAGAGGGCTCAGCTACCCTCATTTAAAGGCTTAGTACAGAAGTTATGGTTGCTCGGATCAAGGAGGAGCAACGGACCAGAGCATTGAAGGCGAAGGACGATCGCCCATACCCACAATCTGCGCCGGAATTCACGGAGCCTGCAGGAAGCGGCGACGTGACTGCAAGCGGCGCCTACAGTACACCTAGCCATGTGCGTGGTTAGGGTTTTTGGGAATCACTGTTGGGAAAGGCCCACAGTTTTGTAAAGGTGTGACCGTCATGGCCACCTATATATATGAATCATTGTAATGGGTAGTGGTTCCTTCAGTTACTTCCTTTTGGAGAGTTAGAGAGTTAGATGCTAGAATGTTAGAGAGCCAGTCTAAAGGATAGATCATGTGTTGATTATCCTTCACTGTATTTTCTACCCGGTGCGTAGAACTAGAGAGGAAATCGGATAGCCGAGGAGCTAATCCCTGAGTTGCCAGACAGTCTGAGTCGACGTCTGTGCCTTTGTAATCTCCATAGAGAGGAGACAAGATTGAGAGAAGGGCTCCCAGCTGTGTGCGTGGAGTTTCCTGTAAGATCTAAGGCTGCAGCTGTGTGCGCAGCATATTGTATAACTCTATCATTTTCTGGTTAATATAAAACTCCCGTGGATGTGGTTTTCCTCGAGGAGATGAGCGTCACATATATCTTCTTGTTATAATATTTGCATGAATGATAACTGTTTAAGATCATTACCTATGTGAACATCTTTTGCATCATCTTTGTGACTGTTTAAGTGAGTCGGAAAGGTCTCTTGATAGCTATGAGTGTTAAGTACCAGGAAGTAGTAACGCGCTGTCGCTGCAGCGAGCGAGGAATACGTTACTGCGCCGGATGCGAAGGGCAAGGAAGTATTTAGCGCGTCAACGCCAGGAATAGTTGCCTTCTGCACTAGAGAGGAGAAACCGCGCAGTAGGCTGGCCTAGGAAGGAATCCGCGCAGCTGCGCCGAGCGGCCTGCGGGAAGGTCCGACCGCCGATATTTGAGGAAGAAGAAGATATTCAGAACAATCTCCGCGTCACCACGGTTAAGGAAACCTGATTCCTTAACCCCCCCCATAGCCACTTCGGGTGAGACCTCGAGCTGCTGCGCAGCTCGTTGCCGAAAGGGCCAGTGCGCCAAGGGGTTTTGTTGCTGCGCTTCATTAAAACCCGGGTCTGCCCAGAAAAGCAGTCAACAAGAGCACAGAAGACAATCATTAACTGCAATTAAAGACTCACATTAAAATATAAGTACGATAACGGATCATTTAGACAAAATTATGATTTCTTAAATAAAACAAACAGATCAAGGAAGGCGATTAATAACATTTATTGCTATCTTAAAAAAAATTTAAATTTTTCGGAAATTTAGGGTTTTGACATGTGGTATCAGAGCCAGGTTCAGACACTAGGCTTGGATGTGACTCCACTAGCTTCCGCAAAACAGTGACCATAAAAGAAAATTTAAATATATATATAAAGTACTAACTTATATTTCTGTTTCATGACACAGAGCAGAAAATTTCCTTTTCTGAATTTTACAGGCAGGTATGGAAAAACTAGAAGAATATGCTGAACAGGAATCTCCAAACACTGTGACAAGACAGATGTCAAGAGAACCTGAGACAGAGGAGGTAATTGCTCACACCACTGAGCTGATGCAGACCATAAAAGGTTTAAGACAGAGATAGAAACAGTCAAGAAAGATAATGAAAGGATTCTGAAAACACAAGAGCAGCTAAATCAATTATTATTAGAAAAATTTTATACAGAAGGAAGGAGCAAACGAGCTGGATCAGAAGAAGTTAGTCATCAAAGAGGGTCTAAAAGGACGAAACCAGCTAAATCTGACAGCAGTTCATCATCTGAAGAAAGAAAGAAACAATACAGTTATCGCACTAGTAGTGACAGCAGTGAAGCTGAGCTGCACAACAGAAGGAAAAAGTACAGACCTTATGAAGAGATTTCCGGGGAGTTTAAGAAAATAAAACCCCCAACTTTCAATGGAGAATCTGAGACAGGAGAAGAGGCAGAATCCTAGGTATCCGGGATGAGAAAATATTTTCAGATCTACAATTACTCAAATCAGCTGAAGGCACGAATGGCCATCTACAACCTTTCGGGAAAGGCGGACATATGGTGGCAAGATCTGAAAAGGGTCAAGGGGATTAAAGAAAAAGAAGTTAATTGGAGTACCTTTAAAAAATATTTCAAGAAGAAATTTCTGTCTGAACAGTACTATGAAGAGAGGGCCAAGGAATTTTATGAACTGAAGCTAGGTTCTATGACGATGAAGGACTTAAACAGTAAGTTCTTAAGTCTGTTGCGGTATGTGCCGTATTTTGTTGAAGAAAAACCAAAGATACATCGGTTTCTTAGCTGTCTGCCATATCATATCAAGGACAGAATTGAATATGACAACCCCAAAACACTGGAAGAAGCTATGCGAAAAGCTAATTTCTGTTATGAACAGAATAAAAAGAAAGAGGGGATAGCCAGCTGGAAAGCCAAAAAGAACAGCAATCAGATCGAGTACAAGAAAAAGGAGTTTGCCTCCCATAAAAATTTCAAGAATAGCAAAAACGGAAACCACTTTAATGGTAAAAGCTTCCAGGGAACCAAAAATGGAGCTGCCAGTCATTCCAACAATTTCAAAAGCAGCAAGGAGGCTCCTAACAATCATGGAAATTACACCAAAAATTTTGAGCGAAAGGAACCTGTTAAGTGCTGGGAGTGTAATGGCCCACATTATGCTTTAGTTTGCCCAAATAGAAAGAAACAAATCAGCAATATTCATACTGTTCAAGATGAAATGACTGTTGGAGACTTTGCAGGGACTATGCCCCGAATCAATGCAGCATTGGAAAACCGCCAAGCTGACTATCAAACTTCCATGGTGGAAGTAGGAGGTATGATTAACAAAACCCCTGTAACTATTTTAATAGATCCGGGTGCTAGTCTTAGTTATATTTCACCCCAGCTAGTAGAAAAATGTAACTTGACTGTTGAAAGATTTGATAATTCTTGGTCTGTACAACTAGCTACTGGGGCAAAAAGGAAAGTAAACTGTTATGTTAAGGAGTGTATTTTAGATATGAATGATTTTAAGACTACAGTTAAATTAAATGTCTTGCCACTCGGCTCTTATGACATACTTATCGGAATGGACTGGTTGGAACAGCATAGAGTAGTTTTAAACTGTTTTGACAAAACTTTTAGATGTGTAAACAGTAATGGACAGCCTGTAACTGTCAGGGGTATTCCTAGGAAAACAGTAGTTAGGCAGATTTATGCTTTACAACTTAAGAAGGCAGTCAGAAAAGGGTGCAAGACCTATGCTGTAACTATTACAGATGATATAGATAAGTTTGAAAGCAGCAAGAAAACAGTAGAGAACATCCCTGTAGTCAATGAATTTATTGATGTTTTTCCTGAGGAAATCCCAGAATTACCTCCCAAGAGGGAGTTAGACTTTACAATTGAGCTGGTACCAGGTGCTGTTCCCAGTTCAAAAGCCCCGTATCGTATGAATATTTTGGAGCTTAACGAATTGAAAACTCAGTTAAAGGAGTTAATAGACAAGAATTACATTCGACCCAGTGTATCCCCTTGGGGAGCACCAGTAATTTTTGTTAAAAAGAAGGACGGAACTATGCGACTTTGCATAGATTACCGTCAGCTGAACAAGATGACGATTAAAAATAGGTATCTGTTACCTCGTATAGATGATCTGTTTGATCAGTTACGTGGAGCTACGGTGTTCTCTAAGATAGATCTGAGATCGGGTTATCATCAGGTGAGGATTAAAGAGGAAGACATTTTCAAAACAGCTTTTAGAACAAGGTACGGACATTACGAATTTGTCGTAATGCCATTTGGGCTTACTAATGCCCCAGCTGTCTTTATGTGCTTAATGAACAACATAATGCATAAGTACTTAGATAAATTTGTTATCATATTCATCGATGACATTTTAGTTTATTCTAAGAATGAGGAGGAGCATAAAGAACACTTACGTATAGTCTTACAAGAACTAAGAGAGCAGCAGCTCTTTGCGAAATTCAGTAAGTGTGACTTCTTTAAAGACGAAATCCAGTACTTAGGACATGTAGTCACCAAGGAAGGGATTTCAGTTGATCCTGAAAAGATTCGGGCAATTGAAGAATGGCCGGTACCAAAAGATGTAACAGATGTTCGATCCTTCATGGGAATTACTGGTTACTATCGAAGATTTATTGAAGGCTTTTCAAAAATAGCCAACCCAATCACTTCCTTGCAAAAGAAAGGCAAGAAGTTTGATTGGAACGTAAAGTGTGAAGAAAGCTTTAAGAAACTTAAAACTTTATTGACAACTGCGCCTATTCTCAGAATAGCGGATCCAAATAAAGATTTCGTGGTTTGCACTGACGCTTGTAATGATGGTTTAGGCGGAGTGTTGACTCAAGAGGGACATGTCATTGCTTATGAATCTAGGAAGCTGAAAATTCATGAAAAGAATTATGCCACTTATGACTTAGAACTAGCTGTTGTTATCCATGCTTTAAAGATGTGGCGACACCAATTGATAGGCAGAAAATTCACTTTATTGACTGATAATAAGGGTCTGAAATACCTTTTAGATCAGCCTAATTTAAACGCAAGACAAGCCAGGTGGTTGGCATTCTTAAGTGAATACGATTTTGAAATTCAACACATAAAAGGAAAAGAAAATAAGGTGGCTGATGCCTTGAGCAGAAATGCAAAGCTGAATTTCGTATCAGCTAGCAGCACTTACACCTCTGATTTAAATGAACAGTTGGCTGAAGGGATAAAATCAGATGAAAATTATCAGTATTTACAAGCTGCAGCCAAAGAACAACCTACAGAAAGTGTGATAAAGGGATATAGTTTAAATAAAGACAAATTTTTATTGTTCAAAGACAGGCTGTATGTTCCAAATGCACCTAAAGTTAAACTGTTAATTCTGGACGAAGTTCATAAAACCCCTTACTCAGGGCATCCAGGCTACCAAAAGACTGTCACCATGTTGAGAAAAGAATATTTTTGGCCTAATATGAAATCTGAAACAGCTGAGTATATAGCTAGATGTTTGGACTGCCAACAAGTGAAAACAGAACACCAACATCCAGCTGGGTTGCTGCAACCTTTACCTATTCCTAACTGGAAGTGGGAGATAATTAGTTTAGATTTCATTACGGGATTACCCAAAAATCAACATCAGAATGATTCAATTATGGTAGTGGTAGATAAATTAAGTAAATCAGCACACTTTATTCCTGTTAAAACCACATACAAGGCTGCAAACATAGCAGATATCTTTCTAAAACAGATTTTTCGGTTACACGGTATTCCAAAAATTATTATATCAGACAGGGATCCTAAATTCACAGGGAATTTTTGGAGATCTTTGTTTAAAGGATTAAACACAACTCTGAATTTCAACACCTCTTTCCATCCACAGACGGACGGACAAACTGAAAGAGTTAATCAGGTATTAGAAGATCTGTTAAGGATGTATGTTAAAGATCAACCAGGTAAGTGGGAGGATTATTTACACTTAGCAGAATTTGCATACAATAACAGCTATCAATAATCAGCTAAGTTTAGTCCTTTTGAAATTCTGTATGGACGAAAATGTAACACTCCTATCTCTTGGAGTAATCCAGTAGATAGATTAGTGTTAGGACCTGATTTATTGAAAGAAATGGAACAGATTGTGAAACAAGTGCAGAAAAATTTGAAGATTGCCCAGGATCGGCAAAAGAGTCAAGCAGATTTGAAAAGAACTACTAAAGAGTTCCAGGTAGGTGAACATGTGTTCATCAAGGTAAGGCCAAAGAAGAGCTCCCTAAGACTAGGAAGCTGTGCAAAATTAGCGCCACGTTGATGTGGTCCATTTGAAATTTTATCTAGGATTGGTCAAGTTGCGTATCAGCTAGCATTACCACCAAATTTAAAAGTACACAATGTTTTTCATATCTCTGTTCTGAAAAAGTATGTTCATGATGCTACTCATGTTATTGACTGGAACATTGTACAGGTAGAACCAGAAGGGGAAGTTCTGGTGGAACCGGATTGTATCCTCGGGAGGAGGGAAATTACTCTGCGGAACCGCATAATTGGACAGCTGAAGGTGCAATGGAAGCACCTTAGTCCTGAAGAAGCTACCTGGGAACTGGAAAGTAAGATGCGGGAAGCATACCCACATCTATTCCAGCAGGTGGTTGAAGATGAAGAATAAGTAACATCGAGGACGATGTTACATTTTAAGGGGGTGTGTATGTCACATACCCCAATTTTGCAAAAATAATGTAATTATTTTATTAATATTCCTGAGACATTATGTTAAATTTAATGCTAAGTAGGAATGGATGACTCAGCAAAGTCACCAGAAATGGAATGTAAATTCTGAATAATTTATTATTAGTAAATAAATTATGGAGACAACGGCATGGGAGAGCTGTTAAAAGAGGTTACTGGTCTAACTGGTCGGTGGAACTAGGTGGAAAGACAAAAGACAAGTGGCAACATCCTCAAACACTTCCTAAGTTGCAGGTGGCAACTTCCCTATATTTTGGGGTCATGATTCCCCAAGAAAGTGGAATCTGAGCAGGTGGCTCATTAATGACAGTTAACCCAACTAAGACCTAGGCAATCTTTTAAATAGTACTCAATGAACTGAGCTGGGGGTTCAGCATTGTTCTAGAGGGAGAATACATTCAGGTGAATGCTATTCAGGAGTCCCATTAAGGAAGAGGGATAGTACAGTAAGGAAGTGTTTTGAGTCAGGAAGCTGCAGTAACTTGGCTCCAGTGTAGCTGCTTTGGCTGATGGAATTGTTGGCTGCACCTAGTTCCAGCCAGTTAGACCAGAGCAAGCTCGGGGGTCCTGAGAAGTGCTGTTTGGGCACTCTCCAGGAATTGGTAGGGAGGAACAGCCTCCCATTGCTGTTATTGTCTACCATTGATACAGGTTCTGCCACTTTATCCTGCTGTTTATTGAATAAATTTTAACGTAGAATGAGACTATCTCATCTGTGTATGAACAGGAATTATTTCAGAAAAGTCAGCATTTCTGTATTGTTATTAGACAGAATTTGCAGAACTAAAATGTCTTAGAAATTTCCTATTTATCACTATAGATCGAGTTATTGTTTTATACAGAATATGTGTCGTTATTATTAAAGTAATAGATTATTATGGTGATTTTTACATTGGTTTATTTTCAATAGTTGAATAGATAAATATAGATTATTTATACAGTAAATATTCCTGTAAATACACTTGTTAAAAAAATTAAGAATAGGAACAGAATCATAGACAACTCAATAATCACAGTGAATCTTTTTCATAGATAGTTTAACAGGTATAAACCCTAGCTGAACAAGCATACCGGTCTGTATCTGTCTCATGATTTAGTTAAATTTATAAACAAAGATTGTGGCGAAAGATGTTTATTTCAAAACCTATCTCTATCGTTATTACAACCAAGAAATTAACAGCAAAGTTTTGACAGAGCTAATAATCACAGGGCAAAAAGAATTTCAAGACAAACATAAGGACTGGCTTGAAGCCGAGTCTTTACAAGTTAGAAATTTTAGTTTCTTTTGTCAAAACCTTTCCATAGTGTCAAGTATAGTTTCTGCTCATTATCGAGCTCATTCCTCATGTAATGCACAGCATCGTTAGGGTTCTATATTAACAATAGTTTAAACATCACTCACAGAGTTAACATTTGAACTCAATCCTTGTTGGTATTTCAAAATCAAACCCTATTTCAGCTATTAACAATGAGATATTTACTACAGTATGTAAAACATTAAAATTTTTACATCAACTCGTTCCCAGCTACAAAGGAGATCAACAGAACTTAAACACTGTTCATATTTTTTTTTTTTTTATATCTTTCAAACCAGGGAAGAAAAACCCCATCTTGACAGAGTCATTTTAACAACAAACTTTTACATCGTTACCATTTAAATACTTAAAAACAAAAACGCTGAGAAGTAATAATACGTATTCACTCATGGCCGTGTCATTTCTTTCACCAAATCAAGAATTACAGCCACGTAACCATATTTTTTTTTACAACTCACAGTATCGACAGGGTAATGCTCTTATCATCATAACAAATTGAAAATTTACAACTACATTGCATTCACATCAGTTCACATATACAGGAGGTAAACTTTTAATATATTATGTCATTTAAAAATCTGGGTAGACACCCTTTCTACTGCAAATATAGGAAACAGTATTTTAAAAGCCTATTTCTTTAGAACCCGAATATCCACTCAAAACGAGTGATGGATTTTCGGTAATAAACTTAAAACAACGACTGTATCTCTACCTACAGGACAGGCTCACGGCCTATTTCCCTTCGAGGGTTTTCACTTTTAAAAACTTCGTTAACAAACCCTAATCATCAAACGCAAGCATGATACCTCACAAACAACTGAAGCAGTATCACTCTAGTTACTACGCAGGGTTTAACCCTTGACAATGCAATTAAAGATACAGTAAATTTTAAACAGGCCGCCGTAAATCTTGGTGTCACTGCCAGACCGAAAACTAAACCCTACAGTGCAATCAACCCACAAGGAGGTTTTGCCATGGTAGAACCAGGCTTACCCGGAATTGCAACCGACCGCCGAAACCTGAGTTATCCACAATGTGAAGGGAGTCCGAGCCGAGCCTGTAACAAAAAAAACAAAGCATTATCAATAATCACATTCATGTATACAAAAATGACGAGTCCTAAAAACAACTAGTGGCGTACAGAAAGTCAAGGATAACCCATGAGCTTACCCAAGGATGATTGCAGGCATGAACAGTAGGTTGGCTATCGTGAACCCCTCTCACTTCACCAACGAATAAGGACTGAGTGAAAATGCAAAGCCACACCGTGACAACAGACTCCACTGATACAAAATACAAACCCTAGATGCTGGACTAGCTATCGTTACCTCAACAATGAAAACAACCGACTCTCAGACAAGGCTACGAACGAAATGAAGACTGAGGTAGCTTGCAAGCCGTAGCACCCTGTGATATTGGAAACCAGACCTGTAACTGAGTCCAAAGGAAAAACCCTAAGCACAAAACTACCCATAACCGACCTCAGATACTGATTCAAGACTTACAAACGAAACCATAAGCAAAGGAATGGTACAAGCCTAAAGAACTGTAACAACAACAACGCCATCATAGCTCAGATCTGGAGGGTTGCAGAAAAAGACCCGAGCCCGAAGGCGAAGAAAATGAGGAGGTAGGGTTAGGACCAGAGTCTTATATCATCCAGCACTTGGTCCTCGTGGAGCCACGTAGTAGTTTAATATTTCAAAGCTGTGGGTTGAAAAACTACATAGTTCTTTCCAATTATTGTTAATCGATTTAAAAATCATAGCAATGATACCCAATCATAATGATAAACCATAGTTATAACTTGTCAACATATCCATGATAACATATGCCTCGAATTGATTTTGGAACGCCATAAAGTTGGTACCTACAATCAAGGTAATTGGTAATAATAATTCAATAATTAACGATCTCCATGATATTTAATATGTATAATTTAAAACCTTATGATAAGATTCTCATAATGAATAATTCAAATAATTAAACAGGAGTAAGAGAATTACTTGCATGTAATCATTAAGAGTGGACTTGGCATAGTTCCTAAGTCATCTTTTAAATAAGCAATACCGTAGATTATCTTGAGTCTCTATTAATCTTTGTAGAATAAACCTTGACTCATTAACTCATGCAACATAGGCGTTGATCGAAACTAAGACTTATATTATCCTAGACATAGAGGGAGTGCATAACTATACGATGGATATTGTGAGTAGGTAAGTAATGTAAGTTGGAAATAGCATAAAACCGTGTTCCAATAACTACGTCTTAAGCCTAATCCTATAAGCGACAAGTGTACAATCAAAACCTATGAACCTACAAACTATCAAGATGAAGATAATCAGTATAACTTGCAAATTTTATCATATCATTGTCACTAAATTATTTGAAGACTGTGATTATCCTAGAGTGCAGATAATAAGCTAACTATAGATTACAAATTTCTAGATAAGTACACAGAAATGACAGATAAGCAAAAGGTGTTGATTTCCCATATCATTCCGTGACATTACCTAATGATAGATGAAAAATACTATTACGACACATTAATAAATATCAAAGAGCAGTAATCCATGGTGGATTTTAAAACAGTCTGATAAAGAACAAAATCTATCATATGCTCATGCATTTTGGTCAATTCTCTAAGAGTAAGAATGTATGAGTATGGTAGGAATGAAACTTCTACCTTTTACACTTGACCACCTGTCTCGCATGATTAAACTTGTACTGGACATTTTGGTACAATTAAATAAACTTTAATGCTTTAAAACAAATAATTGCAACGATCATATTCTACCTGTATACTTGTAGAAAAGGACGGATTATGCATTAGCTCGAAAGCTAAGTAAGCCAGTCAGCTATGGCAATTTTTCACCCCTTGAGGATTAGAGCACAGAAGACAATCATTAACTTCAATTAAAGACTCACATTAAAATATAAGTACGATAACGGATCATTTAGACAAAATTATGATTTCTTAAATAAAACAAACAGATCAAGGAAGGCGATTAATAACATTTATTGCTATCTTAAAAAAATTTTAAATTTTTCGGAAATTTAGGGTTTTGACATGTGGTATCAGAGCCAGGTTCAGACACTAGGCTTGGATGTGACTCCACTAGCTTCCGCAAAACAGTGACCATAAAAGAAAATTTAAATATATATATAAAGTACTAACTTATATTTCTGTTTCATGACACAGAGCAGAAAATTTCCTTTTCTGAATTTTACAGGCAGGTATGGAAAAACTAGAAGAATATGCTGAACAGGAATCTCCAAACACTGTGACAAGACAGATGTCAAGAGAACCTGAGACAGAGGAGGTAAATGCTCACACCACTGAGCTGATGCAGACCATAAAAGGTTTAAGACAGAGATAGAAACAGTCAAGAAAGATAATGAAAGGATTCTGAAAACACAAGAGCAGCTAAATCAATTATTATTAGAAAAATTTTAGACAGAAGGAAGGAGCAAACGAGCTGGATCAGAAGAAGTTAGTCATCAAAGAGGGTCTAAAAGGACGAAACCAGCTAAATCTGACAGCAGTTCATCATCTGAAGAAAGAAAGAAACAATACAGTTATCGCACTAGTAGTGACAGCAGTGAAGCTGAGCTGCACAACAGAAGGAAAAAGTACAGACCTTATGAAGAGATTTCCGGGGAGTTTAAGAAAATAAAACCCCCAACTTTCAATGGAGAATCTGAGACAGGAGAAGAGGCAGAATCCTAGGTATCCAGGATGAGAAAATATTTTCAGATCTACAATTACTCAAATCAGCTGAAGGTACGAATGGCCATCTACAACCTTTCGGGAAAGGCAGACATATGGTGGCAAGATCTGAAAAGGGTCAAGGGGATTAAAGAAAAAGAAGTTAATTGGAGTACCTTTAAAAAATATTTCAAGAAGAAATTTCTGTCTGAACAGTACTATGAAGAGAGGGCCAAGGAATTTTATGAACTGAAGCTAGGTTCTATGACGATGAAGGACTTAAACAGTAAGTTCTTAAGTCTGTTGCGGTATGTGCCGTATTTTGTTGAAGAAAAACCAAAGATACAACGGTTTCTTAGCTGTCTGCCATATCATATCAAGGACAGAATTGAATATGACAACCCCAAAACACTGGAAGAAGCTATGCGAAAAGCTAATTTCTGTTATGAACAGAATAAAAAGAAAGAGGGGATAGCCAGCTGGAAAGCCAAAAAGAACAGCAATCAGATCGAGTACAAGAAAAAGGAGTTTGCCTCCCATAAAAATTTCAAGAATAGAAAAAACGGAAACCACTTTAATGGTAAAAGCTTCCAGGGAACCAAAAATGGAGCTGCCAGTCATTCCAACAATTTCAAAAGCAGCAAGGAGGCTCCTAACAATCATGGAAATTACACCAAAAATTTTGAGCGAAAGGAACCTGTTAAGTGCTGGGAGTGTAATGGCCCACATTATGCTTCAGTTTGCCCAAATAGAAAGAAACAAATCAGCAATATTCATACTGTTCAAGATGAAATGACTGTTGGAGACTTTGCAGGGACTATGCCCCGAATCAATGCAGCATTGGAAAACCGCCAAGCTGACTATCAAACTTCCATGGTGGAAGTAGGAGGTATGATTAACAAAACCCCTGTAACTATTTTAATAGATCTGGGTGCTAGTCTTAGTTATATTTCACCCCAGCTAGTAGAAAAATGTAACTTGACTGTTGAAAGATTTGATAATTCTTGGTCTGTACAACTAGCTAGTGGGGCAAAAAGGAAAGTAAACTGTTATGTTAAGGAGTGTATTTTAGATATGAATGATTTTAAGACTACAGTTAAATTAAATGTCTTGCCACTCGGCTCTTATGACATACTTATCGGAATGGACTGGTTGGAACAGCATAGAGTAGTTTTAAACTGTTTTGACAAAACTTTTAGATGTGTAAACAGTAATGGACAGCCTGTAACTGTCAGGGGTATTCCTAGGAAAACAGTAGTTAGGCAGATTTATGCTTTACAACTTAAGAAGGCAGTCAGAAAAGGGTGCAAGACCTATGCTGTAACTATTACAGATGAGACAGATAAGTCTGAAAGCAGCAAGAAAACAGTAGAGAACATCCCTGTAGTCAATGAATTTATTGATGTTTTTCCTGAGGAAATCCCAGAATTACCTCCCAAGAGGGAGTTAGACTTTACAATTGAGCTGGTACCAGGTGTTGTTCCCAGTTCAAAAGTCCCGTATCGTATGAATATTTTGGAGCTTAACGAATTGAAAACTCAGTTAAAGGAGTTAATAGACAAGAATTACATTCGACCCGGTGTATCCCCTTGGGGAGCACCAGTAATTTTTGTTAAAAAGAAGGACGGAACTATGCGACTTTGCATAGATTACCGTCAGCTGAACAAGGTGACGATTAAAAATAGGTATCCGTTACCTCGTATAGATGATCTGTTTGATCAGTTACGTGGAGCTACGGTGTTCTCTAAGATAGATCTGAGATCGGTTTATCATCAGGTGAGGATTAAAGAGGAAGACATTTTCAAAACAGCTTTTAGAACAAGGTACGGACATTACGAATTTGTCGTAATGCCATTTGGGCTTACTAATGCCCCAGCTGTCTTTATGTGCTTAATGAACAACATAATGCATAAGTACTTAGATAAATTTGTTGTCATATTCATCGATGACATTTTAGTTTATTCTAAGAATGAGGAGGAGCATAAAGAACACTTACGTATAGTCTTAACTAAGAGAGCAGCAGCTCTTTGCGAAATTCAGTAAGTGTGACTTCTTTAAAGACGAAATCCAGTACTTAGGACATGTAGTCACCAAGGAAGGGATTTCAGTTGATCCTGAAAAGATTCGGGCAATTGAAGAATGGCCGGTACCAAAAGATGTAACAGATGTTCGATCCTTCATGGGAATTACTGGTTACTATCGGAGATTTATTGAAGGCTTTTCAAAAATAGCCAACCCAATCACTTCCTTGCAAAAGAAAGGCAAGAAGTTTGATTGGAACGTAAAGTGTGAAGAAAGCTTTAAGAAACTTAAAACTTTATTGACAACTGCGCCTATTCTCAGAATAGCGGATCCAAATAAAGATTTTGTGGTTTGCACTGACGCTTGTAATGATGGTTTAGGCGGAGTGTTGACTCAAGAGGGACATGTCATTGCTTATGAATCTAGGAAGCTGAAAATTCATGAAAAGAATTATGCCACTTATGACTTAGAACTAGCTGCTGTTATCCATGCTTTAAAGATGTGGCGACACCACTTAATAGGCAGAAAATTCACTTTATTGACTGATAATAAGGGTCTGAAATACCTTTTAGATCAGCCTAATTTAAACGCAAGACAAGCCAGGTGGTTGGCATTCTTAAGTGAATACGATTTTGAAATTCAACACATAAAAGGAAAAGAAAATAAGGTGGCTGATGCCTTGAGCAGAAATGCAAAGCTGAATTTCGTATCAGCTAGCAGCACTTACACCTCTGATTTAAATGAACAGTTGGCTGAAGGGATAAAATCAGATGAAAATTATCAGTATTTACAAGCTGCAGCCAAAGAACAACCTACAGAAAGTGTGATAAAGGGATATAGTTTAAATAAAGACAAATTTTTATTGTTCAAAGACAGGCTGTATGTTCCAAATGCACCTAAAGTTAAACTGTCAATTCTGGACGAAGTTCATAAAACCCCTTACTCAGGGCATCCAGGCTACCAAAAGACTGTCACCATGTTGAGAAAAGAATATTTTTGGCCTAATATGAAATCTGAAACAACTGAGTATATAGCTAGATGTTTGGACTGCCAACAAGTGAAAACAGAACACCAACATCCAACTGGGTTGCTGCAACCTTTACCTATTCCTAACTGGAAGTGGGAGATAATTAGTTTAGATTTCATTACGGGATTACCCAAAAATCAACATCAGAATGATTCAATTATGGTAGTGGTAGATAAATTAAGTAAATCAGCACACTTTATTCCTGTTAAAACCACATACAAGGCTGCAAACATAGCAGATATCTTTCTAAAACAGATTTTTCGGTTACACGGTATTCCAAAAATTATTATATCAGACAGGGATCCTAAATTCACAGGGAATTTTTGGAGATCTTTGTTTAAAGGATTAAACACAACTCTGAATTTCAGCACCTCTTTCCATCCACAGACGGACGGACAAACTGAAAGAGTTAATCAGGTATTAGAAGATCTGTTAAGGATGTATGTTAAAGATCAACCAGGTAAGTGGGAGGATTATTTACACTTAGCAGAATTTGCATACAATAACAGCTATCAATCATCAGCTAAGTTTAGTCCTTTTGAAATTCTGTATGGACGAAAATGTAACACTCCTATCTCTTGGAGTAATCTAGTAGATAGATTAGTGTTAGGACCTGATTTATTGAAAGAAATGGAACAGATTGTGAAACAAGTGCAGGAAAATTTGAAGATTGCCCAGGATCGGCAAAAGAGTCAAGCAGATTTGAAAAGAACTCCTAAAGAGTTCCAGGTAGGTGAACATGTGTTCATCAAGGTAAGGCCAAAGAAGAGCTCCCTAAGACTAGGAAGCTGTGCAAAATTAGCGCCACGTTACTGTGGTCCATTTGAAATTTTATCTAGGATTGGTCAAGTTGCGTATCAGCTAGCATTACCACCAAATTTAAAAGTACACAATGTTTTTCATATCTCTGTTCTGAAAAAGTATGTTCATGATGCTACTCATGTTATTGACTGGAACATTGTACAGGTAGAACCAGAAGGGGAAGTTCTGGTGGAACCGGATTGTATCCTCGGGAGGAGGGAAATTACTCTGCGGAACCGCATAATTGGACAGCTGAAGGTGCAATGGAAGCACCTTCGTCCTGAAGAAGCTACATGGGAACTGGAAAGTAAGATGCGGGAAGCATACCCACATCTATTCCAGCAGATGGTTGAAGATGAAGAATAAGTAACATCGAGGACGATGTTACATTTTAAGAGGGTGTGTATGTCACATACCCCAATTTTGCAAAAATAATGTAATTATTTTATTAATATTCCTGAGACATTATGTTAAATTTAATGCTAAGTAGGAATTGATGACTCAGCAAAGTCACCAGAAATGGAATGTAAATTCTGAATAATTTATTATTAATAAATAAATTATCGAGACAACAACATGGGAGAGCTGTTAAAAGAGGTTACTGGTCTAACTGGTGGGTGGAACTAGGTGGAAAGACAAAAGACAAGTGGCAACATCCTCAAACACTTCCTAAGTTGCAGGTGGCAACTTCCCTATATTTTGGGGTCATGATTCCCCAAGAAAGTGGAATCTGAGCAGGTGGCTCATTAATGACATTTAACCCAACTAAGACCTAGGCAATCTTTTAAATAGTACTCAATGAACTGAGCTGGGGGTTCAGCATTGTTCTAGAGGGAGAATACATTCAGGTGAATGCTATTCAGGAGTCCCATTGAGGAAGAGGGATAATACAGTAAGGAAGTGTTTTGAGTCAGGAAGCTGCAGTAACTTGGTTCCAGTGTAGCTGCTTTGGCTGAGGGAATTGTTGGCTGCACCTAGTTCCAGCCAGTTAGACCAGAGCAAGCTCGGGGGTCCTGAGAAGTGTTGTTTGGGCACTCTCCAAGAATTGGTAGGGAGGAACAGCCTCCCATTGCTGTTATTGTCTACCATTGATACAGGTTCTGCCACTTTATCCTGCTGTTTATTGAATAAATTTTAACGTAGAATGAGACTATCTCATCTGTGTATGAACAGGAATTATTTCAGAAAAGTCAGCATTTCTGTATTGTTATTAGACAGAATTTGCAGAACTAAAATGTCTTAGAAATTTCCTATTTATCACTATAGATCGAGTTATTGTTTTATACAGAATATGTTTCGTTATTATTAAAGTAATAGATTATTATGGTGATTTTTACATTGGTTTATTTTCAATAGTTGAATAGATAAATATAGATTATTTATACAGTAAATATTCCTGTAAATACACTTGTTAAAAAAATTAAGAATAGGAACAGAATCATAGACAAATCAATAATCACAGTGAATCTTTTTCATAAATAGTTTAACAGGTATAAACCCTAGCTGAACAAGCATACCGGTCTGTATCTGTCTCATGATTTAGTTAAATTTATAAACAAAGATTGTGGCGAAAGATGTTTATTTCAAAACCTATCTCTATCGTTATTACAACCAAGAAATTAACAGCATAGTTTTGACAGAGCTAATAATCATAGGGCAAAAAGAATTTCAAGACAAACATAAGGACTAGCTTGAAGCCGAGTCTTTACAAGTTAGAAATTTTAGTTTCTTTTGTCAAAACCTTTCCATAGTGTCAAGTATAGTTTCTGCTCATTATCGAGCTCATTCCTCATGTAATGCACAGCATCGTTAGGGTTCTATATTAACAATAGTTTAAACATCACTCACAGAGTTAACATATGAACTGAATCCTTGTTGGCATTTCAAAATCAAACCCTATTTCAGCTATTAACAATGAGATATTTACTACAGTATGTAAAACATTAAAATTTTTACATCCACTCGTTCCCAGCTACAAAGGAGATCAACAGAACTTAAACACTGTTCATACGTTTTTTTTTATATATATCTTTCAAACCAGGGAAGAAAAACCCCATCTTGACAGAGTCATTTTAACAACAAACTTTTACATCGTTACCATTTAAATACTTAAAAACAAAAACGCTGAGAAGTAATAATACGTATTCACTCATGGCCGTGTCATTTCTTTCACCAAATCAAGAATTACAGCCACGTAACCATATTTTTTTTTACAACTCACAGTATCGACAGGGTAATGCTCTTATCATCATAACAAATTGAAAATTTACAACTACATTGCATTCACATCAGTTCACATATACAGGAGGTAAACTTTTAATATATTATGTCATTTAAAAATCTGGGTAGACACCCTTTCTACTGCAAATATAGGAAACAGTATTTTAAAAGCCTATTTCTTTAGAACCCGAATATCCACTCAAAACGAGTGATGGATTTTCGGTAATAAACTTAAAACAACGACTGTATCTCTACCTACAGGACAGGCTCACGGCCTATTTCCCTTCGAGGGTTTTCACTTTTAAAAACTTCGTTAACAAACCCTAATCATCAAACGCAAGCATGATAGCTCACAAACAACTGAAGCAGTATCACTCTAGTTACTACGCAGGGTTTAACCCTTGACAATGCAATTAAAGATACATTAAATTTCAAACAGGCCGCCGTAAATCTTGGTGTCACTGCCAGACCGAAAACTAAACCCTACAGTGCAATCAACCCACAAGGAGGTTTTGCCATGGTAGAACCAGGCTTACCCGGAATTGCAACCGACCGCCGAAACCTGAGTTATCCACAATGTGAAGGGAGTCCGAGCCGAGCCTGTAACAAAAGAAACAAAGCATTATCAATAATCACATTCATGTATACAAAAATGACGAGTCCTAAAAACAACTAGTGGCGTACAGAAAGTCAAGGATAACCCATGAGCTTACCCAAGGATGATTGCAGGCATGAACAGTAGGTTGGCTATCGTGAACCCCTCTCACTTCACCAACGAATAAGGACTGAGTGAAAACGTAAGGCCACACCGTGACAACAGACTCCACTGATACAAAATACAAACCCTAGATGCTGGACTAGCTATCGTTACCTCAACAATGAAAACAACCGACTCTCAGACAAGGCTACGAACGAAATGAAGACTGAGGTAGCTTGCAAGCCGTAGCACCCTGTGATATTGGAAACCAGACCTGTAACTGAGTCCAAAGGAAAAACCCTAAGCACAAAACTACCCATAACCGACCTCAGATACTGATTCAAGACTTACAAACGAAACCATAAGCAAAGGAATGGTACAAGCCTAAAGAACTGTAACAACAACAACGCCATCATAGCTCAGATCTGGAGGGTTGCAGAAAAAGACCCGAGCATGAAGGCGAAGAAAATGAGGAGGCAGGGTTAGGACCAGAGTCTTATATCATCCAACACTTGGTCCTCGTGGAGCCACGTAGTAGTTTAATATTTCAAAGCTGTGGGTCGAAAAACTACATAGTTCTTTCCAATTATTGTTAATCGATTTAAAAATCATAGCAATGATACCCAATCATAATGATAAACCATAGTTATAACTTGTCAACATATCCATGATAACATATGCCTCGAATTGATTTTGGAACGCCATAAAGTTGGTACCTACAATCAAGGTAATTGGTAATAATAATTCAATAATTAACGATCTCCATGATATTTAATATGTATAATTTAAAACCTTATGATAAGATTCTCATAATGAATAATTCAAATAATTAAACAGGAGTAAGAGAATTACTTGCATGTAATCATTAAGAGTGGACTTGGCATAGTTCCTAAGTCATCTTTTAAATAAGCAATACCGTAGATTAGCTTGAGTCTCAATTAATCTTTGTAGAATAAACCTTGACTCATTAACTCATGCAACATAGGCGTTGATCGAAACTAAGACTTATATTATCCTAGACATAGAGGGAGTGCATAACTATACAATGGATATTGTGAGTAGGTAAGTAATGTAAGTTGGAAATAGCATAAAACCATGTTCCAATAACTACGTCTTAAGCCTAATCCTATAAGCGACAAGTGTACAATCAAAACCTATGAACCTACAAACTATCAAGATGAAGATAATCAGTATAACTTGCAAATTTTATCATATCATTGTCACTAAATTATTTGAAGACTGTGATTATCCTAGAGTGCAGATAATAAGCTAACTATACATTACAAATTTCTAGATAAGTACACAGAAATGACAGATAAGCAAAAGGTGTTGATTTCCCATATCATTCCGTGACATTACCTAATGATAGATGAAAAATACTATTACGACACATTAATAAATATCAAAGAGCAGTAATCCATGGTGGATTTTAAAAACGTCTGATAAAGAACAAAATCTATCATATGCTCACGCATTTTGGTCAATTCTCTAACAGTAAGAATGTATGAGTATGGTAGGAATGAAACTTCTACCTTTTACACTTGACCACCTGTCTCGCATGATTAAACTTGTACTGGACATTTTGGTACAATTAAATAAACTTTAATGCTTTAAAACAATTAATTGCAACGATCATATTCTACCTGTATACCTGTAGAAAAGGACAGATTATGCATTAGCTCGAAAGCTAAGTAAGCCAGTCAGCTATGGCAATTTTTCACCCCTTGAGGATTAGAGCACAGAAGACAATCATTAACTGCAATTAAAGACTCACATTAAAATATAAGTACGATAACGGATCATTTAGACAAAATTATGATTTCTTAAATAAAACAAACAGATCAAGGAAGGCGATTAATAACATTTATTGCTATCTTAAAAAAAATTTAAATTTTTCGGAAATTTAGGGTTTTGACAAGGATAAACTCAGCTTATGGGTACCCAATGAAATAAAAGTAAATTGGGTACCCAATAAGCGAGTTTGGTCTTTTCTGACTGTCCATAACTTCTCAAAACCTCCTCCCGCCGCAAGATCTTACTTGCTGCTAAGTCCAGTCCGATCTTGAGCCTGCTGGATAAGGCTCTAGCGGCAATCTCTTGTTCATTAATTATGTAGAGCCAGAGCTTCAAATCCGCCTTCGTACAAGTAATCTCGGAGCATATCATATCAAATCTCCTCTCACGAGTTATTCTATTTCTTTTTTTGTTGGCAGTATTGATTTTGGAAGGTTATTCTTTTCCATTGATCCTTGGAACTTTGTTCAAGATATCATAAATAAATAATGCAAGTGGTGAACAAAATCATAATAAACAACAAACCATTTCTGAGGTCGATGTCCTCTAGGAAAAACGACACATGGCTCTTTAGAAATACCATGGTTTTCCCATCACTCCATTTAGGAATGACTAATGGGTATGTCTTTTCTTCAGCAAAATAGAACCACCACAGTTGATCTCGGAGCCCTTTACCTCCGTCGATCTCCACGGTCTGTCTTGTACTCCTATTAACATATAAATCTTGGCCATTCGTTGGTATTTGAACAAAACGTCGATGGAATGATAGCCCTTCGATCACCTATGTTCATTTCCTGCTCTATGAACTTGGAAGGATGCTTTGGCTAACTATTTCCGAAAGTCCATAAACTATTTAAAGTAGCTCCTCCTTCGCTCAGTTATGTTCTTTACATGAAACTTATCCGTAACATTCCTTGTCATAGATTTCTGAGTATGGAGCATGCTTTTATAAAGTTTAGGAAAGCTTAGGTTAATTGTTCAGCTAATTAACTCCAAACGCTTGTCCACTCTTGGAGATTCCAAAATTTGTTCCAAATTGTGATGTTTGATGTACCTTACTATCGAGACATCATTTTCACGTTCTCTTTGGGTCTTTTTATAGGAAAATGGAGAACCTGAAGTGAATTGGCAAAAGTCTCATTACTGTGTTTCCGTTTCCATGGAGAGTGGGAGATTAAAAAAAGCTTTTGGTATTTCCATTTAATTTTATTTAAAATTTATAAAAATTAAAACTATAATTATATATTTATTTTTAATGGGGAAATTGGCAAAAGTCTCATTACTATGTTTCCGTTTCCATGGAGAGTGGGAGATTAAAAAAAGCTTTTGGTATAAATCCATTTAATTTTATTTAAAATTTATAAAAATTAAAACTATAATTATATATTTATTTTTAATGGGGATTTATCAAATAGTTAGAGGAATCAATTTTTATTGAGTTTTAATTTTAAAATTTGATCCCTTTGTGCTTGATGATGATGTAGATTTAAAATGATTTATATCGGTAGATATCAATATGAGTCTATGACCATTCTATTTCTTTTATGTTTATATAAATTAGGTTGACATAACAAAGGGAGATATCTGTGTTCAAGAAAGACCTTGTGAATCTTGTTAGGGTTATTGGCAATGTCTAGCAATAGCTATGAGTACTCATCATCCTGGCTAACTATTATTCAAACTAAAGCACTGAGCTCGTTTGATAACTGCTCAATGTATCCATTTGATTATATCCTTCTCACCAGCCTTGCTAATTATATCGTATGTGGCTCGAGGGATTTTAGCCTGGACTCGGGATTTTTAGGTGGACTTGAATAGGACTTTACAAAATAGGACTAGAATCTAGCTGTATTAAACCCTCATCATCTACGGCTAACCACATACCAACCATCATCAATATAAATCCTCTTGTCCCATGAAGAATTACTGTGTAGCAGTAAAGCAAACTGTTGTAACTCGACAATTATTATCGACTATTTGTAAAACCTAATCATCAATAATAATAATAAAACCCTAACCCTAGACTTCAACAATCCAAAAATACCAACTGATCAATAGTCGAAACCTAGATGGTAATGCCCAAAAAAGTTTGATTAATTCTTATATATTTTTGTGAAGGAAAAGATCGTAAATTCTCTAAACAACAAAAGCAGTCTTCAGGTCGGTCAATAGTGAATGGTACTATCCTGACTTGCCAGCCGCAAGGCTAAATCTTGAATTATATCATGTTGAGAAAATGAAAGCTCACAAGCATAGCCAAATGAGATGGCTAGACTCTTGACACATCCAAACCTTGTATAAGGGAAAGTAGTAATCTCAAAAGCCCCTTTATCTGTGCTAGTTAACACATTGATTTATCTCACCTAAATGAACCCAACCACCATACAAAGAAACCACGAAGAGATAACCTCCTCCATGATGTCGATTTTTTGAATAGAAACCACTTCCTTTCGGCGAGATCTTTCTCCCTTCCCTCCGCCTTCATGGGACCACTCAACAATCTAAACGAGGGAATCCATGCCACCTGCTCCTAACCGGCCCCCAGTCTCCTCGCTCTCTCCAACAAAGGTAGAGAAAAAAAAATAAACGTCCTCCTTACTCACGCTGTTTCAAAATGACTGACAACCTCCCTCACCAACGATAGCCATCTAACAAGGGCGTTTCTAGAACGAGAATGATGGCAATCCATAATCTCATGGCCCTTCTAGGGTTTAGGTTAGATTAATTTCAAAATAATCTAATTAAATCTTTTCACACCCCAATGGTTATAGTATCAATTTTAAAATGCACATCTTTTATTTTATAACCAAATAGAGGCTACTATCACAAAATACCAAGAATAGTCTCCAAACATAATTTAATAATTATACTAAGAGTCTTGTTAACCCCTTCATAAATTCTTTCATAATTACTTTATCCTTCTTGTGGGTAGCTACTATATATAGGTATTTATATCTCTCTATATATACTTATGTATTGTGATTTCAATGCCCTGCAATTTATTATAGCTAACCATGTTACACTAATGCCTATCGATGGAATTTTCTATGGATCGACTCTACATGAGAATAATCGTTGAGCAAGTTTATCTTGATGTATCCATTAGTGTAACATGTTCTATTGAGATGCATCATAGCAAGATAATCATTAATTTCATCTATTGGAATTTTTTCCCTTTTATCATATTATATTAATACATTAACCCTTGATAATGTTCCAATATATGTTCTCCTTGATTAAGATTAAACATGGAAATCATTGAGTATTATTTTGATAAATATAAATTGTTTATGTTAATGTTATCATCAACTTTTTATTTATGATATTTATGTATATGTGCATGCTATGGTATGAATGAAGATATTCTTCTTTCTATCCATAATTTTGATATTTTGTTTATACATTGCATAGGAACATGGCACTAAATACCATGTTATTTCAAACAAGGATATACGTATTTGTCGGGGTTTCTCCATAGGGTTTCCACACGAGGTATGGATTTAAGTGGGGCTTTCCTTTTGTGATAGGTGATTGTTTAAGTATGGAGTCAACTTAGCAGGAGGTGGGATTTAAGACCATGTACAGTTTTGGGATGACCTCTAACATAAGGAGGTAGGATTTGAGACCATGCACAGTTATAGGATGGCATCTAACATAAGTTTGCAGGAGCATGTCTTTTGATTTTGGAAGGAGGCTCGAGATTTTACTGGCAATCAGATCAGACCTATACCATTGCTTCCATATGAATTCCTTAGGAATTGTATTTCTCTATAAGCGCATCCTAGGAGTAGGTGGCTCCACATATGGACCATTGGGATGAGTTGCTCTTGTATCATAGGGATTTAGGGTTTAGGGTTAAATTTAACTATGCTATGAGAAAAGGATGTTTCATTAGATAATTATGGTGATATAAAGGAAACATTAGTTTCATTATTTTTTTATGGTGCTATGAAAAAAGGAAGTTTCATTAGATAATTATGGTGATATAAAGGAAACATTGGTTTTATATATTCCAAGATAAGCTATAGTCATGTTTTTAATTAGGTTATAAGAGAAAGATGATTCTATAGATTTCCTTTACTACTATAAAAGAATTAATGATGGTACGTACATCCCATTACATTTTACTTGTGTTTTTGTTATGAGATAACTCAAACACTAGGAAACGGGTAAATTGTAATGACATGAGTAGGATTGCTTAGGGTTGAGATAGTCAGTCAATCAAGATTTGAATGTGTCCTAACAACGACTTGTAAAAAAAATAAAAAATTACTTACTCAACTTGAAGGTCCTTACATTTTTTCTTATATAGACAACTCAAATAGAAATTACCGAGGGGATAAGAGATGAGACTGGGACAAATAGAAATGCAATTTTGAAGTTGTGAAATTGATGGTTTAAGATCATAGCAGTGTAACATTCACTGATAAATGGGTAGGTCACCGAGAAAGGCGCCAAACTCGATCACTAACTTTAAAAATGTGGAGCAACACGAATATGAAGTGCTTTAGACTTGGCATGTGTCTGTTGGAGGATGTCTTGAACCTTTTTGTGGATTTTAGCCAAGTTCTACAAAAAAGAAGAAGCTTTATCTTGTACCTCATTACGAGTCAATTTTGTTGAACTGATTCAGGGTTTGTATGGAGCCATCTCGTCCTGATTTGCTTGTTTCTTCACTAAATTTATCAGGTCAACATGAGAAGATCCCTTCCGGAGGACCATTGTTCATCGCTTATTCCTTCTCTCCGAAGGCACTCCAGAAACTAATGGTTAATGCATCTTGGTGCCCTTCGTAGGAAATTTAGACATAGCATTTGTACACGTCTCAAATGACCAGCGTTTACAACCGTCCATCCCACGGACATTAAGCCACCCCGCGTTGCCTCCATGCAAAGTTGTGTAAGAGCAAGAAACAATGCCCTTCTAAGGTTAAAAATAGGTTTTCATATTCACTTTACTTCAATTTAGTATTGCTATTTTTTTAAAATTTGATATATATATTGTTATTAAATAGGTTTTTGTTTAATTGTATCAAGTTTTAATTATTTAATATCTTTGAAATTAAAATTAAATAATAGTTCTATTTTAATTTCACATTTAATAATAAAAAATTAAAATGGTTAAATATAGTTTAGAATTATGGTATCTACTTCTTTCACATTATTATGAATTATGAAAATGAATTATCATTATTTATCTTAAATTAGACATAGACTTATTATTGGTGGTTTAAGAGAAAGTAGTTTTAGTGTCCAATGGTGCATTTTTTGGTCAACTCTAAATGAATATTCATGGAAACCATGTAAGTTAGGGTGAATATTTACTTCACAGAATATTTGTAATTTATTTGTATCAAGACTATATTTCAGAGAATATTCTCTTAGTGCACCTCATGTTCTAAATGAGTTAGATTAACTTATTGTGTATGATGTATGGAAACAAATAAAAACTAGTAAGACTTTTCCATTGGACAAATACATTTATGTTTTCAATGATGTAAGCTCGAATACTTTTGAAGGATATCAAATGTATCGAGGAGAAATGTGTTTGCTTATTATTTTTGTTGGAATGTGTTCATTTATGGAATATAAAAATAATTTATGGACACTAGTAAGAAAAAATTGCATATTTTAAATATGTTTTATTGAAAAGTTATTTGTTCCCCGCTTAAAAGGAAAGCTAGTAATTAAATGTTTGGAAATGCCTCATTTCCTTTCCTCTTTAAACTTAAAGAGGATTGAGACTATATGTTTAGAAAACGACTTTGATTCTTTGGCCCATGTGGCATCTATTTGCAAAGATGGCCTCTAGAGACTATAACCTTTTCAACAATGCTTGTTTGGTTTTACCTTCCTTTATTTCTATTAAATTTGTTCTAATTTTATGAAAATTGAAATTATCAACAACTTTTAGAAATACTAAATGGGTAATTTTTTAATATATATTGAAATTAGTAGTTATGATTTTTTTGTTATATTTTTATAGTTGTTATGATTCTAATTTTTTAACTTAATTGTTTCCAGGTATTCTATACAAATTTATTGATATTCACACAATATATATTCCACTTTCCATACAAGGTATGTCATATTTTATTTACATTAAAATTTTATGCCATATTTTATTTACAGTATAATTTCATATTATTTTTAATAATTTAACTTTTGTTTTATCTCATTCTTTAGAAGTGTTATAATTCATATTAATATTTATGTTATAATTCGTATTTATGTGATGATTATTTTAAGATTTACTATATACAATTTTTTTTTGAAATGATTGATATTAATGACTATTTCAATATGTTTAATATATGTTTAAAATTGAAATTATTATATTGATGTTAATGTTTTAATTCTTATTGATTTTAATTATGATCGTTAGAAATGTTATAATTTATATACATGTTTTCTTTTTCATTATTTATCATGGTGTTGTCATCATTTATATACAATCTCCTTCATTTTTTCATTCGATACTAATGTTAATGATCATTTCAATACATTTTTTCACTCCTTAAATGTTATATTTCATATCAATGTTGATGTTACATCTCAGTGATGTGATCATTATGTCAAAAAAATTTCTTCATTAAATTATGAAATTATCATATTAATGTTGATGTTTTTTTTTTCCTTGGAAAAAGTCGTAATTTTATTTCAATAATGAACAAAATTACATTCTGCACATGTTATAGAATCTCAGAGATCCCTACATTGTCAAACATATATACTGTCCCATATGACTGTCCAAACAGCCCTCCTATATCTGAGTACATATGACTGTCCAAACAGCCCTCCTATATCTGAGTACATATGACTGTCACATATGAAATATGACTGTCTATTGTCCCATACAAAATCAAAACAATGTTAATGTCTGTCCAAACAGACCTCATATATCCGACGACATATATCACAAACTGTCTCAAAAAAGATGTAAGTGATCCAATCAATAGAATATAATATTCTGTCCATACAGCCCGTGTATAAAATAACAAAAATAGAACAGTAGTAAACAGGTCAAACATGTTGTTCTAATGCTCCATACGGTCCTCAATGTCTCCATAGAATGGCCGGTGGATATAGCTGTAGATGCCTTCAGCGGAATGTATCGTGATCCTCCATGTGCCGAAAGGCATAGGTTGCTGTGTCGCTTCTTTGGATAGTAGGTCAGCCATCCCATTTCACTCCTTGTAGACATGAGTGAATGTAATCCGGTTAAAAGTCTGCTTTAATCGTAATACCTCCTCCAGTATTGGTAAGAGAACCATCACATTACATTGAGTAAGCTCCTTGGCCCATTCAATGACAATCAGAGAGTCTCCAAAAATCTGGAGTGATAGACAACCTTGTTCTAGAGCAAAAAGCATCAGTAGCCTAAGTGACATAAGTTCTGCATAGTTATTTGAACCACTCCCCAAACCAACCATTATATGAAAATAATGGGACTCCGATTTGTGAAGAACGCCACCTCCACCACACACCGATTGATGGTCAATAGATGAACCATCAAAATATGCCCACGGCATGGATTTATCAATTATTTCCATGGTCACAGGTCTTATTCTAATCGCTTTGATAGTTGGCTTGTAGTGTAGTATAACAACCACAGCTTGTGCCACTACATGCTCCAACGAGACCCTACAGTCCTGAAATATAAGCTTATTTCGGGTGATCCAAATGCCCCAGGCAAAAATACATGGGACAGCCCGAAAGGATGAGTTCTTATGATATGTCCACCACAGTTGAAACGCGTCAAGAACACCCACTCCCCACCACCTCACATTGAGATCCAGATATTTGCAGATATCTGCCCACACAACTTGTGAAAACCGACAGTGAACAAATATATGTGAAATGGTCTCTTCCACATCCCTACATAGTGGACAGAATCCCGGGCCCTGGATGAATCGTTTCTTCAGAATGTCCCAGGTTGGTGCCTTATTTTCCAATATAGCCCAGAAGAGTAATTTAGCTTTACCCGGGCACTTTAGCGTCCACAGATGTTTCCAACACCACACCAATTCCCTGTTATGTATATCCACATTCAGCTGAATATATCCATGTTTTGGGGTGTATTTTCCAGAGGGATGGTGATCCCAGATAAGTTCATCAGTCCCATTTGTCAGGCGAATATTTGTGTATCTTAAGTTCTGAATATAATCCTCCCAATCTCCAAGCAAGTCATCTGGAATCTCGAGACGCTGTGCAGAGGTCCACCCTTGATGCCATAGAGTGGATGATCCTGGTTGTTCAATATCAGCCAGAAAGTGACAACCTCTAGCTGCCAGAAAATTCCTTAGGGCCACAGGAAGGACATGTCCACCCCTACAACCAACCCAAGGATCCAGTCCAAGACGAATGAATCTCCCATTTCCAATTCTCCACACTAATCCAGACCCAATCAGATGAAAATGCTGCACCACCGCTTTCCAGACCAGCGAGCAATTTGCCTGCGTCTTATTGCCCTGCCTAATCCATTCGAGTAGAGTTAATGGAGCAATGTATTTATGATATACCACTCTAGTCCAGAGACTCTGTGTATGTATGATACGCCATGCCACCTTGGCCCCCAAGGCTTTAGCAAAAAGGAAAATATTCTTTAAGCCCCAACCTCCCAGTGCTTTGGGGACCGCAATCATTTCCCATCTGACCCACACCAAAGCTCGATTATCACCCTTACCCTTCCAAAGAAAGGCAAAACACAACCGCCGGATCTGCTCCAAGACTCCTTTGGGAATCCAAGCGAGTGACATCCAATACACTAGAATCGCTTCCAAAACTGATTTAACCAAAACCAACCTCCCTTCCCACGAGAGCCATTTGTGACTCCATCCATGTAGTCGCTGTTCTAATTTAGCAATTAACCAGTGCCAATCTGCTTTCAAATATGCATTAGGTTTCAAGTGAAAGCCAAGGTACTTTAATCCATCATCAAAATCCAAAGTCCTGTAAGGTAATCTCATAGCCATTCTATGAATCTCCTGCTCGGTTAAATGCGAGCATGTGATTGTTGATTTATCAATGTTCACTAACATACCCGCTGCATCTTGCAGCAAATTGAGACCTTCAACCACCTTGTCAATATCCTGTCTCGAGCCATCACAAAATATCAGAATGTCACGAAAAGGAGATGTGTAATATACAATACCTGAGAAATGGATATGCCACGAAAGGAACCATCAGCTTTTGCTTTCAATATAAATCGACTGAGGCCTTCAGCAACAAGGAGAAACAGCAGCGGGTGACAGTGGGCAGCCTTGCCGTAGACCCCTGCCAGCGTGAAAGAATGGACTAGCAAAACCATTTATCAGTACAGCAAAGCTCACCGTGGTGATGCAGGCCATAATCCATCGTATAAATTCATAGTAGAAGCCCAGGTGTGTTAGAAGCATCCGGATATAGAGCCAACTAACCCTATCAAATGCTTTGGAGAGATCAATCTTGATCACTGCACCCTTCTGCTTCTGCACCTTCATAGTGTGTATTCCTTCCTGTGCAACTCCAATGGCCTCATGGATTTGACGGCCTTCCAAGAACCCAAATTGTTCACTAGAAATATGCTGAGACATGATAATCTTGAGTCGCCTCACCATAACCTTAGAGATAATCTTATAGATGCAATTGCAGAGAGATATAGGTCTGAATTCATCAAAGCTTTCAGGCTTGTCCGATTTAGGAATGAGGGCTATAAAGGTCGAATTGAAGGGACCATGTACAAACCCAGCCTTTCTAGATTCTTCCACCACATTCAATAGTTCCTCCCTGAAAAAATCAAAGAAACCCAAGAAAAATTCAATAGGCCACCCATCGGGCCCCGGACTCTTATCTTTCTGGAAGGAGTGCATAACCTACGAGAGCTCATCCGGCAACACCTTCGCCATTAACATTGTGTTCTCCTCCTCTCCCACAAAACGAGGGAAGAGCTGAGCCATCCTAATAACCTCAGCTATAGAGGCTCCAGGTTGTGCGGTGAATAAGTCTCCAAAGTGTCGCACCCCCATCTCAGCCAAACCATCAAAGCTGGAGACCAGTTCCCCTTCAGTAGAAGATAGTTCCCAAATAGAGTTAGTGTATTTTCTCCCCTTTGCATATGCTTGAAAAAATTTTGTGTTCTCGTCCCCACACTGTAGCCAGATCGCCCTACTTTTCATTCTCCACATCTCTTCTCTCTCACACAGAATCACATTTCTGCAACATTCCCACTCCAACAGCTCACCTTTCTGCACTTCATCCAGATAACCCATACCCCGGCAGTGTAGAAGTCTATCAATATTCAACTCAGCATCCCTCAGTTTCTGATCATCTTTCACTCGTTTTTCAGTAGCCCAGAGAATAGTGGCCTCTTTTATACGCTTGAGATTGAGTTGAAAGTGTACTCCCGCATGCTCCAGAGACTCCGGTGGTCGATGAACCCACTAAGCTTGTACCAATTTAAGAAAATCCTCCTCCTTCAACCAGCTAGTATTGAATTTGAATGGGTTAGGGGGTTTTTCTCTACCACCTCTTAATTCCAGAAGGATTGGGCAGTGGTCTGATACCCCCCCTGTCCCAACCCATTGCTTGACCACATCAACTCCCAGAGCCAACACATCAGCCACCAGAAACCTATCCAGCCTCTTAGCCACCCGTTGATCCCCTGTTCTCTTATTCCTCCAAGTAGGGGTTAACCTGGTAGGTAGTATGTCAAGAAGGTCCTTCCTTGCAAAGGCTTGTATAAAATAATTAGCTAGTGGATCCGGTGCAGCCCGAGGCCCCCAAAATTCAGAAGCCCCCAGTGTAAGGTTGAAATCCCCACCCAAAATCACATCCCTTCCAGCAAAGAGATCCATACTAAACAAGGAGTCCCAGAATCCAACCCTATTTAAATAGGGCCCATAGATATTGAGAACCGTGATCATCCTCCCCATTGCTGCATCCCAAACTTCCAACCCGATACTAGAGGGAATGCCCCAAGAACAATCGTATCTACAGCTCTTCACCTTCCACCCCATGGCCAGCCCTCCAGAGCGTCCACGAGCATCCACACCAACAAACTTCCAACCAGGTAGCAATTGTTCCAATGCCTGAACAACCTCCTCACTGCCACCCAAGGTTTCTTGCAACAGTAAAACATCCGGTTGATTTAATTCCACCAACCTCCGAAGTGACGATTTTTTAATGGGACTCGCCAACCCACGACAGTTGAAAGACAATAATTTCATATGAAACCCCCTTCCTGGGCTTTCGCTGCTCTAAGTGCCCATTCAATAGAGGATTGTGTACCCATAACTAAATCAACTTTAGCCCGCTCTTGAGCTATTGACAAATGAGATTTTCGACCCCGCCCTTTCCCCCCAACACTAAAAGCCAATTCAGAAAGTCCCTTACCCCCCGAGCCATCATCAGTGATCACCCGATTTCGAAGAGCATATCGGATACTATGTCCCACAGAACTGGGAGAGTGTTTAGTGGATACAATGGACGGTGTGTAAACACTATCCGTTACAGGTAACATACAAGGAGCTACAGGACATAGAGTTGAACTGACCGGAGGAAGAGACCCAAGACAACCCTCCCCCAAAACATTAGAGTCATTATATAATGAAACAACAGAAGAAATGTGGTGAGACAAACCCGGGGTATTCAAGGAGGAGCCCCGACGAATAGTGAACTGCTCCTATAGCTTCCTGGAGGCTGCCCGCGTCAAAGGTGTCATGGTGCCCATTTTTGCCCCCACATCAGCCGAATCCTTGCTCCCAAGGACTTCCAAACCCGTATTCACCAATGATGCCGAATGTTTCATGGATCCCTACTGCCCACGCAGTGCGTCTGGTACCACCGTAACATGGTCCGCCCAGTTGTCAATAATAGGCTCTATACCTTCATCTCCCACCGCCTGTGGGTTCACCGTCTTCGCAGGATCAGTGCAATCAGCAGCTACATCCACGACCATCGGTTTGCTACCCCTAAATGATAACGGGCAACAGGCTACCAGGTGTCCATAAGAGAGAAGATCAAGAATGATTTACGTAAAAAGATAATAAAAGAGAAGAATTGGAGTATGCTCCGTGCGATGTTCAATGAGTCCCCTCCTGTAAGATTGTAGTCATTGTCCTTCACACTTCTTTTAAGCATGGATAATTGATATATCATTTATTGTTCAAGGAATTAACATTATTTTTACATGTTTTCCTTATAACAGAGGAATGAAGAAGAATTTACCCAGCGAAGGAAAAAAGTTGTATCCTCCAGCGAGGGGATTGAGAGGGTGATAAATTCCATTAGTGTGGAGGGAAGGTCCTCGATGAATTCAAATGACAGAATCATAGCCACATTTTTAGATAATTCGTTAGAAACGGTGGCACATAACAACAGTGGAGGAGAAGAAATGAGGGGTTCTGAACCATTTGTTGATGAAGTGCATAGTCCTGTCCACGAGGAGTCAAACCATGTTGTTGATAAAATGGGATCCTTTGGAAAAGATACTAGTTTTTCTATAGAGAATGCAGTAGAGGACATGGCTCATTCATGTGGTGGGGATTCTTCGATTCATGTGTATGATAAGACACCAACTAACTATACCAATGAACAAAATCAAGCGCAAATTTATCATTCTCTTGGAGAAATTATGCACTCTTGCCATGATGATGAATCCATGCAAGAAGCAGTTAAAAGGATGCTCGAAAAATTCCAAGATCAAAAGAAATTTATAAAATATTTCCAGAACACTTGGTTAGCAAATAATAAAATCTGTAAGTGAATTGTAGTGTCCATGTATGTATATATTCTATAATGGCATGCATTTAGTTAATTTTTTATGGTTGACAATTTTTTTTTTATTTCTTTAGATATGTGGGCAAAGGCTTATCGCAAATTTCCTCATTCAAACCTAGACACCAACAATGCCATAGAATCCTACCACGGGTACATAAAGAGGAGGTTCATAAATGAGGAAAGCAATGCATGTAATCGTAGAGTTGACTGGCTCATCTATTTATTGTTGATGAAAGTCAAACTATATTATATTCATAATCAGCGATTGAAAGAAGCTGAAGTTATAAGGCCCAAAAAATCTGAGAAACAATTAATTCTATCGAAGTCCAGAGCATCTCAAATACCAGATGAAGATTGTCTGCATTACCAAAATAAAATAGATCATTTTCTCGTTCGTAGCCAAAACAAGGATACCCTTGATACATGGTATCATGTCATATATACAGGGTCCGAGTTTAATTTATGTAGCTGCGACTAGGCACTGAATGGAAATGTCTGTAAACACATCTTAAAAGTTGAGATGTTGGTAAGCAAAGATGTTGAAGGCATTGAAGTATTACCAAATGTTTCAAATCCAATTCTTGAGTCACCTAGATCATTAGTTGACTTAAATGACACTATTCCATTGAACCCTTTATTGGATCTCCAGAGCCATAAAGCTTCTGCATATATAACGCTTTCTCCATGCGTCCATTCTTCTAACGATTTAGAGAATTTGTCAGATCCAGTTAATTTTGCCACTACAGGGTTGGAGCATTTAATGTCCGAGGATAACGAATTAGAAGTTATTTTGTTAGAAAATAAACAACATGGGAGGGCTATATTAGATAACCCAGGCACAAGTTTGGAGCGAGCACGTGCACTTAACAATGGCCTTAAGAGCTTATTCAACACTTTGAGCCAAGATTTCAAAACAGAGTTTATAAATACTGTATCTCCATCTAAGATCAATACAAAGAGGCAACATAGTTTTTTGAGCCCAGTTAGTAAAAAGAAAAGATGCATTAGTGAGTCACATTCAACCAAGGATATGCAACAATTCCAAAGGGTTGGACGAGCTCGTGCAAAAAAGAAAACCATGGACAAGATAACAAATTTTTCTAGGAAAGAACAAATAAATGTGCATGAAACAGTAGGTCCAGTCAAACATCATGTGCCACGTAATGCAGGTATTTCAATTTGATATTTTAAATTATTTTACGTGAGATTGCAAGTTATATTATCGACTCCATTATGAAATGTTCATGACATACATTATATTGTTGACTTGAATGTAACAATAATAGTATTTTATTCATTGTTTTCATAGTCGAGAAGTCCACATTTCACATGAGACCTCTTGATGTTCGACATTGTCAACTTCGATTATTTTCTGACGATATTGTTCAAGATAACACAGGTATTTATATTAGAAATATTGTAAACGCATGTGAATTATAGAATTAATTGTTGTTTATGTAACATGTTATAGAACCAAAACATTGCTAAAGGTTATTAAATGGTGTATAATGTTACTTCAAGGAAATGATCTAGTGAAAGAGGTGGACTCAAACATGCCAACAAGACCATCGATTCTGGATTTGAACTTATGAGGTATGTTGAATTGTGGATTAAATTATAAAGTTCAAATCATTTAGTCTTGTTAATGAGTTATTTTAATTTACAATAGCTCGTATATTTTTACAGTTTGTCAATGCTATATTACTTTTAGGAAAAATTTAAAGTAGGGTTTTCACTTCTAATGTCATTGTCTTTGATTTCATTTATTTGTTGCTTGTGACAGGGTTGTATTAGTTGCTATGTTAGCTTGGATGCCCACTTCCGAAAGAGACACAACTGAAGACATCGATATGAGAGAGAAGAAATCTTGTGTTCACTTTATTGATGTGAAAAAATATGTTTTTCATTGCTCAAACTTATTTTGAATCTATTATCACTCATATTGTACAAAATGTTTCTATAAATAATGATCGACAACTCAAGTTTTGATGTATTTCAATGTTTAAACATTTATAGTTTTTGCATATTTAGATGTTTTGTCATTTACGCATTAGAAACAAAGTAAATAAAACAAACATACTAAAATCAATAATTGATAAATATAGAATCAATAATTTTTTATTTATAGTTTTGATATTGATCTATTTTAACATTACTTTATAAGTGCCTACATTTTAAGTTAGTCATTGATGTTATTTATTTTAAGATTAATCTATAAATTACAAAATTTCAGTTAATATAAATATTTGATTAAAAAAAAATTTTAATGTTATTTTTGGTGGAACCATGAGATTTAGTTATGGAACAATGAGAACTGTCCGTGGAACCATGAGCACCGTCTGTGGAACCATGAGCTTTAGTTATGGAACCATGAGCATTATCGGTGGAACCATGAGCATTGTCGGTGGAACCATGAGCATTGTTGGTGGAACCATGAGATTTAGTTATGGAACCATGAGAACTGTCCGTGGAACCATGAGCACTGTCTGTGGAACCATGAGCTTTAGTTATGGAACCATGAACATTATCGGTGGAACCATGAGCATTGTCGGTGGAACCATGAGATTTAGTTATGGAACCATGAGAATTGTCCATGGAACCATGAGCACTGTCTGTGGAACCATGAGCTTTAGTTATGGAACCATGAGCATTATCAGTGGAACCATGAGCATTGTTGGTGTCCATTAAAACCGAACAAATTTCACTTAGAAATGTTTAGCCTGAAGGTTATCTTCGAGTTGTTACAGAATAACAGTCCAAATTCTTAAGTCAAAACCCTATTTCCTTAAAATCCATCAGAAATATAAAGAAAACTACTAATTTTAATCCACAGCATAGATTTATACAGTTCCATCCATCTCTATGTGGGATGTATTAAATATTGAAATCCATCCCATCTGTAAACCGAATTTACATATTAAATTTTGAGAAAAATCAAAACCAATATTCCAATTTCGTTTGTTTAATTACATCATTTATTTTGTCACATCATGAAGTGTTGTACGCCAAGTTCTCTATGTCCTAGGTTATCAAAGCTAAATCTAAAGCAAAGGAACTAAGCCAAAAAAGGCTAAAAAAAAATGAAAATAAAAAGGGATCACAAAAAAAGAGGAACAAGGAAAGGATAACTCAAGAAAAATATTCCCTTCTAAAGCACACAAGAGGAATAAAAATCATTAACCCTTAACTCAAGAAAAATATTCCCTTCTTGATTCATATTATATTAAGAGATTGTATAATATGATAATGCCTTTGTTTTTTTGGTTGTAGGTGGGTCTCGAAGGCCCCCCTGGGGAGGATTCCCTCTCTTCATTGATTTCTACTACTTTCCTAGATAGTCACATCCTCCCATGGATTTAAGAGATAAAACCCTATAATGCATTTTGGTCATACGATGTGCTCTTAACCTCATAGATCGCAGCACAACTATTAACAATCTAATTTTGCTCCCTACTTTGTTATGAGCCTCATTACCTTTATACATCACTTTCAACAACATTAGCTCCATTTTCCTCTACTTTGTGTATTTTTAACTAGTTTAGTTGATTCTTCATTCTATAGAGAAGTTTAAGAGTGTCACTTGGTTCTTTTAATTCTCCTCCACCGATAATGCTCATGGTTCCATAAGTAAATCTCATGGTTCCATAGACAACGCTCATGGTTCCATAGACGGTTCTCATAGTTCCATAACTAAAGCTCATGGTTCCACCAACAATGCTCATGGTTCCACCGATAATGCTCATGGTTCCATAACTAAAGCTCATGGTTCCACCAATAATGCTCATGGTTCCACAAACAGTTCTCATGGTTCCATAACCAAAGCTCATGGTTCCACCAACAATGCTCATTGTTCCATAGCTAAAGCTCATGGTTCCACCGACAATGCTCATGGTTCCACTGATAATGCTCATGGTTCCATGGTTCCATAACTAAAGCTCATGGTTCCATAGACAACGCTCATGGTTCCACGGATAGTTCTCATGGTTCCATAACTAAAGCTCATGGTTCCACCAACAATGCTCATGGTTCCACTGATAATGCTCATGGTTCCATAATTGTCCATGACAGTTCTCAAGGTTCCACCGATAATGCTCATCGTTCCACGGACAGTTCTCATGGTTCCATAACTAAAGCTCATGGTTCCACCAACAATGCTCATGGTTCCATAACTAAAGCTCATGGTTCCACCGACAATGCTCCTGGTTCCACCGATAATGCTCATGGTTCCATAAGTAAAGCTCATGGTTCCATAGACAACGCTCATGGTTCCACGGATAGTTCTCATGGTTCCATAACTAAAGCTCATGGTTCCACCAAAAATACTCATGGTTCCACCTATAATGCTCATGGTTCCATAACTAAAGGTCATGGTTCCATAGACAACGCTCATGGTTCCACGGACAGTTATCATGGTTCCATAACTAAAGCTCATGGTTCCACCAACAATGCTCATGGTTCCACCGATAATGCTCATGGTTCCATAACTAAAGCTCATGGTTCCATAGACAATGCTCATGGTTCCACAGACAGTTCTCATGGTTCCATAACTAAAACTCATGGTTCCACCAACAACGCTCATGGTTCCATAACTAAAGCTCATGGTTCCACCGATAATGCCCATGGTTCCACAGATAATGCTCATGGTTCCATAACTAAAGCTCATGGTTCCATAGACAACGCTCATGGTTCCACGGACAGTTCTCATGGTTCCATAACTAAAGCTCATGGTTCCACCAACAATGCTCATGGTTCCATCGATAATGCTCATGGTTCCACTGATAATGCTCATGGTTCCATAACTAGAGCTCATGGTTCCACCAACAATGCTCATGGTTCCATAACTAAAGCTCATGGTTCCACCGACAATGCTCATGCTTCCACTGATAATGCTCATGGTTCCATAACTAAAGCTCATGGTTCCACAGACAGTGCTCATGGTTCCACAGACAGTTCTCATGGTTCCATAACTAAATCTCATGGTTCCACCAACAATGCTCATGGTTCCACCGATAATGCTCATGGTTCCGCCAATAATGTTCATGGTTCCATAACTAAAGCTCATGGTTCCACCCACAATGCTCATGGTTCCACCGATAATGCTCATGGTTCCGCCAATAATGCTCATGGTTCCATAACTAAATCTCATGGTTCCATAACTAAATCATAACCCCTTTTTTTAAGTTTCCTGGAGAAGATTGTCGTGAACCGAGTTTGACCTCCGGTGATCGAAGGTCCTGTCGCTCGAGTGACCTGCCATCATCCATCTTCACTGTCTCCATTTGCACTCTTGATTGTTGTCATCTAACCTCTGCCATTTCCCTATGCAATCCTTCTGGGGGTGTCCCTCCGCCTGCCGCCAACACCCATTTCTCAAGCCTATCGTGGATGACATGAACTTAATAGCAAAATTTGAAATTGAACTGGGCGGGCTTCATCCCATGCCATCCAAATTTGAACAAGCGAGGATACATTTGAACACTGCATTTGGAAAATGCCTCTCTGGGTAATATTATGTTTTGATTTTGAAATCAATGGGGTTGGGTAGCCGATAATACAATATGTGTCTGAGGCAAGCAGGAGGGGGCAAGCCTCATTGCTCCTTGAATTTATTCTACTCAGAGGATACAACTTCAACATGATTAAGAACTTAACGAAATTGAGATTGGGACGGCACTTCAAAGTTCCAAGTTATGTTATGGCCCGATCATAGAATTATGCTTTGGGTTCTTGGCAGCTGAACCTTACGCACACAACAAGGCATCATGGATATTTCCTATCCCCAAAATAAAATAGAAACAAATAGTAAGTAAGTTCATTTTGGGTCTTGTAGCTCCCTTATTCCAAATTTTGATGCTTCCACCCCCAACCTAGGGAACTAGTAAGTTAGTGGAATATTTCCTCCATGATAGTTTGTTTGGATGGGGACATTACAGACTTTGAGTTGGGAATTTACTCTTCATGTGACCCATGATTCCACCTACATTTATTCATGGTTCCACCAACAATGCTCATGGTTCCACCAACAATGCTCATGGTTCCATAAAAGAGCTCATGGTTCCACCAACAATGTTCATGGTTTCATAAATAGATCTCATGGTTCCATAAACAGAGGTGGAACCATGAGCGTTGTTGGTGGAACCATGGACATTGTTGGTGGAACCATGAGCTCTATTTATGGAACTATGATCATCATTAGTGGAACCATGGGCATTGTTGGTGGAACCATGATCTCTATTTATGGAACCATGAGCATTGTTGGTGGAACCATGAGTGCTAGTTATGGAACCATAAACATTATTGGTGGAACCATGAGCATTGTTGGTGGAACCATGAGCTCTATTTATGGAACCATGAGCATTGTTGGTGGAACCATGAGCATTATTGGTGGAACAATGAGCTCTAGTTATGGAACCATGAGCGTTGTTGGTGGAACCATGAGCTCTAGTTATGGAACAATGAGCATTGTTGGTGGAACCATGAGCGTTGTTGGTGGAACCATGAGCTCTATTTATGGAACCATGATCATTATTGGTGGAACCATGAGCTCTATTTATGGAACCATGAGCATTGTTGGTGGAACCATGAGCACTATCCGCGGAACCATGATATGTAGTTATGGAACCATGAGCTCTATTTATGGAACCATGAGAATTGTTGGGGGAACCATGAGTCTTAGTTATGGAACCATGAGATCTAGTTATAGAGCCATGAACATTATTGGTGGAACCATGAGCTATAGTTATGAAACCATGAACATTATTGGTTGAACCATGAGCATTGTTGGTGGAACCATGAGCTCTAGTTATGGAACCATGAGCATTGTTGGTGGAACCATGAGCTCTAGTTATGGAACCATGAGCATTGTTGGCAGAACCATTAGCATTGTCCGTGGAACCATGAGATCTAGTTATGGAACCATGAGCATTATTGTTGGAACCATGAGCATTGTTGGTGGAACACAGTTTATTTATGGAACCATGATAATTGTTGGGGGAACCATGAGCATTAGTTATGGAACCATGAGCTCTAGTTATGGAACCATGAGCATTGTTGGTGGAACACAGCTTATTTATGGAACCATGATAATTGTTGGGGGAACCATGAGCATTAGTTATGGAACCATTAGCTCTAGTTATGGAACCATGAGCATTGTTTGTGGAACCATGAGCTCCAGTTATGGAACCGTGAACATTATTGGTGGAACCATGAGCACTGTATGTGGAACCATGAGCTCTATTTATGGAACCATGAGCACTGTCCATGGAACCATGAGCACTATTTATGGAACCATGAGCACTATTTGTGGAACCGTGAGCTCTATTTACGAAACCTTGAGGATTATTGGTGGAACCATGAGAATTGTTGGTGGAACCATGAGCTCTATTTATGGAACCATGAGAAATATTGGGGGAACCACGAGCTTTAGTTATGGAACCATGAGATCTAGTTATGGAACCATGAGCCCTATTGGTGGAACCACGAGCTCTAGTTATGGAACCATGAGCACTATTGGTGGAACCATGAGCACTATTGGTGGAACCATGAGCTCTAGTTATGGAACCATGAGCACCATTGTTGGAACCATGAGCTCTATTTATGGAACCAAGAGCACTATTGGTGGATCCATGAGCTTTATTTATGAGCATTGTTGGTAGAACCATGAGCTCTATTTATGGAACCATGAGCATTGTTGGTGGAACCATGAGCTCTAGTTATGGAACCATGAACATTATTGGTGGAACCATGAGCACTATCCATGGAACCATGAGCATTATTTGTGGAACCATGAGCATTCTTGGTGGAACTATGAGCTCTATTTATGGTTCCATAAATATAGCTCATGGTTCCACCAACAACGCCTACGGTTCCATAAATAGAGATCATGGTTCCACCATCAATGCTCATGGTTCCATCAATAATGCTCATGGTTCCGTAAATAGAGCTTATGGTTCAATAAACAAATCTCTTAGTTCCACCAACTGTGCCCATGGTTCCACCAATAATGCCCATGGTTCCACCTTAAAGCAGATCTAGAAAAACAACCACCTTCAAATCATAATATGGTTCTGGGTTTTATTTGGGCCCTACAAGTGGCATGTCAACAGTGTGACATGGTGGTTCCACATGGATCCCAAATGATGTGGAGATGCGACATGGAGGATGTCTTGAACCTTTTTGTGGATTTTAGCCAAGTTCTGCAAAAAAGAAGAAGCTTTATCTTGTGCCTTATTACGAGTCAATTTTGCTGAACCGATTCAGGTTTTGTATGAGAGCCATCTCATCTCGATTTGCTTGTTTCTTCACTAAATTTATCAGGTCGACATGAGAAGATCCCTTCCGGAGGACCATTGTTCATTGCTTATTCCTTCTCTCCGAAGGCACTCTAGAAACCGATTGTTAATGCATCTCGGTGCCCTTCGTAGGAAATTTAGACATAGTATTTGTACATGTCTCAAATGACCAGCATTTACAACCGTCCATCCCACGGGCATCAGGCCACCATGCGTTGCCTCCATGCAAAGTGGTGTAAGAGCAGGAAACAATGCCCTTCTAAGTTTAAAAACAGGTTTTCATGTTTTCACTTTACTTCAATTTAGTATTGCTAATTTTTTTTTAATATTTTTCTAAAATTTGATATATATATTTGTTATTAAATAGGTATTTGTTTAATTGTATCAAGTTTTAATTATTTAAGATCTTTGAAATTAAAATAAAGTAATAGTTCTATTTTAATTTCACATTTAATAAAAAATGGTTAAATATAGTTTAGAATTATGGTATCTACTTCTTTCACATTATTATGAATAATGCATATGAATTATCATTATTTATCTTAAATTAGGCATAGACTTATGAGCATTGTTAGTGGAACCATGAGCTCTAGTTATGGAACCATGAGCATTGTTGGTGGAACCATGAGCGTTGTTGGCGGAACCATGAGCACTGTTTGTGAAACCATGAGCTCTAGTTATGGAACCATGAGAATTGTTGGCGGAACCATGAGCTCTAGTTATGGAACCATGAGCGTTGTTAGTGGAACCATGAGCGTTGTTGGCGGAACCATGAGCACTGTCCGTGGAACCATGAGCTCTAGTTATGGAACCATGAGCATTGTTGGTGGAACCATGAGCTCTAGTTATGGAACGATGAGCATTGTTGGTGGAACCATGAGCGTTGCTGGTGGAACCATGAGCGTTGTCCGTGGACCATGAGCTCTAGTTATGGAACCATGATCATTGTTGGTGGAACCATGAGCTCTAGTTATGGAACCATGAGCGTTGTTGGTGGAACCATGAGTGTTGTTGGCGGAACCATGAGCATTGTCCGTAGAACCATGAGCTCTAGTTATGGAACCATGAGCATTGTTTGTGGAACCATGAGCATTTGTTACACCTAAAATCTCCTCATCATCAGATCCAGTGTATACATCCCTGAAGTACCTTGATTGAGTGATTGACCTGGAAGGGTTTTATTTGTACTAGGTTTTGAGAGGTCTTCGCAAGCTGCACATAGGAAACATGCAATGTCGCACCTTACCTCATTACAAGGTGCAATGAAGTCAGTTAATGGGAAAAAATAGCTTCTTTGAGTTCATTCTCAAAGGTTGCTGACTTGGATCCTTATCCCTGGCCTGTTGGGGGAGCTGGCCTTCGGTTCCTAACTCCATGGAAGGATCCCCTATCTCTCTCCTGCCCTATCTCAACCTATCCTATCCATATCCTATCCACTTAGTCCTATTTAAATGAAGCTCACTCCCATCCCAAGGGAGGAAGTCTATGGTATCCATATGCTGGTGAAATCATCCTTGGAACATCTCCATTCACCTATTGGAGGACTCATACTTCCTTGGAAGGATATGGCAAATGGATTGGATGGAGAAGGGCTGCAATGTTAAGCCTCGGTTGTAGTTCTATGTCTCTTCCATGTATTTCCCTATCTATAGTAATACAAATGCTTTCCACCAATATTGTTAATGTGTGATGATATTGAGTATTTTACTTGCTTAACTGTTTACTTAGATCTCTTATTGTATAGATGCTCTTTACTCGTGTTATGTTGTTTCTCGTGTATTAACAGGTCTCATGTCTTTACTCCCATGATGTATTATACCCACAAATTATTCATGTATACTAATCATCAAACCCGTCTTGGCATTGATTCCATGTTGTATTGAGATAATGCCCTGAGCATAGGGATGGCCACCTCATTTATATTTGAGAATGTATACACTTGTTTGCATGTATCTGCTTTGTATCCTCCTCGGGGGGTGGGACTAATAATAATACCACCCTATTTTTATATTTGCTTAGGAGGGTCATTCTTCACACTATTTCCCTAATTGATGTTAATTGAATTTGTTTCCAACACTCCCTTGTTGAATTTACCTTATAAGCTAAGTTAATCAAGGTAGAAAATATATCGTTCATGGCTTTTAACTTTCTTAGGGTATCTTCAATAGCTCCTAACATAAAATAGTGCTATCCTATTTGTTGATTGTCCCAAGCCATTTGCACCAACATGCCCACATACACGGTGTTCCACAAGATAAATGTTGCAGTACTCTATACAACCACCCACATTATTGTTAGTATTTGTAGCTTGGATTGGAACTTCTGCATAGGCCAAGTGTCGGGCATACATGAGTCGTCCATAAGACCTCTCTACAAACTTGCTTAAGAGGGAAAGTGAATTTTATGTTATAATTCCTAATAGGTGACTTGGTTTGTGACATTGAAAGATTATTTTGTAGCCATAGATCTTAAGTGATCTAAAATCACTTAGGAGATATGGAGGGCCCATGGTATTTTAGTCATTGTAATAATATAAAATGAAGCCTAAGGAGAGGAGGTGATACAATAGACACACAAAATGAGTGAGTGAGATCTCATTGAGTGGGTGGAGAAGTACTTCCATACACGTGTGTAGGGAAGGGGCTAAAGAAATGAGCAAGGGGCAGCTGAGGGTTAGAAAACAACAAGACCGAAGCCGACTGATCTTGAGGTGTGAAGGCTAGAATTCTATCATTGTAATTCCTAAATGGGCCGCATTATCCTAGTATGGGAGCCCGTGATTTTTATAAGTTGGTGTTTTCTAGAGTAAATCTAAGTGTCAAATGTGTGTGATTAACTATTTTTTTGTTGTTGTGTGATTTGTTAGATCTCAGTGTGTTTTTAGTTAACAATTTTTAGTAAATTATTCGGAATTGTAAATCAGATTTGCAATATGAAAATTAACATAACAAAAATATGTGCATGTTTTGTATTAATCAATCTCTAATCAGAAACATGTACAATAGCTTATGTGTCATTACCTAAAAGAATGTACATTGAGATAAAGTCACGATATATGTATGATTCATCAGGGTTGGACTGTGCTTTGTATTGAGATACGAATGAAGTAATTATGCATGACATTACCTATAGTGATACAATTGGACATTTTGATTGATGGTCTCTTCTAGTTAACCACAAATTATTGTTGAAATTGTGTTCCAGGTAAGCATATTTACACAATAAATAGAGAATACCCACTTCTAGTTAGAACATAGTGTGTATTGTTGGGTTTAGTATCCAATCTTATAGAGTTCTACTTGGTTGGAAACCTTAGAGTGCATTGGTTTCATTTATTAATCCAAATAATGTATGTTGTTTATTTTGGCTTGACGGTAATAAAGTGTTGAGCCTCAACTTTTACCATAAATACATATGGGGAACTTAGTTGGCATCGATATGTCCACCACAAGCAAAGTAACCAAGCAATGAAATACTACGGGAAACTAAAAGTTGAAGCCTTGAAACCATTTTAAAGAAAGGCCCATCCTCTTATGCTTATTGGTGGTTAGTAGATGAGAAAGTTTTCACTCAGGGTTGCACCATGAATAAGGAATCTCCCCACAGATCTATGTTGGTCGGGTATGTGGTCTATAAGTCCTGTGTTTATGGATCAATAAAATAAATTATTACTTTGAACACTAGAAGCTTTCTAGAAGAAGATGCCTTGAAAGAGAGTACATTCGAAGTAAACCATAAAATAGAGGATGAACTTGATATTTTCATATAGTTGTAGACAAAGACTGAATTTGAAACATTTATAGATATTCATGATGGGGACAACATAAGTAATGAATACATTCCTGAACCATTGTAGAGTCGATGATGTCCTTGTTGTGTAATGAGCCATTATTAAATAGTTGTTGTAGTTATGCAATAATTTTTGAAGGAAGACAATTTGGTTTGTTGATTTTTGTTCAAGAACAATATTGAAGAAAAGTTAATAACAAAGGGAATTTTTCATAGTAAAGAATAACTCTAATGTCGAGCTTGTGTGTTGCAGCAAAGCCATTTTTGTTTTGACAAAATGCAAAATGGAAGTAAGCTAAAGCTTGCATTTGTGAAGTCGGTGTAGATAAAGCGCCATAGCATGAACATTAGACATGAATGATTAAATTTTTTAGGGAGGATGGGGAAGTAGTGAGCCCTCTTCAAATACTGTAGCAAAAGGTAATAAAATTTTAGAAGTTTGATGACATGATGAATGGCAATGAAAGTTTGTAGAAGATTATAAAGTTACTATCGAAATGAATGAAACTAATCAATAGTGAATAATGCAACATGGAAGAAGAGACACAAAATCATTCAACTAGAACCCTTTGGGCAAGATCTTAAACTTTTCTAACTATGGGTATATGGAGCATCCAAGAACTCGAATCAATTCTACATGATTTTGAGTTTCCGAGTGTAAGTATATTAGAATTGTATTCTTACAATATGAATACTAGATTATGGAAATGATAAAATTGAATTGTATTCTTACAATATGGATACTCGATTATGGGCATGATAAACTTATCCATGATTTCCATTTTTCCCTCCCTCTTAATGTATCTTGGTGAAATAGGAAAAGAGTGGACTAGCTAGGGCCTAGCTTAGGTCAAAAGTAATCAAGAAGTTTTATAGCGGACTATGTATGATCATTAAACTAAAGTTAATGGGTAGATAGGTTAAAAGCATGGCATGAACACAAAACAAAGAACAAAGTGACATGTGGATTGATGAATATTATGCGAATGATAATTTTGATTGATTTTCTATAACAACATAGATCCATCTTAAACCTGGATCTATTAAGCACCTAGAGGGATCCAATTTCTTGAGGTATTAATTTTTTTATCGTAAATTTTTTACACATCAAGAATGAAGATATTAAGGAGAGAGGAGTTTTTCACCAAGAAAATGTTGACTTTAATTGGTTAGTAAACCTTAAGTGATGAGTAGTGTGACTTTTAAATCATTATTTACTTTTAGGATAGAGTTAGGGGGCTTTTGTGTGGGGATTTGAGTGTGGGAATTGATTTATTACTACCTTTTATGTAGGCCTAATCATGACTTTTAGAACATTTTAAAGTCCATTTCATGAAGAGAAATAGTTATGTTTGTCAACAAGGAGCGCAAAACAAGAATTGATTTCATGACTTCAAAATTCTTCAATTTATTTTATTGTTATTGGGGTAGTTTTGTTGTAAGCTGTATGGTTGTTTTGATTTATTTAATGGTGAGACCAAGGAGAAGAATGTTGTCCTTGGCACTTTGTAACTTCATTGGTTTTTAGGAGGTTGTCAGCTCTTTGTACCATACAATACATTCACCTTAACAAAGTTTGGAAGTTTGATACTTAGTGTTAGTTGGTTTCTTTCAGGTACATTGTTATAGTGTTGTCATCGTGCTAATTAAATAAATATGGTTGAGTGTGATTTAGTTGGGTAGTTATTGGAAGTTGGATACTTAGTGTTAGTTGAACTTGTTCATATCTCACATAGTTAAGATTAAAGTGAAAATGTGTTTGTCACATCACATAGATTGGTGTACAATGGGTGTGACAATCATTTTTCTATATTACTCTTATTAAAATGGAAAAAATATTAATAATTTTACCATTTCTAAATTATTTGCTATAACAAACTAAACTTGTAATTAGACAAAAAGTTGACACCTAAAGGTAGGTTACATCGTGCCAATTTATTACCTATTGATTAGAATAATAACAAAACTAAACTTGTAATTAGACAAAAAAGTTAACACTAAAAGCTAGGTTACATCATGCCAATTTATTACATATTCATTCGAACAAGATCTCTTAATTATCACATGTTACAAAAAGTATATTATTTTTCTTAATCAATTTCTTTAATGTAAAAATTTATAAGTCTCCTAAATCTATATCTAATTGTGATATAAGAAAAATTATATACCAAATATATATATATAAACAAATTTTATAAAAATAAAAATATAATACAATTTATATATTTTGAAATGTAGCATTAAATCCAATTAAATTTATATAATTTAAATAAATTTTATAAAAAAAAATACAATTTATATATTTTGAAATGTAACATTAAATCCAATTAAATTTTTATAATTCAATATTCACAGCAATTTCCAAACTCTCTATTTTTAATATACAATAAAATATGAATTCTCTATTTATATACAAATTAACATTTATTCTAACAATAATAAAACATGTAATTAATATAAATAATAATAATCTTAATTATTAAAAATTATTATATATAATAAAATTACTATTAAAAAATACTATATCACATAAATGAGTGGTTTCATACAAGATAGCATATACTTCAGCATTCACGTTCATTGTAATATTTCACCTAAAATTTTATAACAAGCATAAATTAAATTAAAGATTCATTCACGGAAATCACCAATTACAATGAGAATTTTGTAATATTTAAAGCACAAGATCCCAACGCGGGGTTTAGAAAACATATTCATTAGAGGGCCAACACGTAGCATATAGTAGGCATCATTATGCTCTTGACGATTCTTTGAATACACACACCTGGGCAATCCATAACTGAAATGAAGGTAAACTGATGAGGGTTAGGATTTAATCGAACCAATTTGTTAAACACTGAGTCCATAATGCATACAACACAACCAAACTTGTAAAAGAAATAGTACGTGACAATTTTACCTCAAAAAGTGTCGACCTGAGAGTTTTTCAATTTTTTGTTGAGTGAGCTCAAAATACTGCATTCCCTCAGAGCGGTCACAAAGTAGAAAATGGTATAGCCAGGGAAGCCTCACGAATGGAGGGCCTCCAGAGGTCATGAACAACACTTGATGAAGATAAGAAAGTGAGGAGTGAAACGAAATCCAGCATTTCAAGACGTCAAATGGATGTCATGGATCGCCTTGCATTGAGTCTACCAGCAGTCGAGTAAAGAGTTGTATGAGGGATCCAGGTGGAGAGTATTTGGTTTACAAATTACAGATATTTGGTTTCCAAACTAGGGATAGAATCACACAAAATCCAATCAAACTCGATCAGACATGGCTGGCGGATTAGACTGGGCTGGTTGCATATTTGACATTTCCTTTTCCGTCGTCGGAGCCAGTGGATGCTCATGAGCATCCATTTTCAAGTGTAGACGAGAAACTTTATTCAGCTTCAATCCAATTCCTCCCTCGGTGGTGGATCAAATACTACATGCAATCTTCCATTAGTGCAGACAGAACCTGGTTTCTATGGTCAATTTACTAGAACAGAGAAGCCTACAAGCCCTGTAACTTCAGCATCGTCTACAGAGAAAGATAAATCGGTTTCGGTGGAGGAATTCGAAGCATGACTGAACCGAGTTGTGAACGGCAAGAAACATGCAGAAATATTTTGGATGAGAAATTGTTGGGATTTTCATATATCAGAAATCTTGTAGAGGCCATTCATGGGATTTTGCTATGAGGATGGAAGTAATCATTAGCTCCCATGAATTGACTTGCACTTGCCTCTTGTCTTCAAGTTCATGGCCATCATCCCTGCCATTAATTGACCTCATATCTAACTATATATATATATATATGACACGCCTGCACGAATTCACATTTAAATGAGCAAGGTGGAGGCCATGGCCGTCATCAGCTCCCTAACCAGCATTGGCATTGGCACTAACTGAAAGCGAAACCACTTAGAGAATTGGCTGGCTGAAATGAAAGAGGCCTTCATAGGCTGAATATTCGCCATGATAAACAGACCGACTCCTCCCAACCAAAATAAAGTTTCCCAACAATGAGTGGCATTGCTGACTACTTTGTCACTGAATTCAAACTTAAATTTGCCTAGCATCCTCAAATTCAAATTCAAATTTAAATCTGCCTCGCATTCTGAAATGAAAATGGCGCCCTTAGAAAATTGATAGGCGAGATGTAACCGTATGCACTGATAACATGATGGGAAATTAAAGAGGAACTGACAGATACAGCTGAGTGTGAGATGTGATGGGAGGTTTCCAACGCCGCAGATTCGATAGCATGTTTCCAGTCACCGGAGCAGATGAGCATCCATGGATGCCCATACTCATGCCATGGCGAAACTTATGCCATGGTCGAACTCATGCCATATGTTATAGATGTATGCGATATGCCTCTGAGTCTCTGACACCATACAGGAGAGCATTAAATAAAACTCTGTCTATTCGATAAGGCTCGCCTACAAATTAACACATTTCACTCCCAAATTCTGTAAAAATGATGGGCATCTTCTAAATCACCAAAAAATAGCGGGAGGTCTTCCGAGGAGGTCGGGAGGTAAGAATACTTTGGGGCATAGTTGTTTGTTTGGTTGTTTTTTTTGTTTTTTATGTATTGTTTGTTTTTTTAAATTATATAAAATAATATATTTATTTTTAATATATAATATATAATACATAATAATGTTTTTATTTATTTATTTAATATAATATATATAATATTTGTTTTTATTTATATAATATAAAATTTGTGTTTTAATGATTTTGTGTTTTTTTTCACAATATTATATTATAAATTTGTTTTAATAATATATATTAATTAGAGTTTGAGAATATGCACTAAAGGCTAAGGCTATATTGCTTTGTTTTTAATTTATATGTGTTTATATTATTATATTAATGTTTAGTTTTTGCTTTATATATATATATATATATATATATATTCTAATACAAATATATATATGATGAAAAATATATACAAATTGTGGAGAGTTGAGTGAACATAATTGAGGGGATGAACCGACACGGAAGACCTTTGGATTGGTCCCACACACAAGTATGCACACCTAGAGAGAGGGACAGAAGGCACTAGATAAAGGACACCACTACCAATTGATGTTGACCCAGAACCTTTGGGCGTAAGCCCCCATCCAGATGAAGATCCTATTGTTTATCCCATTGGCCCAGCAGCATCCACAACAAAGGCTAAATGAAGTAGACCTTTTTTATTTCACTCGATGGTAGGTGTTCTGGGAGCTAGGGTGTAGTGACCCTGATTGATAAACATGGTTACAAAATTATGGCTATGGGGTATTTCGATGGGTATAATGATGCTAGTCGACAGTACATCATGATGATCAATTTGGTGTCTCGTCATCATGATCAGTATACACATGCACTTTATAATTTCATGTCAATTTAATATATAGTGTAAAAAAAAATTACTAACAGTTGTGACTTAAGTGACTTTAATATTATAAGAAGCATGGACGTAACTCTTATTTTGAAAAGAATTTTACAAAAAGGGAGGATTTTTTTCTTTTCAAAATGGAGGATATTGGCGATTTTTTGCAAGGGAGAGACCTGAGGGGCACTTTATAAATTTCCAAACACAGGCGCGAGGAGAACTTTGATGAATGGATGCATATTGAGAATTAATTATATTGGAGGTTGTAAAATTGACAAGTTTTAGCTAACATGATGATGCAAAATACATGAACTCGTTGGAACTTTAACAGACTACCGAAAGGGTCAAATGACGATGGTTTTGTTCAAACAAAATATGAATATGACCAGTATGATGAGATAAACATAATGACACCAACTTCATGACATGGCAATGTTGATAGGGAAAGGAAAAAATATCCATGACTTGACTCAACCACACTATGATAATGCACATGATGCAACTTGGCGGATCTGTCGAAGGGATAATACGAAAGTAAAAATGATGAAATAAGATATGGACATGATAAGCACATCCAAATGGATGTGACAGTATAGATGAAATGATCTTGCAAAAAAATTCAGTAGGTTCACCCATGCCATCATGTTTCAACACTAGCTCGTCTCTCTGAATCCATCTACAATGTTACAATTTACTAAATTTTAACACTACAAATGGATTCAGAGACCCCTTTAACATGAGGGGGTCTAAAATTACTAAATTCTAACACTGTAGATGGATTCAGAGACCTCGTAGAAAGGGGGTCTTTGCATCCATCTGTAGTGTTATAATTTAGTAAATTGTACAAATTTATTGTCAAAATTACAATTTTCCATTATCAGAGTTAGTTATTTATGTTCCCGTGACCAAATTAGTCATTTATGTTAGTCATTTTTATTTTAGTCACTTGTTATCTAGTCATATATTTTATCCTGTGACTAAATTAGTCATTTTTTTTGGCTTATTTAAAATTTCTCAATTTTAGTCGTTTATCCCTTGAAAAAACAGTGGTGACTAACTTTTTTAGTCGCCTAGTCACTTATCTCTCATTTTGTACTAGTGGTATATCCCTCCCAGTCGGTCGGTTGCAACCCCGCACAAGCTGAACCCAAAATAGAAGTATGGTGTGAAGATGCCCACGCTCCCTGCCGGAATGGAGTGCTCGGTTGATATTGGGATGGCGTTGATGCGCCTCTGCTATGAAGATCATGATATGGTGGCCTACCCCAACATTGGATCGGTCCCATATGTGCCTGGGTCATGCTTTACCGCGACGTCGATTGTATAGGACTAGGCACGAGCAGGTTGACCAGTTGATCAAGTATCGACAGGATGCAGAGGGACAGTTGGCGACACTCAAGGCAGCCATGCGCACAATGCCACCCATGGAACAGGTCGCCAAGTCTCGGGATTTAAAAGAATTACAGCAACGGGTTACCAAGGCTGATGAGCGACAGAAGCTGTGTAGTTGGAGCAGTTTCAGGATGTCGGGGCCAGTTCATGACCAAGGCTGGTGAAGCGCTTCAGGCAGTATAGAAGGGTTGTCAACAGGTGACGACAAAGCTCACTACGCATCCATTTGTAGAAGATGTGGTCGACAATCAGGTGATGGCCACAGAAGTCAAGGAAATGGTGATGACAGTCATGCAGCAGTACGAAGACTTCAAAGTGACGACCACTGAATGCACCATGTCCAGTTGACGTGGCTCGAGGGTGAACCACAAGATTGTGTTGGGGGCCTGTTGGCAGGCGGTTTGGTAAGGAAGAATCACAGCATCGCCGATGCTGCGACACGTCAGAAGAGGTCGCGGAAGGAAGAAGGCTCTATTATTTTATGTATTTTTTGAGTCGTTTGTACCGCAAAATGCGAGTTTTTGGGTCATTGGACCATATGAGATGTAATTTCGAGCTAAGTATACCGCAATAGGCGAGTTTTGGGTCATTTGGACCGTGTCAGTTAGATTTTGGGTCATTTGTCTAGGAGTCATTTTAGGAAGTTGTTAGTAACTAGACAAGCATTGTAAAGGCAGAAGCCTATATTTAGACAAAAAGTTGTAGGTCGTGAGAGAGAGAAGAGGGAAAAGGGAGAGATCAGAGAGAGGTTTTTGGTATGTGTTTTGTGCGCATGTTCTGAGATCTTGAGATATTGTTGAAGTCTGTGATCCGCAGAGGCATTGTATTGGGTTTTTGCAGCAATAATATGATGTGATGAAACTATTTCTGTGCAATTCTGGTGTGTCTTCTGTCTTTTGATAGTAATGCAATGTTTCTTTGATGCAATAGTCGCTTTACTGTTATAATCTGCCGCAACAATGAATGTTTCCATTAAATGATGCTATGAGTACAATAATGTCAAAGTAAATGCATAGATCTATTGTTGAATGTTGCAATAAGATTAAGTAGTTGATGCCACATACATCCTCGTTCATTCGGCGGGAACATGGTTTCATCCACTCTCCCTTGATCGCCTCGGGTGAGACCTCATCTGCTCTGCAGGTGTTGCTGTGCAGGGTAAAACCTGTTTGGTCCGGTGCTCAGGGAGATCGCGGTGGGTTGGTGTCGACAGTGATGGGAACCCCTGTCGACTGGGTCTAAGTCAACACTATGCATCAAACAGAATTGCACCATCATTCAACAGATCTCATTATCAGCAAAACCATTAATGCGCAAATAGATCTAACAGTATAATATCAATTGGAGTAGGGAAACATCGCATCATTCACAGATTCATATCGCATATCACATTCATAGCAGGAACACAAGAAAAGATACAATGATTCTGCTCAAACTCCATCATGTCATATTAACCTTCGCAACAAAACACAGATACATCAACACAATTCTTCTGTCGCATACCCAGATTCAAAAGACCATGATCAATATCCGATACAAAACATGTCGTATTCTTCTATGATTATGATAAAGATTCGGATTATTCTAACACTTGCAATGCTACATCTATTTATAGGCTTGCGCCTTTACATTCATGGTCCACTTAGACAACCACCTAACTACTTCTTAACAAGATCTACAAAAGAATGACCTTAATCTGCACAATGAGGTCCAAAATGACCCAAAAATACATAAAATAATATCATTTCAGACTTGTGCGCGATTTTCCTCCTTGCGCGGCATCTTTGACCTTGTGCAGCATCCGCGATGCTACGCAACTGACTCATCAAAACACACCTGCCAACAACATTTTTGATGTATTCCTATACAATAAATGACATCCTGCATGATTCTTTTTCTTCTTTCATAGAAGTAGGAGTAGGTTGCATGTTAGTCATAGGTCATTTTACTTTCATGCTATGCATTTGCTTTCATTACATCACATTAGTTAGCACTTGGTTTCATTTGCTTAGCTAGCCTTTCTTTTGTGCCACTGTGCTCTTTCACTTGATTGTTTTGTCATTAAACTTTGACATGATGATGGCCAATTCTTAAATTTTAACTATAAAATGTTGTGTCATATTTTAATAAAAAAATTAAAACTTTTTTTGGAAAATAAAATAAAAATAACCTATTGGGTAATCCAAGCCAAAAGATGTCTCAACAAAATTGAACCTGGGTGGATGGAATGAAATCCATTTGACCCCACCAACGAACCACGAAGTCAACAGTAATACTCAATCTCTATTAATATGTAACATCAATTTAGGACACGTCACCATAAAAATAAGTTTGTTTTAATAAAAACATAGGGGAGAATTGTCTATTCTTGAACAGGGACCAGTAGTTGTCATAGTACTGGTCCCACACAGCCACCACATATTAACATAAAAAAACCCATAAATTAAACATAAAAATTCCATATTAAGTGCAGTACATATTTAAATTAAGTCCAAAAATTGCCCATTAACTGACTGGGCCAATAGATGTCCATAAATATTCATGGAGTGCAAAAGAGTACAAAACATCTTGTCCCAAGTACATACAGATCTGCTCATGGATCCAAAAGTACATTGACAACTATTTAATCCAGTTTGTATTTCACATCAACTGCAAGGTAACTATCAAATAAGGACCCACGAATATCTATTGGAGCCTAAATATCCCAGCATTCATTAAAACCTGTTCAACCATTCATTACAACCTGTCCAAGCAACAACCAAAAGACTGTCAGCCATAACTGCGTGCTTGTTCAACATCCCAACCCATTGTAATCAATAAATGACAACTACCCATTAAATGCAACCATTAAACAGATGAAAGCACAAGGATCATGAAACAGATGAAGGCACAAGGATCAACCATGACAAGCTCCCAGCCATCGGATCACATCTAAATCAATCCACAACACACATTCATTTTTTAGAGATTGCAATCCATCTGCACACTTCTTACCAATCCAATTCAACATCAAACAACTATAAAAGAACCACAACCCTTACTGTAGAGGCATTTCAGAAATTCGAACTGCATAGTGTGTGCACAATGGAGACATACCATCAGAGTGTGTGCATAATATAATCACAGTATAATCAGGTAACTACATAATCAATGTTTCTGTTATTTCCATTGCTGTTAGTGATATTTCTGTTATAAAAAGCTTCCAATTTGCTTCTATATAATCAGAACCTATAGTGTTATTTGGAAACTTCCAGTTTTCTTCTAAATAATCAACTTCCCCTTTAAATGTGCAAGTTGTTGCAGGCATGACAAGAGTCAACATTTCAAGGAGAACAAGTCGTCGACTGAGCAGGGGAGCTCAGCTACGCTGCATCTCATCGGACGAGGAAAGGGTCGATCCTTCAGATGCCAACAATGCACCCAACAATGTTGTTGAGAATGACCATGTGGTGGTAGAGGACATTGTTGTCCCACCATCAACCACAGAGCACCATCAACAACAGTTCTAGGAACAAGTTCAACCACCAAAATCAGTGCAATAAGAGGCTGGACAAAAGAAGACATGTTAGCTGCCATTGATGATATAGACTTCAATGGATATTCCATTCGTGCTGCTGCTAAAAAACATGGAGTTGCTACCTCATCAGTGCATTACTGGATAAATGGGCTCACACATACAAAGCGCAGAGGGCCTGTTACAGTTATGAGTGAAGAGGAGGAGGCCGAGGTGGTTCAGTGGTGTAAGGAGATGGCTCAAATGGGACATGGGCTAGAGCTGATACAGTGAAAATCCACAGTAGCTCAAATATGTCAAGGGAGGCCAAACCCCTTCAAAGATGGGTTTCTTGGAAAGTCATGGTGGTAATTTGGGTTTAAAAAAAGGCACCTAGACCTTGTGTTGCGTACAGCTGAGGGCTTGGATAGAGATAGGGCTCTAAATCTACGCCCTGCAATTCTGACTAAGTTCTATGCCACCTTTTCTAGTGCATACAAGAAACATGGTTATGCTCCAGACCATATATGGAGCTATGATGAAATAGGTTTACAGGTAGGAAGGAACTGTGGCATGCATGTGATTTCCAAGAGAGGGAGTCGTAATGTGCCTAAGATTTTGCCTAGGAGCAGAGAGTAGATCACTATTCTATGTTGTGTCAATGCAATTGGTGCTTCAATCCCTAGATTTTATCTATTTAAATGTAAAACTCAACTCAAAAACTATATACAGAATTGTGAACCAGGTACATGCATGGCTGCACATCCCCATGCTTGGATGACTAAAGAACTCTTTCTGAATTGGCTAACTCACTTTGTTGCATCTATACCAGGCGGTGTCTCACCTGTAAATAGACACCTACTGGTTTTGGATGGACATGGAAGCCACATTACTGTGCAAACAATTGAAGAGGTTAACAATTTGGGCATCGACCTGTTAACACTGCCTGCTCATACCACTCACAAATTGCAACCCCTAGATGTCAGTTTGTTCAGGCCTTTCAAGAACTATTTCAGGGGTGAGCGAGCTTCGTGGATGGCAAAGAATCCAGGGGTGGAGGTAAAAATGTTTGAGCTAGCCGAGCTTGCAAGTAAGGCATTTAGAAGGGCTCTCACACCATCAAATATTAAGGCTGGGTTTAAGAGGACTGGGATATGGCCACTGAATTCCGAGGCTCTCATGCATGATACTAGTTGTAGCCAGGCATTTCAACTGGATGGTCAGGATGAAGGGGATGTCCAAGCACATGGTGATGGCTAGGAGATGTGGAAGTAGAGGAAGACGTTGTTGCTGCTGATAATATCATATCCCTATCTCAAGGAGGACCCTACTGCGGTGATGATGATGAACAGGTGTGTGAAACAAAATATAACAATGAACCAAGTGACAGTAACATGGAGGTTGTTACACCAACTGAGACAGCTGCAACTTCTGCTTTTGATCTTCTTAATGTCTCTATGCAAGGGACAGTTGCAACTTTTGCTTCTGATCATGTCAATGAAAACGTTGATCATGCACCAGGGAGCAGCAATGGAGAATTGACTTTGCCAAGCCAGGTTACCCCACCATCATGGTTGGCAGAAGTCATGATGAATTTGGACCAAAATATTGTCTCAGGGACCAATGAAGAAAGCATGAACATGCCTTCATAGCCACGAGAATTGGAAGATGAAATTGTTCATTATTTTGTGGACAATGGAAATCTGGAAGAAGATAGTCTCCACAATGAGGTTCCAGCTGAAGAGGACAATATGGTTCAGATAGAGCAGGAGAACATTGACCCAAATATTGAAAGGCAAGTGTCAAGCAAGAAGCAGCAAGTGTCAACGAAAGGCCAATTGCTTGGTCGGTTCCTAAAGCTACCAGTAGAGAGAGTGTCAGCAAAAAGAAGGCAAGCAACAACAGACAATCTTCGTCTATGTCAAAGTTCACAGTTACTCACCTCAGAAGACTATATAAAACTATTGGTTGAGTCTGAGCATAGGAAACTTGAAATCCATGATTTAAAACAGAAGAAGAAGGACTTATCTAAAGAAATGAAGGCTGCAAGGATTGCTGCAACAGAACTTCGAGCACAGGAAATGGCTAAAAGAGAGAGAGAAAGACAAGAAAAGGCTCATCAAAAGTAGATGGCAAGGCGGGAAAAGGAGTTGAGAAAGGCTCAGCAATTGCTTCAAAAAGAACAAGGGTTGTCAGAAAGGGTTGCTAGTGATGCAAACATGGTGGAGAGGACTAGGATGATGCCAAACACATTGGAACATATTCCAGATAATACTCCATATTTCCAAGACCTCCTAAACATCCAAGTCCCCCGCTATCAACAAGTGCACATGTCCACTTTATTCCCTCCTACCATTGCAGGTGTCAATCGTGTCTATGATTATAGGGGGGCTCAACCTACTGGAGGGGTTAGTAGCACAAGTGTGCATTGTGGCTACTCAATTCCTCCATGGATTCAAGAGGCGAATTGGATATCATATGGAGGCAATCAGCCACAACCTAACCAACCATTGTTAGGTAGGCCAACCAACTTGGCTCAAGTAGGAAACTCAACAACACTGGGCAGTGAAGATCTTGGAGGACATCCTTCATAGGGGTGTCATATGGGGTGCCAACATTTTTGTTGTGACCACATTGCAATGTGGATTTTTTGTAATCACTGGCTCTAATGTCTGTAACATGGCCATTTTGGATACAATCTTAGACCATTTTGGATACAATCCTAGGTCACAGCGTTCCCTAATGTTTGCGGCATTGTAATCAGGGGTTTAATATACAATTTCATCATATTTATAAATTATGTTTGTTGTTGGTTTACATTGCAATCCCTGCAGCAGGGTTAGGGTCTAGATCCTTAATGAATCTTTAAGTTTTTTTTTTTAATGTACACCTCTTGAGAACCCCTCTACATTAATCTTAGTAAGTCTAGTAGGTTAAGGGTTGCAGTATTAATCATTAGATTCATTACATTTTGTAATCTCTAAAAAGCAACCATAACAAGACCCCCGTTGTTTTCAAAAATTGTATTTTACCAAAAATCACTCAGAAATCTTGGTTCGTTAAACACACAACAACCTTGTCATTTGATCATAACCCACAAGTCTAGTCTAGCAAAAATGGCTAAGTCTAATGCAAAGAGAATATTGATAACCATGATATAAAAAATGGCTCCAAGTAAACTGCTGTATTTGTAAATCACATTAGAAGTGGCAGCACAATACTGAATTCTAGTAACTATCTATTAACTTTATAATTCCAAAGACAAATTATAGAAGCCTGAGTGTCATACTAATCAACATAAAAGGCCTAAATCAGGCATAGTGTGTGTTTTTCAGGGTTTATGAATTATGTTTGTTGTTGGTTTATGTTGCAATCCCTGCAGTAGGGTTACGTCTAGATCCTTAATGAATCTTTTATGAATGAGTATCATACTAATCAAATATAGCTGCAGTTCAGTTTACCTATGAATTATAGTCTGCATCCCTTCAACCAAAATAAATATCAAATATCAAATTATAGTCCGCAGCCCTTCTCTGTAATATTCTAAGAAGACATGATACTTTATATGGAACCAAGAACAAAATCGGTATCCTTTTGAAGACTAGAGCAACAAACAACAGTAATCGATCCAAAGCCACTGTTTAATAAAACCAGGTGTATATAAATGCATGCTATGGTCTACCCAACAACAAATTGAACAAAATACCTACAACCAAGTCAGCAAGAAAAACTGACAACACCCATAACAGTAGATTTTGAATATGAAATAAGTGCAGAAGAAAGTAAATGGCCTACAAAATAATTTCACACCATAAATTGGCCCAAAATGCAAGTGAGGTGCACTTGATGTTAATAGTTAGAAGTAAAAACTGCATCATATACTTGTAAATTCAAGCCCATATACCTGTAAAACTACATCATATGCCAATTGTGTTGTCAACTGTACATTAAAGTAAAAGCCAATCTCAGTCCTCGACTGCTAGCTCCATCGCTTTGGCGCAGTTGCTGATATAAAAAATGAATTATGTGTATTCTCCCAATAAGATGAGACAATGGTAGAGGTCACTGCTGTATGATGCAATTTTAAACATTAACTATTAACATCATGCCCATACAATTCGAAGAATAGACATCCATCCCATGCAACAAAAACCAAATTCATAAACCAACCCTACTGCAGGCCATGCAACAAAAACCAAATTCATAAACCAACCCTACTGCAGGCCATGCAACAAAAACCAACAACAAACTGAATTGCAACAAAACATAATTCATAAACCTTAACCCTACAACAGGGATTGCAACATAAACCAACAAAAAACATAATTCATAGACCCTAACCCTGTGACAAGGATTGCAATGTAAACCAACAACAAACATAATTCATAAACCCTGACCCTACGGCAGGGATTGCAACATAAACTAACAACAAACATAATTCTTGTACCCTAACCCTGTGGCAGGGATTGCAATGTAAACCAACAGCAAACATAATTCATAAACCCAAACTCTGCGACAGGGATTGCAACATAAACCAACAAAAAACATAATTCACAGACCCTAACCCTGCGACAGGGATTGTAACGTAAACCAACAACAAACATAATTCATAAACCCTGACCGTGCGGTAGGGATTGCAACATAAACCAACAACAAACATAATTCTTGTACCCTAACCCTGCGGTAGGAATTGCAACGTAAACCAACAGCAAACATAATTCATAAACCCTAACCCTGCGGTAGGGATTGCAACATAAACCAACTAAAAACGTAATTCATACATCATAACCCTGCGACAGGGATTGCAACGAAAACCAACAACAAACACAATTCATATACCCAAACCTTGCGGCAGGGATTGCAACGTAATCCAACAACAAACATAATTCATAAACCCTAACCCTGCGGCAGAGATTGCAACGTAACCCAACAACAAACATAATTCATAAACCCTAACCAGTATCTCAAAACATAGTATAAGAACAAACCAAATGCTTAAACTCGAACCCGAATGCAGGGATTACAACAAAAACCAACAACAAACTTATTTTTCCAAATTAAACCAGCAACAAACTAAATTTTCCATATTAAACTAAATTTTCCAACAACAACAACAAACTATAGCACCAACACAGAAGGTCCACAGAATCCCCGGCATATTGGGAGTGTTGAAAAACATGTTTGCAGGGATGGCTGGTAGGAAACCTACCAGCGAGCCACCGGACGAAGCGAGCGAGCCACAAGACGAAGAATCCGAACGCAAGACGAGCGCAGCTACCGGCCGAGGAGCGAAGCCACCGAACGAGGCCACCAGAGCCACTGGACCAGGGACAGAAAGCCACCATCGCCACCACCGAAACAACGAGAGGCGGAACCTGACATCTCCACGACTAAAACGGGAATACCGCAAGTCACCACCACAACTAAACACAACGACGCACACCATCGAGTGGAATGCCGTAATGTCCGAAGCAACAACCAGGACGGAGTGGTAACAAAGGGGTGCGGGATATCACTAGAACCGAGTGCCAGGTGAACAGAGCCGAGCGCCAGGTGAACAGAGACGGGCGGAGGGAGCCACAACAGTGGGTGCACAGATGATCAACAAACGGGGGTAGCAGAACGCCCACACTCCGGGCCCGAACAAAAAACAACGGAGGGTAATACCTTTCTCGGGTGCAGCTCCATGGGACTGTGAAAAGGCACGCTGCACATGCGATGTTAAAGCACCCACCTACTAGACAAGTGGCGTTACCTCACCGGCAAAAAAATTTGCCACTTCAACCTTGCCAGGTGGCATGGGGAGGCCAGGTGGGGTGTCCAAGGTACTGGCATCCCTCCCCTATATCTCCCACTAAACAATGTTATGTTCAATGTCATGATGACGTGGATTGATAGTGAAATATACTTTATTTTTCTTAAAGATTCGGTCTTTCACGCGCAATTTTTTTAAGATTCTGTCCTCCACCCGCCCGCCATTGCTGAACTCAGCAAAATAAAAATCACATGCTGAATAAAACAATAAAACAGGGCGTAAAGCAAACATCCAGAAAGACCCCGGGTTCGTCAACATATAGATAATAAATATGATCTGGAATTCCGTACATTCTCCACTTGACGACGCGGGTGCGATTTTTCTAACACGATAAGCGCGTCTATCAGCGGATAGAGATTGACTTGCAGAACTCTAATCGCAAACGGCCATCATCAGATCCACTAAACACCACTCATTTTGCTCGATATGATTTGCCTTTGGTTATTTTCCACCCTAAATGGCCATCGTCAGATCCAACACACACACCACTCACTATTATGCTCGATTTGATTTGCCCTTATTTGCCCTTTATATATTAAACGACCCTCCAGTAAGTATCACACCACACAAAGACTTCTCTTCCAGATTTAATAGACTAGAGCAGATAGTGGTGGGAAATATTAATGACGGGGTTTAAGCTTTATTTTGCATTGCTGTTTCCATGCAGTCTCCTCTTCGGCCCTATCATTGCTGAGGATGGAAAGGTTCTTACTTTTAATTTCTGCAAATTCCCTTATCTTTTGTGTGCAACATTACTCAGTCATAATGTCGCTAATTTCACTCTGAATGCAGCTGCACATTGTATACATGGGGAGTTTGCTCCACAATAATAGAGAAGAGCTTGTAACCAGTCATCTAGAGCTTCTTTCGTCTGTTCTGGAAAGGTATCCAATGAAATAATTCCAATTTGAGAGTTTATCTGTACATGTGTAGTTGTTAATTCGTTTTATTTTTCTTTGGTATTTGAACCTGTATAGTTCGATACACGCAAAGCAATCTCTGGTGCGTAGCTACACTCATGCTTTTAATGGATTCGCAGCAGAATTATCCAAAGAACAAGCGACTACATTAGTTGGTACGTCTCCTTACTCAAAGAGTTATTCTTAATCAGCAAGCCCCCATGCTTCTTCCTATTCTGATATATTCCAATGATTTAGCAGCGAAACCAGGAGTATTATCAGTGTTCCCTAATCCAGTGTTAAATCTTCATACAACACACTCATGGGAGTACTTAGAAAAGGATTTGGCCATGCGAGGGTCTTCTTACACAAAACCAGAGTCTTCTGGCGCCGATATCATAATAGGCTTTCTAGATACAGGTATAATGACATAATGGGCTTTTGAAACTACAGCTAATTGAGTTCAATTCGATTCAGTCAACCTTAGTGTGAAAATTTTAGTCATGGGATTTCTAGATCACATATACTAAGTTGGATATCTTTAGATTTGGTTGCTTTGCAACAGGAAAGTGATGTCTCCTAGTTCATGGTAGTTTCTTTCTTTTTATTGTAAATCCTGTATATTTGATAATTATTATAAACACAATGATTTTCATAAGTATTTTTTGTTAGACATGTCAAATAACTTATCAGAAAATAATCCTTATGTGAAGGCATTTGGCCAGAAGCAGCCAGTTTCAGTGATAAAGGTATGGGCTCTGTTCCTTCACGGTGGAAGGGAGCGTGCATTAAGGGAGAAGATTTCAACGTTTCCAGCTGCAACAGGTGATTTTTACAACTGAAATAAATTCGTTGTTTCTATTCTGGTGTGATTTATAGCTCAAAGGATATAGTTGTGGTAACAGGAAAATAATTGGCGCAAGATATTATTCAGGTGGAGAGGACGATGATTATAAGAAAAATAGTAAACCGGAAACAAGAACTGCAAGAGATTATGTGGGTCATGGCACGCATACATCTTCAACCGCAGCTGGGAGCTTTGTGGACAATGCAAACTATAATGGTCTTGCTAAGGGAACAGCCAGAGGTGGATCCGCCAGTTCCTCTACCAGAATTGCCATGTATAGGGTGTGCGGGCTGGACTATGGGTGTCCGGGTGTACAGATCTTAGCTGCCTTTGACGATGCAGTTAAAGATGGAGTGGATATTGTATCCATCTCAATTGGAAAGAGGTCCAGCATTCAGGACGATTTTGTGATGGATGCAATAGCCATAGGAGCATTTCATGCTACTCAGAAAGGAATTCTGGTTGTATCCTCTGCGGGAAACGAGGGACCTGATTCTCGGACGGTTGTCAATGCAGCTCCATGGATTTTTACAGTTGGAGCGAGCACAATCGACCGGGACTTCCTATCAAACGTTGTGTTGGGCAATGGCAAAATAATTAAGGTGAGAACAAGGGGAAACGAATCCAAAAGTAATATGTTTCACTTTACACAGAAATTAGCACTTTCAATTGTTCAGCACTTCAGTGATAGATTTGACGATTCCAAAGCACCTGTCTCGTTTTCGACAGTGATAGCAGTGATAAATTTATGCTGATCAATAATGACCTATTAACTTGATTATTTAATAAACTAGTCCACTAAACCTGCAACAAAATGCAACTTTGTTACTCCTTCGAAGTTTGACAATAATTCTGAAGTTCAAACAGATCTAGATTGATTATATAATAAAACTTCTGTAAAATCCATATTTATATCACTTTTCATTATTTCTACACCCCCTACTGGGAATCATGCTGTAAAGATTTGTATTGTGTGCATTTAGGGTAAGAGCATCATGTATTTGAATACCAGCCTCAGCCAATCGGCCGTGTACCCGCTTGTGTACGCAGGAAGCATTCCTGACAAATCCAGTGATCCAGTATCCTCAAGGTAAATTTATTACATCAAATTTCTTGCATCGATTTGACTTATGGATATTAAACTATACAATTTAGGATTTTATAGCTATATTTTTCATGGGGAGGGAAATCCTGAGAAAGGTATTCCACAGCAATTGTCTTCTAGAGTCCTTAGACGCAAGAAAAGCGAAAGGAAAGTTTGTAGTATGTATAGCAAATGCCACAGCTACAGCAAGGTATTTCATGAAAGTATCAGTCCAGGACGCGGGAGGCATAGGCATGGTTGTTGTGGATGATTTTGAGATGTTTGACGCATTTGACTTCGGTAACTTTCCAGCGACTATAGTAAGTAAAACGTATGCAACGGAGATACTTTCTTACATAAAATCAACCAGGTGCGTTCGCCCACTTCCTAGTATTCTCTGTCGCATGATCACGAAATCAATATCAATTAATTATTCACGAGACAATCCAATTACAGTGTGGCTGTTTCTAATGCTCCAAGGTCTGTGATGGTAGAAATCCCGTTGCAACAATTACTCCAACAGAGGTCGTCACAAATTACAAGCCAGCTCCTGTTGTTGCAGATTTTTCGTCAAGAGGCCCAGGAGCACTAACCCAAAACATTCTCAAGGTGAGTACTGAGCACTAACCCAAAACATTCATTTAGCTTAAGCAACGCTTAGAAGCTAACTATGGGTGATCATCACAACATGAGTCTTTTAATTGGTACTTGCAAGTTACAGCCAGACATCAGCGCACCAGGTGTGAACATAATTGCTGCATGGAATCCCCCGGGTGACTACTCAGATATAGCTCTTTCAGAGATGGGGCCTTCCACATTTAACATGATGTCTGGAACATCCATGGCCACTCCTCATGTCAGTGGAGCCGCTGCATTTGTAAAATCTATTCATCCTACTTGGAGCTCCTCTGCTATCAAATCAGCCCTTATGACAACAGGTACTTATCAAGTTTTATTCTTGAAAAGCATCTTGCAATACGAATACCAGATAGAGCAACGGCTGGAAATCTCCTTATTTTTCAATGTCCAAAAATACTGGCTATCTATGATTTTAGTAATGTTTCAATCCAATATAGGTCTCAATTGGTGGAATTTATACAATTAGTCGAGGTTAGGTCTCAAATTTTGCAATTTACAGAAATTTTTATCGGATATTTGATTAGTTTTATTGATGGTTATGTAATCCCCTTCAGTTAGGTGAGTTCAGAGGTTTATTAGAAATGTAAAATTGGGGGAAATATTTTTAGAAGCATCCTTATTTCCATTGTAGATTTGGCCCTCCAACCAGAATGGAACAGCAAAGTTAAAGTTAACTGTTGACTTTGTGGCCCGAATCTATGATGGAGATAAGTTCGGGGATTTTTAATTTTCTCAGATTTTTCTTTTAAAAGGAAAATCCTTATACAGTAACACTCTTTTCTTAACAGTTGTACTCCATTGTAATGTATGGCAGCTATTGTAACGAACAATATGGGCAAACTATTGACCAATGATTCAGATATCCCCGGGACGCCATTTGATTTTGGAGCCGGAGTAGTAAATCCTATCGGAGCTCTGCAACCAGGACTTGTGTACGAAACATCAATCGATGATTACTTCCATTTCTTGTGTAATTACGGTCTGGATTCTGAGAATATCAAGCTCATCGCGGGGAATAAAACCTATAAGTGCCCATCTGGTGCAAAGGTGGATCTGATCAGTGATATGAACTATCCAAGCATCGCCATCTCCAAGTTAGATATTGTGAATGGGAGTACAACCATACGCAGAACCGTCACAAACTTTAGTCCTGACCTTGCACCTACTTACACGGCTACCATCGATGCACCTCCCGGGTTGAATGTGAACGCCTCTCCACAAATTCTTCATTTCTCCAAGACTTCCAATCAGCTCTCTTTTGATGTAGTTTTTACACCAACGAAGGTTGCCACCAAAGGATATGCTTTCGGTACACTCGTTTGGAGCGATGGAAAACATAATGTTCGCACTCCTTTTGCAGTGAATATGGTGTAACAGATTTCAAATTAAGAGGCAACCTTATAGATCGTAATGTAATAAAGCAAGGCTGCTTATTCCTTGCATTAATCAATTAACGAGCAACATGGCTGCTTATTCTCTGATTTTGCTGATCGTCTTCTATATGTTTAATGTCACAGTGACTGAATTTATAGATTGGAAGATATTTGTTTTTTTAGGTTATTTTAAAATTGGATGAATGAAACTATATGTTCCCATCTATAACTAAACTGATCACTATAACATTGAATTCGTTTTGTTTGACTAGACTTAGTCATTTGATAACCACGCAGACAAACTTCTTCATGATGTGCTATTACACAAGCAAAACAAAGTTGAAAGACAATAAAATATTCACTGAAATTGAGCTATTTTGAATCTTAGAAAATGCCAAGAAAGATGGAGAAGAACTAACCTCATACCGTTCCGTTCCATTCTGATTGACGAATGCAAAAATTTCTCCATTTCCTTTCAAAATAATCTTGAACATGCAGCCAGTAAGCAATTAGACAACAATCAGTGATCAATTGTTTTAGTTGTCATTTATAACTAATGAAAATGATTTGTTTCGTTCATTTCAACTCTTGAATCTTTGTCTGATTGCAGCCACTGACGCAGGAGCGTCTCGGAGGAGTCGGACTCCATGATGACGTAACCCGCTATTTTCTCCGAAATCCTTCCCGGCCGTCAATCTCGCTCCATGATTGGACGGCCTACATTAATTTCGGAGCGGTGCGAACCCGGGTTGACAACAGCCCTGAGCGCACTCAACTCATCCCTGAACTGTCGATCTGGCCTCCCATTTCGAAGGCGTACGCTCTCCACGGTCACTTTCTGTGTATTTTAATATTGATGGGCCTTATGATTAGGCTCCACGTGAATTTTACACAAGTTTCATGGGTGGCTGGTCGTTTTCATAAATTTTGGTAGTGTCGAGAGTGGCCATTTGGCGTGGCTTAAGACGCTGATCCGCTGAACATCAACGGAGGAGAGGAAAGTACGAAGGAGAATTGGAGAGGAGAAGAAGGGATGAAGGAGAAATGGAAAGAAGCATACGATGGAAGGGAATGGTAAAGGAGAATGAGAAGATAGAGGAACTATGGAAAATAAAGATAGAGGAAGAGAAACTAAGGAAAATAAAGATAATGAAGATAAAGTAACTAAGAAAAATAAAAGAAAGAAGAAGAAAGAGAGAGCAAGAACAAGCACACATTTCACTTAGAAATTTAGTTTCGTTTATTTTAATAGATTTACTTATTGAATCCAATATGAAACAATTGGTAAATGATCGAGGAGAATCCTACCAAACGATTAAATCAAAATCTTCAAATGTTGAATAGAATTACATTGTTTAGAAGAGCTCCCCAAGAGCTTTCTGACACTGCTCGTTTAGTCCAAAACAGACTCCGGACATGAAAGATATCGTGTTCTAAAATTTTGTGAAAAAAAACAAAATGGTAAAAAGGGGGTTCCAAGTGGAACAGCCATAGAGTGTCACGTGGCTTGTACAAGTGGACCATATTACCAACATGGAAGCTCCATGATCTACCATGTGGTAGGTTGCAGGTTGATGTGGCATGTTGTAGGTTGACGTCGCAGTTTGCAAGTTGGCGTGGATCTCTTGTTGTCTGACATGTGGCGGAATCATTATATAGTTGGCAATGACGTGGACCAACTAGAGGTTGCCACGTGGCAGTCTATTTGGCCACCATATGGTTCTATTCACCAAAAACTACGGTGGGAAGGCAAGATCAAACCCCTGACCTTCCGCCATAACTCCAATGTCCTACCACTACGCCGTTGGTATTGCTTGTTAAGCATAGTGGTGGATCTATTATTTAAGATTCCAATTTTAAAGCCTTTTAAACATTAAATGTTGGAATATTTACACATACAATTCATGGTTAAAATCAGATTTGTCATTTTCAGATCATGTTTGGTATTAGAGCAGGATTAACCCAAGAATTGTGAGTGTGTGAATGTTAACAGGGCTCAAGCTAAAGAGAGGTGAAGGAGTGTTGGAAGAATTTAATCCTGAGATTGGATCCAGGTGTGCAAACCCAAAGAAAAAAATGACTTCACCAAAAGGTACAGGAGGGGATCTTGCATCAACTAATGAAGAATTTCTTAAAGCTTTTATGGCTATGAAATCTATGGTGGAAGAACTTTACAAAGAGCGTAAAGAATGTGAAGAAGGTGAGCCATCAGTTAAGGTTGAAAAAGATAAAGGAGAAGGAGGTGGTAGTGACCGTCCTAAAACTCCAATGTCTCCATCTTCTTCTTCATCTAGTTCTAATTCCTCTTCTAATGCATCGAAAAGGCATACTGAGAAATCTGACCTTAATATGCCATTGTTAAAGCTTGATGCAAAATTTGATTTACCCATGTTTAATGTTAAAAAATAGGATAACTGGATTATACAAATCAAAGTATATTGTAGGAACGAGAAGATTGCAGGTGATCGGAAGCAAAGATCTAGTTAGCCACTCTCTGTCTTGGTGGCACTCCTCTTATACGGTGGGAGAGAAAAACTCAAGAGGATCTTATTAATAAAAGTAAAATTATTTTCTCTTGGTATGAGTTTACTGCAACATTGAAAAAGCAATTCAATCCGTTGGGTTATATGCAGCAAGCTATGATGGACTGATAGAATTTCAGACAAGATAAGGGTTAGAGTGTGCAAGAGTACACACAAGAGTTTAGAAAGATGGCATTAGTGTTGGGTATACCTCTTTATACTCAAGAAACAATTCTTAAGTTCATAGGATGATTACATAGTTATTTAAGACATACAATTCTTATGTTTAATCCCACTAACCTAGATGAAGTGTGTGTTCAAGCCACACATATCGAATCTAAGGGGAAAATTACTTCTGATAAATTTTCCAAAAATCCTTTCAAACCAAGTAGAACCAAGTTTAAAGGTAAAGGGAAAGGTAAGCACACAACTAGAGTTAAGAAGGGAGGTGATAAGCCTACATGCTCGCATTGTTAGAAAGAGGGTCATGATGCATCCAAATGTTGGAATCTCCATCTAGAACTCAAGCCAGAGAAGTTTTGGAGAAAAAAGGAAGATAAGAAGACTACTGCCACTCTTCAACATGATTTGGGATCAAACTTGGGAGATGAGACAAAAATTGCAGCCATGGGATTACAAGGTAAATCTCCTTCTGATTATGTTTCAAAAGTTGAATCTCTTCATGATGAGTAGAAAATGAGTGAGTTACTTAACATAAGGGTAATTTCTAAACATACCAAAATAGATACTTTATTTGATAGTGGATCACAAGCTAACATTATTTCAAAAGAGATAGTTAAAAAGCTCGGTTTTGAAACTATGTCACACCCCAAACCATATCCACTTGGATGGGTATGTGAAAATGCACATTTACAAGTTACTAAGCAATGTAGACTTAGGTTTGCAATAACTTATGGATTTATGGATGAAGTTGATTTAGATGTGGTTCCACTAGATATGTGTGGCTTTGTATTAGGTAGCCCTTATCTTTATGACAGGAAAACAATCTTTTATAGAGAAGAGAACAAGTACCAGCTTACTAAAGATGGTATTCAGTGCATTGTTCAAGCTCACCATATGAAAACTAATCTATCTTTGGTTTCTGCAAGTCAAATAAAGAGATTAGTAAATGTTAGTAAAAGATTTGTTCTCATGATTGTTAAAGCTAAAGATCTTGATCAGATTGATTCTCTTAAAGGTTGTGATCCTAAACTTAAAGATGAATTGATTAAGGTTGTTGGTAAGTATGATGCAGTATTCCAGGAACCTAAAGGATTACCTCCTAAAAGGGAAATCCAACATGAGATACATTTGCAGCAAGATGCGCCTCTTCTGCATATTGGTATGTATCAATCTTCAGTGATCGAAAATGCAAAAATCAAGAAGCGGGTTCAAAAGTTGCTCGAGAGAGGGGACATTCGACCAAGTTCCTCTCCATTTGGTTCATCGATTGTTTTGGTACCAAAGAAAGATGGTACATGGAGGATGTGCATGGATTTCAGATATTTAAACAAAATCACAGTAAATAATCAATATCCTCTTCCCCGTATTGATGATCTTTTGTATCAATTAAAGAATGCAGTTTATTTCACTAAGTCAGACTTAAGAAGTGGTTATCATCATATCAGAATCCATGATGATATTTGGAAAACTAATTTCAAAACTAAATAGGGAACTTTGTATGAATGGATGGTTATGCCTTTTGGGATTTGTAATGCTCCCGCTACCTTCATGCGAGTCATGAATGATGTATTTAATCCATTCATTGATGACTTTGTAATACTCTACTTAGAGGACATTCTTATATTTAGTTGAACTTGGGAAGATCATGTCAAGCATGTTAAGCAAGTCTTAGATGTCTTAGCAAGGGAGAACTTGTATTTCAAGATGTCCAAATGTGAGTTTGGAAAGACATCTTTGGTTTATTTAGGCTACATTGTAGTGGGTGTTGAATTGAGGATTGATCCCTCTAAAGTTGAGGTCATTCATAATTGGCCCAAGCCCAATGATGTAGTTCATAAGTTAGAAGCTTTCTGGGAGCATCCCAATATTGGAGGAAGTTTATTGCTAACTTCTCATTTATTGCTTCTCCTTTACATGCTTTGAAAAGTGTGAAACAAGTCTTTCAGTAATGAGGAAAAGAGCAAAAAGGCTTTGACACTTTGAAAGAGAATATCAATATAGCTCCAGTACTTACATTGCCACCTCTATAGCATCCATTCGAGATTGAAACCGATGCTAGTGGTCATTCCATGGGGGCAATCTTAATGCAACATAAGAAACCAATCTGCTATCATTTTGAAATATTCTCTATAGCAACAACTAATTATCCCACATATGATAAAGAGTTGTATGCGTTAGTACAAAGTGTGAAGAAGTGGAAACATTGATCTAATGCGTAAAGAAACAATCATAGTGGAAACATTGATCTAATGCGTAAAGAAACAATCATACATATTGATCACCAACCATTACAATATCTTTAATCACAAACTAAGCTACAATAATCAAGGCACTTCAGATGGATGGTATTTTTACAGCAATTTCACTTGGTCATCAAATATAAAAAGAGAATTCAGAATAAATTTGCAAACATGTTATCAAGACTTCCAACAAATGCATCTATCATTTTGCAAAATAGTCCATTAGCTCATGCAATTTACATTGAACAATATGCTAAGGATGAAGACTTTAAAGATGTGAATGAATATTTAATGCATGGCACACAAACTGAATAATTGGACTATCATGTTAATGATAAGTTTTTGTATCATATTGGCAAAGTTTGTATTCCACAGAGTGAAAGAGTTCATGTAATTAGAGAAGCTCATACTTCTCTTATATCTAGTCACTTTGGTGCAGGAAACATAGTAGCTTAGATTCAGAGGTATTGTTATTGGCCTTAGATGAATGAAACTATATCCAAATATGTAAAGGGATGTGTTATGTGTGCTACAAGTAAGCCAAGTAATAGAAAATTGGGCTTGTACACTCCACTCCATGTACCTTCTCGTCCAGGGGAAAGTGTGTCTATGGATTTTGTGGGAGGGTTGCATATGTCTAGGAAAGGTCATGATTACTTGTATGTGGTTGTGGATAGATTCAGTAAAATGTGCATCTTAATGCCTTATAAAAAGAAGGTGATAGCAGAGTTGACTGCTGAGTTGTTCTTTCATAATGTTTGGGTTCATTTTTGGTTACCCACATCTATTGTATCTGATTGGGATTCCCACTTCTCTGGGAAATTTTGGTCAACTTTATGGGAACTTATGGACACTAAGTTGAAGAATAGCAGTGCTTTTTATCCAAAAATAGATGAACATACTGAAATAATCAACCACACAGTGGTACATCCACGGTACATCTACCCCAAGGATATTGTATTATGTAATGCCCCATATATTGATAGTCATTAATTAAAAACTCTAATGTAAATTAGCTTAGCATTGTATTTGCTTATTATCTGTTTGGCGAAGATAGATTGATTAAGATGACTGTTATGTGCACATGTGGACTCCAGTGAGGTTGTATGGTAAATGGAATTTACTATTTAATCTATTAATGGCAATGGATATGTTACTTCATATTGAACATACAAATTGAATATAGAATATCCATACGTGGAATGTTAATTTAGTTGTTTGCAAAAGTACGTACATGATTATTTGTAAATGTTGTATTAGTGATATGGATTAACACTTGAAAGAGTTGGGTATGGATATATATATGTTTCATGTTAATGATGAACTATTCCACATGTTGATTGGCTATGAGATAGGCGGATTCCTATATTGAAAAGGGGCACGAGATGTATTGAACATCATGAGTATAATGATGTTATATCAAATTTCATGCTATTTAATTGTGAATTCTAATATTTCTATGACTTATGGGTAAGTGTGGGTTTTGACAGGAACTACGACTTGCCCAAAGTGGATGTTCGATGACGAGACCCCTCAGATCAATGATGGCATAGTATGGTTGATGTAGGGCGTTGACCCTAGTACTATTAGGAGGGGTGGAGGCATTTCCCACCATCGAACCTCCGAAACCCAGAGTCGTGGGAGGGCTGTGCTGAGCACGCTCTCGTGGATGTGTGATGACGACTAGTGGGTGCCTGCTGGGGAAGCTTGGTCGATGTGGTCGATCAACACTTCCACTTACGGGTTATATACATGGTCATACGCGTAGTCGAGATTCCATGGTATATTCCAGCAGAGGATGGGATGGTGAGCTCAGGAGATGGAAGTAGTGGTGATTAGGGGGTTGGAGTACTGATGGGATGGATGGGACCAATGATGGATTGGATGGTGTTCTTGATTTTTATTAACTATCGTGATTATATGCTGGATTTCATCACTATGTTTATTTAATTAAATGTCTTATTGCTTCTGTATGAATGATTATGAATGATGAATGATGCATTGTTTAATTGTTCTTCTATGTGTTGGTTGTGATCATGTAATAATGATATATTAGGAGCATTAAATATGATTATTAGTCCCCACGCTTATGATGTGTGCACTGGCCATGCATACGCCAAATTCGTGAGTACAATACTATGATTGGTCGATCAATGAATAAATTAATATGGTTATATTAGCTAATAGTATATTGGTTGATGAATTGTTGAAAGTATTACTTGTGTGTTGAAAGTATGAGTTGTTGACTTGTCAAATATGTTTTAGATTTACATAAATTGATTGTATTACATATATAATTATATACATTTAATATAAATTATGTCATAGTATAATATAGTATATGAAAATATCTTATTTGACTTATGAATGAAAGGATAATATAAATAAATGGATAGATAGGATTTGCATAAATTTTTAGAAAAGAGTTGTCATAGTTGCATTAAGAAGGGAGCATGACAAGTAAGACTTTGCAACCATGTTTATTAGTATTTTAATTATTTAAATCAAATTGCTATATTTTTCGAGAAAATGAATTTATTGATTGTTGACTATTATTTTTGGAATTTATTGATGGATGAGGAGGATGATGAGGAGTTTTTATATAAATAGGAGACTTGTGATTGGAAGAGGAGAGTCTTTTCTCTTGAAGGATATTTTGGTAAGAATTTTGATAGGAAGAGGTATTTTGGATAATTTGGGGTATGAGAAGTTGGGAAGAGTTGGAAGAGTTTGAGAACTCTTGGAAGATTTGATACATAGCCTACTAGTGCATCACTGTTCTGTTCTTTGGGGGTCTCGGGCACGGAGGGCCAGGAGGCCATTTGGATGGGACTGTTCAATGGCTTCCTGGGGCTAGGGAGCCGGCTAGGACCCTAGTTGGCTGGGAGGTAAAACCGTGGTCCCGCTTTTGGGCAATGAAGATGGAAGCAACTCGAGTGGAAGGGGGAAGCTTGCTCAGTTTGGACTCCGTCACCATTCTTATAACGAGGTATTTTTCTTGTGATTTTAAATTGTTTATATGTTGTTGTAAAATTATCATATGATGCTATTGCTACATGATTTATGATGTCAATTTATGTTGTGTGAATCACCAATGAGGTTTTAAAAATTTCAAGTTATTTGATGCTATTGCAAAATGCTTAAATGTCCTTTATATGTTGTTATGGTTACACATTGATTATATGCTGCTTAGTCACAAAATCTATGTTTAATTAGATTAAAAATTATAATGCCAATGGAGGCATTACACATGGTATCAGAGCTTAGATTCAAATACTCGGGCTAATAGGGCCATCACCTATATCAACTATGCCTAAAAGAACAACATTTAATTCTATGTTTGATAGCAATCTATGGATTTCATAGAACTTGTATTGGGAGCTTGCTATAGTCATAGTTAACAAGGTAGCATTAGTAGATTTTTCCATAATTCATGTATGCTTATGAATTTATATAAAAACCATGATTCTTGGGATATGATTGTTTTTAATTAGCGTGATTTTACATAATAAACACATATTAGCAGCCAAAATATGAGCAGAGTGAAGTCATAAAATAGTTAAAAAACAAAACCTCTGAGTGCCTGTTAGTGAAACATGAGTTGCTCCTATGCCTGAAATTTGTACATGCCTACTCCTGGAACAGTGTTCAGTAGTAGTAATTCGTAGTAACTCTCGAGGAACTACTAGTGCTTAGTCAAAGAAGGAAAGCTACTAGTGTGTGTTGGACAAGCAGGTGAAGAAGGAATTTCATGAAGATTGGAGGGTTGAACTAGTAAATTGATAACTAAACCTGAAAATTAATTTATCAGTATTAAATTTAAGGAATCTCCCCCCCTCGTGGTTTTATGGTCTTAGCTCGGGGGTGGTAATCCTGCTGAGGGATTGATTAGCAAGGTGACCTATGGTTGAGATATGTGTGCCTCACCTAAGCACAGGAATTCAGGTTCGTATATTCTCCAATTAAAAACCAACTCCGTTGATTAATGGGTTACCAAATTGAAATTTCTAAAGTATTGGAATGTCTGGTTCAATTTTATATTTAATTTTAAAAGTTGCTTATTTCTTTTGCTCGGGTAAACATACAAATGGAACCCAGAATTTGTGGAGTAATTTTTGCATCACAGTGAATGCAGGATTGTGCAAATGATTTATAAATTCTTGAAAAGCTTCAGGGTTTCTAATGTAAACTGTTGAAATTAAAATTTTGTATGCCTATCGAATTTCTTCCATCAAGAAAGCGTGGAAAGAGGAGAAAATAGGTTAATCGAAAATCTTAACATTTTAAAAAGAATTGTTGGGAATTCAGTTAAATTCCTTGCAACTCTGTGGGGCAGGAGTGTCACTATTAAACGTCCAGCCTAAAAAAAAAAAATTCCTGTAGAATGAGGCAAGAATGTTACTCAACCAAGAAGTGGGCCAAATGTGGGAAAAAAAAACAAAAAAACGAGCTATCTTCAGAAACTCTGTCAAATCTAGGGCATACAATTTAATACATAAATTAATGGATGAATTTGTCAGTTCAGCTGCAGATTATATTAGAGGTTAGAAAATATAATTATCTACTACCAATACTTAGACAGTAATGAATAAACTTGTCCAGGTCATCCGAAGATTTTATCAGAGTTTTAGAAATCTATTTCTATAAATATCACCTAAGCAAAAATGGGGAAAGCGCCCAGATCACTTGTAATTTTGTTGGAGATAATATATATATATATATATATATAAATTTTAGGTTGATTAAATTAATCATTGCATGCATTAGCTGATATGTTAATGTTGGTTCTTTTAAATAGCGTCATTTTTATTTTCTTCAGAGAAAATTTATTAAAGCTTCTCTTTTAGGAAGTTATAAACAAAATTAACAAAATTCTGTTATGTAGCAATTCAAGACTTTTTTTTTTACTTCATTTTCTATTGAACTATAAAAATTTAAGTTTAGTAATTTATTAACTTCGGAATTATGTGTTCAACAATAAATAAATTTCCACTAAAACATAGCCGGATCCCCACTTCCGGCCATTTAACCACTATGAATTGAAATCTAAAAAAAAAGACAAGCCATGCAAAGTAGAAGAAATAAAGAACGTTTGCCCCATACAAATTAGCTTGTTTTATAATATTTGACAAATGGATGAGGTAGTTTTATTAGCTTGTTTAAATTCTTTACTTCGTTTGAATACTGCATCAAACTCATTCCATTTGTTCTTTTTGAATGCTTTCTATGTATAGAATTATTTAGATACTGTGGAAAAGGTAGTGTATATGAGCCTGGTGTTTGAAGAAAAATTAGAACCAACGGTATCTCAAGAAGCTTTGCATCTCCAGAACTCTCACATATTTATTCCAGTCTTACTATATCTAGCCTCATCCTACATTAACAGAAGCGCACCCTACTGAGGCGTTTGCTAATTGATAAGCAATCCACGCCCTTCTAAAATTGTAAGCAATCTTATTTATCATAATCATAAGGGCTGTGAAGATTTTGGCCCTTAAAACAAAAAGAACCTACTAAAAGTTCACTTGTCTGAAGAAGGGCTCAAACGATAAAAAAGTTAAGTTTATAGGTTTTTTTTGACAGCTTGTAGCTGTTTTGTGCCATCATTCATCAGATGATAAGGTCTACCGAGAGGGGCCTTCAAAGAGGAGGAAGATTCTCTTCAATCCGAATTTGATCCAAACTTCCAGTTCTATTTATATTAGGCCTGATTTTAAGGCCATAGCTCTTTTATACAATTTGTTTGAGTGCTTCATGAAACATACCCGAGAAGCTTCACTACAAACAACAAACTTCCTCGTGAGGCATATCCACTTAAATCAAAATCGTCCGAGACTTGCACTTGTCCTTAATCCTTTTGAAACCCATGCCATGCAAGGTGGGGAACATCACAACCCTAGTGGATGGCTTAACATTCTGTCAACCTCACCAATGCACCAATACCCCATTGGCAGTGGGAAATCTTCATGTCCAATTGCCATACACTTTTAGGAAAATTGGGAAATAAAATAACCAAACAGCATACGTTAAGCCCAGAAGTTTCCCCACTTTGAGTTCTGTAGAAAAGGGGAGCTATATCAATTGGCTAATATCAGAGGGTAAAACGGCGTGCAGTTCTTCAGGTTTAATTCCACCATTTTATTTTTTCAAAATCCACTCTCCATAAACTAAATAATCACAAAATTAATTATACCAGATAAAGAAAGCTTTATACGAGAAGTAATTGTCCCAACCAAAAAGATTTATAGATATATATATCAAATCAGAAGAGATTGCAACCTGTGAATATGTTTGTAAGCTTGGATAAACACCACGCCTGCAGCCTCCATGATGTCATCCAACTCGCTGATGCCATTATCCACTGTGAGTTCATTGCTTACAACATCATCTTCACTAGGTCTTTCTGTTCGCAATTTCTGAAGAACAGATAATGATGATGATGATGCGTCTTCATACATACAACTCACCAAATAACATTCAGACTCTTTGATTTCTTTCCACAAGGGATGCTCCAATGAAGCCCCGGGAAAAGGAGGATTTGATTCCATGGGAGAGTGCAGTGTCTCTCTGCTCTACGGCAAGGTGCTATTCGCAGGGGCCGCAACAATGCCAGCCTCTATTTGTTTCATATATATATATTTTCATGCTGGTTTTATTTTCAGGGTCAACCCCTCAAAATCCTCACATCTCACTCTTATTCAGCATGTTCCCAACTATCTCATTTTTATGAGTGATGGGCATGTTTTCGAAAATGGAAAAATTATGTCACTTTTCCAATAAAGAGGGGAGAATACACTAATGAGATGCGGTGGTGAAGAGACGTTTATGGAGCAACTGTTAGTATAATGGAATCAAAATTATACATGCTAATAAGTATATATGCTCCAGGCGGCCTTCCAACAACTTCGCCCCCTCTTACCCCAACTATTTTGAGCCTCACGTCTTTTGCACGGAATATAAAATTTTATTGGGGTTAATAAATAAATAAATAAAACAGCAGGGGCTCCTGGCTGAGCTTAGGCCAAGCTTAGGTGAGAAGGAACTCACGTATTACTGACACCACATTTCTTCCATGAGTAGGTCAACTATTATTGCAAGATAAGTTCTAGATCTCCACGCAAACCATAATGTATTTTATGGTATTTTCCCCTTCATGTGACTTTCACGACAGAGCTGACATCGAACCAAGACCCGATAAAGGATCTGGACAATAGAACCTCGAGCCTAGTATTTGACATGACCTGTATGTAGCGTTTAATGCCATCTAAGAAAAATTTGGCCATCGCTTGTAAGCCTTAAATATTGACAAGACAAGAGCTACTGGAATTTGAGTCGTGTCTAAAATCCAACTAATTTGAAGTGTATTATTTTGTAGAAAGTAAAACTTACTTAACAAAAATAAAAAAAAATAAAAATCAGATCCTATAACTTAGATGATTCTAAGATATATATAATTAGTAAGCCCGCAGTATTGTGTTTTGTGCAGAGCCCTGTTGGAAAAAAAAATGTTAGTTGAATCTCAACTTTTAAATTTTTACTGTTAACACTGGAAAAGGTTCCTATGTGGAGAACCTTTGTGGGTCATAGCATTTGGAAACCCAGCCATCAAGCAGCGTTTACACTGGAAAGGGATGGACACCTTGCAATTTGTATTATCTATTAAGGACCACTACATCCCGAGGGTTCCTTTAGTTATCTTTGAAGGGAACAACTTTTTTTTTAATCTCCGTTGTTATTGTGGAATAGGCTTTTCTGGAAGGGTATGGTGCGAGTAAGGAACTTTTGTGATGGTAGCTCCCAACGCAAAAAGGCTTGAGCAACTTTTAATGTCGAGTTTCGGCTCCTGGTTCCTAACAATGCTCTTAGAGAAGGTTTGATGGCCACGACTATAGGCATTAAATGGAGAGCAAGTCGATCAAGTTCATCGCTCGAGTGAGATATATTCCTTTCAACATTTGGAAATTATTATTACAAAATATATTCATTCATTATTTAAAAGCTCATTCATGGCCACGATGCTTTTAGCTGGTCCTCTTAAAAATGAAAGTAATGAAACAAAAGGTAAGGGAGCTTCATTGTTTTAATATATATATAAAAGCAAGCATATGGAAAATCAGAAAATAGGCGTGTGGCTTAAAAAAAATAAAAAAATAAAATCTGATTTTATTTTAAAGAAAAAAATTGTTGAAATTCTGGAAGGATTGTGTTAACATGATAAATATATGTAACGTCTTGTTTTATTAATTACATGGATAACAGGAATTTCCAAGCAATTACATTATATTATAATATTATAATATCAAATTAATGAAAATAAATATATAAATATAAGGTATTAATGAGAAATGTAGGTTAGAGATCTTAGTATAACCTGTGAAAAAGAAAATGAATTGATTCAATAAGTACAACCATTTCAAGTAATATATAGTGGGCTGACCGGCACATAGAAAAATCCCAATCTAATATTAATTATACTATTCATGTAATATAACTCTCCAAGATGCGATGAATGTTTTTTTCTGACACATAGAAAAATCCCAATTTAATATTAATTATACTATTAATGTAATATAACTCTCCAAGATGCGATGAATGTTTTTTTTTTATCTTTAATGATATGATGAGGCTTGCATTCAAGTATATTAATCTTCCTTGAAAAGTCCATATATATATATATGAAGTAAAAGTAAAGTCACAATCCAAGTAGTTGAAACATAAAAGCTTCTAAGTTCCTAAAAAGAAGGAAAATAACATATTTTATATATATATAAAGGAGATTACATTTCTTTTAATTAATGCTTAATTATGTTAGATTAAGTTTGTAAGCCATCTCAATGCGTTGACTTTGAATTCGACTAAGAATATAGGGTTATTGTTCTTATGTTTAAATCTTAGAATTTGTAGAAGGGATGTTCCAATAAAAGCTCATAGATAAATGATGAGATGTCATAATTAAATGATGGAATTATTTATTAATGGGGATCTGCATGGAAAGTAAGGGAGTAGGATGAGTATGTGTATTTCACGTCTAGTCATAATGTATAGTTGTATCAAGCACCTATTTATAGGTGGTAGGCTAGACTCTACCTATTTGTTAAAAATGAAGTTGTAAATATTATACATGTATAATGTGTAATTCATGGGGTAAGAGCTATGTTTAATGAGTATTGAGTGATAAAGGGTACTTGATTAATAAACATGGTGTTGTTCAAGTTAGTATATACGGTAGACCATTCAAGAAACTCTGAAGATGGATCTTAATTAAAATTTCTAATGAGAAATTAAGTGGTGTAAATTTGAGAGAAAATCAATCAAGTGAGCAACTGTTAGACAAGTCATAATAATACCCCAGAAACCAAAATAAATGTTATATGGGAGATAACATCTTCTTATGAATCACAATACCAAAAGGACTATACAAATTTGCAAGGTATCTAAATTGTTGTGGATAACACTCTAGTAAGGCACAATGAACCTTGGCATGTGTGTTATAAATGGGGACCCTTGAGGAGGTCATGGTTGTAGATCTATGTGAGAAGGTATCACTATAAACTTAGACCCTTGATGGATGCCTTTAGGCTTGATAGATCCACATTGGGATGGATCTATGCTGGTGTAATTAAATTACAATTTATAATTATATAACAAACTCATAATCAAACAACAAGGTGGTAAAGAGGTAGGTGTGATTATAGGTAGTAATGTAGTAAAGGAATTTTAAATAGGTTATAAATATGTAAACAACCTAACAAACACATCCTTATTGTTATTTAAATATTGACCTCCACTAATATATAAATTGATATGTGAAGCTTGAATAGTAAGTGAATATATATTAATTTTAAGGTTCAACTTCCCATATTGTACATGTGGAAGGGTTGTATGAAGATGTTAATAAATATAGTAATTTCAGATACAAAATAAATAGATAAATCATATACCACAAGGAATATAAAGGTTATATGTATATTCTTACATAATTGATAACATGTCAATGTCAGTATGAAGCATGTGAGATTTGAATGCCATAAAAATAAGATTATTGTGGAACATAATTCACACAAATTTTAGTCAAATAAGAAAAGGAATGTGAATAGTAGCAGTAGACGTGAATAATAATGGGCAATTTAAGTGTAATTATAGTGAGAACAACATATCAATCTGAGTATAAGTAACAAGTGTCATGATAATATTTTGGAATGATAAGCAACGATAGATAGTAAAGAGAGTTAGTAGGTCGAGATTCATGATGTGCATCAATGATTTCACTATTGACAAATTTGGTCATTACCTTAGGGATGGAAGTGATATGTGTTAAAATTAAAACCATAAGTACTTTGTGTATGACATCAGACTCGTAAGTAAAATTTCTCATTTTTAAGGTGTTGACTAATAATGTATACTAGGTGGGTAAACATCATGCTATTGGAGTTGTTATTAGTAGGTCATTCAAGATACTATTGAGGTTTGGATCTAATTAAATATACTAGTGAAAAAGTAATTGGTGTTTGTTAGAAAGAAGATCAGTAAAACTAAGAATCGATAAATGGTCATAACAATACACCTTGAACCTAAGGAACTGCGATAGGGGAGACAAGGCATTCTTATGAACTATGATATAGAAAACAACAACATATTATGACTATATGTTAACTAACTAGGACTAAATGAATTGATAAACCTTGATGAAGTTAGATAAATTGTGTATATAAACATGTAAAGCGTAACTTGATAACACATCCTATGTGATGGAAGATGTAAAACTATATAATAACGACATGTTGATCATGTGAAGGTCTCATGGGACTAGCATGGCTAAGGTATTTTAGTCGGAAAGAAAAGATATATGGTGTTGATATTTTTCTTAAAATTAGGAATGACCATCACTTCGGGACGAAGTTTCTTGAAGGGTGGGTGTATGTAATGCCCCATATATTGATAGTCATTAATTAAAAACTCTAATGTGAATTAGCTTAGCATTGTATTTGCTTATTATCTGTTTGGCGAAGATAGATTGATTAAGATGACTGTTATGTGCACGTGGACTCCAATGAGGTTGTATGGTAAATGGAATTTACTATTTAATCTATTAATGGCAATGGATATGTTACTTCATATTAAACATACAAATTGAATATAGAATATCCATACGTGGAATGTTAATTTAGTTGTTTGCAAAAGTACGTACATGATTATTTGTAAATGTTGTATTAGTGATATGGATTAACACTTGAAAGAGTTGGGTATGGATATATATATGTTTCATGTTAATGATGAACTATTCCACATGTTGATTGGCTATGAGATAGGCGGATTTCTATATTGAAAAGGGGCACGAGATGTATTGAACATCATGAGTATAATGATGTTATATCAAATTTCATGCTATTTAATTGTGAATTCCAATATTTCTATGACTTGTGGGTAAGTGTGGGTTTTGACAGGAACTACGACTTGCCCAAAGTGGATGTTCGATGACGAGACCCCTCAGATCAGTGATGGCATAGTATGGTTGATGTAGGGCGTTGACCCTAGTACTATTAGGAGGGGTGGAGGCATTTCCCACCATCAAACCTCCGAAACCCAGAGTCGTGGGAGGGCTGTGCTGAGCACGCTCTCGTGGATGTGTGATGACGACTAGTGGGTGCCTGTTGGGGAAGCTTAGTCGATGTGGTCGATCGACACTTCCACTTACGGGTTATATACATGGTCATACGCGTAGTCGAGATTCCATGGTATATTCTAGTAGAGGATGGGATAGTGAGGTCAGGAGATGGAAGTAGTGGTGATTAGGGGGTTGGAGTACTAATGGGATGGATGGGACCAATGATGGATTGGATGGTGTTCTTGATTTTTATTAACTATCGTGATTATATGTTGGATTTCATCACTATGTTTATTTAATTAAATGTCTTATTGCTTCTGTATGAATGATTATGAATGATGAATGATGCATTGTTTAATTGTTCTTCTATGTGTTGGTTGTGATCATGTAATAATGATATATTAGGAGCATTAAACATGATTATTAGTCCCCACGCTTATGACGTGTGCACTGGCCATGCATACGCCAAATTTGTGAGTACAATACTATGATTGGTCGATCAATGAATAAATTAATATGGTTATATTAGCTAATAGTATATTGGTTGATGAGTTGTTGAAAGTATTACTTGTGTGTTGAAAGTATGAGTTGTTGACTTGTCAAATATGTTTTATATTTACATAAATTGATTGTATTACATATATAATTATATACATTTAATATAAATTATGTCATAGTATAATATAGTATATGAAAATATCTTATTTGACTTATGAATGAAATGATAATATAAATAAATGGATAGATAGGATTTGCACAAATTTTTAGAAAAGAGTTGTCATAGTTGCATTAAGAAGGGAGCATGACAAGTAAGACTTTGCAACCATGTTTATTAGTATTTTAATTATTTAAATCAAATTGCTATATTTTTCTAGAAAATGAATTTATTGATTGTTGACTATTATTTTTGGAATTTATTGATGGATGAGGAGGATGATGAGGAGTTTTTATATAAATAGGAGACTTGTGATTGGAAGAGGAGAGTCTTTTCTCTTGAAGGATATTTTGGTAAGAATTTTGATAGGAAGAGGTATTTTGGATAATTTGGGGTATGAGAAGTTGGGAAGAGTTGGAAGAGTTTGAGAACTCTTGGAAGATTTGATACATAGCCTACTAGTGCATCACTATTCTGTTCTTTGGGGGTCTCGGGCACGGAGGGCCAGGAGGCCATTTGGATGGGACCGTTCAATGGTTTCCTGGGGCTAGGGAGCTGGCTAGGCCCCTAGTTGGCTGGGAGGTAAAACCGTGGTCCCACTTTTGGGCAATGAAGATGGAAGCAACTCGAGTGGAAGGGGGAAGCTTGCTCAGTTTGGACTCCGTCACCATTCTTATAACGAGGTATTTTTCTTGTGATTTTAAATTGTTTATATGTTGTTGTAAAATTATCATATGATGCTATTGCTACATGATTTATGATGTTAATTTATGTTGTGTGAATCACCAATAAGGTTTTAAAAATTTCAAGTTATTTGATGCTATTGCAAAATGCTTAAATGTCCTTTATATGTTGTTGTGGTTACACATTGATTATATGCTGCTTAGTCACAAAATCCATGTTTAATTAGATTAAAAATTATAATGCCAATGGAGGCATTACATACTAAGCATCTTAATCTTTGGGATGAACAATTGCACTATGTACAACACACCCACAATGATGCCATACATTCTTCTACACAAAGGTCTCCATTTGAGAGACGTTTTGGATACTTTCCAAAATATCCTTTAGACTTTGTTTATGGGAAAGATTTAGTGGAATATGGACAAGTTGATGCATACAAGGCCTTGAAGTTCATCTGGAAAATCCAATTGGTACACTATCCAATACAAGAAAAAATTGAAAAGATCCTTGCAAAGTACAAGATAAGGAATGACAAGCATCGAGTGGATCATCATTTCCAAATTGGTGATCAATTTTGTCTTTATATCAGCAAAGACTGACTTAAAGGCGAAGGTAAAATGTTTAAAGCACTCAGGTATGGACCCTTCACAATTTTGGATAAAGTTGGTAACAATGATTTCTAGTTAGATTTGCCTCGATATATGCATATGTATTCTGTTATGAATGTGGAAACTTGAAATTGTATGAGCCTCCATTGATCATGGATCAAGAGGAGAATGTTCATGTTCCTTTTGTTGATGACTTTTCTCCTGAGTATCTTGATGAGTTGTAGGAATATACCATTCTTGACAAAAGGGTAAGGACTTCACGAAGAGGAGATGTGGAATATATTCATGTGGGTCTTAAAGGAATGCATCCAATCAAGGCACAATGGATAGAGACTGAAAATGTGAGGGAGATGTACCCTCACCTGTTTATTGAATAATTCCAATATTTTGGTGGTCCAAAAGCTTCCAGTGGGGAGGGTTGATCCAAGAGGATATTACCAAATGATCAAAATCAGAATCTTCAAATGCTAAATAAAATCACATCATTTTGAATAACTCGCTGGGAGCTTTCCGGAAATGCTCGTTTCATCCAAAACAGACTCCGGATGTGAAAGATATCGCATTCTGAAATTTTGTGAAAACATGCAAAACAGTAAAAGGGGGTGCCACATGGCACATCCATGAAGTGTCACATGGCCTTTATAGGTGGACCGTACTACCAACGTGGCAGCTCCAAGATCTGTGACATGGTAGGTTGCAGGTTGATGTGGCAGGTTGTAGGTTGACATGGATCTCTTGTTGTCTGACATGTGGCAGGATCATTGTACAGTTGGCAATGATGTGGACCAACCAAAGGATACCACGTGGCAATCTGTTTGGCCACCTTATGGTTCTATTCACCAAAAATTATGGTGGGCAGGGAGGATCGAACTCTTGATCTTCTGCCATAACTCCAATTCCCTACCACTACGCCATTAGTATTGCTTGTTAAGCATAATGGCAGATCTATTATTTAAGATTGCAATTTTGAACCCTTTTAAAAGTTAACTGTGGGAATATTTGCACATACAAATCATGGTTAAAATCAGATCCATCGTTTTCAGATCAATAAATAAAAAAAATGAGTTAACTTAATTTAATTTAAATATGACTAGGAAGTATCCATGAATATGTATGTGTTTGGCTTACCACCAATAAAAAGAGAGCTTGTTGAAAATATGAAAGTATGGAATGAATTTCTTTTGGTTTGATTTTGAACTTAGACTAATGTATGGTATATATAAGGGAGCATTTAGTGGAGGAATCAATCTAGATCCTGGTGTTTTGTGAGGTTCTTAAACAAAATTCTTAGAACAAGTGCAATTTAGTATTCACAAGAATTATCTGCCATTTGTTGAAGACATATTAGAGAAAGTAATCATAGATATTTATGATGGAAATAACATATCTAGATTTGATATCAATGCTTAAAACATGTTATACAACTTGACTAGAACCCGATATTGTTCTCATTTTTTGATGGTCAATTTTAATAGTTGTTTTTGCCTCTGTTTCAGAAAGTGTGTATATTGGTAGCACCATTTTTTATTTTGAGCCATTTTTTTGTGATTTTGAAACTTCTTGGTCATAAAAAAATTATAAATTTGATTTACAATAACGTTTTTTCAAAGTTTACAAAAAATCTACATTTAGTAACTAGTTATAATAAAAAATACACACAGTTTTGAATTTTTCTTACTTTTAGAAAGCATTTGGAATGAAAATTATATATATTTTTGAAGTTTTTTTTTTTTTTTTTTTTTCTCTTAAATAAATTATTTTATGAACAAATTTGTTAAAAAAAAAACATTTCAATCATTTTTTAATGCATTTTAGGCCTTTTTTTATGTATACAACTAAATAAATTTAAATTAAAAAAAAATGAAAAAACACTAAAAAAGAAATTAAAAATTAAAAACAAAATAAATAATTAAATACAATAAAATTAAAAAGACTTAAAAGAATAAAAATCTAAAATTTAAAACTAAATTTGAAAAAAAAATTCAAAACTATAGAAATTTTTAAATTAAATATAAATAAATAAAAATTTTAAACAAATTTAAAATTATATCAAAAAAATTAAATTACAAAAAGAAAAAACAAATCCATTGCTTGCAACGAATTTCTGCCAAAATAAGAAAAAGACAATTGTGCATCTGGCTTCTGCTCACTTCTTTCATTGCTCGAGTTTCATAGAGCTCTCAACTCCTGTAACTCTTATGAAGACAATGTGCTACCTTCTGTATCCATCAAGCTTTCGAATCAAATCTATCTTTCCTTGTCGACTTATGTTCGTGAATTTACAGGAACTAAGTATTAAGACGGTACGCATGGCTACTATTCTGGATGCTAAAGAGTTTACGAGAGTGGACACAACCACAAATGGAATTGTAATATTTAAAGCCATGAGCTGCGATCATTTGGTAGACGTGCATGTTAAGATGGTTGGAGTCTCAAATATTTAAAGTCACTGAGATCACTTATATTGATGTGGGAAATGTTAAGAATTGCACTCTATAATAACTGCATTCTTCGCTCATTGCTTGATTGTGATCGTGTTCCTTCAATAGTCTCTTGGGGGTCTCTTGGTACAGATAAGAGCAATTGCAAATTCTGTGTCTTACAAGTTTTCGTCAGTCTCAGTTGTCACAAGTGGCCTTAAAGAAGTGCGAGAGGTTTGGGAGGAATCCAAACGCATGAAGAAAATGGCTCTGCACACTCTTTTTTTTGTGGATGAAGTTCATGGATTTAACAAGGCACAACAAGATGATTGTTTACTAGTGATTGAGAATGGAAGTATAGTTTTCATTGGAGCAAACTACAATGCATACTAGTGACACCAATACTTCTAATCGATTATAGGTTTCTCAAGCGATAATCTTTAGATGAAGGGTGAGCATCCAGACTAGAATAGGTTGATTAAGGTTTATATCCAAGCATCATATCAAAGGACTGTCATGTACCCACCCATTCAACTAATGCAAAGCAGGGTACATGATGCCAAAGTCAGGGCTTTCACATGATCTCAGCCCATTAGTTAGATTCATATAAATAAAATATGAATGTGCATATGTAAAACAAATCAACTATGCACAGCGGAATTAAAACAACATCCACACACGCTTCATGCTCATCTAGCATATCAAAACAATCATTAATTAAACATTGCAGAAGTAAATACATATACTTAAAAACACTTATCTTCATTATGCAACTGCCCCAAGCAACTAACTATGTCGCTGCAATGTTCCACCCAACCATAGGCTCTTCGACAGCTTATACTGAGTCCGTCCGAAGGCCACCCCCGAGCTGGGCATGATTCTCACAAGGAAAGGGAACATTCCAGCTCACACGCAGTCCATTAACCATTTCATCTCAGCCAAGCCAGAACAATGGATTACCCATTACCCATGCCCCAACATACTCTTTCTTCTCACAGCAAAACGATCATTGACAGAGTTACACATTTACAGCAGAGGTATTCACAAAGCAGGGTCCACATTGGCTCTCCCAACTCGTGGTTCACCCAAGCAAACTATGGAATTTCGATTTCAACCCCAGGGAGCAAAACCGATTTCTCTCCACTGGTTAGGATCCTTTCCAATGGCTTAAACGACCTCCAGGAAGACTCACAACGTTCTGTTTTCTTCCCCACTGGTAATCAACACAAAAATGCCCATTCCCAGGTAAAAAGATGAAGGGAAAACCCAAAAACCATGGAGGAATACGCCCAGGCAGCTAGAGCTGCGTGAGGGAGCAAGACTGATGGTTGCATAATGGCTTAGAGAGCAATTTTGTGGCTCTTTTATTGCCCAAGGAGACAAACACGATTTTCCATGAAGGGTGGCTTTCCCATACCCGAATTTGGACAGCCATACCTCTCCATTCCCAAGGCATTAACTACCCTAACCAACTCTTGGGAGAAATCAATGGTTGGGTACAAAAGTCAACATGGGTAGTTGAGGGTTTGATGGGTTCTCTCATTAACATGCCCCCATCTCTTTGTTGCATTGCATAGCTAGTTGTGGGTATTTTTATTAAAATGCATATTACATGATATTTGAATTTCCAATGTGTATTGCTAGCACGCAAACCATATGCATCACTAAATCGATGGCGGGGCCTTGGCCTTGAGATCCTCACCATGATTTCATAACAAGATTACATCATTTATAATGTTAATGCCATGGGGCCAAACTGGGGACATTACAAGGACTAAATAAAAGTGTGATGCTCATAAGCGGCATAATCAGTATAGTAATAAGTATAGCAAGTATAATCCACTAAATTACCTGGGTTACGTTTCTAGAAGCTCGCTAGTCTCCTTGCAGTGAATACACTAGCGCGGTGACTACTACTATGCCCAATTACAAGAGATACTATGCCTACTTTTACAACTACTAGAAGCCTTAATGTGGGTCTCCGGTCCTGTGTGTATCCAGCATTTGGTTGTGGGAGATTAAAAATATTCCTTATGGTAGTTGGATCTTCTTCAGGAGATATAGTTTTCTTCTGGTTAAAACTGGATTGTCTTCAGGAGATATAGTTTGCTTCTAGTGCAAACAGGATTGTCTTCAGGAGATATAGTCTACTTTTGGTTCGAACATTGCTTCAACAGCTTGACATGCAAGGCATGCTACATGTGTCCATGTGCATGTGACATAGGTGGATAAGGATTTCAACGTGTGATGCAACGTGTCTAAGCCATGAGGCTTTAAGGGGGCTATGCCTGCTGCAATGTGCCAAGTGATCAAGTCAAGAATAGAAGAATTAAACATTATAGTTAATCCAAATTCCAAACATTACATGTTTATGATTAATGCTAGAGTAATAGCTAACATTACTTGAAGCGTATGCAATATCCAATATCTGCGATCTTCAAACATAGGATAAAAGATTCAAAAATATATTTTGCCTCATCCCTTGCCTCGGGATGAGGCCAAATAAGACCACAAAAATTTCTATTCGGGATGAGGCCAAATAAGACCACAAAAATTTCTATTGTTTGATATAAGGGTTCAATCATGTCATTGGTCATTGGTCCAGATAAAAGCTACGTTGAGAAAACTTTGGTTTTCTTGTAGATTAATAGAAACGACTGCATTTAAATTACTAGAGTCCCTAACTGCCTGAAGGTAGGGACTAATAAACACCTATATGCTCAAAGCTCTATTAGAGAGGAACCCAAATAATGCTAAGACAGGAAGAACAACCAAACAATGGAAAGAAACTAGGCACTATAAGCCAAAAACACAACCAAAATACATGTATTGCGGTGAAGCATTCAATATTAAATACACCAAGTACAAATGGCTCTCTAAACACAAATAAGTGTTATACAATTTGGGCTAAGTTTCTCTTCAAAGGTGGCAGAATTAATATTGCTATGTTTGTCTATTCATTGCAATGCATACAATTAACGTTAATGTTTGAATAACACATAAGTGTAACCACTAATAAGAATTAAATATAATGGGTTTTATCTATACTACCAAACAACATAATATACAATTTGACGAAAACTTTATACTCAAAATGAGAAATTTTTCCATAAAAACTTATATTTTTACATCAAAAACATAAAAAACAACCTTAAAAGAAGAGACATTTTTAAAAATTAATATGTCCAATTATTTTTTAATATATTTTAAATTAAAAAAAAAAACATAAATATTAAAAAATTAAAAAAGAAAAGAAAATTTTAAAAATAAACCGATATTAAAATTTAAAAAAAAAATACAATTTTTTTTATAAATATTATAATACAAAAATTAAAAAAAAAATTCTTAAAAACAAATTAAAAATTTTAAAAATTAAAGAAAAAAAAGTTAAAACAATTTAAAAATAATTAAAAAAATAAAAAATACATTTAATTTTTTTTTTTTTTTTTATAAATTAAATAAAAGAACAAAAAAAAAATTAAGGGTAGCGTTAGGTTAATTTTTTAATTGTGTTTTTATTTGGTTTTTCTAATGTTTTTTATTTATTTTTTGTTTATTTAAATGTTTTTAAATTAAAAAATAATAATTTTTAAAAATATTTTTTTTCAATGGAATACATCACGGGAAACCCTCAGGAACTTCTCATTTCGAGGAAGGTACTTGTAAAGGCATTGGTACAAAGGCACCTTGGCCACTCTCCACACATGGGCAATTTGGCATGGGACTTTCCCAAGATGCCAAGGCAGACTTGGTAACACAACTTGAGAGCCCCATGAGTTGGTTAACTGACATATGAGAATGGGGGGGGCACTCACATTCAACTGCACCACACCAAGATGCTTGGAAAGGCATGTGACCCAACGAACGATTGTAGGCTTGGCAAGCGGATGCATCAGTGGTATGGTTGGAGTGTGCTAGAGATGGGTGCGTTCCCAAGTGTATCAAAAGTCACCTAGGTGTGCCTTGCACAGGTTGGGCACACGACCAAGTAGTGAGGCTTACGGGCTTCGTAGAGTTTGGTGCTCAAGGAAGATACTGCGACAAGTATTTATGTGGTGCGGATCCGTAGGTGGTGGTTCATGACACTCAACAAAAATAGGAAGAGATGCTGAAAGGCTGGGCTCATTTTTGAGTCAGATTCTTGGGGTTTCCAGTTTGGGTGATCCTACAGTGGGTTGTCCTACAGGAAACCTCAATCTTGTAACTATTGTAACATTGTAACTTGGCACCATTGTATATTGAAATCTTTGACACACCCAGTTGGGGTGACACACTTTATATTGTTTCTCTAGCAATCTTTGTCTAAGTGTGAAATGCGTTAAACTATTTGATGTGTTAACAGTTAATTTGGTTGTGTAGGAACACAAGTAAACAATAAGTATAAGTTTAAATTGTTCCAGTGTTATTTTGTAGGTACGATGTAGTCCATTGGACACCCTACCGAGTTGGTCTCACCCTTGGCATGGGATCTAGGTGGTGCTGCATGGGGCCTCCAGATGAAAAAATAAAGTCGGGATTGTGAGCCCGTGACAGGTCGTATCAGAGCTGATTTGGGAAATATATTCACCAAGAGATGTCACAGATGAGTTGCTAAGAGTTGTTGAGTGTTTGGACATGTATGTTGGTTGATGGGAGGAAACATTGTGCAGCAGTACGCCTGGAAAGGAACAAGGTGCCACATAACAGTGTGACACGGAAGAAGTGCACCCAAAAATAGATGTAATGTGGTGAAGTGAGACTAGTTGCAGCAGTAGGGGCATCCGACAGAGGTGTGCCTATGCAGTAAAAGAGTTTAGTAGAGAATTTATCAGCACATGGTAGAGGTTTCCAGCAGTGGTGAAGTCGCTTGGTCTAACAGAATCTTGCCACAGGAAGGGAAAAGTGATAGGAATCACGCCTCAGGAAGGGGGTGTGCCTAGAACCAACATAGGTGCACCCATAATCTACAGACTTTGGCGGGTAGCCAAGGGATCTTGCACTCGAAAAATTGGTAAGTAATGTTGTGGATTTCGGTTGACTTGACGTTTTGTTAATGTATGGTCACACTCGACAAGAGTCGCGACAGGATGCAAAAGACAAGGAAAATTCATGGAAATCCTTGGGGAAGCCACCATGAAGGATTTGGGACAACTTGGTTGTGAGATGAGGTAGAAGTTCCAAGAGCAAGAAGTGAGGGTTAACGAGTTGTGCTTGCAAGGAATAAAATATATGCGATGGTTGCAAATGTTGGACGCCCAAGTAGAGGCTTAGGAATTTCCCAGGTTAGAGTTACTTAGAAGGATGGATGTTACCCAAGAGAAAATGTGGATGCATCCAAGAGTTGGCGTCCATGAATCTGAGCAAGAAGTCGGGTTTTTCCCTTTGCAACAGATACCACTTTGTGCGAACTTGTCCAATGAAGGAAGTGTTGAGAATGTGCTTGGGAGCAGTCCAAGGGCACCCAAATAAGATGATGCTAAAATTTTTGGAAGTGAAACATTCTTCCAAAGAGGTTTTGGAAGCGCAATATGAAGACCAACAAGGTTTGTGCTTTATTGATGCAAAAGTAAGTGGGTTGAAGGTTGCTACGGTGGTCGGCACTAGTGCCACCCACATTTTTGTGAGTAGCAGAATTGTGACATCACTTCATAGAAATTCTAAGGATAGTGAGGCCACATTCAAGGTGATGAACTCAGCAGTGAAATGGGTGGTTCATGCAGTGCCAATAAATATTGGAGATTGGTACAAAAATATGGACTTAGCAGTCACTTTGTTGGATGTAACATCCCAAAATTTACAAAAATTTAAAAATTTTCGATATAGCTTTTAATGCGTAATCTAACTGTGCAGGAAATATAATACATGTTTGAATGTCGTCTTGCTATACTAAATGCGGTGTTGGTCAAAAGTGTAATGTTTACGACAAGATAACTAATATCTTCTTTCGATGTTAAACTCACTCAACTATAATTTCACAATTCTTTTGTTGCTGATCCAATGATATAAGTTTATATGTGTTTAACTAATGTTCTTCTGTTTGATGATGAAGGGGTCCTATGAATGCCCCGAGGATTACTTAGCATTTGTGCTAAAGCATTTGAATCGTCCTTTTTTGCAGATTACAGGTAAGAGCTTTAGTGTTTACGACATGTGACTGAAGAGTTTCTAACCAGTTTCCGTGTCTCCAAGGTCTTAATGATTTAAGAGACATAATGTCGAAAATGCTATTGGTGAGAACTTCAGTTAGCCTAGTTTGTAAAACAAAAGTATGTCAGTCATAATTCTTGTACTGACCTTTTATTAAATTGTTCATGCAATTGAATAGGATCCATATACCATAGTTTAACTCTATGTATATTGCTATTGTGAGTTTATATTTGATGCAAAAAATATGAGAATAACCAATGTCTATATGTGATGGCTAAGTGCAATAAGATGCAATATCTATATGCAATTCTTTTATATGCTCTAGAGCCTAAGAATTACATGCAAGATATATTTGAATTCTAACCTAGGAACTATTGCAATTCATAGTCAAATGTTAACCTATGAACTATATGCAAATTTCTATTTAAATTTTACACTATAATGAAATATGCATATGCCAACTCCTATACATAGTCCTATGAACAAGTATTATATGTATTGTGTGTGCACCTACGTGACCCTTTATGATATTATGGATTCCTAGCAACGAATCCGACACCACCTTGACTTACCACAAGGTGTCATTACATAACCAAGGTGTGCATTATATGGACGATCCGATACATTACAAAAAGGGTAACATTAACACTATGACAGTTTTCATGCTAGCAGGCACTTGGGCTTCTCTTGGCATTTAATACTCCCAACTGCCGAGACAGTGGAATGTCTCCGTGGACAATGTCATGGTGCTAGGCACGTGATGGTGTGGTAATGGTTCCAGCATCGTGACGAGCTGTAAGTGTTTTGGTTTGAAAGTTATCTGAGTTGTCTTCCTCGGTGGCTATGGTAATGATGGCATCAATTAATATGGTTGTTTCTTGGGTTTACGTGAAAATCCTTCAGTGATCTCCACCGTTGATCTAGTAAGGGTTTAGGCTTTGGGATCTAACCCTAACCTCCACTATGTTCTACGAAGTTATTGTTTCCTTGGCATTCGGTTTAGTGGCTCTGAGGAGAGGCCGATAGGCCGAGAGCCTTTAGGGTTTCGTTAGAAGGATTTTGTGGAGTTCCCATGCTTCGAAATCGTGACCTGTTGATAGCTTAAGAGCCGATACACTCATGGTGTTTTACAGTAGTAGCTTGTATTAAAAGTTCCAGGGTGAGTGACAATTTCTTCGTGGTAGTTGATTAGATGCTTGACTTTACTTGTCTGTCTAGTGGTAGTTTTCGAGAGTTGTTTTCCACCCTTCTTTGCCTTCGGTGGTGGAGGAATGGTTACAGTTTGCACTGCATTGGCGTTCTGCTCCGGTGATAATTTGTTTAAAGGTAAAGGTTCTCGGTTCGAAACCCTGTGTCTTCCCTTCTATTTTGAGAGTTTCAGTTGTTATTATTTCATCTATAATGACTTCTGGCAAACGCTTGTTTTAACCACACTCGTGTTCAAATGGCAGGTACCTTCGTCGATGGCTTCTCAGCTTAGGTTTTGGTAGTTGGCAACTGCAAATGACCAGTAAGCTTCAGTGGTTACTCGTTACTCCGGTTAGATTACTAGTGGACCTTCATTGTGTTCTTTGCTGAGACTTTGTGTTTTCTTGGGCTCTGAGGGGTGACCTTCGTCAAAGTATTTGTGAATTTTTTTGACAGTTTTGGGGAGGATGAAACCCTCGACCCTTTCGTTGAAACCCTCGACCCTTCATTGTGTTCTTTGCTGAGACTTTGTGTTTTCTTGGGCTCTGAGGGGTGACCTTCGTCAAAGTATTTGTGAATTTTTTTGACAGTTTTGGGGAGGATGAAACCCTCGACCCTTTGACAGTTTTCAGTAATATTTATTTTCCATTGTATAATCCATAAAAGAAAATGCTCAGGAGAGGGTTTTACCCTTCCACTATTCTCGGTAATGAAAGGGTTTATGTCTTCATTCGACCTGCGTTTGTGTGGATGATACTTTGAGCGTGGCTCTATTTTGTGTAAAGAAAGCGAAGCTTATTTATTTGAAAACTATTGTGTCTTTGATAACAACGAACTGTGTTTTCTATGTTATGATAACAAATGTTTTAGCTTCTGAAAATAGATATCTAAATCGAGCAAATCGTATGGTTTACTATTTAATAGTTTTAAAGTGAAATGTGATCATATAGTCTCGTGTTGATGCCGAGATGCTCTTATTTTAAGTCTTAAGAAATGTAATTGATAATAATTTTCGAGGCTATGCTTATGGAGTTGAAAGTGATTCTCGTTGTTCATGTCTGTCGATTTTAAGTGTTGGCCGAGAGCCAATGTTTTTCTGTTTGCAACTATGTAATGAGATTGTATCTAGATTCATATTCTGTTTTTAACTGATGGTGTTTGAACCTTAACTAAACTATAAATCTGAGAGTTAGGTGTTGATACTTCTAGAGTTTGGTCAACGAAAAACTCTGTGTAGATAACATAATGATTTTTTGTTTTAATAGTTGTGATAACTATGGAAAATGATGAAGCCATAAGCTAGGGTTTCTAATCCTATGCTGAATGTGAATAGTATTAACTGTAGTTTAAATAAATAACTAATATAACAGAATGAATACTGTGCATAAAGATTAGTACTATACAATTATGCATTGTTTGAAATAGAAAGAGTTCTGTTTGTTTATGCGATTATATTTACTTGCTAGCAGTATTGAATAACAGTAATATGTACTTAGGAAGTAATTATTTTGCAGCTGTTATTTCAATCAAATTTGTGAAATAAAAATACAGTGAACCTGAAACATTTAACTGATGAAAAGAATGATAAGAGAAAGACATAGAATTATATTATTTAATACAGAATAATAATGGTAGGAAAAACTAATGAAATACAACAGGGTTGATCTTCTCATTCATCTGGCAATCTGCCTATCAAATTATCTACCTTAATCTCTTCTCTGTACTAGAGTACAATGCAGATCCATTAGCATGGGGAAAAATGCAGAGAAATATTTTATTCAATTCATCTTACATAATCATTACTATACAGAATCCTAATTAGGTCAGAAACTAAAATAAATGCATTTGTTTAATAATATCCTTGAAAACTTTAACTACTTAGAATTAGAAAAGACAAGTAGAACCTGCAAATGAAGAGAGGGCCGACAAACACCCAAGGAGGCCTGTTCCTCCCAACCTTTTCCAGAAGAAGCGGCCAAAACTACTTGCTTCTTTTGGACCCCCGAGCTTGCTTACTGAACCACTAAGTAGATGGAATCTGTGTAGAAGCAAGGCACTCAGTAATATAACTTTTGCACTCAGCAGTGTAACTTCTGCACTCAGCAGTGTAACTTCTGCACTCAAAATATGCCTTCTGCACTCAGCAATATAACTTCTACACTCAGTAGTATAATAGGCAGACTTACACCATGATAAAAAACCTAGCATATCCCCTCATCGAATCTCTTGGGTGCAAGCACAGAAAAACCCCAAGGTAAATTTCCTCGTTAGGAAAAATGTTGAACCTCAGTTCATAATTCGATGGCTCTTATATAGACTACCTAGGTCTTTACACTACAAGAAAAAAGGTCATTGGTGAGGGTCATACCTGTGACAGACCTTTAAGGGTTGTCATCAATGTCATATATGATGACGGTCCTTGAAACATCGTCATTATAAGTTCCTTTTGAGATGGTCCTTTAAGGTTCGTCACCAAATCCCTTTTCAGTGGCAGTTTTGGCGAGGGTTGTTAAAGGCCCGTTGCTAATTCTCTCTTTGGTGACACTTCTAGTGACAATATTTTATTGGACCTTACCAATACTCTTTTTGGTTACTTTTGGTGATTGTAGAAAATATTTTGTCACCATTGATCATTCTAATGAGTTTTTGATGACGCTATGTGACTGTCTCTATATTTTTTGACACAAGATAGTGGTTCAAGACCATTGCTATGGAGTCTTTGTCATTATGTGTCCAAGTTCATAGTGGTTAGAGTCAATCAATTTCTTTATACATTAGTGTGTCAATGGTATTAGGTGAAATATCACTTATTTTTCGGGGTTAAGTGTGATAGTTATCAATATCACTTATGTCCATGGGTTAAGTGTGACATTTATGAATATCACCTATTGCTTCCACTACTTTTACATTCAATAATTTTCTGCAATTCAACTTCCATGTTTGCACCATCCAATCTATTCTCATGAGGACAAATGTGAATAAATTTTGAATTGTTTGTTAGGATTTCTTGAGAATCTGAAGCTTATAAGTCCATCTCCTACTTATTTTCCTTGTAACTTGACAATTAGCTCAAAATTAATCTCACTTAATTTGTCAGAAATGATGCCAATGTTGGTGTTTTTAACAGCTTCACTACACGTGACACTAACCATTCTTTGTTCATTATAAACTATACTTTTATTAGTTTCTTTCTCACTTAAAGTTAACAAGTAAATGCCTTCCATTTTGATAAACATAATAATTTCCATCAAAATGATGTTTACCTATTGTGTCTTAATTCTTTGCTTTGTTTCTTCAAGTTGATCAGTGGCATGGGGGGTACCATTTCCCTCAGGTAATTAGAATTACTTAGTTGTCCTTTGAGTCAACACATGACTCAATCCTCTTAGGTTTATCACTAGGAATTCCCATGTAGATGAAGTTCCACTAATATGTGTAGGAACCATGTTATTGTGTAGGAACCATATTATTTAAGACATAATCAAGCCGGTTAATTCCAATAATGAACAAGACTAACTTGCTAACTAGATATGCAAAGGTTCCCCTTAATGGATAGCTTCTTAGAGGGACTATGGCCATTTAGGCCATGGAATTTTGAGACAATAACATGTCTGTGATTCCCTTAGATGTTATGGGTTGCATGTGTTCTACACTGATGCAACCACTGGTTTTTTCTCCTTGGTTTGAGAGAATTGGGAAATCCTCTTATACCATTGCAATTATTGGCCTTCAACAAGGAATTCCTAGTAAGCGCGTGTCATCACCTCATGTTGACTATGTCCCTACCCTTTGTACACACCGTTCATTGCTCCTACCAATTGAATGATCTAGTGAAGTGTTTGGATCATGTCAATGAAGGTGGATCGCCACCTTCGACGTCATGAGAATTTTAATGAACCTTATCATTTAGAGGAAAGAGAATGCATAACAAGGTTACCATAGGTGAATCTACAGTAGGATCATTAACAAGCAATTATCAGACGATGCCCCTTTGTGGGATAGGGGATAGTTGCATGACCCATGCAGCCGGCTTTGTTGTGGGTGGTGGTGCCTCACCATTCCATCCACACAATGCGACTACCTCAGTCATTGGGTGTAGGAGGTTGGATCCCACTAAGATGTGGGGTGGGAGACGACTACGACACATGTGATTGGATTCATTGAGGGAGGTTATGCCTCGTCGTTTCATTTGCACAATTTTGTTTCCTTGATCATGGATCAAAGGAAATCGACTCTCCAATATAATCTCTCACAAGTCCCTTTCTTCCACAATGCATAATAATCAAGGAGTGTTCAGTGGATGGGTGAAAACGCTATGCAATGCATTGGGTTGGCCACCCTATTCCTCCCTGTCACCCTCTCAGGATTTTATTGCGAAATTTGGGTAGTTTTTTGGGTTCTTTTCTGAAGCACCTTTCTGGGTGTATGTAGCATCTATCCAACAACTCTTAAATTTGCCCCTTAATTTCTTCATTTTCAAATAATGAAGTCCTACATAAAGCCTCATTTGGCATAACAACTTTATCTCTCAGGTTGATTCCATGCATGTTTAATCAGATGGCTTGGATGCATTTGATGAGGTTCTCATAACAACTCGTGATAATTGTACTATAATAACTCATCCATTGTATTATATTAATTTGATCTCTCCTATCAAACTAGAATAATGTTTTATGAGTTCCCATGGTCTTGGTGACAATTAAAAGGTGTTAATTTCTCTTCCTTTTGGGACCACAAAATTATCAAGGAAAACGATTATGAGGCATTGATTATTTTATGAGCTTCAATGCCAAAAGTGGTGCTAAATATTAGATGGTTGGGTCCTTTTACCTCATCATCACACATGCTTGGTATTTTTTAGTAGTTAGTGATTGTTCTTTCATATTTAGTAGAATGCATCTCAATACCAGTTTTCCATGAAAAAATTCCTTAGGGAAACTCTTCAGGGATATGGTGGCCATTTTTGGATGCATAACACCGTGAATAATTTTTTACAACTAGAAAATGGTTTGGTATTAACTCCTAGGTCCTAAGTTCACATAGTTTCCTCTAAGTCTCATGGATCATATGTAGCACCCCAAACAACCAAACATGCCCTACATAGGAAATATTTAGCAAATGAGTGAGATATGTCCATAATTTTGAGAATTAACATACCAAGGATGGTTCTCTATGCCCATGCCATGGTCTAGGGATAAAAGGAAAGGCACTAGGCCATAACATATATTTCTATGGGGTTAACATGCCATGTTTCCTCACTTGGGGTATCACACATGCCCATAATACACAATCTTTGGCCTCTAGTTTTATATGGTGGTGATTTCAAAGTTCAAAAGAATTGACACGTTTCTTAGGGATAAGGGCATATTTTGGTGCAAAAACCTAGGTTCTAAGTCCATGTAATCTATCTCTAAGCCTTACATGCCACATGTGGAGCCTTAAGGCACAATATAGGATATGCATAGGAAATACTTGGCATGTAAGTAAGATGTGGTGTTACATTTGAAGATTTAGTACACTAAGGATGGTTTTCATGACCCAAGTCGTCTTCCAGGTTTTAGTCCATAACATGTGGATTTTGGGTTCTACGTAAGCCACCCATTAGGCCCTATCCCATATTTTTCCTGTGACAAGGATATGGTGGCCATTTTGAGGTTTGTCACATAATGGTTGCTTCTTGGTCATTGATCCATGGTTTGATGCCAAAGCCCATGTTGTTGGGATAGAACATTTGTCTGTGGGGCTCATCTTCTTTGCATAGTAACCCACATCATTGCATAGGTACTTTGAAGGGAACCCTTAGCCTACATGTGAGATATGGCCACCACGTTGAGTAGGGGCACAATAGGGATGGATCTTGAGGCCCATGATGTGGTTCAATGCCAGAATAGTTCTTGGTGCCCATGATGTGGTTCAATGCCAGAATGTATGGTATTATACCATAGTATTTTTCTATGGGGCTTGTGAGACATCCTTGTGAGCCATCCTTTTTATCATCATCCTTGTTGTTGGATCAAACTCTAAACCATAGGTTTCCAATTAGACCCATGTTCTTTGTGGTTCTCCCTTTCACCAACAAAACCCCTTCGCACTGGCCCTTTCAGCGACAACCTGCAAGGAGGTTGAGGTCTCACCCGAGGTGTATCTTATGGGGTACTGCGGAATCAAGTTTCCACAGTAAATGATGAGTTGTTTATATGAACAAGCTGCACAGCGCAGGACAGAAGGAGTGCACTGTGGGGCAAAGTGATGCGGTACGTAGCAGGATCTATGCTGCGAGCGGTACTGCGCGGTGGAGGCAACACTACGGGCCTCACTAAGGGTTTCTTACTGCTGCGAATCTTCTACTGGAACTGCGAATTACCCACACTTATCCTCTACTTGGAAGATCTCGGAAATATTAAGGCACTGAAATGAATATCACTCATCCATTCATTCAGGAACTTATGGGTTATCTTTCTAGCATTCATTCTAGAACTTGGATTATTACAACGTGAACTGAAATGATAGACACGACTAACTGTGCTGCGTTCCTTCACTGCGTTTAAGAAAGTAATTAAACTTAACTGACTGATTCACGAACTTAACCTAGAATTGAAATGTTTACCATTCATCTGCTTCCACGGAACCTAGCATATCATTCCCAAACTTCTCCTATTGGTAAATGCATATCAAAGTTCTCGTATTACAGCATGCAAGGAAACATTCAAGCATTTATTCTACAGAAAATACAGACAGTCATTCATTCATAAACATCATCACATAACACAAGATTTAACGTGGTTCGCTTCCCCGAATGGAAAGCTACGTCCACAAGAACGGTTGGTAATATATTTCTTTCAAAAGGGATGGGGCAACCGTTCTTAGTCTGTGCACTCAGCTGCAGACTCTCCTTTCTCTCGGATAGGTCTTTGCGCACACAGCTGTAGAGCCTTTACAATATTCTCAGCGCGGAGAGATTTTACAATACAAAAAGTGTCTTCTTAAATTCTTCGCAACAACCAAAAGAACCCCCATCCCATACAAAAATGTCTTCTTAAATATATCATGCTCGAAGGTCATGTCTGTACAATGTCGAAGACCTAAAACCAAAAACCCTAAGGGTTTCCAAAACTGTGCCGGTTTTCCAAACCGGCTTGCTGGCTCCTGGTAGCGTCTACTTGATCATGGCGGATCTCCACATCCTCATTCTATCACTATTGGCCTTCCTGTCGCACGCATGCCTACAGGCTGCTTCTGCCGAACCATTTCTCTCTAACGGTTTTACCTTCTAGGTGTGCCAGATGTTTCTTTCCTTAACAACCCACGCATGGCCGCCTTCCTGTTTTGCCTAGATCTGCCGCTCGACAATCCTGGAATATCTTTCCAAAAATGGCTGCTACCCGGTCGAGCCGGTAGCTACACTTGATACTTGTCCAGCACACTGCTTTGCTGGCTCCACGTGGCCTCCTAACTTCGCAACACTGCTTCGGTGTAGTACTGGTCTTCACATCACAGCCAAACTTTGATGTTACGCACAACTCCGCAGTCTGGTCAAAAGTTGGATGCTGCGCGCAACTTTGTAGCATCCTCAATACTTAGCCGAAAATGTGTTTCTGAGCTGCGCTTAGCTCACTTTTCCCTGCTTGTCTCAAAAAGGTGCTTCCAAAACTTTATCTCAACCTGGGCCCAACATGCCCCTAACACGTACATGTGGCTCGTCCCCGAGCCACTAATTGTTTCAGCTGTCTCACTCTACGCCGCGACCGGTGGGACGAACTTGGCCGCGAATTCGTCATACACACCTCACAACTGCACCACTGCTTCTCTTGTATCCTCCTCAACCTGTTTAATTGTATCAAGCAGTGTTGGAGTTATTTCTTGTCCAATTTGATCTTGTACCTGCTCCTGGTTATCGCGCAGTTCTACTAACTTATCTTCAATCTGCTGCAATACCGCCATGGCATTCTCCAGGAGCTGCTGCGACTGATTATCCATCTCAGTCTCTTTTTGTCGTAATTCCTGTACTTCTTTCTTTAAGCTGGATATCTCCTTGTATCTTGGCAGCCTTTCTCTGGGTGGTAGAGCTTTAACCTCTGCATTCAACCTGTCCAGCGTGGTCTGTTTTTCTTGTACCGCGGTTTTGACCTGCAACAACCCTTGATCCTCTTCAAGGGTCGCGATTTCCTGTGAAACCTTATCCAGGAGAGATTGGCACTTAGCCATCTCACTTGTAATGCTTTTTGAGGCGGCGCTCACTGCTTGCTCTCTGACTTGTTGTTCAGTTAATGGTGCCTGCTTATTCAGCTTATCCTTCAATGTGGCAATATCGACCTCATAATATATCTCTTTATCCTGCATCTTCGTCTGCAAGGATCTCACCTTATCTTCAATCCTCAGAACTGTGTCTACGGGATCATCCTGGATTTCTATGCCTTTGATATCCTTCGCCACATTGGATATGGTAGTCTCCAAATTTTGTCAGCAGTCCAGTTCGTTGCGTAGCTGTACTTTTGCCTGCAGCTGAATTTGCATGTTCGCTGCGGTGAGCTCTGCTTGTAACTTCATCGATTCAACCGTCCATTCATGCATCTCCTCCACGATCTGTGTGTGGATGAAGTGCAATCCTGGTAAAGGGATTTTGGCTAAGTCAAGATCTACCCTCTCGACTCCCTTTGTGTCCAAGACAACTTGTTCTGCCATCGGCAATGCAACAGCCAATGGGTCCAGATGGACAATTCTAGTCTTCGACGGCAACTTTATTGCTAGTTGTTGGCTTCCTTGCTGCGAGGTCCCTACCGACCTTTTTTCAGCCCCTGCTTCCTGCGGCAAACTAAGGCTTTTCTGGACATCGTCCATTTTCTTCATTAGGCCTTGCATTGCGAGTCGGGTCTTGTGCAGGTCATCCTGGATGACCATGTCCTTCTTTTCTTTAGCCACGATAAGCTCCTTCATCTTCTCTGAGACTGTTTCGGCTATCATCTCGTAGTCATCATCATTGAGGACTGCCTCCGATTGAATCTTTGTGGCCTTCACCTTTTTCCTCGAATTTGGATTCTCCGAAGTCACAACTTCTTTTCTCTTCCCTGTTTCTTCAATAATTGGGCATGAGAGCGGGATTGGCTCATCTTCTGTTGAATCTGTCTCCACGTTCATAACCTCTACGCGGAACTCTATTGGCCAATCTTTCATGAGGTCCTCAATATCCTGCTCATACATGATGTACTTCCCTGGGAACCACTCCGGCTTCCTCGTTTTTGCTTTTGGCAATATGAATATACATTTCATATCTGCCTCAAAGTCGATGATGCGAATATACTTCGCCGTGACCTGCTTTGTAATGCGGGGTGTCTTCGTGATTGCGTTGCGCAACTGAATATAGTACTGGTAAAAGACTTTTGTTGTCGCATGTTGGCGTTCTGCATTTGTGCTTGCCCAGAGGTTGACGAACTTAAACCCTCTAGGATCCTTGGTGTCCATAATGACGCCCGCATAATCTTGCGGTTCCTTCAATCCACACAAAGCAATCAGGACAATGAGCCAGGTGAAATGGAACTAACCGCCATTCACTTGTGTGTCATTGAGTTCTTCAAGGAACTCATTCAATAGAAGCTGACACCAATTAAAGCTGTTGCCTTCAGCCACTGTAGAACCAATGAGTATTGCGCCCACAGGCACCTCCGAAGGCCTAGCTATTTTGAGTATCTTGCCTGCAAGAAACTGCGTTACAAATCTTGTTGCTCTGTCCTCTATATATTCTATTGGGAAACCTATTTTTTCCTTTACCACCAAATGGGTTTTCTTCATCTTCTCAACAGCCTCTTTTTATTTGCTCTTCCCCTGGAAGAATTGCTTTGGATCCTTATCGCGCTTGCTTAGCCCGGTGATGCGGTGGATCAAATCAATGTTAATATCAATGTTCCTCTCCAGCCACAGATAACCTTGGTGGATTCGCACCATGATTGTGCGAACCACGATATTAAGTTCTGGAGAACGGTCAAAATGTGGCAATCTCAGCAAGTTTAGTAGCCCCGACTGAATGACAGGTTCTAACCAACTGTCAGCTACCAAGTTCAGAGTTCCCTTGGCGTCCTTTTTCTAGCACATATATTGGTCTAGTTGAAAATATGGGTATTTGGGAACATTTGGCTCATCTTTCTTCATTCCCAAGAGGTCATAATCCTCCCATTTACAATCTGCTATCTTTCCCAGCAGATTCTTAGCAACGTTTACATGCTTTGAGATAGGTGACATCGGGATGTCGTATCTCGCATTCTTGGACAATTTAAATACATGGGCATTCAGTGCCCGTGGGGAGATATATTCAGGTGTCATCTTCAAGGTTCTGTCTGAAAGACTGGTGATTTCTGTGCCGAGGAGCCCATCTTTATGATGTTGGATCAGGGTGCAGTTACGACTTTTCCCTTATCTTTTTCTTTTTCCTGCATCGTCGGATTAATTCTTGGTGATCTGCGGGATCCTTCACCTTGTTTTACGACAACCTTCTTAACGGGAGTTTTCATTAAGTGCTGAATCCCTCCGTGCTGAAAGATCCTCAGTGCTTCTTCAATGGTGAGTTCTTCTTCTCTAAAGGAAGGTTCATACATTCATAAATGAGGTAGTAGCTAAGGCAGACAGAATACATATGGCTACTAGCTCAGATAGGTTAATCGCAAGAAAATTCTAAGTGCTTGGTAACGCCCGCGAGTCTCCCAATGGTGTTATTTATAGGCGCAGTAGACCCTCTCCCACGCCCTTCAATGGCTAGATAAGCAATTAATGTGGTGTCTGTTAGCGAATTTGAGTGGATCCTTTGGCCTTTTCTGTCGTCAGCGTGCTCAGAATGGCTATCTTCTCTTTAAATGCTGAAGCGGTTGTTGCAATGGTCATCTAACGGCTATTTTCTAAAAAGCCCTGCAATGGCTATTTTTCTATGAGTGTTGCGCCGACCTGTGCAGCAAGCCATCTGCAACCCTGCGCGGCTACTTCACAGTGTCAAAAATTTCCAACTGCATGGCTTCCTCTATATATATTTTTCTTTATATATATATATATATATATATATTTTTTTTTTGTTTTTCCTTCTGCGCAGCTTCAACAGTGCTGCGCGGTGCATAGATCATTCTTCTTATCATACCTTCTTCCTTTTATCATACATGTACAAACTCCTTTACATTTCTAGTCTCCACTTTCAACTGTACTTGACACTTAGAACTTCCTTCTTTTGTTTGTTATTCAGGGTCCTGCGAAGCAGTGCTATCATGGTATAGCTTTAGCCTGCTTCCATTTATCAAAGTTGGCAAGGTATCACCAACTAAATTGGCTAACTGGACTGTACCAGTGTTAGTAACATGTATCACAGTATATGGGCCAAGCCAATGCATCTTAAATTTACCAGGGAATTTCATGAATTTGCTATAATATAGGAAACCTATATCACCTACCTGAAAAGACTTGTTCTTTATATGGCGATCATGCCATGCTTTCTCGCGGTCCTTCTGAGCTTGCTGGTGGAAGCTTGCGATGAAGCGATCTTCCTCCAAGCCCAATAAGTGTAGTAACCTTTCTTCTAGAGTTTCACAGTCTGCCATCCCTGTAAATGCAGCGATTCTCAAACTAGGGACAATATATTCCATAGGCATTCTAGCCTCCTGCCCATAAACCAACCGAAAGGGTGTCCGTCCTGTCAATTTCTTGCATGTGGTCCTGTATGCCCATAGCACAGATGAGACGCGCAGGTCCCAATCGTCTCTATTTACATTGCACACCTTAGTGAGTGCGCTCTCCAATATTTTATTGAAAGCCTCTATAGTACCATTCTCCTGTGGATGATATGGAGTGTTGTGCTGATGATGAATGTAGAATTCTTCTGTAAGTGCCTCAATCATCTTGTTAAAAAAGTGAGTACCTTGGTCACTCATCAAAATCTTCGGACAGCCAAATCTGGTGAGTATTTCTTCAAAAATAAACTGCGCTGCAGTCCTTAACTGGTTTTGCTTCCTCCCATCTGGTGAGGTAATCCGTAGTAGTAATAATATACCTTGCACCCGTTCTTTTTCCTGGTGGGTTTATAGGACCCACAAAGTCTATTGCCCATTTTTCAAATGGCTGCAGTGTCAACTGTGGATTCAATGGCATCTCATCTCGGTGTGATGGTTTTCCTGTCCTCTGACAGACATCACAGTTCCTGCAATGTTCTTTGGCATCTTTATGGAGCGTAGGCCACCATAGCCCTGCACGCAATATCTTCTACACAGTAGCCCTTCCTGCATAGTGACCTCCTGCGATTCCTTAGTGTGCGTCGGCTAGAATAAATGGCTTCTCATGATCGAGTACGCACCTGCGCAGGACTTCATCCGGCCCAAGTTTGTATAACTGACCTGTAATTATAGTGAAGTCTGCGGCGTGCACCACTAATTTTTTTTTTGCTGGACCGAGAATTCCTGTGGTTAGGAAGTCAATGATATCCTTGTAATACTCATCGAAAACCTGCATACTAAATAACTGCGCATCAAGCAGACTGTCTTCAATATTCATCGGCTCCTCTCCTGACTCGATCCTTGATAGATGATCAGGTCCCAAGTTCAGCCTACCTGGCTTGACAATAATTTCAAAGTCATATTCCTGGAACAACAATAGCCATCGGCATATGCGTCCCCCTAACATTGGCTTGTTGACCAAATATTTCAATGCAGAATGGTCAGTAAACATAAGGAAGTGCGATCCCAACAATTAGTGTCTAAATTTTTGTAGGGCATATACAATTGCAAGGCCTTCCCTCTCAGTAGTAGTATAGTTCTTCTCTGTTGTTGAAAGCTTTCTGCTAGAAAATGCAATAGGGTGGTCAATACCTCCCTCTCCTGGCTAAGCTAACACGATCCCCAGGGCAATACACGATGCGTCAACATGGACATGGAATGGCTTCATCCAATCTGGAAAGACTAGAATAGGCGCAGTGACCATCTTTTCTTTTAATGTGTCAAAACCCTGTTCGCATTCTGCGTTCCAAATGAACGGTGCATCCTTCTTTAGCAGCTTTTCCATCGCTGCGGTTATCTGTGCATAACCCTTTATAAATTTGCTGTAATATCTAGTATGGCCTAATGTAGATTGCAACATCTTGACTGAATTTGGTGTTGGTGAGTTTGCAATAACTGCAATCTTCGTAGGGTCTACCATCAATCCTTGCTTATAGACAATGTGGCCAAGTAAAATTCCATAGGGCACACAGAAAATATACTTTTTCAAATTCAAGGATATTTGATGCCGTCGACACTTCTCGAGCATCATGTGGAGATTTGCGCAATGATTTTTCAATAGACCAAATACAGTCCAATCATCAAAATAAGCTTCTAAAAACTTGTGCATAAAATCTTTAAATGTTGCGACGACGACTCTAGAGAATATGGCAAGTGCGTTCTTCATCCTAAAAGGCATGACGGTGTACTAGAATGACCCCCATTCTGTAGCAAATGTCATCTTATGCCTATCCACAGGATCAATCCTGATCTGATGATAACCAGAGAAACCATCAGTGAAAGAATATGCCTCATTTCCTCCAATGTTATCAAGCACTTCGTTTGTGAATGGAGTGGGAAATGGGTCGTGCATGGAAGCATCGTTCATCTTTCTGAGATCCACACAAATCCTGATCTCGCCTTTTGATTTCTTGTCTTGAACAACCATGGGGCTAATCCATTTGGATTCTTCTACTTGTTCAATGATTCCTGCTTCTAGCATCTTATCTAGCTCTGCATGGACTTTTTCCTTATAGCACGGATTCAATCTGTATGGCCTCTGCTTGACAGGCTTAGCACCTGGCTTTAAAGGTATTTTCATAACCCCTAGGTCTCCCAAAATTCCTTTCATATCTGTAAATTTTGTTGGAAACAATTCCTGATACTCATGTAAGGTATCTGCGATCTCTGCAATAGTCTGATCGTCCCAATAATCTCCTATTGATGCGAACTTCGACTTTTTGTCTGTGCCAATGTTCACTTTTTGTGTTTTTATTGGTCTAGTCATATCTGGGATTTCCAACGGAGGTCCTTCTACCTCACGTGCGCCTTCTGACTCTGGTATATCTATGTTGCGTGGGTCCTCCTCATCGTCTTCCTTTGTATCATTGGTATCTTCAGCTAAGTTGTAACATTCGATAAAGTGCTCTTCATGTTCCTTCCATTATGACTGTAAGTGCGCAGGAACGCACTCTGTCCCAAAAAACTCCTGCAATGTTATGTTTTGATGAAGACAGTCATCCTGGAATATGCGCTTCTTGATTAGCTGTAATGCTTCATGGATTAATGGATTCTCGTCTTCAAAACTGAAGTCCTTCCGGAAGTTCCCATCGAGCAACTCCAAATCTGTGAGTTCACTACGCAACTCCAGGTCGAGGTACCATTTTTCTCGGATACCTGCATCCAATGTATGTACAAATAAATGTACCCATTCTGTAAGTGGTCTTTCCACCCATGCCTTTGAACAGATTTCAATGTGCTGACTAGGGTCTGTCTATCCATTATACTTTCCAAAGGGTAAAGTAACCTTTTTGGCGAACCAGATCTGTATCTTAGTTCTGCATTGATCCCAAGTGGTCAATGTTTTCTTATGTGCATTCCACCATCTGGCAGGTGTATCGTGCAATGCTATATCTAAAGCTAGCAGTCTATGCTCATCTGGTATAGCTGCAGTATATTCCTTTATGAAACTGTAAACATTAGAAGAACCATCATATGTGGGAATAGGACTCACCTCTTTTCCGATCCAGTGCAGTGATTTCGTAACCTGCGCACATCTTCTTGTTGATACTTCATACATGCGGCTTTGCCAATTCTCCAGTCCTGTATCTAAGTTAGAGATACAAGAAGTGTGACATCTCCAGCTGAGCATACCGTCCGTAGTAGGATTAATGTAGTCTTCCTTGTTCGCAGTCAGCTAGTATAGTCGGTCTAAATCTTGAGCTTGGGATTCCTCCTGAATCGGCTCACTGTATCTGTCACCATCTTTAGGATCCAATGGTGCGATGACCCTAAGATGCTTCCCTTCAAATATCATCTTCTTTGTCTTCAAGTTTATGATAGCCAAGTTATCCATAGCCCAATCAATTCCCAATATTGTTGGAAAAGGTTGACTATCATCCACAATTTCAATAACCTCGAAGTCTGCATGACTCTGTACTCCGTCAATGTCAACTACTACATTAGCTAAGAAGCCAAAAGGTATGACCTTCTCCTGATTAGCCATTCGTAACTAGATAGGTGACCAGAGCAACTTTGGTTGACCCATCTGCTGCTATGTCTGCTTAGTCAAGACATTCACTTCTGATCCCAGATCAAGGATGAATTCATCCATTTCAAAATCTCCTATCTATGCAGTAAGCCTCATCTCTCGGCCTATTCTTTTGTGCTTCCTTATATGATGTACAACGCTATCTGGAGTCTCTATTGCAATCTGAGGTTCATACTAGCTGATAAGCTTCTGGAGCTCTACTATGGCTTCTTCGCTTTTTAGTAACTTTATGCCGCTTCCAAGAACTGCACAACAGAAGTACGGACATTTGTCGCAGTACTTGTTTTGTCACACGGAGCTGGCATGTCTTCAACATGCGGTGTTTCACTACGCAGCGGGATCCTTGATGACTTATCTGCTGGTTCTCTAAAGGTATCCCGCGCGTCAATGAAGACCTCCTTGTTCTTCTGTAGGTTAAGAGGGGGTGATTTTCCTGGAGCTTTCCTTATCCATACTGTTTCAAGGGGATCCTTCTTCGTATGTGCCTCCCCAGATGTTGAAGCTTCCGCTCCTTTGTCGCGGCTTGTCTCAGCGCCATTGCGCGTGACCACATTAATGCTCGGATCCACTTGTCTATTTTCTGCTGCGATCCACTGGATGTTTGGATTCGGAGCCTCTGTTCATCTTTTCTTCTGCATTTCCACCTCTAATACTATGCAATATTCAACGACATGCTCAAACGATTTACAATAATTGCATGTAGTGCATGGGTTAACACAATCTCTAGACACGTGCCCGGGTTGGCCACAGTTATAACAAATGACTTGGCCACGGCCTCTTCCTTGTGCCGGACCAACATTTCTTCCTCTGCCACGGTATCCACCACCACGACCTCTGTATCCTCCTTGGTCATATTGTGCATTTTATTATTTCGGCTGGGTATCTTCTTGTACGTGGTACAAGCCAACGCCTCGCATTGAGTCTATATCCCTTTTTCTTTCATTCATTAATTCATATGCGCGGCAGTTGGATTCATCATGTCCAACTGATTTACAGAAGTTGCAGTATAAATTCTTAGGAGTTTTCACATATTTCAGGATGAGGTAACAGTCTTTAGGTCTATGTCCTGTGGTTCTACAAATTTCACACCATGGGGCCTGATTCTGATTTAATGGGTTAGGCGCACCACTGTTAATATAGTTGTAGAATAGAGGGCAATGCTCGCGGTCATGACCTTCTCCTTTACAACTTGTACACCAGACCTCCTGTCTAGGTTCATATCTTTGTTCTTTACCATTTTTCATACTTTGCAGTTCAAGTGTCAGGGTGGTCAGCTGGTTCTGGATTTGATACATCCCAGAAATAGTATCACCAATCGGTGAAGCTTCCAGCTTCATTGCAATTTCCAAGGCCTCTGCCTACAATAGAACCTTCTGCTGCATCAATGGTAATATGATATGAGGTAACAACGCAGCAATGAACCATTCTTTATGTTGTTCTGGTGGCATAACAAAACTTACTTGGTCTAGTAAGGTCTTAAATTTATGATCAAATTCCCAGACCGTTTCAGTTGATCTCTGCTTTATTTCCTTTAGCTCGGTTATACACTGAGACTCAGACTTAGGTTTCTTGAACTCCGCCACCAGCGCGACTTTAATTTATGCGAGGGTTCTCGGCTATACGGTAGAGTATTTCATAAACCAATGTAGCGCTCTATCCCTGAAAGTGGTGATGAGCTGTGCTTGCTTCACGACATCGTCTTGGATTTGTCTTACACTCCATATGGCTTCACAAAGGAACCAATGCTGATTAGGATCTTCTAGGCCAGTTCCTCTGAATATTGGCAGTTTCATATCAATGTTTGCCATTGTGCTACTAGGTGGTGGGGCATCAGGATTAGTGCACGACTGTTGTAAAGGTATCTGCGCAGTAAATACAAATGGGACTATCGGGAGAGATGGACTAGGCCGAGTCTTCTGTGGGGTGGGCTGCATAGCGGGTGGGTTCTGCGATAAGGGTGGCACGGTTTGTGCAACCGACAGATTCTCAAGGGTAAATGGTTGTGCAACTTCGTTATCAAGATTGCAGGGGATCTCAGTATCTATATGAAGTTTAGGGCCTTCCAGATTCTTATTAATTTTATATCTCTTACCACTTCTAAGAGTATGTGTCTCTTCGTCAGAATCAATATATGTATTGTTTATCATGACAAACTTCAAGCATATTACTACATTCTTAGAACACCTTTCTCAGCTAACAACATCTTAATGTATAGATTAAGATTGTTCATAAATTTACCTTGGAATCCTCCGAAAAAATGTGCTTCTGCTTGGTTGTAGGATTTGAGTGTGTCTACAGCAAATTTTGTTACAAAGCCTTCTAGCATATGATCGACCCAATAATCAACTATGCGTGACAACGGGCTGTCTAACGCTTTAAGCTGCGCTGTGAGATCGGGAGTCCACTCCGTAGGAACTCCTCCTTGGAAACAATTTTTCTTCTCTGCAAGTCGCGAGATCGACGCATGCAGCTCGTTTGGAAACGATACCCAAAAGATATCGTGAATGTCGTCAATAGATATCTATCCAACCACTGTGTGTTGCTTAGACGCGGATGTCTATTTTCTTGTCTGTTAAAATCGCTTATGGTTTTATCCCACCAAGCTTGGATTTCTGTCTTTTCAGGATGCCAATAGTCAGATCCTTTGGGGAACTGATATTCTTCTTCACACATTGTGATTGCAACTCATCATGGATTTTAGCACAGCAACGGAACCATTTGTTGGCTCAAACTGACCCAGAGGTTTCCAATTAGACCCAGGTTCTTTGTGGTTCTCCCTTTGACCAACAAAACCCCTTCGCACCGGCCCTTTCAGCAACAACCTGCGAGCAGGTTGAGGTCTCACCCGAGGTGTATCTTATGGGGTACCATGGAATCAGGTTTCCACAGTAAATGATGAGTTGTTTATATGAACAAGTTGCGCAACGCAGGACAGAAGGAGTGCACTGCGGGGCAAAGTGATGCGGTACGCAGCAGGATATATGTTGCGAGCGGTATTGCGCGGTGGAGGCAACACTGCGGGCCTCACTAAGGGTTTCTTACTGCTGTGAATCTTCTACTAGAACTGCAAATTACCCACACTTATCCTCTACTTGGAAGATCTTGGAAATATTAAGGCATTGAAATGAATATCACTCATCCATTCATTCAGGAACTTACGAGTTATCTTTCTAGCATTCATTCTAGAACTTGGATTATTACAATGTGAACTGAAATGATAGACACGACTAACTGTGTTGTGTTCCTTCACTGTGTTTAAGAAAGTAATTAAACTTAACTGATTGATTCACGAACTTAACCTAGAATTGAAATGTTTACCATTCATCTGCTTCCGCGGAACTTAGCATATCATTCCCAAACTTCTCCTATTGGTAAGTGCATATCAAATTTCTCGTATTACAGCATGCAAGGAAACATTCAAGCATTCATTCTACAAAAAATATAGACAGTCATTCATTCATAAACATCATCACATAACACGGGATTTAACGTGGTTCACTTCCTCGAATGGAAAGCTACGTCCACAAGAACGGTTGGTAATATATTTCTTTCAAAAGGGATGGGGCAACTGTTCTTAGTCTGCACACTCAACTGCATACTCTCCTTTCTCTCGGCTAGGTCTCTGCACACACAACTGCAGAGCCTTTACAATATTCTCAGCTCGGAGAGATTTTACAATACAAAAAGTGTCTTCTTAAATTCTCCGCAACAACCAAAAGAACCCCCATCCCATACAAAAATGTATTCTTAAATAGATCATGCCCGAAGGTCATGTCTGTACAATGTCGAAGAGCTAAAACTCAAAACCCTAAGGGTTTCCAAAACTGCGCCGATTTTCCAAACCGGCTTGCTGGCTCCTGGTAGCATCTGCTTGATCATGGCAGATCTCCACGTCCTCATTTTGTCGCTATCGACCTTCCTGTTGCACGCGTGCCTACAGGATGCTTCTGCCGAACCATTTCTCTCTAACGGTTTTTCCTTCTAGGCATGCCAGATGTCGTTTTCCTTAACAACCCACGCGTGGCCGCCTTCCTGTTTTGCCTACGTCTGCCACTCGGAAATCCTGGAATATCTTTCCAAAAATGGCTGCTACCGGTCGAGCCGGTAGCTACACTTGATACTTGTCCAGCACACCGCTTTGCTGGCTCCACGTGGCCTCCTAACTCCCCAGCACTGCTTCAGCGCAGTACTGGTCTTCGCATCACGACCAAAATTCGATGCTGCGTGCAACTCCGCAGTCTGGTCAAAAGTTGGATGCTGCGCGCAACTTCGCAGCATCCTCAATACTTAGCCAAAAATGCATTTTTGAGCTGCGCTCAGCTCAGCTTTCCCTACTTGTCTCAAGGTGCTTCCATAACATTTGCCTCTATGGATCACGGGTGATGTCCATCTATAGACTCCACCTTGTTGAAACAGGTCTTAGACACTTGGGGGGGGGGTTGAATCAATGTCTGTAAAAAATTAAAAAATCTCTTTACCAAAACACTTAAAATTAATCAGTAATATATATGAACATAAAGATACATAAGAGTACATATAAATACCAAAAATAAAAATCTTGTTTGCATAACTATGATCTAGACACAGCTCGATAGAAAGACCCAGCTTTCGTGGAATGATCCAACTTTCCTGCAAAATCCAATTTGCATACATGGCCCAGCATGTAAGGAGGAATTCAATCCTCTGACAAGCACCAACCTATCAACAAAATCCAATCTGTTTAGAGATGAACACTAAGTTCAAATCCATAGGCAGAATATCCACCAAGATATAAAATCAATCCACCGAGATACACCTCTACTCAATGTGAATTTTATGCCTATATACTATTCCAAAGAACAGGTCATCTAACCATTGTGTCTTTTTATTTAAGTCACACCTTATAAATTTTCATTTACAAATAATTCCATTTTATAATCCTCTTCTTGTTATCTTCTTTCAAAAATTAGTTAACATATTGCAGCTCTCTTTGTTTCCTCGAATGATCTCCAAGATCTCCTCAATATATATATATATCAATACTTCCTTGAGTCTGCATTAATTCTTCTACAGCTCTATCATAGGATTGCACTCATCTTGACTGTCATATGTTTTGTTTTATTTCATCCTCAATACAATTCTACCTCAAAGTTATTTTTCTTTCCTCTATTTAAAATTGTCCAATACACTCATAAATTATGCTAAATGCTAGAATATACCCTTGACTGGATTCTGTATTCTTCAGGCTATATTGTGTGTCTTCATTACATAACCATCTTTTGTTTTGTAGGGTTTTTACTATATCTAGCGAATGTCTGCAAATGACCATCAGTGTCCTTCTCAACAGGTTTAAGGAAGTTTGAATATGATCCATGATATCTTCATGCTTTCCTTATTGCTCTGCTTTCGGTTGTTTTCACGAAAATTGTGACAACTTGTGCATGTAGTGTTTGTGCAAGGTTTGGTCAAGAATGGCGCACCTCCATCTCTCACAACATGCTAAAAGAACTCGATACATCTGGTGGTCTCAGACATTTGGATTTTTAATCGACTGGCAATGATCTTAGTGTCCCTCTAGATTTTTCAATCCTCTATTATTCTGAAAAAACTTACGGTTATTTAGTCGGTTTCTATAAGCGACAACGATCCCTAAGCTCTTGGTCTCCCATATAACCACAACAATCTCTTCGCATATACTCCTTCATATCACATGACCAAAATAGATCACAGCTGTCCATCGTGTGATCCAACGGCTGCTGAGTTTTCATAATGGAATCCATCTTCGTCAATTTTGTCCTCATTTCTCTATAAATAATCGACCAATAAATTTTTAGGTTTTATCCACTGTGATTCACCTTCTTCTATCAAATTCTGACCGTGAAGAAGATCAACCCATTTAGCCCCCATTTTATTTGTTGCACCACGCACATATGTATGAGTAGTTCCAAGCACAGTTCCTGGTGCAATCCGCTCTTCCTTTTCTTCAAGGACTTGATACAAAGGTTTCTCAGGTTCCTTCCGTTTGTTGTTTTCGAAGGTCGATGACATCAGGTGTTTCAACCCCACTAAGAGTACTAGAAAGGCTATCAACCGACTCAATGCCATCCTCGAGCTCCTCTTCATCCATTTCTTCTACTTCAAGGTCCCCCCAATGTTCGCTCCTGTCGACAGGTTCCTCCTCATAAGTAATAGGATCTTATTGTTGTACACCAAATACATCTCCATAAAGAGGGCGACCAAATTCATCCACGGGAGGTTTTCCCAATCCTCCAGGCTGATAACCAAAACTAGCCCCAGGTGGAGTTTGGAGCATTCAAACCTGCTATCTTCAGATGTGGATACGACGGTGGAGGTCCATATGTGTTGAAAGACTGACGTCTTGCATCTCCAGTTAATTCTCAATTAAAGGCTGACCTTTATTCATTCATAAGTGTGCTCACAACATCACCTTCCTCATTTGGATTCTACCAGAGCTGATAGCAAACAAGCTCGACACTTGATAAACAGTAGTATCCATGATCATCAAAGCTTGTACAAATGACCCACCATCCATGAAGTTGGAAATGGGTTGTTTTGCATGAACAGGGTAAAAAATCTAGCTCCCAAATATGACAAGTAAAGAACCTGATTTCTTAAAACTTGAAGTCCTTCTGTTGTTTAGTTGGATTCCTGAAATTTAAAGGAAGGCAGTGGTTAACAAGTAGCAATCATTGCAGATACATATGATTGGAATTTTGCTTATTTTAATGCTAGCTATAAGATCTGACACTCCTCACCATCAACTTCACTGTCATTTTCACAAAGTTGATCATCATCCATGGCTCTGTCATCTGCTTGCTGCTCTGTCTCATCACTCTGGCTTGTCATCATAGGCAATGTCTTTCATCTCATTGATATTAATTCCATTAACATCATTGGCATATTTCTCTCCACAACACCAGTCACCAAATGCCAACATATATGCATTCATATATTGACATCAATGCCAACGTGTGTTACTGCCATATTGCCAACACACTTTGTTTATGTATCTGCATTGTTCAATGAACCATTGTAGTGGTGTAATTATAGAAGTTTCTACACATACACTCGGCATTGTTGTTTAAGTGATTGAATAGTTGATGGAAAGTGCATATGAAATATTATTAAGTGTTCTAAGGTGGTCAAGGAGGTAAAACATATTAATATAAAACATGAATTATAATAATCCATAAAGCTTCCATAACAACATCGAACTAATTCAAAAAACAAAATTCCCAAACTTTAGGCGCCAAAATTTGTTAAAATTGATTGCTGGATATTTACAGAAGAATCCCCAGAGGCTCTTTCATACAATTCCCCTATGTTCTCTTGGACATCCATGATTTTAGGACATGTACAAAATAGCATGGTGAAGAGGCGCTTTTTCGACAAATGCGACTCACGTGTATGAGACCCAACACTAATACCTTCACCATAGTTTTGCAAATCAAGTTTGGTTGCAAGTGCCTCTTGATAATCACACCAACACCTAATAATTACCATTAATTACCCATAGTTAACTCATAATTGACCCCTACTTACCACTAATTAACCCCTAATTACCCCATAAATGACCCCTAACTTTGCGCGGGGCCCAAGTCCATCACATAGGCCTTACAGAAGGAATTTTTGGCCTGTCAGTGGGATATGGTGGCCATTTTGGGATGTATAACACCATGGATATTTTTTTACAACCAAGCCATGGCTTTGGATTATCTTCTAGGGCCTAAGTTCATATGGTTTCCTATAGGTCTCATGGGTCATGTGTAGCACCCCAAACAACCACACATGCCCTACATAGAAAATACTTAGCATATGAATGAGATATGTCCATCATTTTGAGAATTAACATACCAAGGATGGTTCGCGATGCCCATGCCATAGTCTAGGGATAAAAGGTAAGGAACTAGGCCATAACTTATATTTGTATGGGGCTCACATTCTATGTTTCATTACTCGGAGCTCACACTAGACATGGTTCTTGGTGCTCGTGATGTGGTTCAATTCCAAAATGTAGGGTAGTATACCATAATATTTGTCTCTAGGGCCCGTGAGACATCCTTGTGTCCCTTAGACACCATGGAGGTCCTGCAAAGGGAATCTTTGTCATGTGATCAGCATATGATGGGAATTTTGAGTTTGGCACATTGAGGATGGTTATCATGACTTTAGACACAATCCAAGGTCAAAATATAGAGTTTGAAGCCATGCAATTTTCCTCTAGGACTCATGGACTATGTGTGGGCCCCAAGCCATCATATAAGCCTTTTTGTATGGAACTATTTCCCTACAAGAAGGATATGGTGTCCATTTCAAGATTTGTGATACCTCTTCCTCCTAAGTTAGGTTCAACTATTCCATCCTTACATTATCCTTCGAGCATATAACCTATAGTAAGGCAGAGACCAAGCATAATGGTGATATGGAGACCAAAGTGACTAATGGGGCAAAGGAAACAAATCCAGGGAAAAGGAAACAAATACACAAGGTAGCACATGGTAACAAGACAAAAGATTGCCAGTTATCATCTTAAATTTGATAAGACATATAAACATAATACAAAAAACAACAAAAAAAAACATATACAGAAAAAAAACATAACATAAAAAAACACCCTCTCCTGCATTTTGAACCCTCCTCGACCTTAATATACAACATTCCACAATGTTCCATTTGAACCCATCCTCGACTCTTGTATAAGATAATTCGATAGTGTTGCATTTGAACCCCTCCTCGACCCCTATAGAGCATTCGACAATGCAGAGCATTCAACAATGGAGATCATTGTTATAGCCATTGCCATTGGCCTACATTCTCACACATACGGTTCATTTCTACCTGGCATAGGAGGAGCAGAGGAGACCAGCATAACATTGGTCAACATTCAATTCGTCATCTAAGCAGATGAGATCATCGACAATGTTTTCGGTAGGTGGTTTCTTAGAATGTAATGATATAATAAAATGGGTTGCTTCCTTTCAAAAGTTTTTTCTCGAGTCATATGTTACTTGTCTGTAAAAGCTCAAGAGTCCCTTACAAATTTGATGCTTTATAACCCTTCTCCAACATTTCAAGCAAAAATCTTCCTGGCCTCTTATGAATTTCCCTTACTACAGAGCTTCCAGATCAATTTTTAAGGGTAGAGCTAAGCAAGACACCACTTTGGTGTATGAGACCGCCTTATTTGTGGGAGGGACCCCCCTTTGTGCAGCGTTGTAACTGCTAAAGTCTACAATGGTGTAGATTCTCCATCCCCTACGATTTAAACGTATGACCTTGTAAAATGAAACTAATGTCCCCTACGGATTTGAATGTATTACCTAGTAAGAGATCGATAATGATTGTTTTTAATGTAAAAATGGATTCAACCCGTCCAATACCTTCATGGATTAGATCCTCTTACCAACCATAAATTTTAAAAGAATTGAATAAAACTTCCACCAAGAAACAAATTTACTATAACTAATCCAAATTCATTTTTGTCCACATTGATGAAAAAACTCCCCCACAAATCTTCTTTTCAAGATATATTTAAAGAATTAAGTGAAAATTCCACAAATTACCATAATTGGTATGTCATGTAAATTTACTATAACTAATCCACTTTTCAACCATATATTTGATAAGAATTAAGTAAAAGTTCCACATGTAATTTACTATAATTAATCCAAAATCAATTTTCTCCACATTCATATAAAAATTCCAAAAAATTATCATATAGAAGAACACTAAACTTTCTCCGCATTTGAAGAATGCTAAACTTTCTCCGCATTTGAAGTTTTTAGTTTTATTCTCATTGGAATGATGCCACAATTTTTGCCTTTGCCTAAATCAAACTTTTTATTTCATTCTCATTCGAATGTGGCTATACTATTATAAATAGAAGGAACAACTTCATAAATATTTATAAAATTAAGTAAGAAACCTTAAAACAAATCAAAATACTAATCCAAATTCATTTCTCACCATACACATGCGTGGCTATGAAAAAAAGGAATTCAACTAAAAAATGAGAATCATTTGTCATCCATAGTTGGTCAACTAAAGAATTATTGTATACATAAATGATAAAAACAAAAAAATCAAAGGTCACGACATGTGAAAATCTCCGCCCCAAAAACCAACCACAAAACCTTGCATAAACCCTAAGGGCCTTCCACATGAAGGTCACAATAGCTTCATTGGACATGATGATGTTTTATTTTTTTGTTCGTACTTATATGTTATATTTATGATGTAGGTGGTATATATTTTTATATGACATTTAGTGTATATGTGCAGATCCTTGATATAGCCTGTTGTTCAACTTCTTGTTGGACTATCTATTATCTTTTATTATATTTGCGGCTTACTATAGTAGCTGAGGATGTTTTTTGGTAGCTGCTGATCTGATTTCTTCCTGGGAACTTCACTGGGGTATCATATTGGGAACTTCACTGGAGTATCATATCCGGCTGGAGTTACTTTTGATATTCGGCATATGTGTTCCTTTTACATTGGATCATATTTATTTTTTGGAACTATATATTTACTGCTGTTGTGACATATGGTCACGGTATGGACTTTAGGTTCCTTTCTGTTTGGGATGTCTATGGGGCATGGTGCTCTTCATGACCATTATTTCTGATATTGTTAGTTGATACCTTCTGCTGTTTAAACCGGTTTGTTCCGGGGTTACATTGACCATATTGTATAATCATGCTTTTGATTGACACTTGAACATATTTACTATTTCGTATATTAATAATAAGTTGAATTTTTCTGTGAAAAAAAAAACCCTAAAGGCCTTACCGCCCAAACTAATACCCTCAAAATTACGAACTTAAAAATGCTTGAATTCACCCGTGAAATTTTCGTGGGCTATATAATGCCAAGGCATGAGAAAGAAACAGAAGAGATTACAAAAATTAGACAATGCCGATTATTCTTGAAAAAAAATATAATAAAATGAAAATATAATAAAATGAAAAATAGCAGAAAAGTCAGATAAATATCTCACAGGAGCCCTCATTTGATCCATGGTTAGACCCTAACAGTCTCTGCGTGCCTTGAGCTCGGAGGCCTAATCGAACCAGGGTTAAAGAACCATCCACTCATACTTGAACAGGGAGCCGTGAACATCAAACCCTCTCAGTCTCTGCGCGCCTTTAGCTCGGAGGTCTAATCGAACCAGGGTTGAAGAACCATCCACTCATACTTGAAAAGGGAGCCGTGACCTGCGAGGGGTCGGGCGAGTTTTCAATGCGGAGAGAAGAAGAATACTGGTACAGTTGCTGGTAGTTGGACTCGAACCCTGGACCTGTAACGTGGCCTACAACCCTAGGTTTTTTGGGGGAAAATGGCATGCATGGACGAAAACGAGCTCACACATAAGCTCTTTGAATCCGGGAAGCGGCTCGAACACCCGCCTCAGTCTAAGGATAATCTTGTTTAGGCTTTAGAGGTAAATTTTCATTTGGGAAAAATAAACAAAAAAATATCTACCAGGGTTTGTCCATGATTTTTTTCCCCAAATTCTCGTAGTTTTTGTGTGTACAGTGTTTTCTTTTTGAAATTTAGCCTTTAGAATTTGTGCTTCTTCATATTACTTGGCGTCCTTGAAGACTGTAGGTCACCACAATCCTGCTTGCAATACATTCCTAACAATCACTTTACCTCCAACAGATCCTCTCGCAGCTATGTCATGGCATTCCCACAAGATATATGATCATTCATGGTCTAAGATACAACACCTTATGATGCCATTGTTTCCCAACTTGTATAAGTAACCTGCTATAAGCTCATAATAAGCTACCTTTTTCCACTGGTATCGTGGTATCGTTTATGTATTCCGGAGTACTCGGTCGAGGTCATCCATATAGTAAAGATAAGGCAATTTATTCTGTCATAAAGAATAACTTTAACTAAAAATAGATCCACCTAGCTATGGTATTTCATTCCTTCCACTACCAAGTTCTATGAAACACTCCTTTCATAAGTTTATGCTTTTTGGGATCGATATACGGAGCCTGTTAGTGATTGTGACCCAGATTTTGATGTTCCATATTGAAGCGAGATCTAAGTCTGATGCTCATGGTAGAGATGGAGATTCTGACCTTTGTGATCGTGATGAAGAGTCTGATGCTCGAGAGTCAGAGCTAGATGTTCCATATTGGAATTATGATATTTGTGATAGGGAGTAAGAACTCAAACGCCTGCACATCTATCATTGACTCCCCATATAAATGCCAATCCATATAAATGGCCAATTTTTTACGCTGTTCGGGCTGCCTTTTAATCTGCTGGTAATTGCCAATATACTAGCCAGAAAATTTGGGTTGATTGCTCAACTGTTACTTCGAAAATTGGGATTGCATTTTGACCCTGTTAATGTTTATTTGCAAATTGTTCTGCCACCTGAATATTCTTCTTGCCATCTCATCACCAATTACCCTCAAAATCCGTAAGTGCTAGGTGAAATGTCAACAATATCCTTGAATGCAAAAATTTATGGCTATTTGGTGTTAAGCTACCTCTAAATGGTAAAGCCCTGTTTCTCGAAAATTCTTGACTGCCGCATGTATCTTTGAATGCCAAAATGTGGGAATTCATTACACCTTACTATATCCTTTACAAAGGTACCAAAACGTTCATTACAGCACATAGGCATCAGGATTCAGAGATTGTCTCTGTTGTTTTGAATGAGAAAATGATATTCTTTGGAAGAGATGCACTCTCTGTCCATAATATTCTAATCCATAAGCTGCTAGAAAGCAGTGCACTAACACTTTTGCAATTTTCTTGAGTTGATCAGCTCCTAACTTTTTGCTTCTAAATATTTGGATTCAAGTGAGTTTTTAACCAACGATAAGACATTTTCCTTTGCATCGAAACCAGCTTCAAAAGACTGGCCTTTGTATGATATCATATTACTCTGAATTTTGATCAAAATTCCTTCAATGACCCTGCACTCTTTAAAAAGCAAGACAATCAAACCTTATGTATGTGTTCATAAAATCACTCAAGAATTTAATCAGCTTCATCTCAAGGAGGTTTCCAATTACTGAGAAAATGTCTGTTTTTCTGATTGATTTTGGTAGCCAACATTTCTCCACTTCAGATTTGATACAATGAGACAATGGTCGAAAGTATTGATACTGAAATGTTAAAAATATATCGCCCAACAAAACAATGAACAATGAACAAATATAGTGCAGCTCGTTCGTTGGCCTTTCTTGGTTCACGCCTAAGCACAGTTTGATATTACGTTGTTTCTCTATGAGCTCTCCCTTCGGCGTTCTTGATCAATCAAATGACAGTTGGCGTTGTGCACCATAATTCTCCCGTGGGCTCTCTCGTGGATGCTTTTGTAATGCTGTGTAAAATTGATCTCTGCAGAATTTTACCCTGCAATATGGATAATTTTGAGTTACAATTTGATGATAGGTTGGTCACCGTGGGATTATAACTTGAATTTAAAATGAATATGTGGGTTATACCAGGAAGGATTAATCGATCGTTGGTGAAATTATATTTTTTCTTGAAACTAAATCGATCTCTGTTAAAGTTCATTCCAAATTTAAATTGGTCATCTTGGAATATGATCTGATTGGACTGTAACGGCATAGCTGGAATTTTTAGGTGTTTAATGATGAACCTAAAAACTGCAGATCAACCTACCGTGTAAAGAAAGTGGTCGAAACAGATGAAACCATCCTCTATGTACGCTTTTGGACTGCCCTTAACTTTATTGTGTAAATCATAGTAAATAACAAATCCATATCTTACAGTTTTTTACTTCTCCTGCACATGAAATCTGGTATAACTGCTGGCTTGAACTAACGGCTACCTAAATTCAATATGAATCAAAGTAATAAATATCTACTAGTGCCACTAAGTTAAGTCTGGGCTTAATTATCGACGGCCTTCAGTCAACTAGTCATCAATGACAAATCAAGGATATTGGAGTTTTCCAACCGTAGTTCTTAATTTCAACTGATAGTGGTGTCCATTCAACAAGTCTCTGATGAGGGATAATTACACTTATGGCGCTATATCATAGGTTCTAAATCCCTAACACATATCTTTTGAAAGCGTTGTTCCAATACCTCTTAAAATAACTCACGTTCCAGTATAAAAGTTCATCGTTGCAACCTTGAGTAGTTGAACCAAGGGTAAAAAGTTCAAGATGAGCTTTTAGTGATCGATTTTGGGATCCAAAGTAAGCTCTAAAACTACTCTTTATAATAATGCTTCCGTGCGTGCTCTCTTTTGTGCAGTGGGAAATATCCCACATGCACAATAAAAGAGTTGATTAACTTTTTATATGGCTGGGCATCCACCCTGAAACTCGATTTGTGGTGCAGGGCATTTAGTCCCTTGTGAGTTGTTTCCTCGTTCTGTGGATGACCCTGGGAAATGAATATAACGGCTGGGTTTGACCATTGGCTTGAAATGAGACAAAAGGCCGATGTGTATGGGTGGGTAAAAACAATGGTATGAATAAAACAAACCTTTTATTTTTTGACCCACAAAAAAAAACTATTCCACACTTGGGATACATGACAACCTTTTATTTTTTGACCCACCGAAACAACTATTCGACATTTGGGATACATGACTTGATAACTATTCGACACTTGGGATACATGACTTGATAGCTTGAATATTAAATAATGCTAAGTATGGGTTTGGCTTGGAGTGAAAACTTAGAGTTGCCGTTTCAAGTTTGAGAATAAAAGCCACCTTTTAATGGACTATTATAATAATTAGAAAATATTTTCAACTTTATTATAAAGGTAAAGTTAAATTATTATATTAAAATCATATATAATTTATAAATGATTTTATAATAATAATTTAAACTTATCTGTATTTGAACAAGAATGAGGTATGGGACAACTTGGCATTTGCAATGAAGTAGGAAGGCTATAATAGACCTTAATTTGGACAATGAAAGGAAATGGCTGTTTAAACATGACTTCACAAAGTTCAAGCTTTCGAGGATGTATTAGAAAAGAAAAAGTGTGATTTCACTACCAAACCAGGTCACTTTAGGTAGCGCACACTTCACAAGATATGTACATTTTGCTACCAAATCATGAAGATCTTGGAGAACAACCACTAGATTGAGATTGGGGCAAGAGAAATATAGGCAAATTTTGCAATAAAATTGGTGGAGGTTCAAATTTTTTGAGGTGGTAGATTCTGGTACTAACTATGGCCATAAATGAAAGGAAATCAGGAGCAGTATGTTGAATATTATGTAACTTCGGAATATATTCTTATTATCTTATTATTGTACTTCCTTCGGAAGATATTCATATTGTAATTGATCATGTAAAAACCCTAAAAGAATAAATGTAAACCTTGTAAAATCAGTCTAGAAGAATCCAGAAGAAATATTAAATAAGCATTATTACATTGTACCCCAGTGAAGTCGTCCTAGTCAAGTAGGGAAGTCGACCCCAACAGAGAAAAAGGTCACCCCAAATCAGTATAGATAGAAGTGGCGCCTAGCTCATTTGAAGACACATCAAGCACTCAAGCAAGTTCGCTAGATAGAGAAGAACAAGTTCGCTAGAGGAAGAAAAGAAGTTGCTTAGTGAAGACATCTTAGCTTTGGGTTTTTCTTATCTTATAATTCTCAAGATATTTGTGTGAAAGAGATTTAGCTCTTCATTGTATTGGTTTGACATTGTACTTGGTGTCTCTTGTCCTATTTCATCGTACTCATTGTCAGCATCGACACCAATTCCTATTCTCAAAGGAAAGTGGGTGGATAGAGCTCGGGTTGGATTGTAATGGGATTCAATTAAAAATCTCATGGGATAGTTGCACAAGAATGATCCAAATGAAAATTAGTGCCATTGTTTACCTCCTCATTCCTCACTATATTGGAATTGATCCCCCATGGATGTATTCAAAGTCAACCTTATAGGGTCCCGCATGGCGATCTCTACTTGTACTTGTGGAAACCTTTCCAAGGTGCATTGAACCAAACGCTTGCTTTCAACTGCCAGGTTTGACAATCCCTCTTTCTCTATGGCTTTTGGTATTAAAATCCCATTCAATATCCTGAAGCAATTCTGAAGTTTTACAAAATTATTGTGCATGCAGAAGATAGACCTTGAACTTTGCTCCTTGGCTTCACCATAATCTACCACTTCCATGGTACAAGCTTTGAACCATAAAATGTAAAATGTAAAGAATGCATTATACCAATGAATGTAAAATATATAGACAGATATGAAATTGATAATTAGATGGTGTGATTATCGAAAGGCACTGCTCAGTCAGTTAAGATTTCTTCAAAAGAAATAAAAAGAGAATTAGTACACATGAAAAACAACCACGTTGGCAGTTCAATCTTCACCAATACATCCATAGTGCTTCTTGGATAGTCTATGTCTTTTAGGAGGGATAGGTAGAATTGTATTGCAAAATATGATGATTTGGACAAGATTTCTATGTTTTTCTTTTATTAATTAGTGATGGAATCTGAAGAAAACTCATAACTCTTGATGTCTACAACTACAATGAAATGATGGAGGTACTGGTATTTAGTGCAGGAAAATTGTACTAAAAATAACACTTTTATACTGTAAAATGAAAGGACAGAGTGCACCAGAATTAGGATTCGGGGTATAATACAAACAATTAATTACAAAACAGGAAACCCAAAGCATGGGAAATAGAATATGATCAGCAAGAAACAAAACTAGAATATAAGAACTTCATAAAAGTAATACTGTTTACTAGAGTGAATGTTGAATTTGTGACCAGCTCTTTTCCTAAATGCATATACTTTAGGAAAATCCCTCCAAGAACAAAACCAAAGTGATTTACAACCAAATAAATGAATGCGTATTTACAATCTTGCGATCCTTTGACCCCTTTATACAATCATTGTTCCAATTATTACTTCAATCCAAAGATGCCATGCATTACTTAAACAATCATGTGACCTGACATCTATTATTAGTTAAAGAAACTTAGAAATGTAATCGATCTAGAGCACAAATCTCAACTCGGACATATAGAAAAATTGACGAGGAAAAGACAATGTAGTTTTTGTTCCCTTTTTCCTGTAATAGATAGATTGGTTCCATTTTTCAAAGTACTTGTTGGGTCATGTCAACCATTTGATCATAGGACCCCACACTTTTATTTTCTTACAAAAATCAAGTAAAGAGCTATGACATTGAATTCATAGCTCTTTAGTAATTCTGCTAATTTTGCTATATTCACCTTTACATTGTATATACATTTGCAGACTTTGCATATTGGGTCACTAATGGTTTGGATTTACATTGAATGAATGATGTTCTTGATAAATGCTAGTTTTGATCTGTTGTCTTGGACTTCATTAAGATGTTCTTGGACTATCCCGTGGATTATTTACAGCTCGTCTTTTATGTTTGATTAAGCTCTTGGAAAGTAAGTGGACTACTATGTGGTTGTAATTGCTTCATATTGACTTTCTAGATGTGTTAACTTGGGTATGGAATTATATCATTTTATAGTGGTGTATTTTTGGTTGTGTTTTTCATTTGTTTTTATTTTCAAATCATTAACTTGGAGTTATTCCACAATAAATTTCTTTAAGAAAAAAATTAGTGTTGTTCTGTGTTGGTTTTGCATGCTTGGAATTGTATAAACAGTCTTTAAACATATGGGACACAATATGCTAGCTGACATGTTCTCTTGATGATTGTAAGTAACAACAATCATTGGTGGATTTATACTAATCTTGTATGATGCTTATATATTTATAGTACTTACCTATTTCATTTTTTAGGAAATTCATTCCAGGGAAAACAGTCACATTTTCAATGTTGGCAATCCTAATAATGAGGTCACTGTCAAGCAGCTGGCAGAAATAATGACTGAGGTATGCTTCATACTTTTCTCTAGAGTTCAAAAAAATTGTTTGAATAGCTTTTTGAATAGTTTCTTGTGCTTTTGTTGTTGTCAATAGTGTTGATTTATAGTGCTTGTTTAGTTTCCATTAACCTTCATTAACATTTCATCACAACGGAAGCATAAACTATGTTTCATTTTTTCTGTGACAAGTCTGCAATAAATCTGCTCCTCAGTTAACATTATAACGAACTTGGAGGAACAAATAGGAGGATGAGCTGGGTGACATGATTCCAAAGAAGACCCATATGTCTGATTTCCATTTGTGCATCTGTAAGTGTAAAAAACAACTCATCTCACAGGTTTAGGCCAAGCCTGTAGATATATGTTATAAAACTATTGTTACAACATTTTATATCATATTTTGCTATCTTGTTTCCATATACTTAAAAAAGCTTAGATATCTATTTTAGTTATTGTGTAAACAAGTTAGTGAATTAGTTCTATTTACTTTACTTATAATAATGTGATATTTTTGCTTTTTCAAATTAGTAAAATGTTATAATAATAATAACCAAATGTTTAATTTATTTCTGCAGGCCATTGGTCATCACCATCTACTAGGGTTACATTCTGCTTGTGACCTGCTCCACTTGATTGACATGAGTTTAAAAGGGATGAGGCCGGGTACTAGTCCCAAGCAATTTTGATGGGTATAGCTACACCTCATATTGGATAGCTAAGCAAAGAAAGTCTACCCTATGTAACCCATCATAGGAAGTTTTTTGAAGCATTTCCAAAAAAAGTGCAATTTCATGCTAATATGAATCTTAGGAATTTTGGACTTTTATAGGTGCTCTACATTTATGTTATATATGAGAATTAAAAAATGCATGTAAGTTGAGATAACACCGATAATTCACAGGATATGCTGCTTTGTTGTTTATTCAAGCACGTTTATATACCTGCTGAAACTAATGCTTGGATTCAGGAACATGACAATTATAAAGAAAAAATTCTCAAGTATTACAATGAGGAAAAAATACAGATTAAAGTTAGAGGCTCTATCTTTTGCATAGCCTCCTTTACTAAACCATTTAATTTATTATATATCTTGGTCTCCACGGAATATTTTTTGACTATTTATTGGAAAATTTTAGGGTTAAAATGTGTCTCTCTGCTTTTTTATGTCCCCACATTTTCACTGTGGCTTAGGGGGTCTGCATTGACCAGCTTGGGAGGTCCACACCATCCAGTTTGGGGCATATGTACCTAAGATGTCATATAAAATCCACAATGAAGAAAATTATGTTTAGATTGATTTGCTGCAAAGAATTCTTTAATACTGGTAGGTTAGTCAACATGAAATTATATAGCAGGTACACGCATGTTTTTTAATCAATATACTAGAATCAGTTCCAACATATTGAATCCATTCTCCAAAATTCTCTTTTGAAGGAATATGTGAAACTAAGTTTAGATAGTAAATTTTTATGTCCCTAGGATTTTCTCAAATCGTAAATAATGACGGCCAAGAGAATTATGATCCAGGAATTTTAATAGGCATGATGCAATCGTAGTTAGAGAACATTTCTAATTACCATAGTTTAGTGTTTCAATATTTATAGGCCTACTGCATTATTTTTTGCAAGCAAGTTTATAGGCCTGCTGAAACTAATCCATGCAAGGTAGCAATTCCTATGATTGTAAAGTACAACCAACAAGAATAGAAATATGCCCCTGCCAATTACAACCAACAACTCAGAAAATTGTCCCTGTAAACTACAACCAACAAACTCAGAAATATGCTTTTGTAAGGTAGAGTCAACACAACATAAAACTATCCCTTCAAATCTATGTAGGCTGAATTGAAAAGATGCCCAAAACAACAAAGAAGGTGCTCTATGAACAATGAATGGACATACTTCTCTTATAAGCAATTGTTTGTTACCATTGTCACCATCATCACCATTGTGGAAATCAATGGTGATGTTGAACCGTTATCCTTTAAGGACCATTATAATGATTTTTTTTACAATTTTAATTGCAATGGAAACGGTCCTTTATGTTGTGTAATTAAAAGATTTTTGAAATGAAAAGCGGTGACAATCTCATAGCGGTTTTCACCATTGATATCTTAATGGGAATATCTTCAATAGTGAGGGTCATTGTAAGGCCCTCATCATATGTCATTGACGACGTTCATTTTTTTGGTGATGGAGGCGCTTAGGTGCATCACCAAAACTTCATATAAATTTGTCAGGGTCACTATTTGTCACCAATAATCCTTATTAGTGTCGAACATTGAATGTCACCACACCACCTCTACTTTTGGGGACACGTGTTGGTGACATTCAAATTTTGGTGACTTCCTCCTTTTTCACCATCACCGATGAGATTATGGTGACATGTCTCAACCCTCACCAATGATTGGTCATTGACCATCACCATATATGCATCAAATGGTGAGGGTCAAAGCAAGTCCGTCACCAACACATCATAACGATTGGTGACGGTCACACCCTGGAATAATCATAATTATTGGTGGCGGGCCTTGAATGTCACCACATACCCCCACTTAAGGTGACGGTGCCTTTGGCGATGCTCAGGTTTTGATGATGGGACCCCTCTTGACCATCACCAAATGAGCTTATGGTGACATTTTTGGACCCTCACCAATGACCTTTTTTTTGTAGTGTTAGTGGTCAGTTTTGAATAAATGAGCCTCAAGCTCCAGTCCCACCTTCCAGGGCACTATGACCACATTTCAAGGGAGTTGTCCCATACCAACAGCTAGTTAGTTGCATCATGATGCTGCCACTTGTCCCCTGCTTTCTACCCAAGATTCCATTCCACCTAGTGGGTCAGTAAACACTCTTTCAACAGTCCACTTAGGTGTTTGTTTCCTATTTAATTTATTAAATAATAAAATAATGTGCAATTTCAGTCATCCTTTGACACTTGTCAAATATAAAACTTTACAATAAAAGTTAACATAATGTTTCCAACATAAAAAAAAATTTCAGCAAAAAGGGTATGTTAAAAACACCCCCACTTAAGCTCAACATCATCCTTAATGTTGCTTATTCATCATCCGATCCTTCTTGAAACAGAACTGGATATGCTGCCCGCATTTTACTTTCCAGTTCCCAGGTAGCTTCATCAGGGCTAAGGTGCTTCCATTGCACCTTTAACTGCCCTACGGTACGATTTCGAAGCATAATTTCCCTCTTGTCGAGAATACAGTCTGGTTCCACTTGAAAATCTCCTTCGAACTCCACTTGTATGTCATTCCAATTCAGCACATGAGTAGCATCGTGCACATACTTCTTTAAAACAGAAATGTGAAATTGTGGATTTTAAAATTAGATGGCAAAGCCGATTGATATGCAACAACTCCAATCCTTGATAGGATTTCGAATGGTCCACAGTACCTTGGTGCAAGTTTAGTACAATTCCCAAGCTTCAAAGAACTTTTCTTAGGTTTTACCTTTATAAAAACATGGTCTCCAACCTGAAATTTTCTTTCAGTGCGTTTGAAATCTGCATAACTTTTTTGCCGATCTTGGGAAACCTTTAAGTTACCTTGAACCTGTTTCACGGTTAGCTCCATTTTTTTTAATAAATCTGGTCCTAGCATTAATCTGTCTACATGGTTATCTCAAGAAATAGGAGTACAACATTTTCTTCCATACAAAATCTCAAATGGACTTAACTTAGCAGATGCTTGATAATGATTGTTGTATGCAAATTCTGCTAAATATAGATAATCTTCCCACTTAGATGGCTGATCTTTGACATACATTCTTAGCATATCTTCTAAAATTTGGTTTACTCTTTCTGTTTGACCATCAGTTTGTGGGCGGAAAGAAGTGCTGAAATTTAGTTTAGTATCTAAACCTTTAAACAATGTTGTCCAAAAATTTCCAGTGAACTTAGAGTCTCGGTCAGAAATAATTACCTTTGGAATTCCGTGCAAGCGGAAGATTTGCTTCATAAATACATCTGCAATGTTAGAAGCTTTAAAATTTTTTTTAACAGGAATAAAATGAGCAGCCTTACTTAACTTGTCCACAACCACCATTATCGAGTCATTATGTTTCTGGTTTTTAGGGAAATCTGTAATAAAATCAATACTTATAATCTCCCATTTCCTTTCTGGAATTGGCAATGGCTGCAATAGTCCAGCTGGATGTTGATGTTCAGCCTTAATGGTCTGACTTTCAAAACATCTAGGTATGTATTCAGCCACTTCATTCTTCATGTTGGGCAAAAAATAATCCTTCCTTAACATAGTTATCATTTTCTGGTAACCTGGATGTCCTAAATAAGTACTCTTATGAACTTCATCCAAAATTAACAGCTTAATCTTTGACACATTTGGTACATAAATTCTGTTTTTATAAGTCATTAAGCCCTTTTTATTAATGTTGTAATCTGTTATTAAATTTTCAGATACATTTTCCGCAACTTTACCAAGCAATTTTTGATAATTTTCATCTTATTTAATTCCTTCTTCAATTTAATTTTCCAAATCTGTCTTAAACGTGCTGATTGCTGCCATAAATCTTAATCTAGGATTTCTGCTTAATGCATCAGCAACTTTGTTTTCTTTTCTCTTAATGTGTTGAATCTCGAAATCATACTCGTTAAGGAAAACTAGCCATCTAGCTTGCCTTGCGTTAAGATTTGTTTGATCCAACAAATACTTTAAACCCTTATTATTTGTCATTAATATGAATTTTCTTCCAATCAAGTGATGGCGTGACATTTTTAATGCATGTATCACAACTTCCAACTAAAGATCGTAAGTTGCATAATTCTTTTCATGGATTTTTAAATTTCTAGACTCAAAAGCAAAAGCATGACTTTCTTGAGTTAAGACCCGACCAAGTCTATCGTTGCACGTGTCAGTGCATACAACATAGTGTTTGTTATGATCAACAATTTTTAAAATTGGTGCAGTGGTTAATAATTCTTTTAACTTATTAAAGCTTTTTTGACATTTTTGATCTCATACGAATTTCTTCCCTTTTTTCTGCAAAGAAGTGATGGGATTTGCAATTCGTGAGAACCCTTCAATAAATTTTTTGTAGTAACCTGTTATCCCCATAAGTGAACGAACGTCAGTTACATATTTAGGGACATGCCACTCGTTAATTGCTTTTATCTTATCAGGGTCGACAAAAATTTCGTCTTTAGAAATTATGTGACCTAAGTATTGTATTTTATCTTTATAAAAATCACATTTACTGAACTTAGCGTAAAGCTGATGTTCTCTTAAAACTTGCAAAATTATTCTTAAATGTTCGTCATACTCTTCTTTTGTTTTTGAGTAATTCAGAATATCATCAATGAACACAACTACAAACTTATCCAAATATTTATGCAGAACGTTGTTCATTAAACACATGAACACTGCCGGTGCGTTGGTTAGCCCAAAAGGCATAACTACGAACTCGTAGTGTCCATATTGCGTTCTGAATGCAGTTTTGAATATGTCTTTGTCTTTTATTCTAACCTGATTATATCCGGACCTTAAATCAATTTTAGTGAATATCTCTGCTCCGCGTACTTGATCAAATAGATCATCTATGCGGGGCAAGGGATATCGATTCTTAATTGTCATTTTACTAAGCTGACGGTAATCGAAAATTACTGGTGCTCCCCAAGGAGACACACTTGGCCTTATTTAGTTTTTGTTTATTAATTCCTTCAGCTGAGATTTTAACTCATTTAACTCCAGAATATTCATCCCATAGGGAGCCTTTGAGTTTGGTACCGCACCTGGTACTAACTCAATGGTGAAATCAAGTTCCATTTTCGGAGGTAATCCTGGAATTTCTTTCGGGAATACGTCAGAAAAGTCCATAAGGATGGGATTATCCTCCAGTTTTAAATTGTCTTCTTTAGACAAACACTCGTCATTAATAACATTAACAACAAACATTTTGCAGCCCTTTCTCGCAGCTCTTTTAACTTGTAACGCATAAACTTGTCTTACGGAAATCTTCCTATGAATTCCTTTTACTGTTTCAGTTTTACCTTCATTATTCAAACAAGTAAATGATTTCACATAACAATTAAGCACTACTCTATGCTGTTAAAGCCAATCCATGCCAATCAACAAGTCATATGATCCTAAGGGTAAAACATTCAGATTAACTTGGGTTTTCAGCTGATTCAAAAATACATCACAATTTTTAACAAAATCTGCAACCTTTCTTTTAGTGCCTGTTGCTAGTTGAACTAACCAAGAATTATCAAACTTTTCTATTCTTAACTTGCAATTTTTCACTAATTCATGTGAAATATAACTCAGACTTGCACATGGATATATCAAAATAGAAATAGATCGGTTTTGTAGCATACCTTCGATTTCGACCATGGATGTTTGATGGTTTGCTTGCCGATTTTCCAGCGCTGCATTTATCCTTGGCATTTTTCTCGCCACATCACCAACTGTTGGCTCCGCTTGTATGCTATGAATGTTGTTGACTGTCCTTTTGTTGCATGGGCAATTTGTTTTCTTATGTGGTCCACCGCAATCAAAACACTTCAAAGGTCCTTTCTGTTCAGTATACCTGGTGTTGTTATTGTTATTAGGTACATTTCTTGCAGCAGTAAAATTCTGTGGTGCATTACTCCTGTAATTATTATTACTTGGAAAAATTCTGTTATTGAAATTTTTCTTAAAACTTCAAGAATTATGATTAAAGCTCTTCTTTTTATGCTCGAAATGATTAGACTTATTACTTTTCTAGCCAACTGTTCCTTCTCTTTTTCTGTTTTGGTCAAAACAGAAATTTGCTTTCTTCATAACCTCTTCAAGAGTGGAATGGTTATCATACTCAATCCTGTCTTTTATGTTGAAAGATAGACAACGTAGAAACCTTTGCACCTTAGGCTTCTCTTCGACCATGTAAGGTACATACCTCAGTAAGCTAAGGAACTTGCTACACAACTCCTTCATGTTCATAGTACCCAATTTTAGATCATAAAACTCTTTTGATTTATCTTCATAGCACTGTTCTGACAAGAACTTTTTCTTAAATAACTTTTTAAACATATTCCACGTTATGTCCCTTTCTTTTATGCTCTTAATTCTTTTAAGATCCTGCCACAAGATATCTCCGCCTTTCCTACCAGATTGTAAATAGCAATCTTGGCTTTTAACTGAGAAGAGTAATCGTAAATATTAAAGTACTTCTTCATTCCAGACAGCCGTGTTTCAGTTGTCTCATCCTTTTCAGTTTCACCATTAAAAGTTGGTGGCTTAATCTTTTTAAACTCTCCAATAATTTGTTCATGATGCTTATGTTTCCTCTTCTTAGAACAGTTATCACTATCACTGCTGTCATGAACATAAGTATAATTATTTTGATCAGATTCAGATGAAGAGAAACTAATATTTTTACCATTTTTAACTTTCTTACGCTTATGTTTGTGAGACATTGCACCGAATCAAAATTTACTTCTGATTTCCTTCCTCTTTCTTTGTGATGGTATTACTCCATTAGAATTTGATTTAACTCTTCCTGTGATTTCATAATGCGTTCATTTTCTTCCTTAACAGTTCTTATCTCATATTTTAAATCTTTTACAGTACGAAGAAGTTCTGAAGATTGGTTATTTAATTCAACATATATTCCTTCATTATTATTATTGTTATTATGCTCATTACGAGGAGATATATCCTATGCTGATTCCTCCGGTATGTCCATATTTGCAATTTAATAACAAATCTTTCTGTACAAAAATAAAATTAAAAAAAAGTTAGTAACATAAACTTTCTGATTTTTATTTTTTGTTTGCGCGCGTGAAGCTATTTTAGGCCTAGAGTTTGAACTCCCACTCTGATACCACATGTAACATCCCAAAATTTACAAAAATTTAAAATTTTTCGATATAGCTTTTAATGCATAATCTAACTGTGCGGAAATATAATAAATGTTTGAATATCGTCTTGCTATACTAAATGCGGTGTTGGTCAAAAGTGTAATGCTTACGACAAGATAACTAATATCTTCTTTTGATGTTAAACTCACTCAACTGTACTTTCACAATTTTTTTGTTGCTGATCCAATGATATAAGTTTATATGTGTTTAACTATTGTTCTTCTATTTGATGATGAAGGGGTCCTATGGATGCCCCGAGGCTTACTTAGCATTCGTGCTAAAGCATTTGAATTGTCCTTTTTCGCAGATTACAGGTAATAGCTTTAGTGTTTACGACATGTGACCGAAGAGTTTCTAACTAGTTTCTGTGTCTCCAAGGTCTTAATGATTTAAGAGACATAATTTCGAAAATGCTATTGGTGAGAACTTCAGTTAGCCTAGTTTGTAAAACAGAAGTATGTCAGTCATAATTTATGTACTAACCTTTTATTAAATTGTTCAGGCAATTGAATAGGATCCATATACCATAGTTTAACTCTATTTATATTGTTATCGTGAGTTTCTATTTGATGCAAAAAATATGAGAATAACCAATGTCTATATGTGATGGCTAAATGCAATAAGATGCAATATCTATATGCAATTCTTTTATATACTCTAGAGCCTAAAAATTACATGCAAGATATATCTGAATTCTAACCTAGGAACTATTGCAATTCATAGTCAAATGTTAACCTATGAATTATATGCAAATTTCTATTTAAATTTTACACTATAATGAAATATGCATATGCCAAGTCCTATACATAGTCCTATGAACAAATATTATATGTATTGTGTGTGCACCTACGTGACCCTTTATGATATTATGGATTCCTAGCAATGAATCCGACACCACCTTGACTTACCACAAGGTGTCATTACATAACTGAGGTGTGCATTTTATGGACGATCCGATACATTCTAAAAAGGGTAACATTAACACTATGACAGTTTTCTTGCTGGAAGGCACTTGGGATTCTCTTGGCATTTAATACTCCCAAATGTCGAGACAGTGGAATGTCCCTATGGACAATATCGTGGTGCTAGGCACGTGATGGTGTGGTAATGGTTCCAACATCGTGACGAGTTGTAAGTGTTTTGGTTCGAAAGTTATCTAAGTTGTCTTCCTCAGTGGCTATGGTAATGATGGTGTCAATTAATATGGTTGTTTCTTGGGTTTACGTGAAAACCCTTCGGTGATCTCCACCGTTGATCTAGCAAGGGTTTAGGCTTTGGAATGTAACCCTAACCTCCACTATGTTCTACGAAGTTATTGTTTCCTTGGCATTCGGTGTAGTGGCTCTGAGGAGAGGCCGATAGGCCGAGAGCCTTCAGGGGTTTGTTAGCAGGTTTTTGTGGAGTGCCCACATTTTGTTAGCATCTTGTATTAAAATTTCCAGGGTGAGTGACAATTTCTTCATGGTAGTTGATTCGATGCTCGGATTTCCTTGTCTATACAGTGTTAGTTTTCCAGAGTTGTTTTCCACCCTTCTTTGCATTCGATGGTGGAGGAATGGTTACAGTTTGCACTGCCTCGACGTTCTGCTCCGGTGATAATTTCTTTAAAGGTAAAGGTTCTCAGTTCGAAACCCTGTGTCTTCCCTTCTATTTTGAGAGTTTCAGTTGTTATTATTTCATCTATAATGACTTCTAGCAAACACTTGTTTTAACCACACTCGTGTTCAAATGGCAGGTACCTTCGTTGATGGATTCTCATCTTAGGTTTTGGTAGTTGGCAACTGCATATGACCGGTAAGCTTCGATGGTTACTCGTTACTCCACTTAGATGACTAGTGGATATTTATTGTGTTCTTTACTGAGACTTTGTGTTTTCTTGGGCTCTGAGGGGTGACCTTCGTCGAAGTATTTGTGAACTGTTTTGACAGTTTTGGGGAGGATGAAACCCTCGACCCTTTCGTTCGTTGTTTTCAATAATATTTATTTTCCATTGTATTATCCATAAAAGAAAATACTCAGGAGAGGGTTTTACTCTTCCATTGTTCTCGGTAATGAGAGGGTTTATGTTTTCATTCGACCTGTGTTTGTGTGGATGATACTGTGAGCGTTGCTCTATTTTCTGTAAAGAAAGCGAACCTTATTTATTTGAAAACTACTATGTCTTTGATAATAACGAATTGTGTTTTCTATGTTATGATAACAAATGTTTTATCTTCTGAAAATAGATATCTAAATCGAGCAAATCGTATGGTTTACTGTTTAATAGTTTTAAATTAAAATGTGATAATATAGTCTCGTGTTGATGCCGAGATGCTCTTATTTTAAGTCTTAAGAAATGTAATTGATAATCATTTTCGAGGCTATGCTTATGGAGTTGAAAGTGATTCTCGTTGTTCATGTTTGTCGATTTTAAGTGTTGGCCAAGAGCCAATGTTTTTCTGTTTGCAACTATGTAATGAAATTGTATCTAGATTCATATTCTATTGTTAACTGATGGTGTTTGAAACTTAACTAAACTATAAATCTGAGAGTTAGGTGTTGATACTTCTAGGGTTTGGTCAACGAAAAACTTGTTAAAATTCAATATGATAAGACAGAAAATAGCAGCATTACATTCTATTTCACAATAATAGCATATACAGGATCACTGAAGAAACAACAAGCATAGCATAAACACAAGAGACAAAGATTTATCCTGGGAAACCCTCATGGGGTAGAAAACCCAGCAAAGCTTCCTCAATATAGATGACCAGCAATATACAAAGATGCAAACCCTGAGCATAAGCTCCTTCTCCTCTATAGCAGACCTCTCCTCCACAAATGCGCCTTTCTCAAGTGAGTGAGTGTGTATAATGAGGAACACACCTCCTCTATTTATACACTACTCTGATATGTATTTTACACAAGTACACGTAGGCTCGTATTTAACCAATAGGTTAAATACCCCACTACAACTAACTGGGCCGACCCCTCTAGGGTGGTCTAATAACCCTTTGACCCACATAACACATACAGGGCCGACCCCTACTAGGGAAGTCTAATAACCCGAGTTACCACATTCCAACGGAGGAATAAACATCTCCGGATATACAATAAGATCTTCACGGAGGAATGAAACATCTCCGGAATAATAAAGTACAAATATAATATTCTTTGAAGTTACAATATCTCAACACTCCCCCTTAACGAGAAGGATATTATAACAACATCTGCACGAGCAAGGAGTCATCAACATCATACATGATACATCTATAAATCATTGGAAGCTTTCTTCAATTTGTCTTCATCAGTAACTCAAACAGTTACTGGTACATCAATGTCAACATCAATATCAGCATTACGATCATCAGCATCGTAATCACACGATCAGCAGCATCATCATCACACTATCAACAGCAGCACGATCAGCATCGTCATCATACGATCATCAGCATCGTCATCACACGATCATCAGCATCTTCATCACACGATCATCAGCATCGTCATCATACGATCATCAGTATCGTCATCAGCATCGTCATCACACGATCATCAGTGTCGTCATCAGCATCGTCATCATACGATCATCAGCATCGTCATCACACGATCAGCAGCATCATCATCACACTATCAACAGCAGCATGATCAGCATCATCATCATACGATCATCAGCATCGTCATCACACGATCATCAGCATCGTCATCACACGATCATCAGCATCGTCATCACACGATCATCAGCATCGTCATCACACGATCATCAGCATCGTCATCATACGATCATCAGCATCGTCATCACACGATCATCAGCATCGTCATCATACGATCATCAGCATTGTCATCACACGATCATCAGCATCGTCATCACACGATCATCAGCATCGTCATCACACGATCATCAGCATCGTCATCATACGATCATCAGTATCGTCATCACACGATCATCAGCATCGTCATCACACGATCATCAGCATCGTCATCAGCATCGTCATCATACGATCATCAGCATCGTCATCATACGATCATCAGCATCGTCATCACACGATCATCAGCATCGTCATCAGCATCGTCATCATACGATCATCAGCATCGTCATCACATGATCATATTCCTAGGATGATCAATCCTGCTCCTTTTAGGACATAGGTCCATGGATGATACAATCCAATCTTCAGTTCTCGGATACTTCAGTCTACGGATCAATTCTGGGACCTCAGTCCGGGGACGATGCAATCCCCTGCCTGTTCATTCAGGACTTCATTATCGGAGACCCAGTCTACGGTTCTATTCTGGGACCTCAGTCCGGGGACGATGCAATCCCCTGCCTGTTCATTCAGGACTTCATTATCGAAGACCCAGTCTACGGTTCTATTCTGGGACCTCAGTCCAGGGATGATGCAATCCCCTGCCTGTTCATTCAGGACTTCATTATCGGAGACCCAGTCTACGGTTCTATTCTGGGACCTCAGTCCGGGGACGATGCAATCCCCTGCCTGTTCATTCAGGACTTCATTATCGGAGACCCAGTCTACGGTTCTATTCTGGGACCTCAGTCCGGGGACGATGCAATCCCCTGCCTGTTCATTCAGGACTTCATTATCGAAGACCCAGTCTACGGTTCTATTCTGGGACCTCAGTCCGGGGACGATGCAATCCCCTGCCTGTTCATTCAGGACTTCATTATCGGAGACCCAGTCTACGGTTCTATTCTGGGACCTCAGTCCGGGGACGATGCAATCCCCTGCCTGTTCATTCAGGACTTCATTATCGGAGACCCAGTCTACGGTTCTATTCTAGGACCTCAGTCCGGGGATGATGCAATCCCCTGCCTGTTCATTCAGGACTTCATTATCGAAGACCTCACATCTTCGGCTCTCTTTAGGACTGAAAGTCCAGGGATGATCCAATCCCCTCAACTGTCCACTAAGGACTTCATTCTCGGAGACCTCATGTCTACGGCTCTCTTTAGGACTGAAAGTCCAGGGATGATCCAATCCCCTCAACTGTCCACTAAGGACTTCATTCTCGGAGACTTCATGTCTACGGCTCTCTTTAGGACTGAAAGTCCAGGGATGATCCAATCCCCTCAACTGTCCACTAAGGACTTCATTCTCGGAGACTTCACGTCTACGGCTCTCTTTAGGACTGGAAGTCCAGGGATGATCCAATCCCCTCAACTGTCCACTAAGGACTTCATTCTCGGAGACTTCACGTCTACGGCTCTCTTTAGGACTGGAAGTCTAGTGATGATCCAATCCCCTCAACTGTCCACTAAGGACTTCATTCTCGGAGACTTCACGTCTACGGCTCTCTTTAGGACTGAAAGTCCAGGGATGATCCAATCCCCTCAACTGTCCACTAAGGACTTCATTCTCGGAGACTTCACGTCTACGGCTCTCTTTAGGACTGGAAGTCCAGGGATGATCCAATCCCCTCAATCTGTATTCTCATCAATACAAGTACAAGTATCCTCATCCATGCAAGTACATAATCAATATCTAGCATCAGCAGCATGTATACATCATACATCAAAATCATGTATTCTTACTAATACATCTAAAAGCATGTATACATTTGTCATCAAAAGCATGTATTCTTACTAATACATCTATCATCAAGTCATGTATACATCTAACATCAAAAGCATGTATACATCTAGCATGTATTCTCACTAATACATCTATCATCAAATCATGTATACATCTAACATCAAAAGCATGTATACATCTAGCATCAAAATCATGTATACATCTAACATCAAAAGCATGTATACATCTAGCATGTATTCTCACTAATACATCTATCATCAAAATCATGTATACATCTAACATCAAAAGCATGTATACCTCTAGCATGTATTCTCACCAATACATCTAACATCAAAAATCATGTATGAGTAAAACTAAACAGAAATAAAATAGTCCTAAATCTAACTATTTCTAAGTGACTAGGTGTAGAGAACAGGTTACCTCATCAACGACCTTGTTGTTTGATGAGACAATCTCATCAGTAGTGACTATACTACTCCCCCTTTCGAGGAGGGTCCTTTTGAACTATACCAAGCTTGTCTCGGAAGTATTCAAACTTCACTCGAGACAGAGGTTTGGTTGGTAACTTCTTCACTTGACGTAGAGGCTTGGTTAGTACAACGGTAACCTGTTACAAATTCAAACTTTTAGAGTTCCTTTCTGTGTCATATCTTGTTAGTTCCCTATGTTCTTTGACTTATCATGGAACACTAGATTCTATGTCATCTTGATACAACTCTAATTAGCACCAAGGATCTCAGTTGGTTCTATCTCTAAGTCAAACAACCCTAAAGCCAAACTTCTTCACCACTAGCAGAGCAAGCAGCCATATATTCCGCTTGTGCTGATAGCCACACTAGACTGCTTCCAGCTAAACCACGAGATCATGGCTAATCCTAGACAATAACATCCTCTCGATGTGTTCTTCTTGTCTGATACACTTCCTGCCCAAACAGAATCTGAATAGCCATCTGAAGTCATGATCTTCAAGATAGCATAGATCAAATTCTATCGTGTCCTTTATGTGCCTCATCACATACTTTGCAACTATCAGGTAAACACATCTAGTTTCCACTAGATACTAACTCAAGGTGTTCATAACAAAGTATATATCTAACCTAGTATATGTTAGATATATCAAAAACCCAATAATTTGACTGTACAGAGTTATATCCACTAACTCTGATGAGTTATCCCCTAACAGCTTCAAGTTGGAATCCATAAGAGTGGCCATTCCAACACCTCAAGTCATATTTCTCATCATACTTTCCCTGGTTGAGAAATATTCCTTCTGAGCCTTGCCATACTTCCAGACCTAGGAAGTAAAGCATCAATTTGAGATCTTTCATTTTCCATTTCTGCATTGAATGATCTTCTGCATATCTATCTGTGCCATCTCTCGTTAGATGGGTCTACTGATATGAGCCTCAATATCATTCGAACTCTGTGGTGAGTTCCTTCTTGCATCCATGTCATATGTGTATCATATTCAACCTTGTAGCAAAGGTTGAGATCCACATCACCCATGGTGATCATTAAGCTTATCAAATTATTATCGATCCTAGGTACCTATACAGAACCTCATTCATACTTCTTCTTTAATTACACCATACTTGGAGCAAACATCTTTTCGTGATTCTCTTCCCCTTTCTAAGAGAATATTCTAGCCATGAGCCTTCTATATTTTGTTTGATTTGTAAATCTTCTTGTTTGAACATCCACCACTTGTATGGTGTCCATCATTCTTCATGACCTTTCCTACAAATCAAAATTAAGTACATGATTAGTAATACTTCATAATCATCAAAAGATAACCCATTATGCATACAGATATCATTTACATAGTGATGCAACTATTTTGACCAATACTTTGGCACAACACTTTCCCACATCCTGTATGCATACAGTGGCTATCTAGATGCCTTCCATCTCTACCAGAACATACTATCGAGAGTGTGCACAACTCTCAGCATGTCAGCAAAGAGGTTTCATTCTAGACAAGCAACAATGGAATGTTTGTCCAAACATATGCACATTAGTTGTATACTGTTCAATGCTCTATGAATGTTTACACTCAGCATTATATATTCTAGGAATACAAATATGCATGCAGGCAATATCATTACTATTTCAAATAGCAACTCAAATACTTATCTTTTATGTTTGTGTGGCTGCCTCCCGCTTGATCTTCTGTATGTCTTTTGAACTTCTATTCATTCTGTACCACTGTGCATGCTCAAGAGTCATCCTCATGATCTCATACACAAACATACACTCATTAGTATATTCTAAATGCTACCAAAACATTATAGTACTAAATAATCTTCAAAACGTATAGTCATGATTATAGTTAATAAACATTAGTATTCAAGATTTCAGGGAAGTCTTCTTTTATTCATGCATATCATTGATAAAAGATATAATATGCATAATCCCTTGATTACTAACTTTATGAATAAGCATAACCAATCATTCCAAATATACTTATATAAGGGATCCTAACACAAGGTAAGATTCATGGGAAACATACCTGGATTAGTATACCTACTTGGTTATGTACAACATACCTAAACAATCTCTTCAATGATTTAGAGATCCTGAGCTAGAACCTGCATGTCTCATAGGTTAAGCATAATATAACAAAGTCATACATACCTCGTAAGTAGAACAAAGATTATGGATGAGTCTTTGTCTTCATGTTTTCATGGTCATGGAGCCTGATTTGTCTTTTGTGATGTACCTATATCTTGTTAGCAGACAACCTCAACCTCACACAACACCATAATGCATTAGTACAATCATAAGTGTCAACACCCTAACCAATGAATATCTTCTATCATGCATTCATAATTTTGTTAAGGTGATACAACAAATCTAAAATCAGGATTGTACTAACTGTAATAACATGAAGACAAACATACCATAAACTTAATCATGAACAAATCTCAAAACATACCTCGATGAGTCATACCTATCGAGATCGCTTGTAATCTCCTTATGTAAAGCCTTAGCCTCATCTCCCTCTGAAACATGTACTCCTTCACTTATGTAGGTGACCAATCCATCTTCTTCTAGGATTAACCCTATCCACTTGATTTGCAAGAACTGGACCTGGAGCTGGATATGGGTTTGTCAGAGAAACCCCAAAAATTCAAACTTCCGAAAGGATAGAGATATGCGCCTTGATGAGCTGATCAAACTGATATATTCAGAATTTGAAAACTGCAAAGTTTTACTCCTCAATTTTGCCTTTGAAACTTTCGGATTCACTGGACGTGACCCTGAACTGGGGTTTGATGAAGCCCACTCTTTTTCCCCATCAAAAAGTTTGATCCAAATCTCTAAGCTTCTATTTTTCTGAGGAGCTTCCAGCCGTGGTCACAGATTTCAAAAATTCCCATTTTTACAGAAGCCCTAATTTTCTGCTTTTCTGATCAAAGTCCCGAACTAGGGTCTAATCAAGCCCGGCCTTCTGCCCAACCAAAAATTCTGATCTAGGTCTCTAAATTTCTATTTTGATGAGTAGCATCCAGCCGTGGTCTCCGATTACAAAAATTCCAACTTTCTCTAAAGCCCTAAATTCCGGAAGTCATGAATGAAGGTACCAAAAAATAATTCTGTTTTGACAGAAATATGTACCTGATTGTTTCTGGTGTAACTCTGAAATTTTTGATTCACAGGGTCTGAAAACGTTTCTTGAGATAGCCTGACCTGTTATCTTTCCATCCTGACAGGTCTGACCTCAATTGGATTCTCTGAGAGAGAGTTATGCCAAATGTCGCAACGTGACCTGTTTTGGGAAAATACAGGAGAGCGAACTTGTACGGCGTGCCACGTGTCACTGTTTGACCTTCGGCCTCTGAAAACTTTTTCTGAGATAGCTCGTCCTGTTATCTTTCCATCCTGACAGGTCTGACCTCAATTGGATTTTCTGAGAGAGAGTTATGCCAAGTGTCGCAACGTGACCTGTTTATGGGATAATACAGGAGAGCGCACTTGTACGAAGTGCCACGTGTCATTGGTTCAACTTCGGCCTCTAAAAACGTTTTCTGAGATAGTGCAGACTGTGTACTACCTGTCACTTTTTACAAAATTTCATTTGGAGCTTCCTAGCCCAAGATATGACCTGTTTCCCAAGGTCACCTGGATATTTTGACTCAGATCTGGAAGAGGCAGAAACCCTATATTGTACATATCATAAATCACAAAGTACAACGAATTAGAGGTTGTCCTTTGGACACAAGGTACCTGGATATTTTAGCTTCGTCCTGTAACAATTTCAGATCCGAAAACTTCGCCAAAACGGATTTATAGCGAAAGTGCTACGATGACTGGTTTTTGCTATGTAAAACCCTAACCTTCAAATTGTCGTAAGTAAAGCAAGTGTCTTTAGTGCCATACCTTGTCTTCCTTCAGGTCAGCTCTGATACCATGTTAAAATTCAATATGATAAGACAGAAAATAGCAGCATTACATTCTATTTCACAATAATAGCATATACAGGATCACTGAAGAAACAACAAGCATAGCATAAACACAAGAGACAAAGATTTATCCTGGGAAACCCTCATGGGGTAGAAAACCCAGCAAAGCTTCCTCAATATAGATGACCAGCAATATACAAAGATGCAAACCCTGAGCATAAGCTCCTTCTCCTCCATAGCAGACCTCTCCTCCACAAATGCGCCTTTCTCAAGTGAGTGAGTGTGTATAATGAGGAACACACCTCCTCTATTTATACACTACTCTGATATGTATTTTACACAAGTACACGTAGGCTCGTATTTAACCAATAGGTTAAATACCCCACTACAACTAACTGGGCCGACCCCTCTAGGGTGGTCTAATAACCCTTTGACCCACATAACACATACAGGGCCGACCCCTACTAGGGAAGTCTAATAACCCGAGTTACCACATTCCAACGGAGGAATAAACATCTCCGGATATACAATAAGATCTTCACGGAGGAATGAAACATCTCCGGAATAATAAAGTACAAATATAATATTCTTTGAAGTTACAATATCTCAACAAAACTCAATGTGGGTAACACAATGATTCTTTGTTTTAATAGTTGTTATAACTATGGAAAATGATGAATCCATAAGCTAGGGTTTCTAATCCTATGCTGAATGTGAATAGTATTAACTGTAGTTTAAATAAATAAATAATATAACATAATGAATACTGTGCATAAAGATTAGTACTAAACAATTATGCATTGTTTGAAATAGAAAGAGTTTTGTTTGTTTATGCGATTATATTTACTTGCTAGCAGTATTGAATAACATTAATATGTACTTAGGAAGTAATTATTTTGCCGCTGTTATTTCAATAAAATTTGTGAAATAAAAATACAGTGAACCTGAAACATTTAACTGATGAAAAGAATGATACGAGAAAGACATATAATTATATTATTTAATACAGAATAATAATGGTAGGAAAAAGTAATGAAATACAATAGGGTTGATCTTCTCATTCATCTGGCAATCTGCCTATCAAATTATCTACCTTAATCTCTTCTCTGTACTAGAGTACGATGCAAATCCAATAGCATGGGGAAAAATGCAGAGAAATATTTTATTCAATTCATCTAATATAATCATTACTATACAGAATCCTAATTAGGTCAGAAACTAAAATAAATGCATCTGTTTAATAATATCCTTGAAAACAGTAAATCAATAATTGCAGATAGAAACTTTAACTACCTAGAATTATAAAAGACAAGTAGAACCTGTAAATGAAGAGAGGGCCAAAAAAATCCAAGGAGGCCTGTTCCTCCCAACCTTTTCCAGAAGAAGCAGCCAAAACTACTTGCTTCCTTTGGACCCCTGAGCTTGCTTACTCAACCACTAAGTAGATGGAATCTGTGTAGAAGCAAGGCACTCAGTAATATAACTTCTGCACTCAAAATATGCCTTCTGCACTCAACAATATAACTTTTGCACTCAGTAGTATAATAGGCAGACTTACACCATGACAAAAAACTCAGCATATCCCCTCATCAAATCTCTTGGGTGCAAGCACAGTAAAACCGCAAGGTAAATTTCCTCATCAGGAAAAGTGATGAACCTTAGTTCATAATTCGATGGCTCTTATATAGACTGTCTAGGTCCCTAGTGATCAGTTTTGAATAAATGATCCTCAATCTCCAGTCCCACCTTCCATAGCACTATGACCACATTTCAAGGGAGTTGTCCCATACCAACAACTAGTTAGTTGCATCATGATGCTGCCACTTATCCATTGCCTTCTAACCCAGATTCCATTCCACCTAGTGGGTCAGTAAACACTCTTTCAACAGTCCCCTTATGTGTTTGTCTCCTATTTAATTTATTAAATAATAAAATATTGTGCAATTTCAATCATCCTTTGACACTTGTCCAATATAAAACTTTACAATAAAAGTTAACATAATGTTTCCAACATAAAAAAAAATTCAGCAAAAAGGGTATGTTACAAACACCCCCACTTAAGCTCAACATCGGCCTCGATGTTGCTTATTCATCATCCGATCCTTCCTGAAACAAAACTGGATATGCTACCTGCATTTTAATTTCTAGTTCCTAGGTAGCTTCATCAGGGCTAAGGTGCTTCCATTGCACCTTTACCTACCCTATGTTACGATTCCGAAGCATATTTTCCCTCTTATCGAGAATACAGTCCGATTCCACCTGAGAATCTCTTTCAGGCTCCACGTGTATGTCATTTCAATTCAGCACATGAGTATCATCGTGCACATACTTCTTTAAAATAGAAATGTGAAAAACATTGTGTATTTTTAAATTAGATGGAAAAGCCAATTGATATGCAACAACTCCAATCCTTGATAGGATTTTGAATGGTCCACAGTACCTTGGTGCTAGTTTAACACAACTCCCAAGCTTCAAAGAGCTTTTCTTGGGTTTTACTTTTATAAAAACATGGTCTCCAACTTGAAATTTTCTTTCAGTGCATTTCAAATCTGCATAACGTTTTTGCTGATCTTGGGAAACTTTTAAGTTACCTTGAACCTGTTTCACGGTTAGCTCCATTTATTTCAATAAATCTTGTTCTAGCATTAATCTGTCTATAGGGTTATCCCAAGAAATAGGAGTACAACATTTTCTTCCATACAAAATCTCAAATAGACTTAACTTAGCAGATGCTTGATAATGATTGTTCTATGCAAATTTTGTTAAATGTAGATAATCTTCCCACTTAGATGGCTAATATTTGACATACATTATTAACATGTCTTCTAAAATATGGTTTACCCTTTCTATTTGACAATCAGATTGTGGGTGGAAAGAAGTGCTGAAATTTAGTTTAGTATTTAAACCTTTAAACAATGTTGTCCAAAAATTTCCAGTGAACTTAGAGTCCCGGTCAGAAATAATTACCTTTGGAATTCCGTGCAAGCGAAAGATTTGCTTCATAAATACATCTGCAATGTTAGAAGCTTTAAAAGTGGTTTTAATAGGAATAAAATGAGCAGCCTTACTTAACTTGTCCACAACCACCATTATGGAGTCATTCTGTTTTTGGTTTTTAGGAAAACTTGTAGTAAAATCAATATTTATAATCTCCCATTTCCATTCTGGAATTGGCAATGGCTGCAATAGTCTAGCTGGATGTTGATGTTCAGCCTTAATGGTTTGACATTCAAAACATCTAGCTATGTATTCAACCACTTCATTCTTCATGTTGGGCCAAAAATAATCCTTCCTTAACATAGTTATTATTTTCTAATAACCTGGATGTCCTGAATAAGGACTCTTATGAACTTCATAAAAAATTAACAGCTTAACCTTTGACACATTTGGTACATAAATTATGTTTTTATCAGTCATTAAACCCTTTTTATTAATGCTGTAATCTGTTATTAAATTTTTAGATACATTTTCCGCAACTTTACCAAGCAATTTTTGATAATTTTCATCTTGTTTAATTCCTTCTTCAATTTGATTTCCCAAATCTGTCTTAAACGTGCTGATTGCTGCCATAAAGCTTAATCTAGGATTTTTGCTTAATGCATCAGCAACTTTATTTTCTTTTCCCTTAATGTGTTGAATATCGAAATCATACTCACTAAGGAAAGCTAGCCATCTAGTTTGCCTTGCGTTAAGATTTGTTTGATCCAACAAATACTTTAAACCATTATTATTTGTCATTAATATAAATTTTCTTCCAATCAACTGATGGCGCCACATTTTTAATGCATGTATCACGGCTGCCAACTCAATATCGTAAGTTGCATAATTCTTTTCATGGATTTTTAACTTTCTAGACTCAAAAGCAATAGCATGACCTTCTTTAGTTAAGACCCCACCAAGTCCATCGTTGCATGCGTTAGTGCATACAACGAAGTCTTTGTTAGGATCAACAAATTTTAAAATTGGTGCAGTGGTTAATAATTCTTTTAACTTATTAAAGCTTTCTTGACACTCTTGATCCCCTACGAATTTCTTCCATTTCTTCTGCAAATAAGTGATGGGATTTTCAATTCGTGAGAACCCTTCAATAAACTTTCTGTAGTAACCTGTTATCCCCATAAATGACTAAACATTTGTTACATCTTTAGGGATAGGCCACTCATTAATTGATTTTATCTTATCAAGGTCGACAGAAATTCCGTCTTTAGAAATTATGTGACCTAAGTACCTTATTTTATCTTTATAAAAATCACATTTACTGAACTTAGCGTAAAGCTGACGTTCTCTTAAAATTTGCAGAATTATTCTTAAATGTTCGTCATGCTCTTCTTTAGTTTTTGAGTAAATCAAAATATCACCAATGAACAAACTTACAAACTTATCCAAATATTTATGCAGAACGTTGTTCATTAAACACATGAACACTGTCGGTGCGTTGGTTAGCCCAAAAGGTGTAACTACAAACTTGTAGTGTCCATATCGTGTTTTGAATGCAGTTTTGAATATGTCTTCGTCTTTTATTCTAACCTGATGATATCTGGACCTTAAATCAATTTTAGTGAATATCTCTGCTCCGCATACTTGATCGAATAGATCATCTATGCAGGGCAAGGGATATCGATTCTTAATTGTCATTTTATTAAGCTAACGGTAATCGATGCAGAATCGCATGGTACTGTCCTTCTTTTTAACGAAAATTACTAGTGCTCCCCAAGTAGACACACTTGGCCTTATGTAGTTTTTGTCTATTAATTCCTTCAGCTGATATTTTAATTCATTAAACTCCAGAATATTCATCCTATAGGGAGCCTTTGAGTTTGGCACCGCACCTGGTACTAACTCAATGGTGAAATCAAGTTCCCTCTTCGGAGGTAATCCTAGAATTTCTTCCGGGAATACGTCAGAAAAGTCCCTAAGCAAAGGAATATCCTCCAGTTTTAACTTGTCTTCTTTAGATAAACACTCGTCATTAATAACATTAATAGCAAACATTTTGCAGCACTTTCTGGTAGCTCTCTTAACTTGTAACGCAGAAATTTATCTTATGGAAATATTCCTATGAATTCCTTTTACTGTTTCAGTTTTACCTTCATTATTCAGGCAAGTAAATGATTTCTCATAACAATTAAGCACTACTCTATGCTGTTCAAGCCAATCCATGCCAATCAACAAGTCATATGACCCTAAGGGTAAAACATTCAGATTAACTTGGGTTTTCAGCTGATTCAAAAATACATCACAATTTTTAACAAAGTCTGTAACCTTTCTTTTAGTGCCTGTTGCTAGCTGAACTAACCAAGAATTATCAAACTTTTCTATTCTTAACTTGCATTTTTTCACTAATTCAGGTGAAATATAACTCAGACTTGCACTTGGATCTATCAAAATAGAAATAGATTGGTTTTGTAGCATACCTTCGATTTCGAGCATGGACGTTTGATGGTCTGTTTGCTGATTTTCCAGCGTTGCATTTATCCTTGGCATTTCTCTTGCCACATCACTAACTATTGGCTTCGCTTGTATGCTATGAATGTTGTTGACTGTCCTTTTGTTGCATGGGAAATTTGCTTTCTTATGTGGTCCACCGCAATCAAAACACTTCAAAGGTCCTTTCTGTTCAGCATACCTGGTGTTGTTATTGTTATTAGGTACATTTCTTGTAGCAATAAAATTCTGTGGTGCATTACTCCTGTAATTATTATTACTTGAAAAATTTATGTTATTAAAATTTTTCTTAAAACTTCCAGAGTTATGATTAAAGCTCTTCTTTTTATGCTTGAAATGATTAGACTTATTACTTTTCCAGCTAGCTATTCCTTCTCTTTTTCTATTTTGGTCAAAACAAAAATTTGCTTTCCTTATAGCCTCTTCTAGAGTGGAAGGGTTATCATACTCAATCCTGTCTTTTATGTTTAAAGGTAGACAACTTAGAAACCTTTGCACCTTAGGCTTCTCTTCGACCATATAAGGTACATACCTCAGTAAGGTAAGGAACTTGCTGCACAACTCCTTCATGTTCATAGTACCCAATTTTAGATCATAAAACTCTTTTGATTTATCTTCATAGTACTGTTCTGACAATAAATTTTTCTTAAATAACTTTTTAAACATATTCCAGGTTACGTCCCTTTCCATTATGCTCTTAATTCTTTTAAGATCCTGCCACCATATATCTGCCTTTCCTATCAGATTGTAAATAGCCATCTTGGATTTTAACTGAGAAGAGTAATCGTAAATATAAAAGTACTTCTTCATTCCAGACAACCATGCTTCGGCTATCTCACCGTTTTCAGTTTCGCCATTAAAAGTTGGTGGCTTAATCTTTTTAAACTCTCCATTAATTTGTTCATGATGTTTATGTTTCCTCTTCTTAGAACAAGTATCACTATCACTGCTGTCATGAACAAAAGTATAATTACTTTGATTAGATTCAGATGAAGTGTAACTAATATTTTTACCATTTTTAACTTTCTTACTCTTATGTTTGTGAGACATTACACCGAATCAGAATTTATTTCTGATTTCCTTCCTCTTTCTTTGTGATGGTATTTCTCCATTAGAATTTGATTTAACTCTTCCTGTGCTTTCATAATGCGTTCATTTTCTTCCTTAACAGTTCTTATCTCATATTTTAAATCTTTTACAGTACGAAGAAGTTCTGAAGATTGGTTATTTAATTCAACATATATTCCTTCATTATTATTACTGTTATTATGCTCATTACGAGGAGATCTATCCTATGCTGATTCCTCCGGTATGTCCATACTTGCAATTTAATAACAAATCTTTCTGTACAAAAATAAAATTAAAAAAAAAGTTAGTAACATAAACTTTCTGATTTTTATTTTCTATTTGCGCGCGTGAGCCTATTTCAGGCCTAGAGTTTGAACTCGCGCTTTGATACCACATGTAACATTCCAAAATTTACAAAAATTTAAAATTTTTCGATATAGCTTTTAATGCATAATCTAACTGTGCGGAAATATAATAAATGTTTGAATGTCGTCTTGCTGTACTAAATGCGGTGTTGGTCAAAAGTGTAATGTTTACGACAAGATAACTAATATCTTCTTTCGATGTTAAACTCACTCAAATCTACTTTCACAATTCTTTTGTTGCTGATCCAATGATATAAGTTTATATGTGTTTAACTATTATTCTTCTGTTTGATGATGAAGGGGTCCTACGGATTCCCCAAGGCTTACTTAGCATTCGTGCTAAAGCATTTGAATCGTCATTTTTCGCAGATTACAAATAAGAGCTTTAGTGTTTACGGAATGTGACCAAAGAGTTTCTAACTAGTTTTCGTGTCTCCAAGGTCTTAATGATTTAAGAGACATAATGTCGAAAATGCTATTGGTGAGAAATTCGGTTAGCCTAGTTTGTAAAACAAAAGTATGTCAGTCATAATTCCTGTACTAACCTTTTATTAAATTGTTCAGGCAATTGAATATGATCCATATACCATAGTTTAACTCTATGTATATTGTTATCGTGAGTTTCTATTTGATGCAAAAAATATGAGAATAACCAATGTCTATATGTGATGGCTAAATGCAATAAGCTGCAATATCTATATGCAATTCTTTTATATACTCTAGAGCCTAAAAATTACATGCAAGATATATTTGAATTCTAACCTAAGAACTATTGCAATTCATAGTCAAATCTTAACCTATGAACTATATGCAAATTTCTATTTAAATTTTACACTATAATGAAATATGCATATGCCAAGTCTTATACATAGTCCTATGAACAAATATTATATGTATTGTGTGTGCACCTACGTGACCCTTTATGATATTATGGATTCCTAGCAATGAATCCAACACCACCTTGACTTACCACAAGGTGTCATTACATAACCGAGGTGTGCATTTTATGGACGATCCGATACATTATAAAAAGGGTAACATTAACACTATGATAGTTTTCGTGATGGCAGGCACTTGGGCTTCTCTTGGCATTTAACACTCCCATCTTCCGAGACAGTGGAATGTCTCCATGGACAATGTTGTGGTTCTAGGAACGTGATGGTGTGGTAATGGTTCCAACATCGTGACGAGCTGTAAGTGTTTTGGTTCGAAAGTTATTTGAGCTATCTTCCTCGGGCTATGGTAATGATGGCGTCAATTAATATGGTTGTTGCTTGGGTTTACGTGAAAACCTATGGTGATCTCCACCGTTGATGTAGTAAGGGTTTAGGATTTCGGATCTAACCCTAACCTCCACTATGTTCTATGAAGTTATTGTTTCCTTGGAATTCGGTGTAGTGGCTCTGAGGAGAGGCCGATAGGCCGAGAGCCTTCAGGGTTTCGTTTGCATGTTTTTGTGGAGTGCCCACGGTTTGAAACCATGACCTGTTGATAGCTTAAGAGCCGATACACTCATGGTGTTTTACAGTAGCAGCTTGTATTAAAAGTTCCAGGGTGAGTGACAATTTCTTTGTGGTAGTTGATTCGATGCTCAGCTTTCCTTGTTTGTGTAGTGGTAGTTTTCCAGAGTTTTTTCCACCCTTCTTTGCATTCGATGGTGGAGGAATGGTTACAGTTTGCACTACCTTGGTGTTCTGCTCCGGTGATAATTTCTTTAAAGGAAAAGGTTCTCGGTTCGAAACCCTGTGTCTTCCCTTCTATTTTGAGAGTTTCAGTTGTTATTCTTTCATCTATAATGACTTCTGGAAAATGCTTGTTTTAACCACACTCGTGTTCAAACGGAAGGTACCTTCGTCGATGGCTTCTCAACTTAGGTTTTGGTAGTTGGGAACTGCAAATGACCTGTAACCTTCAGTGGTTACTCGTTACTTTGGTTAGATGACAAGTGGACCTTCATTATGTTCTTTGCCAAGACTTTGTGTTTTCTTGGGCTCTGAGGGGTGACCTTTGTCGAAGTATTTGTGAATTGTTTTGACAGTTTTGGGGAGGATGAAACCCTCAACCCTTTCGTTCGTTGTTTTCAGTAATATTTATTTTCCATTGTATAATCCGTAAAAGAAAATACTTAGGGGAGGGTTTTACCCTTCCACTGTTCTCGGTAATGAAAGGGTTTATGTTTCCATTAGACCTATGTTTGTGTGGATGATATTGTGAGTGTTGATCTATTTTGTGTAAAGAAAGCGAAGCTTATTTATTTGAAAAATAGTATGTCTTTGATAATAACGAACTGTGTTTTCTATGTTATGATAACAAATGTTTTAGCTTCTGAAAATAGATATCTAAATCGAGCAAATCGTATGGTTTACTGTTTAGTAGTTTTAAAGTGAAATGTGATAATATAGTCTCGTGTTGATGCTGAGATGCTCTTATTTTAAGTCTTAAGAAATGTAATTGATAATCATTTTCGAGGCTATGCTTATGGATTTGAATTGATTCTCGTCGTTCATGTCTATTTTTTTTAAGTGTTGGTCGAGAGCCAATGTTTTTTTGCTTGCAACTATGTAATGATATTGTATCTAGATTCATATTCTGTTGTTAACTGATGGTGTTTGAACCTTAACTAAACTATAAATCTGAGAGTTAGGTGTTGATACTTCTAGGGTTTGGTCAACGAAACACTCTGTGTGGATAACATAATGATTCTTTGTTTTAATAGTTGTGATAACTATGAAAAATGATGAAGCCATAAGCTAGGGTTTCTAATCCTATGCTGAATGTGAATTGTATTAATTGTAGTTTAAATAAATAAATAATATAATAGAATGAATACTGTGCATAAAGATTAGTACTAAACAATTATGCATTGTTTGAAATAGAAAGAGTTCTGTTTGTTTATGCGATTATATTTACTTGCTAGCAGTATTGAATAACAGTAATATGTACTTAGGAAGTAATTATTTTGCAGCTGTTATTTCAATAAAATTTGTGAAATAAAAATACAGTGAACCTAAAACATTTAACTGATGAAAATAATGATAAGAGAAAGACATATAATTATATTATTTAATACAGAATAATAATGGTAGGAAAAACTAATGAAATACAACAGGGTTGATCTTCTCATTCATCTCGCAATTTGCCTATCAAATTATCTACCTTAATCTCTTCTCTATACTAGAGTACGATGCAGATCCATTAGCATGGGGAAAAATAGAGAGAAATATTTTATTCAATTTATCTTACATAATCATTACTATACAAAATCCTAATTAGGTCAGAAACTAAAATAAATGCATTTGTTTAATAATATCCTTGAAAACAGTAAATCAATAATTGCAGATAGAAACTTTAACTACTTAGAATTAGAAAAGACAAGTAGAAACTGTAAATGAAGATAGGGCTAACAAACACCCAAGGAGGCCTGTTCCTCCCAATCTTTTCCAGAAGAAGCAGCCAATACTACTTGCTTCCTTTGGTCCCTCGAGCTTGCCTACTCAACCACTAAGTAGATGGTATCTGTGTAGAAGCAAGGCACTTAGTAATATAACTTCTGCACTGAAAATATGCCTTCTGCACTCAACAATATAACTTTTTCACTTAGTAGTATAATAGGCAGACTTACACCATGATCAAAAACTCAGCATATCCCCTCATCGAATCTCTTGGGTGCAAGCACAACAAAACCCCAAGGTAAATTTCCTCGTTAGGAAAAGTGATGAACCTCAGTTCATAATTTGATGGCTCTTATATAGAATGCCTAGGTCTTTAGTGGTCAGTTTTGAATAAATGAGCCTCAAGCTCCAGTCCCACATTCCAGGGCACTATGACCACATTTCAAGGGAGTTGTCCCATACCAACAGCTAGGTAGTTGCATCATGATGCTACCACTTGTCCATTGCCTTCTACCCCATATTCCATTCCACCTAGTGGGTCAGTAAACACTCTTTCAACAGTCCCCTTAGGTGTTTGTCTCCTATTTAATTTATTAAATAATAAAATAATGTGCAATTTCAGTCATCCTTGGACACTTGTCCAATATAAAACTTTACAATCAAAGTTAACATAATGTTTCCAACGTAAAATGTTTTTTCAGCAAAAATGGTATGTTCATTGGATGACCATTTAGTGGTCTCGGGGTAGGACGTCTTGAGATTGTCCAAGGAAGTACCAGTTCCGTTTATGAGTTTTTCGGTATTCTTACGTGCGACCAAAGCTTGGACGGTGTCAATTACGCTAAGAAGGAAGTTGGGGCATATAGCATGGATGTCTTCCATGGATTTGGTTGAGATAAATGTCATGCCCACTAGTAGGCCTTGGAGCATCATGCAACAATAGGTAGTGTCGGACAACAAGAATGCAAAAGAATTAGAGATGACTAATCTCTTGGCAGAGAAGTTGGTAGAGTTGGAGTTGCGGGAAGAATTGGTTATGAGGAAGACTGAGTTGTTGTTTGTTACAATAGACCATCCCCAGCACGTTGGATACAAGGAAAAACTTGCACCAACCATAGTATAAGAGGAAATGGATGAGGTAAATCCCAATGATGTGGCAGGAAAACCAAGTGATAGTAGACTAGACAAAGTGGACCAAGATGTGGGTTCACCTGGGAAAGATGAGCAGGGTCTTTACGATGGCCAGTGTAATGAGGCACTTGACCAACAATGCGTATAATGGGTAGAATATTTCTTGGTGGATGCAAAGGATGAAGATGTGACATAGGTTCCTACGGCAGATGCAATGGCATAGCAGAGTGACGATGAAAGTGAGGATTTCCCAGCATGTGATGTAATAGACATTGTGGCCTTTTGCATACATGTTATCAAGATTCTAGAGTCCCAACTCACACCCAAAATATTGAAGGAAGTGTGTTGTGGTTCGGTTGAGACTGTGGAAATATAAATTTACTTGGAAATGTAGTCACTCTTACGGGACAAGTTGGATGAATGAGACACCACGGTGGTGGAGGTCGCATTAGGAAACCTTCAACGACATTACGACCAGTAGGATGAGAAGCTTATTTCTGAGATCTAGTAGCACCATGAGGGGTACATGGGAAAGAATCGGTCATCGTTCAAGGGGATGGGTAAATCAAGAAAGAAATGAGCCAAGAGGAGGCAAAAGCGTGTTGAGATGTAAGATGATTCATATCATGAGTCACACTTGTGGGAGTTGGATTTTGCAATGTCTTATTTTTGACCATCACCAAATCGACTAGAGGAGTTGGGTTGCACTCCTTCGGAAAAAGTAGCAGTTTTGGCATACTTCACAGATGGCACAATTCAAATGGACGGACCTTTGAGATTTTTGGAGGTGGTGTCCATGGGCACCAACTACCTAGATTCCCAATATGAGGGTGAGGAGAGCAGTTCACTACCTTTGGAACAAGAAGTGATACAACAGACACCTTGCTTAGGTTTCCTTATACAGATCCATCCAAGTCATGTGTTAGGCATATGCATGATCGGATTCCGAAAGGAAGTACAACAACAATGTGGAAAAGGTGAGAAATGTTCCCACGTTTGGTAGACTTGCACCTGGAGAAATACGAAATGCCAAGGGGAAAATGTAGTTTTGGATTGCGGAAGTTTGTTCTCATGGTGGTTGAGCATGATGGTTGGATTAGCTACCCAACTAGTTCAACACATGGGGGTATACAAGGATTGGAGACTTGAAAAAACCGGTCAAGTATCGTAGAAGTAGTAGGTTGGGAAGTTGCAGTTGCTAGAAGAGGCTTCTTGTGAAGGCTCAGTTGTGGAAATGACTATTGCAAAAGATCATCCAAGGCGTATAGAGGCTCAAGCAAGTGGCACGGAGGTGTGTGAGCTCAGGACTCTAACTTGATAGAGCAAGTTGTAGAGAGATGGGGGAGTGCAGGTTTGTGGCCGACTAGTAGAGATGATGCGATGGTAATAGTGGCAGTGAAAGTTGAAGTAGGTGGTTTCTAGATGTTGCAGTCATCCAGGAAATGGTGGCAAGGATGGAAAAAATTTGGGTCGGCACCTTGGTCACTCTCCGCACACGGGAAAGTTGGCATGAGACTTTCCCAAGATTCCAAGGTAGACTTGGAAACACGGCTTGAGAGCCCTATGAGATGGTTAACTGGAATGCAAGAGAAGGCATGGGATGGGTGCCCACATTGGGTGACACCACAACCAAAAAAATGGATAAGCAGGAGACCCAACGGATGGTTATGGGCTCGAAAAAGGGATGTATCAGTAACATGGGTGGATTGTTTCGGAGATGGGTGCAAACCAAAAAGTCACCCAAGGCATGGAAATCCTAGGCACAACACGGCTTGGAATCTCGACACAAGGCTCAACAACATCACAACTTGGACGATCGACGGGCCAAGCATGTGGCGTCAGCAAGAAGCAAGTGTGTTTGTGTAGCAAGTGTGGATGGTCTCAAGGAACATTGGATTGCATATGACACGTTGGCTAAGTGGACACGCGTTTCAAGTGGAGAGAGTCAGCTTGGATGGAGCATGTGACCACTCTTAGTTTGAATGCCTATATATAAGTGGTGGTATTCCAAGGAAAAGGAAATAAATCAATCAACAAAGTGGAAGGGCAAGAAAGAGCTCCAAAAGAAGGCGACCAAGAGGGTAGAAGTCCGGTTTAGGCCATAGGGTTGTTCCTTGCATAAGTTGGGAGCACAACCAAGTGGTGAGGCTTGCGAGCTTGGTAGAGTTTGGTGCTCAAGGAAAATACTGTGGCAAGAAGTTTTGTGGTGTGGATCCGTAGGTGGAGGATCACGATAGTAAAAAACAATAGGAAAACACATGGAAAGACTGAGCTCATTCTTGAGTCAAATTCTTGGGGTTTCTTTGGTGTTACTAGTTTGGACATTTCTGTAGTGGGTTGGCCTGCATGCACCCTTGATCTTGTAACTATTATAAGATTGTAACTTGGAACCATTATATATTGAAACCTTTGGCATGCCTAGTTGGGATACTCCACTTTATATTGTGTATCTTGTGATCTTTGGCTAAGTGTGGAATGTGTTAAATTGTTGGATGTGTTAACAAGGCTAAGTAAGAACACAAGTAAAAAATAAGTATTATTAAGTGTAAACTAGTTAAATTGTAATTCCACATGTGGGGCGTAGTCCGTTGGATGCTCTGTCGAGTTGGACTCACCCTCAGCATGGGATCCAAGTGGTGCCCCACAAGGCCACCAAAAGAAAAATTAAATTCGAGCTGGTGAGCCCATGACAGGTGGTATCAGATCTGATTTAGGAAATCTCTTCACCAAGTGATCCACATCACAGTTGGAATTATACTCTGCTACTGAACTGACCAACAAGTTTCCTCACTTAAACAAGCAGACAATGGGGACCATTGTTACTTAAGGAAGGAGGTCAGATCCACATCACAGTTGGCATTATTATCGAATTCTTTCTTCGACACAACTTTGACAAGCCATCGAATTCGACACAACTTCGACAAGTTCCAAATTCGACAAGAATTCAACAAACTCAGTAGCTTCGACAAGTTAAAAGAACTCAAACAGTTTCACGACGTCGACATGCATCATCGACCTAGGAATTGCGACTTTTGAACTATGACAGACTATCTCTCTGTCTTCCAGTCGACTGTAATAGTTGAAATTCCAAACCGTTCTAACTTCTTTTGTAACTGATCATAACGGGAAGGAACCCAAGCATATTAGCATTCTATATAATCATGTATAATATTGTAACATACGATCAATCAATGATCATATATCCAGTAATAGAGAAATAATTTCGCATTCTTGCATATTGTTTGTGTGTACTTGTGTTATCTGCGTAGTGTATTCTTAAGTTTCCGCCATAACAGAGCAGAATGATTCATTCAAACTGTTGTCCCCCTTGTTCTTCCTGGACACATGCGGATCATTGGTATCAGAGCTCTCATCTTTGTTAGTTCTTAAGTTTGCGTAGACACGTCCAGTGAATTTACCGACTTATGCCTGCTCAAACACTTATCAGCAATCCAAGCAGACGCTACCTCCAGAGATGGTAGAAGAAACAAACGATAAACATGCAGCCGACGAGACAACACAAATTACTGAGCAAGCGCTGACTCGATAATGGACTGAAATGTTCACCCAGTTCAGTGAAATTCTCACGTGATTTACTTCGACATCCGGAGGATTTTCAATGAGAAATAACTCCGACAAAATCAGCCCCTTCAAAGTGCAAATGAATTTGGACATACCGAATCTAGAAGGAAAGATTGGCGCGGAATCTATCGACAATTGGGTACAACAATTGGAATCCCATTACTCTGTGAATCAACTCTCGCGAGTTGACAAGATCACCATTGCATCCTTAAATATTTCAACATTTGTGCATTACTGGTGGGAGAACCTCTCGACAAAGATGGAGAAAAGCGGAGACCCCATCTACACATGGGATAAATTTGTCGAATACGTCCAGAAGGAATTTTACCCACCCAAATACCTTGAATAACAGTATAAGATGTGGCAGCAGCTAAGGCAATGGAAAGACCAATCAATACAGAGTTACACCAATGAGTTCTATTGACTGACGGCTATAATTGGAGTCCAAGAAGAAGAGAAATTGATTGTTCTGAAGTACATCAGGGGATTGTCCCAGTACATTCAGTAGGAGATGGAATTTTTGACTGTCAATACACTTGCGGATGCATTCCTCTATGCCAGCAAACTTGAAACCAATTAGAAAGGAAAAGCACGCTTCACAACAAAGCCGACATCACGACGACCACCCAACAAGAAGGCACCAGCTGACTTCGACAAGTTGAAATATTCTCAGTCGACACCGGAAAAGATAGATCACGGATCGAAATATTCTCAACCGACACCGGCAAAGCTAGATCATGGAAAAAAGAATTTTCAGAAAAGGGAACGTAGCAAACAACCTCCTACTAGAAAATGGTGTGATAACCACCACTCATCTTGGCATGGTACATCCGAATGCAAAGCTTAGAAGACATTTTTGGAAAAACTGTTGACATCCAATGCATTCGACAAGATAGTGGAAGAATTTGATCTAGACGCAATGACCATTTTAACATCGATATCGACCACTACAGCATCCTCGACTCTTGTCGAGGAGGAGGAAGAAGAGCGCATGCTCCATACACGGATATGGGTTCAACACAATCCATTACATCTTATTGTGGATAACGGTAGCCAAAAGAACTTCATTTCTGAAGATCTGACGAAGAAACTAGGTCTTGTCACCACTCTACATCCTCAACCTTACAACATTAGTTGGATTAAGCATGGAAAGGAACTACAGATCACCCGACAATGCAAAATCGCCTACTTCATAAAGCCTTTTGAAGATGAATTACTCTGCGACATAGCACCACTCTCTTTAGCCGACACCTTGTTTCGGAAACCTTACTTATGGGATCGCCATGGAAGTTACCAGTAACGACCTTAGAAGGTTATTGTTAGAATCCAAAATCGATGGTACAGCATACCAGAGCGACGACCTACACCAATGGTCTCAATAATATCTGCTAAACAGACAAAGAAACTCATCAATCATGCTCAGAAGTTTGCATTAATCATGATCAAACCGCAACATTCTAGGAATATTGTAGCGACTTGTCGACTCACCGAACTGTGTAGTTCCCGATAGAAGCAGTTGATCGACAACATTCTCGATGAGTATCATATTTTATTCCAAGAGCCGGACGGAGTACCTCAACATTTCTAGGTAAAACACTCCATTGAACTTGCTCCCGGTTCTTCTTTTCCTAACGCATCTGTTTACAGAATTTCCATTCTCGAAAATGAAGAGATTCGTAGAAAGATCCAAGATTTGATCGACAAAGGTCATATCGGACCCGGATCCTCTCCTTATGGAAGTCCATTCATCCTCATTCCAAAGAAAGACAGGAGTTGGCGCATGTGCATTGACTATAGGGCACTCAACAAAATTTTGGTAAAGAATTGTTACCCTCCGTCGTGGATAGACGAGCTCATCGACTGTCTGAAAGGTGCCAGCTTATTTATTAAGCTCGACCTTAAGTTGGGATATAATCATATTCCAATCGATCCCTCATATGTGTGGAAAACTACTTTCAAAACCAAGTAAGTATTGTTTGAATGGTTAGTCATTCCTTTCGGCTTAACCAATGCACCTGCGACCTTCATGCGATACATGGATAAAATTCTTCGACCTTTCATCGGCAAATGGGTCATTGTCTATCTTGACAACATATTGATTTTTAGTCGATCATGGGAAGAACATGTCAGACAGCCTCGAAAAGTCCTCGACACCCTCTAGCAACATCGAATTTATTTGAACATGGACAAGTGCACCTTTGCGATGAACAACATCAAATATTTGGGGTATGTAAATGAATCTATAGGCATTCACGTCGACCTAGACAAAGTACAGATCCTCAAATATTGGTCCATTCCTCAAAGCATTCAAGAACTAAGACGTTATCTTGGTTTGGTGAATTTATGTCGACAATTCATACTCGGCTTCAATCACATAGCCTGGCCCTTGAATCAACTGACGAAGGGAAATGGAAAAATGTCTTAAAATGGACATCGACGTAACAAGAAGCTTTTGAACAGCTCAAACACAAGATATGCACTGCACCAGTACTTGTGTTACCTGATTTGCATCATCCCTTTGAGATTGAGACGGACGCATCGGACTATGCCTTGGACGGAGTGATCACTCAGTTTGGTCACCCAGTTTCTTTTCATTTCGAAACTTTTAACGACACAATTAGAAGATATTTGATGTACGAAAAAGAACTGTACGCCATTGTGCAAGCTCTCAAGCAATGGAGGAATTACAACCTTGGAAAGGAAACGGTCATCCTCACTAATCATAAGCCTCTACAGTTCGCTCTGACCCAATCGAAACTACAAACAACTAGACAACTCAAGTGGATTAATTACCTAAAAAAATTCTAGTTGGTGATTAAGTATCGGAAAGGTAAAGCTAACGCCGCCCGATTGTCTAAGTTGACCACCCATTACTCTCCTTATCATAGTGATGAGTATGTAGGGATACGACACGATTACTTGGCCTCAATTGTATCAGGACGACATCAACTTTTCACCAGTCTACCGATAGCTTCAGACTGACAAATCATCGACCTCTGAGTACTTATTGAAAGACACCTTGCTATATAAGCTTGGTCAATTTTGTGTACTGACTGGTGAGCATCGACAACAACTTATTTGGGACGCGCACTATAGCAAGACTACAGGACACTTTGGAGTAGCAAAGACACTTGCTATTCTCCAGAAGAATTTATTTTGGCCTACACTTAAAAATGATGTCAACAAGTACATTCGATCATGTGTGGTTTGTGTCATTGCTAAACTGCCTAATCGATGACAGGGATTGTACACACCTCTTCCACTTCCTATTCGACCATGGGAATCTATTTGTATGGACTACTTGAAGGGATATCCTACTACCAGAAATCAACATGACGTGATCTTAGTAGTAGCTGACATATTTTCCAAGATGGCCATTCTCATTCCATGTAAGAAGACGATGACAACACAGCAGACCGCTCAGCTCTTCTTTACACATGTTTGGAAACAATTTGGTTTACCGACAACCATTACTTTCGACTGAGATTCCAGGTTCATCAGCATCTTTTGGAAGAATCTCTCGAAATAGCTGGACACACAAATTCAATTTTCAACAGATTTCCATCCTCATACCGATGGACAAATGGAAGTTGTGAATTGATTGGTAGTCCAACTGCTTCACATGTACAACCACAAGCATTGACGAACATGGGATGAAAGTATTCCATACAAACAACACAGTTACAATCGTGCTCAACACATATCTACGGGAGAGAGTCCATTTGAGATTTGCTACATATTTCAACCCTCAGCGCCTATCGACTTGATCAGCTCATCGACATAGTCGAACCCCGACATTGACTACAGCCTGGGGGAAGTTGATAAAGCCTTGAAGTTTCGAGATTAGATTTGCGATATCTAGAAGCAAGCACAAGAAATGTTGTAACGAGCAAACGATAAAGCTAAGGCCCGACATGAAAAGCATCGTATTCCTCATTCATTCCAAATTGGGGATAAGGTCTGCTCACATCTCAACAAGGAGCGCTTCATCGGTCAATTCAAGAAGCTTAAACCTGTTCGATATGGTCCGTATAGTATTCTTTGACAGATTGGAGAAAACAATTTCCAGCCCGACATTCCTGCATGCCTGGGTCTACATCCAGTATTCAATGTGGATCTACTTCGACCATACCATGCACCACTGTTGGAACAGAATGACTTATCGAGAGTAGAAACCAAAGACATCCATCTAGATGTTCAGGAGCCTCTTCCTTGCGACACCATTGTGGGACGACGAGTACGCCATACAAGGACGAACACAATTCCCTTGTTTCAGGTTGCTAAAGTCAGACAACTCCCATCCTAAGGAAAGTGGTACTCTGCTACTGAACTGATTGACAAGTTTCCTCATTTGAACAAGAAAACAATGGGGACCATTATTTCTTAAGGAAGGAGGTCTTATCCACATCATAGTTGGCATTTGTCGGACGCTTGCTTCGACACAACTTAGACAAGGCATGAACTTCGACAAGTTCCGAATTTGACACAACTTCGACAAACTCAACAACTTCGACAAGTTTAGTGACCACAAACAGTTTCGCGACATCGACATGCAGCGTCGACCTGCGAATTGCAACTGTCTAACTACAATAGACTGTCTCTATGTCTTCCAGTCAATTGTAACGGTTGAACTTCCAAGCCATTCTAACTTCTTTTGTAATTGAATGTAAGGGGAAGGCACCCAAGCGTCTCAAAATTCTATATAAGCATGTATAATGTTGTAACATACAATCAATCGATGATCATATATCCATTAATAAAGAAATCAGTTCGCATTCCTGCATATTGTCTGTGTGTACTTGTATTATCTGTGTAGTGTATTCCTTCTTTGCTCATTTTATTTCTTAATCTTCCGCCATAATAGAGACGACTCATTCAATCGAACTATTGTCCCACTCAAGCTTCCTGGCCATGTGCGGATCACCAAGACGTGACACAAATGAGTTGATAAGATTTTCCTAGCTTTGGGACATGCCTATAGGTTAAAGGGAGGTAGCACTGTACAGTAGTGTGCCCAACAACAGTGCGACCTAGTAGAAGTGTGAGCATAGTTGGTGCATGACAACATACGTAAAGGGGTGAAGTGTTCCCAATCACAACAACAACGAAATCCTGTAGAAGTGCGTCCATGCAGCAGAAGTATTTAGCAGAGAAGTGCTTAGCACACAAAAAATGATGATAGTAGTGGTGAAGTCGCTTCATCTGGAAGAAGCTTGCCGTAGGAAGGGCGAAGTTGTAGGAAGCGTGCCTCAAGTAGGAGGTGCACCCAAAACTAGCAGAGGTGCACCTAGAATTGGTAGACTTCGATGGGAAGCCATGGGAGATTGCACCAACAAAATTAGTAAATCTTGTTGTGAAGTTTGGTTGACTTGACGTTTTGTTCATGCATTATTGCACTCGGAAACAGTCGCGATAGGATGCACAAGACACACAAAAATCATGGAAAGAATTGGTGGAAGACACAAATAAGGATTTGGTACATCTTGATTTCAATATGAGGAAGAAGTTCCAAGAGTAGGAAGCAAGGGTTAACAAGTTGTGCTTGCAATGTAGAAAAGAGATGCATCAGTTGCAGACATTGGAAGCCCAAGTAGAGGCTTGGGAAGTGCCTAGTTTTGGGTCACTCAACAAGATGGATGGCACCCAAGATAAGATGTAGATGCAACCAAGGGAATTGATTAAGACGAGAAAGAAGACAAGTTGTTACCTTTGATACTGAGACCACTTTGTGTGAACTTGTACAATGAAGGAAGTGTTGAGCATGCGCTTGGGAGTAGTCCAGGGTTCCCAATAATGATGACACTGGAAACAGTAGAAGTGCAACACCCTTCTGGATAGGTTTTGGAATAGGTCAAGGCATTGAAGGCATGCTTGTGCAAAAAAATAGTAGATCCATAGGATGAATACCAACAAGGTATATGCTTTGTGGATGCAACAATAAGTTGGTTGAAGGTTGCTATGGTGGTGGACACCAGTGCCACCCAAAATTTTGTGAGAAGTTGAACCAATACCTCGCTTCATAGTAAGTCTAAGGGAAATGAGGAAACATTAAAGTTGGTCAAATTAGTATCAAATATGGTGGAAGCGGTGGTTCATGTAGTGCCAATAAAAATTAGAGATTGGTACGACAAGGTGGACTTAGAGGTCGCTCCGTTGGATTACCATTCAATGGTCTTAGGGAAGGACTTCTTGAGATTGGCCAAGGTAGTAATAGTTTCGTTTATGAGTTGTTTTGTGTTACTAGGTGCGAATGAAGCTTAGAGAGTGCTGATGCTGCTGATAAGGAAGTTGGGGCATATAGCACATATGTATTCCATAGAGTTGGTTGAGACAACTAGAATTCCTACCAACATGCCTTGTGGCATCGTGCATCAGCAAGTAGAGTTGAAAAAAAAGAACACAATTGAAACAAATATGGTTTATCGCTTGGCAGAGAAGCTAGAAGAGTTGGAGTTGCATGTAGACTGGTCACGAGGAAGACTGAGTTTTTTTGTGTTCCAATAGACCATCAACAACATGTTTGAGACAAGGTGAAGCATGCACCAACAGTAGCAACAGAGGTCATGGAGGAGGCCACTCCCAACAATGCAAAAGTTAAACAAAGTGATAGCAGAATAGATAAAGTGGTCGAAGAGGTGGGTTCGCTTAGACAAGACAAGTAGAGTCTTGACGATGCCTAGTGCATATAGTGGTTATAAGATTCAATGGTGGATGTGAAGGATTCCGAGGTGACAAAGGTTCCCGTGGAAGATGCGATGGCAGAGCATAGTGAAGGTGAAAGTGAGGATTTCATAACAAATGATGCAGTAGACATCGTGTCCTTTTTCTATCGGGATCCCGAAGTCCCAACTAATGCCCGAAAGATCGAAGGAAGTGGGTTGCAGTCCGGTTGAGATGGTGGAAGTCCAGATTTACCTAGAAACAAATTCGCTCTTATAGGATGATTTGGATGGAGGAGACACCAAGGAGGTGTAGGTTGCATTAGACAACATTCGACAGCATGATGATCGGCAGGATGAGCATCTTCCTTATGAGATCTCGTAGTGCCATGAGGGGTACGTGGGAAAGACTCAATTTCCTTTCAAAGGGATGGGTAAATCGACAAAGTGACAAGCCGAGAGGAGGCAAAAGCATGCAAATATGGAAGATGAGTTGGATCATGAGTTAGACTTGTGGGAGTTGGATTTTGAGATGTCTCAGTTCGAACCATCACCAAATCGACTAGAGGAGTTAGGTTGCACTCCTTTGGAAAATGAGGCATTTTTGGCATACTTACGCAGATGGCATAAGTTAGATGGACATATCTTCTAGATTTTTAGAGGCGGTGGCAACGGGCACCACCTACCTAGTTTCCCAAGATGAGCGTGAGAAGAGCGTCTCACTCCTCTAAAGTAGGCAGTGAGAGCATAGGCACCTTGCAGAGGTTTCCTTAGATAGATTCATCCAAGTGATGTGGAAGGCATCCACATGATTGTATTGCAAAAGGGAGTTCAACAACAATGTGGAAAAGGTGAGGAATTTTCCATGGTTTGATAGAATTGCACATGGATTAGACCAAAATGAAAAGGGGAAAACACAGTTTTGGTTTGAGGAAGTTCGATCTCATGGTGGTTGAGTGTGATGGTTGAATCAGCTACCCAACTAGTTCAGCACATGGGGGTATACAACAAATAGAGACTTGAAATACTTGGCTAAGTATCGAAGCAGTTGTAGGTTGGGAAGGTGCGGTTGCTAGGGTTCTTGTGAAGGCTCAGTTGTGGAAACGACTATTGCAGAATATCAACAAGGCGCATAGAGGCTCAGGCAGGGAAAATTTTAGGGGCGAATTATAGCCCCATGGGCGAAATTATAGGGGTTACCAAGAAACCCTGGGAGAATTTTTAATATGAAATGAGTTTTTTTTAATTTAACATATTAGCCCCATATTTATTTAACCCATAGTCAAAGGAAATCGAATAGCCAAGGTCGCTAAATTGGAAAAATCAATATAGCCAAGTAAAAGAATCCCGAAATGGTGAATTCGCCCAGAATTTCGGTTAATGGAGACTTGGAAGGGTTGGTTCGCCCACCATTTAGGGTAATGGAGGCCGCATACAGTTGGTTCGCCCACCATTTTCTGGTAATGGAGGCCGTGAACAGTTGGTTCGCCCAGCTAGCGGCCTAGCAATTTATTATTTGGGTAATGGTCTAATGGAGGCCCAAGGGCCGAGGCCGCGATTGGTAATGGTAACTTGGTTGAATGGTTCGAACTTCGCCCATGATGACGCCCACGAGCAGCTTGCTCGCCCTACGTTTTCGGCAATGGCAGCCCGACGTTGAGGTTTTTACGAAAATCTCATTTCAAAATTTCGAATCGCCCCAAATCCTGTTGATTTTGGTTAATGGGGGTTTGAATTGAGGTTTCAACCACCAAATTTTGTTGGGTAAAGATTATTTTAACCTTGAATTGGTCCATACTCCATAAATGAGATGAAGGTTCCAGCATGTCGAACTCCCTATATAAGAGGGGCAAGAGCTAGTAAAAATCACAAGAAAAATAATTAGATCTCTGCATTCGGCAAAGCTAGAGTTTTTGACAGTGGCTTCTGCAGTTGTATAAAGTTTCTTGGGGTTTACAGTCTTCACTGAGGCTAAGAGGTTAGTTTTTTCTTCATTGAGCAATACCCTTACTATGCATTCATATTCTCTAGCTTCATTTATGGTTGTAGTGGTTTTTGGCTTAGGCTTGCAGGAAAATACTTTGGTTGTCTAATTATAAGATGTAATTCGATCTACCATTTGAGAACAGATACATGGACATGGTGGAACCTCATCTTTGCTGACATAGGATTTCCTTTATCATTCCCATGTGCCTTTGTTTCAATGGGACCTTTGCATCCATTTCTACCAAGATAGGAAAGAAGAAGCGGTTGGGTCATGCTACAATGTGTTGCAATAAGGGCTTATCATCTTTAATGGATTCATGTAGTATGCCCTTGTTAACTATTTATATTGTATAATCCCATTAAGGAGAAACATAAAACAATGTCTCTTTCTTAACTAAACACTCCCCATTCTAAATTCAACGTTACCTTTTATTACTATGGACACACAAACAACTTTAGTGCGCAAGTCATTCCATGCTTCAAGCCTAGGTAGTTCCATGAGCTAGACCCTTCTGGCATGGAATTAGCTACCCTGAACTCAAGTCATATTTTACTAAAAGGTCTAGGATCCAACCCTTGAGCCATAGTGCATGCATCAATTCCATGAAAGATTGCACATCCTCCTCTATTTCTATGAAATCATGCACATCCTTGACTTGAATTTTGATTTTGATGAACCTGATTTCCACTTCCATGTATTTACCATTTTTTCCATAATGGATGAGATTGTTAAGGAAGAAGCCTCTATAAAGACAAAGATTTGAACACCATCAATACTATTGATCTTGTTTACTGAGTCTCGAAAGCACCAAATAAGGTATCATTTGAAGTTTGAGTACCCAAGTTCATTGATCCACTAGCTTCAGTATAAGCTATTGAATCAACACCTAAATCCAGTTTGTGGCACAAACTCCAAGGGAATTGGTCTTGAATTATAAATTCCACCCACATGGAGATAAAGTGAAATGGGCTCTCAATCTCACTATAAAAAATCATGGTGACAATGGCATAAACGTGAAGAACTAGAATCAATCCCTGTCATGAACTTAACTTCAAAGAATGCATTCATGGGTGCAAGAAAAAGCACCAACAATAGAAATTTGTTCAGGCCATGCATTTGTTCCAATCAATACCGGTAAACAAACAGCTACATGAAGGAGTATATAGCTACACCAATTGTTTCAAAGCACAATCCACTTGGCTAGGGAAAACACTAGACTGTTGTGTGGCCATTTTAAATAATGTTTGTTGCCAAGGGGATGACCTGGGGAGTTTTTCAATGCCAAACATCCATCCCACGTATCATTCAATCTTGACAATCATCAATTCTCAATATTTGTGGAGGAAAAGGAATGAGATAATGTTTTCTAGGTGGGACCTTAGTGGACCCACTATGAATAGTTACCATGTCTCGTCTTTCTCAACTAATATTATTTCCCAATCCAATAATGTTGAATTTTTAATGAGTGACTCTTTCCAATATATACGACCTAAAACAAAGAAATGAACAAAACGTTATGGTCTTGGCAAGGCTCCGCTTTTTTTCCAGAAAGCTCATCTTCGTCCAATGTATTGTGCACACTCAACACTAACTCCATGTTCAAGTTAGGGTTCTTACATCTTAGGGGTTTTGCCTCTTAGGAGAATTGGCAAAATTATAAAATGTAGTTTCGAACTTTCAACCTCTTGTTATGGTCCATGGACGTTTTGCAAATGAGCATAGCAGACACATCTCTTCTTAGAGATAGCTACCAACCTACCACCATTTTAGCCATTGTATTGGTACTATGCTCTCCACCATTCTTTCAGTAATAGAATTTGGTTTATTGCATCTTTGTGTTAATTTCTGTGTTAATGTTATATTTCATTTCATTGTAAACATGATCTGGATAATAATTAAACAGAGATACAAATTTAGCACTCCAATGAAAGGATGGCATGTCAACCTGTCACTATTATGATTCAATTATTCAGCAAATATTTTATGTGAAAAATAGACAACAGTGTCATGTCAGTCACATAAACAGAGATCATATATCAACACTTCAAAGATTGAATGGCATGTCAACCTATCATTATTATGATTCATTTATTACATAGTTCCCTCTTACCGAATGATGGATTGCTTTTAAGATCTGATCCCTGACCACATTTCAAAAACAATGAAATTGATATTTATGAAATGCTAGACTTAGTGGCAATACTTTTCATACTAGGGTTATAGAAGATTAGATCAATTGACATCTTGAGGTACATCTAATGAAAACAAAGAAGAATAATTTGGTAAAAAAAGTTATAGCGCATACATTCAATGTTGGTTTGTGAGCAATACCCTTACTATGCATTCATAGTCTCTAGTTTCATTTATGGTTGTAGTGGTTTTTGGCTTAGGCTTGCAGGAAAATGCTTTGGTTGTCTAATTATAAGCAGTAATTGGATCTACCATTTGAGAACAGATACATGGACATGGTGGAACCTCATCTTTGCTGACATAGGATTTCCTTTATCATTCCCATGTGCCTTTGTTTCAATGGGACCTTTGCATCCATTTCTACCAGGATAGGAAAGTAGAAGCGGTCGGGTCATGCTACAATGTGTTGCAATAAGGGCTTATCATCTTTAATGGATTCATGTAGTATGCCCTTGTTAACTATTTATATTGTATAATCCCATTAAGGAGAAACATAAAACAATGTCTCTTTCTTAACTAAACACTCCCCATTCTAAATTCAACGTTACCTTTTATTACTATGGACACAAAAACAACTTTAGTGTGCAAGTCATTCCATGCTTCAAGCCTAGGTAGTTCCATGAGCTAGACCCTTCTGGCATGGAATTAGCTACCCTAAACTCAAGTCATATTTTCCTAAAAGGTCTAGGATCCAACCCTTGAGCCATAGTGCATGCATCAATTCCATGAAAGATTGCACATCCTCCTCTATTTCTATGAAATCATGCACATGCTTGACTTGAATTTTGATTTTGATGACCCTGATTTCCACTTCCATGTATTTACCATTTTTTCCATAATGGATGAGATTGTTAAGGAAGAAGCCTCTATAAAGACAAACATTTGAACACCATCAATCCTATTGATCTTGTTTACTGAGTCTCGAAAGCACCAAATAAGGTATCATTTGAAGTTTGAGTACCCAAGTTCATTGATCCACTAGCTTCAGTATAAGCTATTGAATCAACACCTAAATCCAGTTTGTCGCACAAAATCCAAGGGACTTGGTCTTGAATTATAAATTCCACCCACATGGAGATAAAGTGAAATGGGCTCTCAATCTCACTATAAAAAATCATGGTGACAATGGCATCAACGTCAACAACTGGAATCAATCCCTGTCATGAACTTAACTTCAAAGAATGCATTCATGGGTGCAAGAAAAAGCACCAACAATAGAACATTGTTCAGGCCATGCATTTGTTCCAATCAATACCGGTAAACAAACAACTACATGAAGGAGTATATAGCTACACCAATTGTTTCAAAGCACAATCCACTTGGCTAGGGAAAACACTAGAATGTTGTGTGGCCATTTTAAATAATGTTTGTTCCCAAGGGGATGACCTAGGGAGTTTTTCAATGCCAAACATCCATCACACGTATCATTCAATCTTGACAATCATCAATTCTCAATATTTGTGGAGGAAAAGGAATGAGATAATGTTTTCTAGGTGGGACCTTAGTGGACCCACTATGAATAGTTACCATGTCTCGTCTTTCTCAACTAATATTATTTCCCAATCCAATAATGTAGAATTTTTAATGAGTGACTCTTTCCAATATATACGACCTAAAACAAAGAAATGAACAAAAAGTTATGGTCTTGGAAAGGCTCTGCTTTTTTTCCAGAAAGCTCATCTTCGTCTAATGTATTGTGCACACTCAACACTAACTCCATGTTCAAGTTAGGGTTCTTACATCTTAGGGGTTTTGCCTCTTAGGAGAATTAGCAAGATTATAAAATGTAGTTTCGAACTTTCAACCTCTTGTTATGGTCCATGGACTTTTTTCAAATGAGCATAGCAGACACATCTCTTCTTAGAGATAGCTACCAGCCTACCACCATTTTAGCCATTGTATTGGTACTATGCTCTCCACCATTCGTTCAGTAATAGAATTTGGTTTACTGCATCTTTGTGTTACTTTCTGTGTTAATGTTATATTTCATTTCATTATCAACATGATCTGGATAATAATTAAACAGAGATATAAATTTAGCACTCCAATGAAAGGATGGCATGTCAACCTGTCACTATTATGATTCAATTATTCAGCAAATATTTTATGTGAAAAATAGACAGCAGTGTCATGTCAGTCACATAAACAGAGATCATAATTCATCATTTCAAAGATTGAATGGCATGTCAACCTATCATTATTATGATTCATTTATTACATAGTTCCCTCTTACCGAATGATGGATTGCTTTTAAGATTTGATCCCTGACCACATTTCAAAAACAATGAAATTGATATTTATGAAATGCTAGTCTTAGTGGCAGTACTTTTCATACTAGGGTTATAGAAGATTAGATCAATTGACATCTTGAGGTACATCTAATGAAAACAAAGAAGAATAATTTGGTAAAAAAAGTTATAGCGCATACATTCAATGTTGGTTTGTGAGCAATACCCTTACTATGCATTCATAGTCTCTAGTTTCATTTATGGTTGTAGTGGTTTTTGGCTTAGGCTTGCAGGAAAATGCTTTGGTTGTCTAATTATAAGCAGTAATTGGATCTACCATTTGAGAACAGATACATGGACATGGTGGAACCTCATCTTTGCTGACATAGGATTTCCTTTATCATTCCCATGTGCCTTTGTTTCAATGGGACCTTTGCATCCATTTCTACCAGGATAGAAAAGAAGAAGCGGTCGAGTCATGCTACAATGTGTTGCAATAAGGGCTTATCATCTTTAATGGATTCATGTAGTATGCCCTTGTTAACTATTTATATTGTATAATCCCATTAAGGAGAAACATGCAACAATGTCTCTTTCTTAACTAAACACTCCCCATTCTAAATTCAACGTTACCTTTTATTACTATGGACACACAAACAACTTTAGTGTGCAAGTCATTCCATGCTTCAAGCCTAGGTAGTTCCATGAGCTAGACCCTTCTGGCATGGAATTAGCTACCCTGAACTCAAGTCATATTTTCCTAAAAGGTCTAGGATCCAACCCTTGAGCCATAGTGCATGCATCAATTCCATGAAAGATTGCACATCCTCCTCTATTTCTATGAAATCATGCACATCCTTGACTTGAATTTTGATTTTGATGACCTTGATTTCCACTTCCATGTATTTACCATTTTTTCCATAATGGATGAGATTGTTAAGGAAGAATGTCATGTCCCAAATTTGGTATTGGGTCAAAATGGCCTAATCACATTGGCCCTATTCATTAGAGTTTGTCAAATTGATGCTAAAGGTCAAATAATTGCCAAGGAGGAAAATTACTAGTTTCCTAGGTTTGGGGTGGAAGCTTTGGGATTTGGAATAATGGGGATAATAAATGATGTTTTAACATTATAATGGCATAAATATTTAATCAAGGAGATAAATAAATATATACAAGTGAAAATCAAAGTGGCATTTCATCATGAAGACACATGGAGGAAGTGGGACCCACATATGGCTAGATTTCCCCACTACACTTGGCATCATTCTCTCACCAATTCGAATTCAAAGTGAATGGTAACATACTTGGGGGAGTCCAAAAGGTATTATTCATTGAATTACTCATCCAAGGTCGAAATATAGAGGAAGAGTAACTCCCATGGAAGAGGAAGAGGCAATTTGGATCTAGTGAGACACTTGGGCTAGATTCCCTAGCTCTATGACAACAATGATGAAGATGCTATGACACCTATGACACAAATCAGACCTGAAGGCTGACATATGACATATATGACATGTCAGGGCTAAAAATAGACTCCAAGAGGGCACTCAAGGGTGTTAGGGCAGCTAAGATGCTTCCACATGTGATTTGGTGGAAGTGGGAGACTAGGAATTGTTGTACAAGTGGCGTTCTTTGGAATCTCTTCCCAACTTGAGTTGGCATGAGTCTCTTGGAAGGAATTCGACCCATGGAGGAAATTAGAAGTTTATAAATGTCAATAACAAAGAATGAAACCAGATTTTGATCATTTGTAGAATTGGCAATTGCATTTGTGAAGAGGGAGAGCTAGTGGATGACTAGTTTCTTGCCTTAGCCAATTTCGAGGGTGAAAGATTCCCATCCAAGTTGGAAATTGGAAAGGCCATTCAGACCTTTCATTTCGAGCTTTAATGGAGTCTTTATTTGCAGGTATAAGCTACAGGGCAGCTCATGGTTTCTTCTATTGCAGCTCGCTCCTTCAACCATTTCCAGTTTTGATGGGATATTCTTGATCCTTGAGGGAGGGCGTTTTTGGTGAGCTATTGTACTATTTGGGGGAGATTCTAATGCACCATTTCTTTTTTAATATGAATTAAATACTCTGTTCTTCATCTCCAGAAAGTTTCAGGTCGAAATTCCAAGTAGAAATGTATAAATCTCATTTTTAATGGAAGAACAATGCCATTTCCCCACTACCTTGTTGTGAACCAATGTATTGATGATGATTTCGAATGAATGGATGATTCTATGATGAATTTGTGATTAATGGACTTCCATGGATGTATTTTACAATTTTCATGTACTGTACTTGAGCATTTGAAGTATTTTTACTCAGTTTAATTGCATTGGGAGAAGAAATAGTGCCATTTCCCCAAGGGTCGAATTGGTGATTTTTGCAGTTGAATGGGAGAGGGTGAGAACAGTTGTAATAAACAATTAATGGTGCATATGAGACCTTAATAACATATTTAACACATTACGTACCTCTGTTCATAAATTTGAGTGGGTTTGGAGGCATTTGGGAAGCCATTTTCAGTGCTTACCTTAGGGGGATTTGAACCCCAAATTACTAGTAAAATTGCATACTTGGTACAGAATTTTAAGAGAGTTTGCAGAGGTCTTTTGGTGGCCATATGTTATCCCTGAACATCATATTCAATCCCTAATATCATTCATACACCTTCCTTGAATATTTGAAGGCATTTGGAGTCAATTTGAGACCTAGAGACCAATACTAGTCAAAGGGAAATCAGTAGTAAAGTTACCTACATTGACCAGAATTGAAAGAGTATTTGCAGAAGTGTTTTAAAGGTACAAAGGAATCCTTGAAACACATATTTATGTTATAATATCATTAATTAACCTTCTCAGAAGATTTGGGATCATTTGGGGCAAATTTGGGACTTAGAGATCGAAACTAGTCAAAGGTCGAACCAAGGAAAAAAGTGGAAAATTGCAATTTTAATAAAATTCCTAACAAGGGACATTACAGTGGTATCAGAGCATGGTCCTTGCACCTGTGTATTAGGTACATACATTCAAGAATAATTAGCAGCCATGTCTTACTATTATGATGAATCCTATGAGTACAATTCTTATGATGAATATGCAGATGCTTATGAGCAATATGAAGCAGAATGTGAATGGTATGAGGAAAAGGTGCTCTCATGCAACACTTCTTACAATTTCAAGATAAATGAAGATTATTCTTATGAATTTAAATCTGATGAATATGAATGTGTCACACCAACCAAGGATAATTCTATGAGTGAGTTCCAAAGATGGAGAGCAAATTATAAAACCTTGCCCCAGCAATATCAAAAATATCAAGAATATCTTGCTTCGAGCAAAAATACACAAAATTCCATGTCTTTTGAGTACTATGCTGAACATGTTTTTGAAAATAGGCCCAAAAATGAAGATGTGGAGTTAGTGAAGAAAGGTTTATGCCCTTCTTGTAAGAACCCTTGGAGCGAGTATCATATATGTGTGCATGAAATGATGTCCTCTTTGATGAGAGCTTTTGAGATTTATTCAAGAAGAGATTCCAAATATACCGATCCTAAGGAAAACAAGGGGAAAAATGAATCAGCTTGCTTGAAGGAGAAAAATGAAGAGACATCACAAGAGCATGAAGAAGATTCTATTGAAAATATGGAAGATCATTTCGAGACACCTTCTAGCTTAGACATGAACCAAAGAGCATCTACTGATGGATGCTTAAACTATGAAGGAGTACCTACTGATGGGTGCTCACACCTCTATGTTGGTGACATAGAGATCACTTTTGAAAGTGTTGCTGCAAGCCCAAGTTCCATTAAGCATGATAATGAAGACCTTGTAGCAGTTGAAGAAGAACCAAGATCAACTTCCCCATCACCACTTGAGCTTCATGAAGTTGGTCCAAGCAAAAATGAAGAAGATGAGGAGGTTCATTTGCAAGAGCCTCATTTTCTTGAAGGGTCCTTAAAGATGAATGAAAAGAAGATCCAAGAGTCCCTCAGCATTCTCCATGAGACTCAAGCATTGGTGTCAAATTCTTGTTGGAGAGCTACTTCATTGGAGGAAACATCCTTCCTTGAAGATATGGAGAAGATTCAAAGAGCAATGTGCCACATCAAAGGTAATTTCATGTCTTTGTTTTTTGATAGAAACCATTTGTTTGAGCTTAATGAATTGTTACATGATGCATACTTGAAGAATAATGAGGATATTCATAAGCCCACAATTCAAAATGAGCAACTTCTTGAAAAGTTGCAAGATACTTGTTTTTCCTCCTATGTTTCAGATTGTCAAATGGTAGATTGTTTGGAGGATTCTCATGACATGGTGGATCATGAGAAATGTGAAAATTTGAATGTTCTTGATGTGTTTGGAGATGAACTTGAAGAGATCCAAACACTTGATGTGGTGGAAGAAGAATTTGAATTGCCTCTTGATGAAGGTTGTGCAATTTTTAAAGAAGAGCATGATTCATCTACATTGGAACCAAACTATGACAAAGAGTTCACACTTTTGAAGGAGCTGCATGATACTACCCATATGGATCCTCCCCATGATGAAACTTCTGTACTTTTTGATCATTTGGGTGATTTGGTTCATTCTCCTACATCCTACAATTCCATGTTTTGCAACATTAGTCTCAATGAAGTATGGGTGAAAGGGTTCTTTTTGATGGTGCCACATGAGGAGTATGATATGGTTGGAGCACATTCTTATTCACATTTGCAGCAGCATACTTTATTACTTTATGATGATGCACATCTACATGGATGCACCTATGATATGCATTTGAGTCACTTGAAGACTCATGGTTTTTCTTGCTCAACACTTGATTCATTTGATGTTGGAGGAACTTCATCCAACACTTGGGTGAATAGATTTATGATTGGAGAAAATTTTTGTTGGAAGCCACATACTTTGTTATATCTTTATGATGATCACATTCAGGGATGTATGGGTGAGACTTCTTTGAGTCATTTGAAGTCTTCTTGTTTTTTCTGCTCATTATTTGGTTCAGATTTTAGTGGAGATTCTTCATTCACTTCTTGGATGAAAGAATACATGGCTGAATATTTTGATGCATATCACATCCTTTTGGAGCATCTTTATAGGACATGGGATCCTCACCTATGTCATTGGAGCATATTTGATTGGTCACTTAAAGCTTGTATGCACTTGGAAAACGGTGGTCTACTTGCTTGGAGGTATAAGCACTTTCATGATTCTTTGATGAAGCACCTCCTTGATATTAATTTTCATTATGTAGTTATGTACTTTGATGATATATATTTGTACTCATGATGTTTGGAAGAATGCATACAAGAAAATGGGATCCAGGAATCCTCTTATATGATGGTATGGGTTGGAGAGCACTCTTAATTGTTCGGGTGCAATACAAGCAATGGGACCCTGGAATAATTATCTCATTGGTTTCAAATTTTTTGGGGAAACAAGCAGTATGGGAGATGGATTTCCCCACTTAATAAAGCGATTTTTATCAGAGTAGTGCAGCAGCAAGCATGTTGGTTCCTCTCTAAAATCTTCATGGAAACTCAAAGACTCAAGGTTGGGCAATTCAATGGAAACTTCAAAGAATTATACAGAAAGCAGGTTCTTCAACACCCATGTTTAAAATTGCTTGAGGACAAGCAATATTGGGAAGGGAGGATTTGTCATGTCCCAAATTTGGTATTGGGTCAAAATGGCCTAATCACATTGGCCCTATTCATTAGAGTTTGTCAAATTGATGCTAAAGGTCAAATAATTGCCAAGGAGGAAAATTACTAGTTTCCTAGGTTTGGGGTGGAAGCTTTGGGATTTGGAATAATGGGGATAATAAATGATGTTTTAACATTAGAATGGAATAAATATTTAATAAAGGAGATAAATAAATATATACAAGTGAAAATCAAAGTGGCATTTCATCATGAAGACACATGGAGGAAGTGGGACCCACATATGGCTAGATTTCCCCACTACACTTGGCATCATTCTCTCACCAATTCGAATTCAAGGTGAATGGTAACATACTTGGGGGAGTCCAAAAGGTATTATTCATTGAATTACTCATCCAAGGTCGAAATATAGAGGAAGAGTAACTCCCATGGAAGAGGAAGAGGCAATTTGGAGCTAGTGATACACTTGGGCTAGATTCCCTAGCTCTATGACAACAATGATGAAGATGCTATGACACCTATGACACAAATCAGACCTGAAGGCTGACATATGACATATATGACATGTCAGGGCTAAAAATAGACTCCAAGAGGGCGCTAAAGGGTGTTAGGGCAGCTAAGATGCTTCCACATGTGATTTGGTGGAAGTGGGAGACTAGGAATTGTTGTACAAGTGGCGTTCTTTGGAATCTCTTCCCAACTTGAGTTGGCATGAGTCTCTTGGAAGGAATTCGACCCATGGAGGACATTAGAAGTTTATAAATGTCAATAACAAAGAATGAAACCAGCTTTTGATCATTTGTAGAATTTGCAATTTCATTTGTGAAGAGGGAGAGCTAGTGGATGACTAGTTTCTTGCCTTAGCCAATTTCGAGGGTGAAAGATTCCCATCCAAGTTGGCAATTGGAAAGGCCATTCAGACCTTTCATTTGGAGCTTTAATGGAGTCTTTATTTTCAGGTGTAAGCTACAGGGCAGCTCATGGTTTCTTCTATTGCAGCTCGCTCCTTCAACCATTTCCAGTTTTGATGGCATATTCTTGATCCTTGAGGGAGGGCGTTTTTGGTGAGCTATTGTACTCTTTGGGGGAGATTCTAATGCACCATTTCTTTTGTAATATGAATTAAATACTCTGTTCTTCATCTCCAGAAAGTTTCAGGTCGAAATTCCAAATAGAAATGTATAAATCTCATTTTTAATGGAAGAACAATGCCATTTCCCCACTACCTTGTTGTGAACCAATGTATTGATGATGATTTCGAATGAATGGATGATTCTATGATGAATTTGTGATTAATGGACTTCCATGGATTTATTTTACAATTTTCATGTACTGTACTTGAGCATTTGAAGTATTTTTACTCAGTTTAATTGAATTGGGAGAAGAAATAGTGCCATTTCCCCAAGGGTCGAATTGGTGATTTTTGCAGTTGAATGGGAGAGGGTGAGAACAGTTGTAATAAAACATTAATGGTGCATATGAGACCTTAATAACATATTTAACACATTACATACCTCTGTTCATAAATTTGAGTGGGTTTGGAGGCATTTGGGAAGCCATTTTCAGTGCTTACCTCAGGGGGATTTGAACCCCAAATTACTAGTAAAATTGCATACTTGGTCCAGAATTTTAAGAGAGTTTGCAGAGGTCTTTTGGTGGCCATATGTTATCCCTGAACATCATATTCAATCCCTAATATCATTCATACACCTTCCTTGAATATTTGAAGGCATTTGGAGTCAATTTGAGACCTAGAGACCAATACTAGTCAAAGGGAAATCAGTAGTAAAGTTACCTACATTGACCAGAATTGAAAGAGTATTTGCAAAAGTGTTTTAAAGGTACAAAGGAATCCTTCAAACACATATTTATGTTCTAATATCATTCATTAAACTTCTCAGAAGATTTGGGATCATTTGGGGCAAATTTGGGACTTAGAGATCGAAACTAGTCAAAGGTCGAACCAAGGAAAAAAGTGGAAAATTGCAATTTTAATAAAATTCATAACAAGGGACATTACAAAGAAGCCTCTATAAAGACAAAGATTTGAATACCATCAATGCTATTGATCTTGTTTACTGAGTCTCGAAAGCACCAAATAAGGTATCATTTGAAGTTTGAGTACCCAAGTTCATTGATCCACTAGCTTCAGTATAAGCTATTGAATCAACACCTAAATCCAGTTTGTGGCACAAACTCCAAGGGACTTGGTTTTGAATTATAAATTCCACCCACATGGAGATAAAGTGAAATGGGCTCTCAATTTCACTATAAAAAATCATGGTGACAATGGCATCAACGTCAACAACTGGAATCAATCCCTGTCATGAAATTAACTACAAAGAATGCATTCATGGGTGCAAGAAAAAGCACCAACAATAGAACATTGTTCAGGCCATGCATTTGTTCCAATCAATACCGGTAAACAAACAGCTACATGAAGGAGTATATAGCTACACCAATTGTTTCAACGCACAATCCACTTGGCTAGGGAAAACACTAGACTATTGTGTGGCCATTTTAAATAATGTTTGTTGCCAAGGGTATGACCTAGGGAGTTTTTCAATTCCAAACATCCATCACACGTATCACTCAATCTTAACAATCATCAATTCTCAATATTTGTGGAGGAAAAGGAATGAGATAATGTTTTCTAGGTGGGACCTTAGTGGATCCACTATGAATAGTTACCATGTCTCGTCTTTCTCAACTAATATTATTTCCCAATCCAATAATGTATAATTTTTAATGAGTGACTCTTTCCAATATATATGACCTAAAACAAAGAAATGAACAAAAAATTATGGTCTTGGCAAGGGTCCGCTTTTTTCCCAGAAAGCTCATCTTCGTCCAATGTATTGTGCACACTCAACACTAACTCCATGTTCAAGTTAGGGTTCTTACATCTTAGGGGTTTTGCCTCTTAGGATAATTGGCAAAATTATAAAATGTAGTTTCGAACTTTCAACCTCTTGTTATGGTCCATGGACTTTTTGCAAATGAGCATAGCAGACATATCTCTTCTTAGAGATAGCTACCAGCCTACCACCATTTTAGCCATTGTATTGGTACTATGCTCTCCACCATTCTTTCAGTAATAGAATTTGGTTTACTGCATCTTTGTGTTACTTTCTGTGTTAATGTTATATTTCATTTCATTATCAACATGATCTGGATAATAATTAAACAAAGATACAAATTTAGCACTCCAATGAAAGGATGGCATGTCAACCTGTCACTATTATGATTCAATTATTCAACAAATATTTTATGTGAAAAATAGACATCAATGTCATGTCAGTCACATAAACAGAGATCAGAATTATCCACTTCAAAGATTGAATGGCATGTCAACCTATCATTATTATGATTCATTTATTACATAGTTCCCTCTTACCGAATGATGGATTGCTTTTAAGATCCGATCCCTGACCACATTTCAAAAACAATGAAATTGATATTTATGAAATGCTAGACTTAGTGGTAGTACTTTTCATACTAGGGTTATAGAAGATTAGATCAATTGACATCTTGAGGTACATCTAATGAAAACAAAGAAGAATAATTTGGTAAAAAACGTTATAGCGCATACATTCAATGTTGGTTTGTGAGCAATACCCTTACTATGCATTCATAGTCTCTAGTTTCATTTATGGTTGTAGTGGTTTTTGGATTAGGCTTGCAGGAAAATGCTTTGGTTGTCTAATTATAAGCAGTAATTGGATCTACCATTTGAGAACAGATACATGGACATGGTGGAACCTCATCTTTGCTGACATAGGATTTCCTTTATCATTCCCATGTGCCTTTGTTTCAATGGGACCTTTGCATCCATTTCTACCAGGATAGGAAAGTAGAAGCGGTCGGGTCATGCTACAATGTGTTGCAATAAGGGCTTATCATCTTTAATGGATTCATGTAGTATGCCCTTGTTAACTATTTATATTGTATAATCCCATTAAGGAGAAACATGCAACACTGTCTCTTTCTTAACTAAACACTCCCCATTCTAAATTCAACGTTACCTTTTATTACTATGGACACACAAACAACTTTAGTGTGCAAGTCATTCCATGCTTCAAGCCTAGGTAGTTCCATGAGCTAGATCCTTCTGGCATGGAATTAGCTACCCTGAACTCAAGTCATATTTTCCTAAAAGGTCTAGGATCCAACCCTTGAGCCATAGTGCATGCATCAATTCCATGAAAGATTGCACATCCTCCTCTATTTCTATGAAATCATGCACATCCTTGACTTGAATTTTGATTTTGATGACCCTGATTTCCACTTCCATGTATTTACCATTTTTTCCATAATGGATGAGATTGTTAAGGAAGAAGCCTCTATATAGACAAAGATTTGAACACCATCAATACTATTGATCTTGTTTACTGAGTCTCGAAAGCACCAAATAAGGTATCATTTGAAGTTTGAGTACCCAAGTTCATTGATCCACTAGCTTCAGTATAAGCTATTGAATCAACACCTAAATCCAGTTTGTGGCACAAACTCCAAGGGACTTGGTCTTGAATTATAAATTCCACCCACATGGAGATAATGTGAAATGGGCTCTCAATCTCACTATAAAAAATCATGGTGACAATGGCATCAACGTCAACAACTGGAATCAATCCCTGTCATGAACTTAACTTCAAAGAATGCATTCATGGTTGCAAGAAAAAGCACCAACAATAGAACATTGTTCAGGCCATGCATTTGTTCCAATTAATACCGGTAAACAAATAACTACATGAAGGAGTATATAGCTACACCAATTGTTTCAAAGCACAATCCACTTGGCTAGGGAAAACACTAGACTGTTGTGTGGCCATTTTAAATAATGTTTGTTGCCAAGGGGATGACCTAGGGAGTTTTTCAATGCCAAACATCCATCACACGTATCATTCAATCTTGACAATCATCAATTCTCAATATTTGTGGAGGAAAAGGAATGAGATAATGTTTTCTAGGTGGGACCTTAGTTGACCCACTATGAATAGTTACCATGTCTCGTCTTTCTCAACTAATATTATTTCCCAATCCAATAATGTAGAATTTTTAATGAGTGACTCTTTCCAATATATACGACCTAAAACAAAGAAATGAACAAAAAGTTATGGTCTTGGCAAGGCTCTGCTTTTTTTCCAGAAAGCTCATCTTCGTCCAATGTATTGTGCACACTCAACACTAACTCCATGTTCAAGTTAGGGTTCTTACATCTTAGGGGTTTTGCCTCTTAGGAGAATTGGAAAAATTATAAAATGTAGTTTCAAACTTTCAACCTCTTGTTATGGTTCATGGACTTTTTGCAAATGAGCATAGCAGACACATCTCTTCTTAGAGATAGCTACCAGCCTACCACCATTTTAGCCATTGTATTGGTACTATGCTCTCCACCATTATTTCAGTAATAGAATTTGGTTTACTGCATCTTTGTGTTACTTTCTGTGTTAATGTTATATTTCATTTCATTATCAACATGATCTGGATAATAATTAAACAGAGATACAAATTTAGCACTCCAATGAAAGGATGGCATGTCAACCTGTCACTATTATGATTCAATTATTCAGCAAATATTTTATGTGAAAAATAGACAGCAGTGTCATGTCAGTCACATAAACAGAGATCAGAATTCATCACTTCAAAGATTGAATGGCATGTCAACCTATCATTATTATGATTAATTTATTACATAGTTCCCTCTTACCGAATGATGGATTGCTTTTAAGATCTGATCCCTGACCACATTTCAAAAACAATGAAATTGATATTTTTTAAAACAAAAGAATGTTGTAGTCAGATATTGAATTTTGTCATCTGCATATCTTTTGAGGGCCAAAGGACAATAATTTGTTGTCAGGTAGTTGTATTCAATTTCTATTGGGTTTCCTATAGTTAATGCCCCATTTTGATTTCTGGTAGTGAGATTTCAATTGCATTTTTTAACCCTATGGTCATGGCCTTTTCTGTAACCCATTTTTGTATTATGCTCTCGTTGTACATATTATTTTATTAATATAATATAAGAAGCATATTTTTAAAAAGGAAAGTCTTAGAGCAGGCTCATCACCAGAGATAATATTATTTGTAGATCGCTTAGGAAAGCTTTCTCACACACAAAAGTGGCACAATTAAGGTCTAGTCCTGTATTACAAGAGGAAAAATGCCCATCAAGGGGCGTTTTGGATATTATTCACAACAAAACAATTTGTTTACAGGAAAGTATATTCACACTAAATTTCCTGCCACTGCTTACAATTTGTCTGAAAGCATAGTGTAGTTTGTGCCATTCATGTTTGTTACTCTGTATATCTTGTGATAAGCCAAGGCACACACCAAACCCCAAGCCATCAACGACAATTTGGCTGAACATCAACCATGAGTGCCAAAATCCAAGTCTGCATTCTTGGAACAAAGAAAGATGAAATTGGTTCAGCCCAGTGATTAAGGGGCAACACCCAGAGAACCCCAGCTTGGAAACTTTTGTCCATTGAAGACTTTATACTTCCACTCCTTAACCACAGGCTACTACAGGTCTGCTTAAGACTCAAGATGATGATGTTTCAAGGCTTTTTTTGACTGCTGTTGTGTTTCACCTCTAGAATGGCTTCATAGAAGTCATTAGAATCCCGTGGTTTTATGTCGTACCATAGTAGATCTCAAACATACTCATTGACACTTATTTAGGTGAATCCTTCACCCTAGTTGTTGTTTATTTCAAAGCCTTGTTCTTGTTTTTTCACTTTCCAAAATTCCTTGAAGAATAGTCGCCCAATGTAGCAGTGCTTTCCCACTTCAAATAATTATAATTATTATAGTTCTTCCTACTTAGTGAGTCTATGTTGGTATCATCCTGGGCTTTCTGGGCATCTATCTACAAGACAGTAAACAAGAATTTCTCAAATCACATGAATTGGAATCCATAGTTGGCGTCTACTAGCATTAGTGACTAAGCCACAACTACAAAGCAAAGTGGATTAAGCTCAGTTCCAGTAGCCCAGTTCCAGTTTCTCCAAATGGGACCCTGTAGAGTGCCATTTATTTTTGGGAAGTTCACTTCTTCAACGAGGCTTTGTGACTCCTGGAGAGAGGGCAAGGGTGCTCCACTCTGACCATGATTAATGTCCCATGGGTCTCTCCACAAAAAAGATGCCCTTTTTCCTTTGAACTTCCTTGCCTAATATCTTGTGGATGCTACAATACACTGACCCCCGCACTTTCCAAGTCCAAATTGAATGAAAAGGAAGATCCCAACTTCTTTTGCTGCCAGCAAATTCCCAAGAAATCCATATAGCCATAGACTTCCATGCATCAGGGTGATGTGTTGAATTGGAAAGCATTGTCGACATGATCACATAGTCCATACTGGGGACACTTGGCTGGCACAAATGATACCTCCTACCTGGTTTTATCAATATATTTCCACTAAAATCTGTTAGTTAATTTCCTAGGTTATGTGTGTATATAATTTCATTACCCATAGGGGCCAATGTCATTGTACTAGAAATTCCAACAGAGTCCAGGGTGGAGACACGCTGATGAGCACAACCCTACATTCTTTTACCCTTTGCAGCTAGGGGCTTTGAAATACTAATGCTGAATATCTTTTGGCCATGGCTTTATGGTGAAGGGTAGACATGCAGACTATGTTCCAGTATACAGGGCATAACGATGACCATGTTTGCTGAACACTGGACAAGGGATTCCATGAGAGGCTTGGTTGGCAGTATAGCTTTCCCTATGGGAATGAAGACTGCCCAATGCATAGATAATGCTCAACGTGGCCATTAGAGACCAATGGTTGCTTGATTAAGCATGCAAGTTGGTTTCACATTCTTCAAGTTGGACTGCTTCTAAATATGATAACTGTATTATCTTAGCTCGTTAGAACCCATAAAAATAAGATCCAAATGTCACGACATCTATCATCAATTGTTTTATCAATGTAAACAACATTTAGAACCACCGAACTGATTGTAATTTATGCAATCTTATTCTCATCAAGTGTGTCACTTTTATCAAGCTAATAAAGTAACCACCTTAGCTATAAAGAGATCGCAACATTTTTTACACTTGTGGACATGCTCCCTCCAATTTGTGCCCAGAAATAGAGGTTTGTTTGTCTCCCTTCTATACAAAGGAATGTATCCGTTGCTTCTAGGTTTGCACAATGGCTCTTGGTGTCCAAAGTTTTTCCCATTCACAAACTGATCTAATGGAAAAGTGGAATTGAGATTCTAATGCCCAAAAAGGCAGTTGGCCTTTTTGCTTGTGACCCCATTGCCATCACATTGACAATGTGAATGCCTTCTGATGAGTTGATCTTAGCTGCACAAGTCCCAGGGTGAAGAGCCTCGCCCGAGTTTCCTATTGGATTTGTAGCCTCGGGACTAACAAACTTCACGACTTCATGAACTGCACGACTTTGTTGTTATAAATGATCATTATCGATGATAAGAGTAATAGGTTTCTTTGGCTATTTGCCATCCTTAGCAATGACGATGCTAAGATTGGGCAGCTGAGAATTAACTATCTTCCTAGTGGTAAGCATTGTTTCTAAACTTCCATTTTCATCAACTGTGATAAAGGTATGAAACTTTGACAAGAATGGCGAACATTGCAGAATTTTCGGAAAGCTGCCACATAAATATTAGATCTGAAATCATTCTGATTACATTTCTGTTTCTGTGACTACAATATCTGTTGGCATGTTCAATGATGGTAGATGTTTCACCAGTTGTTGATGATAGTATAAAACTCTTTTCGGAGGACGAGAAGGAATATAGACTAGCACAGTTTTGGCAAAGAGAATCCTCATGCATGGTTCCCCTTCGTCATCTTTTCATATCTGCACAAAAGAATCGAACAAAATATTAAAACACAATCAGACAAATCAGTGGCCTAATCCAACTCAATTGAAAAGCACAATTATAGTAATCTAACTCAATTGAAAAGCACAATTATAGTTCTGTTAAAGCATTGTAATAAGTCATTTCCTCTTGTTATCCTTCCCTTTCTTTGACCAAAAGGATGCTGCTACTGTTTCATAATTTTCATGAAATGCCACAATTCTGTTTGTGAAAAGAGATAGGAGTTGCCTCTTCTCTATGAGGTTGTGCATATATACCCTTAACCCACCCCTTCACGGAGTTTACTACCATCATGATCCCACAGTAACAACAGAATTCCATTGTGCAATCCACCGAGTTTTTCAGCATGTTTTATGATGCCAAATAGTGAGATGGTAACAATGCCATATAATGTTGTCAAACCAGCACCATATTCCAGATCTGTCTAGAGTAATTTCTATGCATGTATACATATTTTTAATGAACCCAAACAGATATGAAGTTGGTTTATTTAAGACTGGTTTTATGCATTAATTCGCTGCTATTATATTGGCTTGCAAGTTTGTTTTCATGCTTGAATTTGATTATTTAGATGTTCTTATTCTTTTGTGTGATATTTTTACCCTTGAATGAGAATGTTTAGCAATGGTTATGTTGATCACATTTTTCAATTTCTCTCATCATAAGACCGTGATGGATTTATATCTAATTTTGAAGTTAATCTTGGATGGGTTTAGGTTACTAGGTTCAAATTTTCTAGCCTCTAGAATTCATGTCATCATGGATAACTTACAAATTGTACTAATTTTATATCATTTTTCTCATGCAGGTTTCAATTTGGGTTTCTAAATTGATTTGATATCTTAATAATTGTGGAATATTCAACGAAATGTCAAACAACGATTGTGGAAAGAAATCATCAAAACAGAGGGATGTATTATCATACTTTCAGAAGCCTCAATCCAAGAATCTAGATTCTCTTCATGATTCAAACTCTTTTGAGCAACCCATCAACGAGACAAATGTCAACTCTTCTGAGAATCCAGCTAATAGCCATATAACATATGATAGGATGGGTTCCTCTAGTGAACAAATTGGGATAAATGCAATTCAACCAGAAATTGGCAATGACAATGTTGAAGGTTCCTCTAGTGCACAAATTGGGATAAATGCAATTCAACCAGAAATTGGCAATGACAATGTTGAAGGTTTTACCTTGGAAGGCAACAAAAATGATTCATTATCGCGAAAAAGGAAAAAAGGCCAATGGGACATAGGGAGAAAATTCCAATCGGAATGGGCCTCAAAATTTCCATTTATTGAACCAATACCTCCAATAAATGAGAAAGAGGCTTCACGAGAAGTTAAATGCATTGTATGTAGTTGGAAACATGGAAAGGTAGTAAAAATGCAAATGAAGATAGATACAATAGAGAAGCATGCAGGAAAGTTGTATGTTAAGAAAATTGAAAATGGCGAGGAGAAGTCTATTATCAAATGGAAATCTTCTGATGACTGTCGACATGTCAAATATCAAGAAGAATATAATAAATACTTAATAAGCAAGAGTAAACTCGAGGCAAGTGGAGGGACCATCACATCTCTATTTGGAAAGACAATGGAGAGAAATTTGTTATCCAAGACGACACAATTAAGCACTGTATTTCACATCTTATCTAGAGGTCGTCCTATGACAGATTATCCAGATTACAAGAACTATGTATCTTTTCTTGAAGTATCGAATTTTCCATCTTCTTATTGGTCTATAACGAGTGGTTGGGAATGGGAAAAATATCTAGCTCAAGTAGAAAAAGATGATTTGAAAGAGAAGATTGCAAATGCTAGGTTTTTTTCACCATCTTTGGATGAAGTTACAGCTGTTGATAATACTTCATGGATCTGCATGAGTATTTATATGGTTAGTGATCATATTAGGCATTCATATTTACTTGGGATTCATAAAATGAAGAAGAGTTCTACAACTGGAAATATTTATGAACTTGTTATTAAGACTTTGAAGGAAATTGGTGGTATGGATGATTTAATGATTGCAAAAAGGTTGGTATGTGTCGAAGCTGATGGAGCATCAATCATGCAAGGACAAAGGAATGGTCTTTGTGTCAAACTACAACTATCAGCTTCACCATTTATGATTAGTATTCATTGTATGGCTCATAGGATGAATCTTGCATTTAAAATAGTAAGTAAGTTTCCACTGGTTTCAAAAGTTGAAGAACTTGTACGTGAGACTCATGCATACTTTTGTCGTAGTCCCAAGCGATTTACAGAGTTTCAACAATTTGCTGATGGTGTTACAGATGGAAAAAAGCTATTAAAAGATGTCGATACAAGATGGATCTCATTGAATGGACCAGCCCAAAGGCTATTTAGTGAATACCGATCATTGGTAGGGGTGATGTATGAACATCACTTTAGTGTAGACAAAGCTCAAGAGCTTCTCTTTCGACTAACTAATATAGAGACATTATTAACATTGGATGGAATTCTTCCTTTGCTTCATGAAATGAATGTCCTTGTGAAAATGGCTCAGAGTCACACAATGTATATTGCAGAGTACACAAATGCAAGAAAATTGGCATGCCTTGCACTGGACAATTTGTATACGATGCCAGATTCTTTTACGGGTCAAACATTTAACGGTTGGACTACTATCATTGATATAGAAAAGAGTGAAAATTATTTGAAGTTTGATGAAAAAGGGAGACTATGTATGCAAGTGCATGGGTATATGGTTCCCTTTTATTATGTTACTAAGACGGGACAAACCACAAAAGAGTGCCATGTGTCAAGAGACCAATTCAATGATATTGTGATTTCAGTGAGACGCAACTTGATACAAATTGCACAATCACTATCATTAGAGATAAGAGAATGATTTCCTCGAGATGAATTATTGGAAGCTATGTCTGTGGTATACCCTCATTATTGGAACTCTGAAAAAGAAATAGATCCTTTAAAAGTCGACTTTCTAGCAAAATTGAATACTTTAGTGCACCACTTTGGCAGGAATGCTAAGGTAGAAGGAGAAGAGATTGGAGGTATATTAGATTCATCAAAATTATATCAACAATCCACTTACTTTTCTTAAACAATGTCAGGTCAATATCATGCTTTGCCAAAACCTATAGAATATGGTACAATAATCAAATTATGGACTATTTTAGGTGAAAGTCAATACCTACAAGAAAACATGTCAGAGTATTTCAAATTAGTCGATTTATGTCAAACCATGATTTTGGGATCAGTGGAGGATGAAAGAATGTTTAGTGCACTATCATTCTTGAAGTCAAAGTTGAGGAACAAGCTTGATAAGAATATGAATACTTGTTTAAGATTATATGTAACAAAGTATGACATTACCAATTTCCCATTCAATAGAGCATTGGCACTCTGGCGATCAGATTGTGAGAGAAGAGGAGAATACAATATAACAAATGTCTCCAATGAACTTGATATGGAACATAATGTTTTGGAGGCTCATAATGATATTTCATCTACAGAAGCTCATGTTCAAAATGTAGAAAATGAAGAGCGATATGAGAATTGGGAATTTGATATGCCACAAGATATAATCTAAACCAATATACATTGGCAATGTATAAATAATGAATGGAATTTAATAGATCATGTGATTTTTTTTAGTTTGACTTCGATGTTCCTCTATTCTTGGAGCAGGTTGGAAAAGGAAAATTCTTGATGGGAGAAAGATTACCATACATAAATTTGAAGTTGCATTTCAGGTAAAAATAGGTTCTATAGTCTTTACTTTGTATTAAATATAGTAATATTAGAGCTACATTTCCTTGATGCAAGCTATTTTAAGTTTGATGTTTTGATAGTTAACTAATGCATTGTTTTTTTTTCTTATTTGTGACAGGAAATGAAGTTGGGACCTATCTATCCATAGATAACGTCCTAGTATTAAAGGTTAAGTAATTAATTTAACAATACTTCCGCTTAGCAAGAATGGGCTCATTCAAAAGTTAAAACTCAAGTACATGGAATTGCTTGTATTTCTAGCTTTGATATCTTGGCAAATATGAATGGTTTGCTTGTTTCTTACATTTGGAGCATTTTTTCAAGTTTGGAAGTTTGCATTTATTTTGGTTAAATATATTTTTATTCCCTTGATAATTGATTGCGGTTTGAGCCCTTTGTACTAGTTTGATTCGTTTCATAAATTATTTGTTTTTTTCTTACATTTGGAGCATTTTTTCAAGTTTGGAAGTTTGCATTTATTTTGCTTATATTTTTTTATTCCCTTGATACTTGACTATGATATCTGAATTGCTAAGCGAAGAGAAAAATGGTCTATGCATTGGCTTACTAGGTTCCTATGCATCCATCGTAGGAGACCTATTGGCAAAAGACCGACATTTCTCTAATGTAATTGGCATAATTTTCATATGTCCACATATTGTCAATACGGGATTCACTTGAATCTCAACAGCGACAATAAATTTTGAAAGCTAGTAGATGAAAATAGATGCCCAACAATTGAAATTAGTCAATTTCCTACAGATATTGGTTGTATAGAAGTGATATTTGTCCAATTAAGCAACAATTTGACAGATCAGGCATAGATTTGTATTTTTTCTGATGTCTTTTCCATAAATATCAGTCTTTGCATAAATTTGGCAGATTCATGGCAAATACAGTGGTTTGGCAGTAAATTAGAAGGCTTTTTAGCAAATGTTTCAGTATACATCTCCCTATTTCAAATTTCAGTAGTTTGAGCATGTATTCTCTATTTTTCTTCCAGTATTTGCAACTTTGCATAGGAAATATCATATTTGTAGCTCTACATCTATATTTCAGCAGTAGATATAATGATAGACTATACCATGAATTGTACTACAATGTTGTGGCTGAACAATTTTTTTACTACAATGTTGTGGCTGCACAATGACACTATTGCAATTACATTTCTACATAGGTTGCTTCTAATTTCTACATAATAATGCTCTACATATTTCTACTACACAGGTTGTTGTTGCACAATGTTGTTTTGCAAATTTGCTGCTAGACGGTTCACTTTTGCACACTGAAGCTCTGCAATTTTGCCACTACACAGTTTATTTTTGCACAATATGTTTGTATCCCTTCTTGTAAAACATTTCTCAATGGTACTGCATGTGACCTAGTCATCACCCCCAGACACACTAACATTGTTCACAAGTAGTTCCATAGTAACTAGCTACCTTGGATGCTCATTTTACATCTTATCAGAAACCCTAGGTACATTCTCTTTAATTAAGAAGAGGGTAAATATAATACTTATTGCACTGAAAATGTTTTTTGTTATGTTTGGATAATAGGTTATATCTGTTTTAGTACAAGGCATTGACAACAAGAGATTTGCTGCTACTTCCTTACTAGAGAAGAGATCCCCTACCCTCTCATCCCAGTTGGTTCTTTCAAAAAGGTGAGTGCATGTCAGTTTGTGGATGTGACAAATGATGTAATTAGGTTGTAATTTCGTGCACACAGAGACGTAAACCCGGGGAAATGTAATATGTCTAGGATAACATGTTGTGCCAATATTGAAGACCAATAAGGCATGGCTTTGACCCTATTCGTGAAACGACTGAAGGTTGCTGCTATGAGTTTTTTAGTAGGTGAAAATTTCAATGTAAGGTTGGATACCTAGGTGTAAGTGTTGAGAAAAGGGGTTAATATGGAAGAGGAAGATTTGCTCAGGATGGAGTGATGGTTAGAATTCTAGGTAGAGGAGTCCTTGTAACTGGAGGTGGATTTTTTCATTCTAGGCATAATTCAAACATTTTCTTCTTAGAGATTACTAATTCAAAACGGGGCAATATTTATGAACTACTTGAAGAAAATGTTGAATAACACTATCATATTAAGTTACTAGTTCAAATGGCATATGAAGGTAGTGATTCCAATAGTTGGATTGTGAGATATTGAGAAATATTCATTTTTCACTCAAGCTCACAATTACCATAGGAAAAATTTCAAATGAGGCAAGAAAATGACCTCTTTAGTGTGCTTTAATGTAGAGAATCACTCAACCATGTGACCTATAAGGTCAACATCCCCATATTAAATGGGTCCTTATTTTCACCACACAGGAATATGAGTCTGGGCTGCTGCTATAGGAAACATGCCCAGAATTGCTTTTTTGACGCAGGCTTAATTTTAGGGCCATTTACAGCTTCTTTACTGCTGGTTTCACACATAGGCATGCCCAGAATTGCAGATTGAGGGCTGCTTGGGAACTGAGATATGCCCAACTATGCCTAAATTATGCCAAGATCTCATGCTTGGTGTCTTTTATCACTGTTCATGTGCCCAGAATCTCATGCCGACAGCTGGTCTGATGCATAGGTGACTAAAGATGCCATTATAGCTGTTGTGTGAGGTAAAAATGACCCCAGAATGATGTCTTATTGCTGCCAGCAGGATTAGACATGCCCATAAATGCTAGGATTGGCACAGATTTAGAAATGGTTGTTGTTTGAAGGTGGGAAAAATGCCCAGGATGGAGTGATGGTTAGAAGACTAGGTAGATGAGTCCTTGTAAGTTGTAACTAGAGGTGGCTTTTTTCATTCTAGGCATTTTTCACACATTTTCTTCTTAGAGATTGCTAATTCAAAATGGGGCAATATTTATGAATTACTTGAAGAAAATGTTGAATAACACTAGCATATTAATCCATGCAAATTTTGATACATACATAGGTTCCTTAGCATGCTCTTCAAGGCATGACCATTTTATATGAATGTTAAATCTTGGATTCACCATGGTCATAATGTTTAAATATGAACCTGACACCAATCTGTTGTCAAATGCTATGTAGAATTAAACAAATAAATGTCCTCAACCAACAGTGATCACTTAACTGAATTAGAAATGAGTTCTATGTCCTCTACTAGTGCAAGAATAAACACGTTTTGTCTTATATTTAGCCTGCTTGTGACTGCTACAGGAAACAAGATATTTAGTGTTACATGAAACATCAATAATATCACTTATATACTGGAATGTTATGGCATTGAGACATTCTCAAAATATTTCCAAGGGTGAATGTTGGTCTTCAAAACATAGATCCCTTCTCCAAACATGGTACACAAAACCATAAATGGCATGAGAAGAATCCTAAAGATAAATGCACAATAGAAAGATAAGTGCATGGATGTTCACCCCATCTATCAGCAGATATCCCTCTTCCAAGATTGTTTGATGGCTGCTACATGATTTTATGGTCTCAAACATTTATTCACCCTCTTGATCTGTGCTGAAACTACTGATATTTGGTGATGAAATTCCTAGGATTCATGATTGTTCATGTACTGCTGACATGATGCCCTAAATCTCTTTTTATATTATTGTTTTATCCATATTTCAGGTCGCCCTCTTGCTGCTAGAATGCAGTGATGTTACAGGACAGTTTAGGGCATAGGCATACCATCATTTAATGCCCACTTGACGGCTATTGTTGATTGTTTGGAGACAGTTTTACTACCAAAATGTGCCCAGAACAACTCCTAAAATTTTCCCATCTCCACATTAGGGAACAACCATACACATCTCCACATTAGGGCACAACCATACAAATATGGGGGGTAACAGGTGCTTCGTCAAGGAGTATGTATTTTCCCTTGGAGATGGGGTTTGCATGCCATGTGTCATCATCTTGTGAAGGGTGTTTCACTTCAATGCCTTTTAAGAATGACAATGAACCATACCATGCCTTAAAATATGTAGGACATGACTTATACGATGTGAGGTACACTTTTGATGATGAAATGAATCAATGATTGAAAATTGGATCAAAATTGAAATTTTCTCTCCAACTCAAAAAGAGTGTTGAAAAATGTAGGTAGATTTAGTACCCTGACCAGGGACCATCACTTGAAATTTTCTCCCCAACTCAAAAGGAGTGTTGAAAACCCTAGTTTCAATGCTAAAACAACCCTAAAATGGTGTTGGATAGAAAATGGAGAGTCCACATTGTATCTGATACAATGTTGAGATCATAAATAGATAGTGGATCTATGGTGAACTCTCCAACAAAATCTAATCTAGTCCAGAAAAAATAAAGCAGAAATGTAACAGTACTTAATGATGAACACGAGAGATGTGGGTTCCCGTAGGCTAAAAGATTATCTTTACTTCAATTGATTATCATTTTATTACAGAGCCTTCTTAATTTGCTATGATACATGCCAAAAATTATTACAAGTTCTCTTTTATGTGGCTCATCCACTACACACATGATTGTCAGTCTATATATGCTATATAATTTATGAATCATTTTGCAAAATCTTGTTTCTAAATTAAATGCAAATCTGGGCAGAATTTTTCTATTTGCGTCATTAGAAGTTGACTTAGAGTAGACTAAAGACAACCCCAATTTGAGATTGCTGACACAATGTAACACAAGATCTACAAAATAGTTCACGAATCTGGTAATGCCTTTCACAGTTTTATCTTTGCATTCATGGCCTTTTTCCACCATATTTGTCCACCCACGACATAATTCCGTTTTTAATGTAGGTCCATAAAATCAATTTTGCAAGGTGCAAATTCTTAAGCCTCTCCGGTGAAAATTGGAAGGCTTCTGATGATCAGCCTGCCACAATGTGCACATCAGTAATTCCATCTGAGCAGAGTCACCCATAAAGAATTTTTCCATAAAGTATTTACATGTAATGTAATCCCTTTGAAGATGGTGTTTCATATCGCTAAAGAAACCTGGGATCTCAGTGTGTGATGGATGTCATTCTTCTTCTAGTTCATTATAGAGATTCTAAACTTTTTTTGTGGTTTTGAATTTTTAGGCTTCCAGGATCCACTGTATAAGAATTTGATATGATGGATTCACCTTATGATTGTTGCTAGTGGATTGTCCACAATTCTTCCTCTTTGTTGGGGACAATAAGGGTAGATCTTTGAGTCCTCTTAGTGGTTTGGATTTGGATAAGAAAGTGAGATTTGAATACATCATAGGAAGGACCGTTGAATACCATAAAATGCAAAAGTGAATCACATCATGTAATGGTAATGGATACAATTGAAAGGGTATTTTCCAACTTGGGGGATTTATATACAGATGATCGCCTAGAGTAATTACTACTTAATGGAATACTTTGTGCCTTTCATGAAAATACTGGTGATGATGCCCACGTGATTTTGAATGGATTTGGTGCCATGGTCAATGCTTTAAGTCAAAGAGTTGAGCCATATTTTCAACAAATTTCTGGCAAATTCAAATGGGGATTAAATAACAAGAGTACAAAGGTTAGATTGCAAGCTAAATATCAGATTTCCAAGATATGTTGTAGTAATGGAGCAATGAAAAGATGAGTAATGAAGCAATGCAATCAAGGTCCAAGGTCTGCCTAGAAGAGTAGTCCATTTTGTTGTACCAAAATATCTCCAATATGCCATGCAATTGTGCTGAGAAATGTCCTAGATCGTCGTTCAGTCTCAAGCTCTTTTGCTGGTTCAAATGCCACACAATACATTGAAATTAGTTTCAGATGGTTGTTGTCCATGAAAGCTGTCATTCTAAGGCTTCGACAACCACCACACTTCACCCATTATTTTTGTTCATGAATATGATGTTAGTGCTGGTCTGTATGCTATTGACATAGGGTTTAAAGAAGGTTTCATTGCTATCACAGTCCACCAATGATCATCCCTATAAGCTACAACAAAATCACCATACTTGCTGCTACACGATTCCATGTTCGAGGGTACAATATGTAGGAGAAAAGGCCGATATCAATGCCCTCAGACATGACTAAACTTTAGTTCTTGACATTCCCGGTTAAACCTTTCATAAATATCGGTGTTGTTGTAAAGAACATTCCCAAACTCGTTAGAAAGGCTACTACTTAGGTCATTCTATCAAACATACGGCAAGCTATCCAACAATTATCCTAAGTCTTTGTGAAGCCCTAGCTTCTCAAAGTTTAAAAAAATGCCAACATTTTGGTGGGAACAAGGCTACATGGCTAAAGAACTTGATTATCTCAAACCTATAAAGTTATCTATGACATTTGATATTTATTCCTCTATATAACAATTTTTTAGGGGTTAGGGGTTACTCCGAATATCTAATTTTATCTGAACTATTTTCCCATGTCTAATCAAGAACAATAATGCAATTCAAGGTCTACAATAAAGGATTTCCTTCTATTTTCTTTGTGTTGTAATTGATAGCATAAGAATCTAAGATAGACTTGATGGAAAACACGGGGGGTTCACTCAGTGAACTTGTTACATAGCACGATCGTTCGCAAGATGTTAAAGAATATCCCTAATTTCAATAAATATTGGAAAATGCCTCCTAAAATTGTATTGTTGAACCCCCCTCCCAATATACATTTTCAATTAAGAAAACCCCTAGTTTCACCAAATATTGTAGGCATCCATTTTTATCAACCCATTTTTAATATCCCCTTTATATCATATTATCAAGTAGTAACAAACAAAATTCCTAACGCATCTTAATATAAGCAAACATGATGCTAATACTGATCCCACCGGAATTGTAGGGCGACTAATCAATTTCTAGCATTGGATAGTGGAAGACCCAACGAAATAGTAATGGGGAAGGAAAAATGCGTAAAAGGAAACACCTTCAAGAGATCAATGTAACAAAGAATGTAAAAGATTGATAGTCCAATAGTCAGTGCAATGCTTAGAAAAGATGAGAATCGCAGATGTTTCACACGACATCATGCCAATCTACCAATTTTATACAAGTATAGCCATAGAGAGCTCATGTTTCTATAAGCTTAATAAATTAAACTCCGTAAAAATTCAAATTTGAAACCCTTTCATAGATGGACTTCCCTACCTTTCTATCAAAACAGACATCATTCATGTTTGAGCCCAAATGAACATAAAAAATTTCCTCTTACTTTCCAATAACACCATATGATCATGTGCATAACTTGGATTTGGTTCATTGACGAGATGCAATGAATTGCCTCCACTTCCTCTACATTTATTCTTGGAATCAAGGGAATTAACAACATTTAGTTACCTTTTCTTGGGTTATATCAAGTTTTTTTTATCTTTATAGGAGAGGGAAAAATAACCATTGTTAAGTTTCAAGCATGCAATAGATATAAAGATACAGAGATGGTGAAACTTATATGATACCATTTCATAGTAACGATAAGGCATAGGGTATGTAAATAAAGATTTAGATTTTCACCTATGTTCATGTTAGTTCCAATACAATATTAAGATGGATTCCTTGCATATAAGAATTGAAATTACAATTATGAATGTGCCAAATATAACTCAATCTAACAACTATTCCTAGCTAGCAATGTGAAAAATGTTAAAGAAGAATCCAAAAAGTTGAAAGAAATAATTAGTCAAGAAAGATTGATCTATTTTTTCTTGGTTCTAGTGAGCCAAGAAATATTGATCTCACTTTTCTTGGTTTTCATGGAGCAAGGTTTTATTGAATCTCAATACCCACCTAAACCCTAACCTAAAAAATGAAGAGTTAGATCTTTTACTAGAATGCCTACAAAAAATACAATACAATTTTTCAACTCTGAAACTCTCGATTAGCTACATCTTTTAAATTTGGAGTTGATGGGGAACCAAATGCATATTCAATAATACTAAACAATGTCATAGGTTTCAATGTGACTTCTATCTAGAAAATAAACACACATTGGAAATTGGCCTTGTATAGAACAACAAAAGGTTTAATATTACAAGACCGCCTTAGTTTTAACACTAGCAAACTCAACCTCAATTATGGAGAAAACATGATATATTGCATTCATATTCATAACAAGTGGAAACACTAACCTTTTGGACATCACATCAATAACATTCTGCATAAAAGAACAAAATACTATCACTTTGGTTATCTCAATGCCACAAAATTCTAATATTGGAGTGCTTGCTATTCCAAGAATCATACCTCATATCTAAATAACTTTGTAAGCAAAAAAAAGAGTAACCCCACAAAAATAAAACACAGAACAGAGTTAACAATAATAGTTGCAATATTATTAGAATTTCAAAAAGCCAAATACAACTGCATAAGTTGCCCTGAGATCTTTAGAAAAAGAATAAAGTCTCTATTGGAAAAAGAAAGGATGAAAAAAATAACTCAAACATAAATCCATAAATTTTAAACAAATTATAAAAATTCACATATATGGAAGATATGATAAATCAAAATCATTGCTAAGTCAAGAGTACTAGTTTATCTTATAGCAATGATGCTATATATGACATAAATTGTACTCAAAAGAGTCACCTTCTCCATTTCCACCACCAAAAAACTACTAAAATTTTAAAGGAGGCATTGCCCTGTATTTTGAAAACATGTAAAGATAAAGTATTTGATCAGATGATCTTGACATCAACTCTAAATAACCACTAGCATAGAGGAAATCAAGTTTTCTATCTTCCCAATGTCAATTTGCTTAATTGAGAACCTTCCAACACCTTTAGCTTTGATTTTTAAATCTCATTAACATGAGGTTGACATCATTAATGACACATGTATTTGCATCAATCCATGTACCTGTAACAATCATATAATCATGTGAAATCCAAATATGTATTGAAAATCGATTTAAAATCATAAGATGGATGGTTACATTAGCACAGTATCTATCTTGAAAGCTGAAATATGACTACAAAAGATGAATGATCAAAGAAACTTGCACGAAAAGTAGGTGGAAAAAATTAGGTTGGTTTATCCCAAAATTCACCACTTGAACCATTCACTGCACTTGAGGCCAAAAAGTATAAAATCAAGATGACATTGCTACATAAAATCAACAAAAATACAACCAATAATTATTTATAAATTATCTATTAGATGGGAATGAATAAGGACTCAGTATGATAATGACTCATAGTTATGTGTTGGGTAGGTGCAGCAGACCTAAAAAGGGAAAAGGAAAATGTTGATCACATTGTTTAAAGAATAACAAAACATACACAAACAAAACATGAAAGGGAAACAAGTAGAGACGGCATGAAACACAATTTTAAAAAAAATCATGATTAGTTATGAGCAAAAAGCCACATTTAACCGGTGCAAGCCAAATAGTTGTAGCTCGAACAACGAAAAATGTGTAGGATTATATTGGAGAGACAAAACAATTTGAAAGACACAAAGGCATAGCATAACTGAAAAAATGTATATAAAGAAACATAATATAGAAAGCATGCAAGTTTGTATTGTTTATATGATGTTGATAAAAGAAAAAAAGGAGCAATGGCGAGGTGACTCATAAATGAAGGGTGGGGATTCATAGTGGAGAATAGGGATCCAATGAACCTATATTAGGCACCAGTGGAAGGAAATTTGAGATGGGGGGACCTTCTTGCTTTTACATAAAAAGGTTAACGCCAAAATTTTCTACAAGAAGTTGAAATTGCAATAGGTCATGTTTCTAGTTTTTCCCTATAATAATTTGCAATTATTAATAACATAAAAATGTAAAAGGAACTATCTATGCATGTCAAATGATCATATAAAAGGACCCTTGGAAGCTAAACACATTGATGGAACTTGAAATCCTAGGCTCAAAATTCCTTTTATAAATTAATTAAGGAATTCATGAAATATAAATAAGAGCTGAAAGCAACTTAATCCCTGCCTTGTAAAAAACTAAAAACATATTATAACTATATATTAAATATATTCAATTAATATCTTGAACCTAAAAATACACATACTCTTCCTCAAAATAAATCAATCATAAACAATTTTTTAAATTTAATCAATTAATAATCATTTTATGAATTCAATGACATATATATATAAAGTAAAAATATATCATTTAACAATATTATTTTGTTATTGTATTTTAGATTAATATAAATTTTATTAACTAATTAATATTATTATTTGTTCTATAGTGTAAATATATGTCAATTTATAATTATACTTTTATTAATAAAAATACTCATTATTAGTTTGGTTAGGGACAAGTCATTTGATTTATACAGTTTTTAAAAAATTATTTACAGCTAAATTTTTAACTTAACTTACACATGTCTCCAAAAACAATACCTCTACCCAAAACCAATGTCTTTATTATTTTATGATATGCTTCTTGTTTATAAAACATAACAATAAAAAAATTCTTTGTTCTCTTTAGGAAAAAAGAGTTCTCACACTGGATTGTCCAATTTGTATGAATCAATTGTGTAAAAGAGTCGTTAAACATTATTGTCTAATTTATATGAATTAAATTGTGCAACTCTATAAACATACATTATTTTCATTTTTGAAATTGAAGTAAAAATAATCAATTTCCTAATAGTGACATGACTTTCACTATGTCCATCATATCGACATGTCTTCCTCTATGTGCATTGTGCATAGAAAGATTTATTTTTTACCACGTCTTTGAATAGGTATTTGGGTGATGAGGGAGTCTCCTTACCCACAAGCTCCATGCAATTGAGAAACCAGAATGAAGGTAGAATCCTACAAATATTACATTTTACATTTAGATTACAGAATTTAATCCACTCCTTGTTTATCCTCCAAATTTATTCTCTAAGATGCCACATGAATTTCAACCTTGACTTGAAGATGATACTCGAGAGAACATATCAAATCAAGTGTTTACTAGTAAAGAAATAGATGAAACCTTTGTAGCCATCATATAACTTGGACTCTTAACTCTCAACTATCTAGATCTGAACATATGAACTCGGGTTTATACCCAAAACCACCCCCTAGTAAAGAAATAGATGAAACCTTTGTAGCCATCATATAACTTGGACTCTTAACTCTCAACTATCTAGATCTGAACATATGAACTCGGGTTTATACCCAAAACCACCCCCTATTACCATATCATGGTAAAACATTTACTCAAAACCACCCACTATTACCATACCATCATAAAACATTTACTCAACTTTTCTTGTAGTGGAAAACACACCCATCAGTCGGTGGAAAATACAACGATTATTGATCAAAATCACAATCAACATGGATTTCGGATTTGGGAAAATTAAAACACTATTAAATCCATTACAAGGGAGGCACAATCCAGTAACGTTTTTCAATTAGGATTTTGTAACGTAGGAACAATCCAGTGACGTTTTCAATTAGAATTTTGAACCTACTTTCTTCAGTTTTTTTAGGTTTTAAAGGCCTTAATTTCTTCACATGTATTATGCGAAGGCCTTATTTTCTTCAGAAGTATTATAGAATATATGTATTTTATTATTTGAGCAATAAGTTTGTGGTGGAGAATTTGAAAACAAGTCAAAAATTCCATCTCAATGTCCAGGACAAAACTGTCAACTCCACTCTCCATTGGATTATGTTCAAAAATAGAGATGGTGTACAGAACACTGGCCAATATCCTCTTCATAGAGTGATGAAGCAAACTTCCATTGAAAGTGCTAGGTTAAAACTTTGAGAGAAAATAATACTGAGAATACTTCCATGATCATCACAACTTCCAAGTAAGATCAAGTAAGATAATAAAAATAAATGGACTACAGAAATCACTAGCCAATATCATCTTCATAGAATGATGAATCAAACTCCCATTCAAGGTACTAGATTGGGGAAAATAATACAGAGCATGCACCCATGATCATTACAAAATCCGAATAAGATCATAAACAAGAAATATTAAGTAAATGGGTTAGGTTTCTATCAGATTCGCACTTCAAAACCAAAACATAAACAAGATTACATCTCAAAATCAAACTCATGCATATTCAAAATGTAGTCTTCATATTCTTCTAGCATAGGCCAAATCCAGTAGAGAGTTCTAATAGGTATGACCTATCAAATGGTCTGGTAGTGATTAAGAGGAAATATGTGGTAGGAAATCCAACCAAAATCTAATTTGAATCTGTATACAAGGTGAATAAGAGGAAATCTTTTGTTAGAAATGGAACCAAAACCAAAACACTTCAACAATGAGGAAACAATTTCAATATATATACAACAAAGAGGAATCAATTTGAATATAAATACAGACAGGATAAACCAGATAGGAAAATACAAACATTTTACTTGTGAGCTCAGTGACCTTATTTGCAAGTTATTTGATCATCATATATACAATGATAAATCTAAAATATCATCATCATATCTACAACAATAAATTGAAAATACTAACCACATATTATATTGAAAATAGGAAATTTAATTACTACACATCAATCCTCTCACATAGAAGAGTTTAAGTTGTTAATATAAGTTATAATTAATCCACATCCATATCCAAATAACTATATTGCAATTTTAACAACCATGCTCACTACATACACTATATATGCATAAAATCCTCCTGCACTATAGGATTTCACTATATATTGTAAAGTGGCATAGCCTGTAAAACAAAATTGAGATCCTCGCTGCTTGTAAAACAAAGTACAGATTTTCGCTGCTTGTATTTTTACTCCAGGAGAGAGTCAGTCAACCTTGCTCTGCATGCATCGATGATAGAAACTCGTATTAGTGATATTAAGGTAAAAAACAAAATCCTCAAAGGATATGCAATTTATATTCTTATTAAGTTTGCATATAACTAATACTGTACATCCCTTTCTGGTAATACAGACAAGGATATTACCAATAACTGTACATCCCTTTCTTAGTAAGCTTGCATATTACTAATACGGTACATCCCTTTCTGGTAATACAGACAAGGATATTACTGATACTGTACATCCCAATGAAATTACTAAAATAATGGCACCACTGTAATTACTAATACTATACACTCCTTGCAGGTAATACAAACAAGGGCATTGTGAATACTGTACATCCCTTGCTGAACGGTATGCATTACAACGAAGGTTATACACCCCATGAAAAGTTTGCACTCTGCCTGATGCATTTCAACTTGGACTGTTGGATGAACCATCGACCAAGTTAAAATGCTTTGGGTAGAGTGCAAGCACTTCCTGGCATATAATATTTGGCATGCATTATCATAGCAACCCCACATCCCAACAAGTACACTGTTAAATGTAGCTTCAAAAGCCATACATTCAATTTTGTTTCAAATAGTTGCAGCAACAGCTAAGAGTGGAAAAGGTGTCACATGTTGAATTCGAATAAACCAAAATGAAAAACACAACATTTAATACAAGGCTTTGAAGCAGAAGCAAGTTTGCACCTACATTTTTTTATTCTCACGGGTACTCAAAAAAATCCTTGGTTATGCTATCCATTACCAACTAAAATAAACTCTGGTTACATGTAACAACCAACCAGGTATCCATTAATAATAATACTAAAAATCTTAACCATTCTATTAATAAGCTTGTAGATATGATGCTTACTTTCAAGACATTGCCTGAATTGAAAGACACTTGTCAACAATGGACATGTTGGAGATTCCATTTCTGATTGCTCTGCTTCTTCCACTTAAAGAGGATAAGTTCATTACCATCACGTATTCCTCTAACATGGCCATCTGCAACTTTCGCATCCATATTCAAATGGATGTTGTTCACATGCCCCAGGCATTGACACCCATTTCCAACATCTACACTTATGTCCATAGAATAGACTCCTCTGCCTTGTCATGATTATAATCTTCCAAGCAATCTGTTCAATACCATTCAACAATAACTCAAGATTAGGGTATCGCCGTTGTAATAATAGATTGGATAGTTTTAATACAACCCTTTTAGTCTAACATCTAAGACTCTGGCAGTCCAAAACCCTAGGTTATGCGTGATAGTACTGTAGTGAATGAAGATATTGGGGAAAATGAGACTTATTCACATATCCAGAGGACATGCTATACTGAATAATGTAACAAAAAGGAAAAGTACAAAATAAGGTTTTACCTGGTCCCATTCCTTATCCCCATGTTTCAGTGCATGCCTAGTGGCCTTATTCACCAAAGCAAACACTGGGAAGCTAGCTTGATCCTTGACTCTAAAGACCCCATGAATCTACTTAGGCCCATTACCGGAAAAAGTATCCATCACAAGGGGTTAAGGATAGTGATCAATCATCAATCAATCAGACAAAGGATAAATCAATTTCCAATCAATGTATCCTTCAAACTTACATAAAAACTAGATTTGTCAGCATACAACATGTACCTGATCAGGCATAATCATCAGATGGCCATATCTCAAAGATTTGACACTATCATATTCCTTGCCTTGCTACAGACCAAAGGATTTGTTTGATATGTTGAATTATAGTGTTTTCCATCATTTGTTTATGGATGGCTTTCCTTACGTTCAACAACTTACCTCTAAGAGGAAAGACACCATAGTGGTTTCAACCAACAACAACCAACCTTTCCATATGATGAACAAAGACAACCAAAAAATAATCTCAAATTGGCAATATAAGTAAAAACCTATGACAACACTACCCACATTGTATATCAAATTACTTCATTTGAATGCACTTACACCGAGGGCCTTAGTTGAATCTCCCTCTACTAAAATTTAATTACATTTCTCAGAATTATTCCCCTGCATCATTTGCAACATCAAGCTTGGTGATAACATTTAACCTTTGTCCCATGGTTCCATCAGGTTTCTTAAGATCCTTGATTTGTTTAAAGTCTTCCAATGACAATATTCTCTCAACATCCTAGCAACCTAATGGACAAAAGCAATATAACCATCCTTAAACAAGCTAGCAAACTACAAGATGCATTTTATTTGAGAAATTTATGCAGTAGCCGTTATATTTTGTATAGATAGCATGCAGATGCCAGTCATACTAGCTTCCATTCCATAAACCTGTGTAGCAAACATAAATCAGTATACAATTTTTAATATGCAATGATATAGACTTACATGAAAATCAATTATACAAAATTTCAACCCATGAATCGAGGAAATGCTAGTTTCTAGGGAAAAAGGAGGATCAGATTTGTAGCTTGTGCAATTTGACACGTCAAAATTTAATAAAACATGGAGGAGAGTACATAGAAAGAAAACTAGATGAATACAATTCACAATGGAAAGATATCCATTTTGGAACACGATGTTGATAAAACCCTGTTATGCATATCAAGAGGAAGAGAAGCAAGTTCGATAATGTTGTGTTTGCACACCATTTAATTATTTTGTTGGCATAAAATATGAAAATTCAAAACTGAAACATGTGAGTAGCAAAGAAATTTGTAATTCAATTTTTTTTCAATCCTTCATGAGCAGATTAAAAAAAAACAAGTACAGATATGTTTCAACACAATGACAATATCAGATTGGAATACCATATTTTCATACTTGGAATGCAACCCCAATCTGCTCACTGAGGGCACACATCTTTGCAAGACCATTCTAATAATATTCTGAATGGTTTCCAAGTTCATTTGTAAATCCCAAATCTTGAACCTGAACCAAGCCTAGAAAAAGAAACCAGATCAATCAAAGAGTGGATTTTAATGCATCAAAATAAGTCACCAAAACAATTTTTTATATACTAGACAAAGAGAAACCATCAAGATAAAATTACAATTTATACTTACCAGCCAGCAGATATCACACTTGCACCTCCTCTAGTAACCATTGTCCAAATTCATCCTTTTGGATTTAGAATACTGAAGTTTAGAGAAGCACTTACCTATGAGCAATAGTGCATGCAACTGGAGAGAACATTAATCTCTTTTCAGGTTAAAATTTATAATCAAGACACTAAAAAAACAGATAATAACCATAAAAAGGAATAGAAAAGATAATATTTTTTGTAAATATACCCCAGAATCAACTTCACAGGATTAGAAGGATGCAAAAGAAACTTCTCAACTTTGCAATGAACCTTGCTATTTTACCAAAATTAAATGAAAAGAAAATTTGATATGTTTTTCTCTTCTTGTTTAGTAAATTTTTATAATAGAAAACCTTAAGTTATTCTTAGAATGTGTACTGAATGCTCTTAAAAGTGGCAATGAACAAATTCCTAACAACTATATTTGACTAGAATTTATTTGAATCCTGACCAAAGAGAACATTCAAAGCATAAAAGAGGTGGAAAAGGCATAAAAGGCATAAAAGGCATCAAACATAAATACTACACAACCTGTGTGGAAGATAAAAAATTGAAAAGCATTAATGAAAAAGGTACATTCATAAGAAACCTAGTTTTTACAATTCTATAGTATTCGGTCATGAGTACATGCACATGCAAAAAGAAACTAAGAGCACAATAGCTAAAAAACTATAACAATGAAACACATGATTCCAAAATTATTTTCCAAGCAACTAGTGCAAAGAAGACATACCTTTTCATCCATTCCATGTATTGCACTCTCTTAAGGACCGATGACTCTACCAAAAGGAAATGGTAATACAATATTTCTCCACTCGCATGGAGAGAAAATAACTATATATCACAAACTTCCAACTTGCACATTCTTTCTTCTAAAATGCATCATATTTTTCCATCTAACACCAAAAATATTCCACCAAACATTATCTAATCACCGACTCTTCAAATAACATGCATAACTCTTTATTTTTTAAATTTGTTAAGTGCAACAGTATCATCCACTTTTCCTCGCATATTCAGAGGGTAAGGCTCCTTGTTAACCAATATAAAAGGATTCATATCCAATAAAGTGATGTCCAATTTTGGCATACAAACACAGATTCAAATGAATTCAAATAAAATAAATTGCACGATGACCCATAGGAATAATTTTTCTTCTCTTTTCTCTACCTTATCAATCAGGTTTTTCTCCCACTAGAATACTATGATTAGATTAGTTCTGATACAACCTACCTAGGACCCAAAAAGAGAATAAAAGAAAGAGAAATCAAGATTTCATGACAAAGGTAAAATAGCCCTTGCAATATATGGAAAATAGAGATAAAAATTACCTAGAAAGAAACTGTAAACTCCCTTTATGATTAAGGTCTCTATTTTTCCTTGAATCTACAAAAGAATATTATAGATATGAGACATATCTCATGATGAGATGGTTAAATCCCCTGCACATAAATATCCAAAAAATTTGAGGCCCACATTGAAAATTGAAAAGTGGTAATATTTTGAAGTTAAATATATACAAAGTAGGTTTGTTCAATTGTTTGAAAGATGGTATTTGCTATCTTCAACAAAAAAATATAGATCCAAAACTTTAAAGACCTGATGTTAAAAAGGAAACTTGGAATTTTTCCAATGTGAGCATTATCTAAAAGTTGTCAACTGGCAATCACAAACAAGATCATAATTTAGTGTGGAACAATCACAAGCACGAACACATACAAGTCAAACTAGTGACTGAAAAAGGGTTCAATGAACTAGGTCCTCTGTTACAGGAGATTGTAGCTTACTATTTCTCTTTAATGTAATGTTAGTGATGGTTATATTTAGATATCAACCTAAAGAACACCAAAATATGTTATGTATAAATAAGTGTTCATGTCGATATGCAACCACTGTTGAAAAAATGGCAATCCATTACCTCCTCTCCTAGGCATTCCTTGACAAATGTGATAACCTAGGCTAGGTACAAATTCAAAACTACCAAGCCAATCTTCCCCTGCTTTCCGAATAAGATGTAAAGTTTAACTACAAGTCTTCTTGAGGATAGCCATGGTTCTCTGTTTTCTAGTTCATTAAAATCGGTCGATTCCATTACCTATGACATTAATAAAATTGGGATGGACTTAGTATTTACCCTAAAGCTCCCCCATACAACATTTTATGGTTGGTGCCTCCTAAATTTGAATTTATTAGGTGGATAGAATGAGTTTTTTTTAGAGTAGATCAATCTTATGCCACTGCGACTAAAAGTTTAGATATTACAAGCAAGGATCCACCCTCCCTTGCGGTGGAACTGTCAGTGGATAGATGCAATACAAACATCTAACACTTAAAACCCAAAATTTCCTCCCATATACTAACACATATCTATCTTGAACCCCATATCTATTATGCACCAAGTGGTATTGAATTCTTCGAGGTGGCAATCTCAATGTTTTCACTGTGGAACTACACGGGTGCCTAATGTCATACCGTTTTATAAATGCTAACAACCAAAAATCCTCAAGTGCTCACTTGAAAAAAGGTAAAAATATTACACAGATACTGCTAGATATTAATCAGGGATTGTGAGACACTTTGCATTTTAAGAAGTCTTGGTACTACACTGATCAGGGATTTAATTAGGTGCTAGTTAACCAAAGTGTTCCCGTGGGTGTCGATTAACAAAAACAACTAAAAAAGAAGTAGAAAAGCAATGCATCAAATCTTATGATAGCTAGGGAAAATGACATACCTGGGCAAATTTGATGTCCACCTGCATTCTAATGAGAATCTTAAGGTGCTCCTTCAATAGTTGTTGTGAATCATATTCGCTAATCTTATTTCTACCCATTGTCGATATCATTGTTTTATGTACAGTTTTATGCAAATCAATCAATCAAAACATATGTTTCAGTCCAAACCCACAACAAAAATAAACCATGATACAATCTTGGGGGAATAGATTCATTACCTCGAGAAAGTGATTGAGAAATCTAAGAAACCAAACAAAAATTTTACAAACTGTGTTTTCATGGCAAGTTGTGGGTATTAAATATGCCTAGTTTGGATGAATCACATGGGCTTCCAAAGCTTGAAGTATGCAACTTTAGCTGATGGGATTTGTGGGATTATTAACATAATAAAGGTCGAACGATCTGATGCTTCTTGTTCATTCTCTTCAAAGGGTTTTAATGCTTGTTCACAAAGGAAGGTGACAAAATAAGGATTGCTTGCATCAAGCAAGGAAAGACCATGTCCATAAATTCATTGGACTATAAAAACATGTACATCCTTGGTCATTCATGAGGTGGGTTGACATTGACTTGGATCTCGTGGATTCCAACTAGTAGCTCTACCACCACGACAATCCTACCCTGGTCACACAAAACCACTTTCCTCCTCGAACATCTATAATCCATATATAGCATTGACCAGGGCAATATACATGGAGTCCTTACCAAATATACTCCTCATATTGCTCAGTTTCCTTGAGAAACTCAAAATATAATAAAAGAAGCACCTCTGAACAAACAATCCTCCCTAAGGAGAGAATATGAAATAGAACGTCAACATTTAACCTTGACAACAAAGGGATGTTACTTACGAAAATACGTAGGGGTTATTTCTCTGATAAAGGATGTTACAAAAGAAAGATCGATTATTTTCCATATCCTCGCACTTAGAGTAGCACATGAGCAAGCTTCTATTTCTACCCAACAATAGAAGAAATATAGGATGGGCAGTCTCAAATGCAATGATTTGGATTTTGGAAATGAAAGCAATTGTTGGGGAGGTTAATGTAATGCACTCCCTAGCGGCAAGATCATGCAGAACCTGATCAACCATTATGGCCCTCAACATGATATTCTACCGCTCTATCACAAAATGTCCACCTCTGATTGCTTATTAGAATTGAAGTGGGGGTGTTTGTTTGGAGATCACGCACCATGGGAATTTTCGAAAACCAAGAACATGATATGGATAGGATTTTAAGGAATAGATGTTGAGGAAGAAACTGGGTGGGATTTCCCCCAAAACTGATAACCCCTGCCTCTCCCCTCTCCCTCATCTTGGAACCTCAAATTAGAGAGAAAAGATACCATATCCCTTCCACTCTACAAAACTATAGTTTGAACTACAAAAATCTTACCAGGTATACAAGTCTTGAATTTTGGCCTCAAGAATTTATCATACCTCTGGTTTTTCAACCTCAAAATCTCAATTTTTAAACATAATAACCCACTCTCTCTTTTTTCTCCTTAAACACCCCCTATTTTTAGCTAAAATCCCCATATAGTTAGCCCAATTGTTAACCCCTAAAAACCAATATTTATCCTAAAAGCCCCAATTTTGAGCAAAGTATTCATATCATTTCATACAAAACCCGACAATGTTAATCCAACCCCTTAAAAATTTGGCCTGAAACCCCATAGTTTTCAACCTGCAAACCCTAATTTTGACCTTTGGAAGCTTAGAAAAGCATGTTCATGGTGGTTGAGACATCAAGAGACAGAAACTGTGATCACATATAACACACCAAATAACCCAAACATTTGAATAACTATTGCTACACGAAGTAGCGTTGGAATTTTTTCATCCTTAAATGCCCCCAAATTGCGGTTTACACTAATGAGGACCTTGCTTGGACTTATGTAATGAAGGCACACAACCGGTCATGTTTTTTAATGGATTTTCCTTTTGAGGGAAGAAATAAAGCAATGAATTCTTCATTTCATTTAAATCTTTTGAAAAAAATCATGGACAGACCCTGACAAACAAACAAAAAATTATTTTTTTTTCAAAGTGAAAATTTACCTCCAATTCCTAAATGAGTGCAGGTGTTCAAGATGCTTCTGGACTTCAAAGAGTTTTTGCATGAGTTCATTTTCATCCATGGCTGCTATATTTTTCTGAAACCATAGCATTTCAGGCGAGTCGAACTACCAGAAAATGTACCAATATTCATCTTCTCTCTTCTATTCCAGATTGTATCATAGTCACGCTATTCACGGCAAATGCCAATAGAGGGAAATGAAAAATCCCCAAATGCTAATGGAGGGAAAAAATTGAGAAATTACAAATTAAAATTAAAATTCTTGACCACTTTTGAATTAAAATTAAAATTTTCGAGTGTTGATAAAGTAAACTTAATCTTTCTTCTCGTAATCTACAATCTGTAAAAAAAATCCTCATATCCTACAATATGTTGGAGTAAATATTTTTTTCCCTCCACTAATTAAATAAAATTTGATAAATGATACAATTACATATCTTCACTCCAAACATGGTTTGGACTCATCTGTGTTGTTAATTGCCTAGGGACTAGTGTATTCATGTTTATCATTAGTCTTTCTCCAATATATATATATATATGATTCAATGTAAAGTCGGGAAAAAAATACTTATTAAACTTTTATTTTTAATATAACTTTCTAACTTATGATTACCCTTCGGGGTGTAGAATAGCTGACAAAGCCCCACGTGTAAGCCTTGTAAGAGGTCGTTGGTTCAAACCTCAGATAACCCGTTCGCCATTGTGGCGGGTTCGATGGTTTCACCTAGGAGTATAGTGGTAGCATACAGGAATGGACCCCTGGACCCCTATCATGTGAGTACAAGCCCCATCCCGGTTGTTTATTCCCCTAATACCAAAAAAAAAATGACTTATGATTCGGAAAATACAATCGCATTTAATCTAAATGTTTAAAACGTTAAAGCTAACTTATGATTTGGAAAATAATTTAGGGTTAATTTAGAAAAGATTTAGCAAAATACTCACAGGGGTGTATATTGACTGGCTATAGAGTGAACTGTTAAGGCACTCCTTGTGATGTCATAGGTTCAAACCTCGATTAGCTCGTGCCCCATGCTTGCGGGTTATGTGGGTGCACCCAGGGGTATAGTGGTAGCAGACGATAATCGACACTATCACGCCAGTATGAACCCTACCCCGGTTGTCAATTTTCTTAGGAAAAAAAAGACTCAACAAAATGGAAAATAGAAAAATACACATGATTGAAAGGACTTGACAAGTTAAGGAGAGGGAAGAATTTATATTGTAGAAACAATTACATGACACACAAAATTTTAGACATATCCAACTTAGTAATGGGACATTTTTTAAAAGACATGTCAAATGAATATTGTGGATTACTACCATATTTGAAAATGTGTTGGTTCAAGACATAAAAGAAAGGAACGGTTGTAAAAGATATTTCCATTTTTTTCTACTAGGTTGCATGTAGAAAGAATGGAATGAGTGGGCCCTTGTAAAGGCATTTTACTGAGATAAATGAAGAAAGGTCTTAAAACAAAATATTTTTTAGAAATAAAGAAATACAAGTTGTTTAGGTTTATGGGTCAAAATATCAAGTCATTCAAACATTTCAAATTGTATGAAGAAAATATGACATGGATTTTTGCGAGAGCATCCAATCATTGAGATTAGAGTGTCCATAAAATTTTGGATCTCATGTATATTATGTCGGTGGTGTTAGATTGTCTAAATGGCTCCTATAGAATGATTATAGAAAATGGTATCTTCCATCGATATATATGATACACATTTATGGCTAGTGTATGTCTAGTTGATGGTTTTCAAACACATTGTTATGCAAAAAAGTTTTTGACATACTTCCAAGTGCCAATGACTTCTCATGTAAATCATTACTCATCTCCTAAAGCACTAGACGACCAACCATCAATGCCTTTGTTGAAGACTTACATGCTCTACTCTACCCTCATATTTTATCTCAATTGGATTCCTTCCAAGGGAACAATTTTGCACAAGACCCTAGATATGACGATTCAAACTAGAAAAAGAGCCAAGAAGACTAAACTTAGAGGTTTTCCTTCAAATGTGATCAAATTTGTTGCAATTTTCTTATAAATTAAATCATTATTTACTAAATAATGCATACCATCCCTAAATCATGTTGGATATTAGGATATTTGGTTGATCTTAGAAAAGAGCTCGTGTGAAATCACAAATTACCTTATCTATCCAAGGGTGGATGGTTTCTCCTCGGTAACTTCTACCTCTATGCTCTCATTCACCCCTTGGTCAAAACTTAAAAGGAAAATCCTTATCACCTTCATAATTATTCTATGTTTGGATATTTTGGATCTTTGAAAATATCTTGAAAATGAACCTTGTTAAGTTTTACAATCTCTTCAAATTATTTTTCCTTTGACCCATTGGAAAGACCAATTGAAGAAATTGTATTTACACTTTTCTTAAAATTGCCATAATTGTAAAAGACCTTAGTGTTAATGTGTCCCTCTTCCAACCATGTGGATATACTTTTGAGCCTCCACTCTACCTCCTTTTTGTCTAAAATTTCCTTTTTTATCCTCTATTGTATTTAAATCTAGCTACTCTTCATCATTGGAAGACCCTCAAACATTATTTTCAAAAAGAGTGGTTATGTTTCTGCTACCTTTTCTAGGTCTAATTGATTTTGTTCCTTTTTCATATTTGTGTTCCCTACAACTAACCTCTTAACTTGTTTGAGATAGGAAGCAAATTGAAGCACGGGGGAATTTCATAAAAAAAGATCATAAAATTTCCATTTTTTGTAATGAGAAGTCTAAAATATTCCTTATCCAACCAATCATGATTAGATTTAAAAGGAAATGGAGTTTTTCTACCCTCCTTTTCTAGTTGTATAAGAATAAGTTGATTATCATATGAGCCATTGTTTCCTACCCAATAGTTGTATCTTTCAACCTCCTCCACCAATTTTTCTACCATTAAGAATATATGCATCATCTTAGAGATGCTTATTCTTCCATGTTAGCACACAAGCTAGCATCTTAAGATTGAATTCCTAAAATCAATGATAGCTTATGGGCAACTAAGAGGGAGGCCATTTTCACCACACCCAACCTTTTTTTGTCTCTTTAAGTTATCTCTTCTCTAGTTCATAGGTGGAGTCCTTGGGGTAGGATTACTAGATTTAAAAAATGGAGTACATGGTGAAAATGAAGAGTAACTTTAGAAAAACAAAGTGTTTTGATTTTTGTAAAACACAAGAGTCGTGAAGGAATTGGAGACTAGTGTTTTATACAATGGGAAAATGGGGTCAACCAAGGATCGCATGAGGCTTCCTTTAGGAAGATTAGAAAGGGACAAGGTCGCAATGCACAAACCTAGATGATGTTTAGTGGATGGGATGATTTTATATATCACACAAAATGAAATTTCTAGAGCAAAAAAAATTCAAGTTGACTCAAGGAGGAAAAGTACATTGAAAGGCATCATAAAACACATGATTTTTAGACACAAAATATGCATCTAAACTACACTTCCAATTGATAAAAATCGCAGAAAAGATAGAAAGCCTAATCCTTCATTACCTCAATTCCATTAACAATTTGAAGACCCATTAACAAACCAAGCACATGAGCAACATGAAAACCCTTCAATAAATCACTAACATCAACCATCCTACATCTCGTTTGAGTATCCCTTCTCCATGAAACTCAATACCTTGTGCCCGTGTCCCCTAATTTTCCTTGTGCCTCCCCTCCACCGCTTGTACATGAAATGTAATAAAATATACCCTAAATATTTGTATTTCCATATAACATAATTAAGTCCCCCTGGCCCCTTAATACAGGGCAATATATTTTCTCATTTATGTATCATATTTTATTCCCCAATATGAATGGACGTGATAGGATATTGCTTATTGACTGACCCCCCCCGTGATGGAAAACTACCTTGTATATACCTTAAACTTTTTGTATTGAGCAAAACACTTGATTTCATTTTGAATTGTTGATCTAATTTCCTCTTACTCGAAGATCCTAATGGTATTACATTTCATATTGTTTTTACTTCTGAGCTCCTTCTACTATATTCATTGCTAGTTATCATTCCTAAGATTTTGTCCAGATTATATTTAGATGTGTTGTTGGTATATGCTTTGTATATTTATAGGAATTTGGAATTTTTAGATATGGATACTCACTTCATTTCTTGACTTGTGCAAACTTGTGTGTAGAGTGTTGAATATGCACAATTTTTTTTGAATCATGATCTATTCTTTTTCTGGTGAACTTCAGCTTTTGGTTATTGATGGCATATATAGAGTATGATATGTTGGTTGTTTTAAGAGTGTACAACATGTATTTCAAGATTCTTGAGATAACTGTGCATGGTATAGTCATTTTTATTATATAGTTATATTCTTTGGCACACTTTCTATGATCATACTTGCATCTTCCTATTGAACAATGTGTTGTTTTCTTCCACATTTTAAGTATTGAAATTGGACATCTGACAAGATTGATGTGTGTAGTGCATATGGAGGGCTTAACCATAGAATTAACATACCAAGATAGATCACTAGAACTTTGTGAAGGCTTGCAAACCTTTCAACTATTTATGGGAACTTGTTTACTAGGAATCTCTCAGTTATAAAATCTCAATGCATTTCCTTGAAGTGACAATTTTTTTCTTGTAATCTTCTCACATGCATTGAATAATTGTTGGCATTTTATTCTCTTTTATGCAAGAAAAAATGATATGCAATCTCACATCCTTTCAAAACATATGTATAGTTGGTAAACCATGCAATACGTATTTCATTTTAAGATATTAGTGTCACTGTGAACCAGTTTGCTTGCGTTGTGAGAATATTTCTGACTTGTTAATTGGATTCATTATCTAGAAAGTAGTGACAAAACTTTAACTTAATGTACAGGCTACTATTAAAATCAGAGGAATATTGTAGTTGTAATCTTGGTGTATTTTGAAGCTCCATGAATCTAATACGATGGATTTTCAGTTTGAGAAAAATCTTTGATGAAGATGATTAGGCCTTTCCAGAGTTGTCATTTTTGAATCTGTGGGTTTGATCTCTGATTTATATGCTTTTGATCCTTGGACTTGCAACCTATATTGAATAAGTGTTACCAATACCTTGAATGAAATTATCTTATATATATATATAGATAGATAGATAGATAGATAGGGGAAATAATTTCCTCAAGAGAGGTTTCCAAGTCCACATTAGCATGAGAGGGGTGTATGTCCAAGCCAAGGTCTACCAAGATGTAATATGAGTGGTCCTCGATGCCTACAAGGTTGGGCGCTTCCCACATGTGGAGGAACGGAGGTGTAAGATGAAAGGTTACACCCCACAACTATCATAGAATAATATCAACTGTAATGTTGGAAATGTAGAGTTCTCATAGAAATATGAAATGATGGAAATGCAAATTTTTGTAGAAAAACAGGTGCTGGAAATGCACACTCTTTTAGAAAAAATGCGTGCTAGAAATGCATGTTTTTTTAAAGAAAAAATGGACATTTTTTTTTATAAAATTGGATAATTTTGCAGGTTGTTGCTTGTAAAAACCTATAGGTTGATACTTTGGTAGTGTCATGCTGAACTATTTCTATGGTTCAAGAGTGACATGAATGAAGGTTAGAAGTATGAGATAATATAAGTGGTGATGAAAATGATATTTTCTTGCAAGGAAAAAAATGCATCTTTTATTTAGTGAAGAAAAAACTCTTTAGCTGTTGTATGCACATTACAAAAAGGAGGTCTTAAGTGCATCTCTAGCAATCCCGCAATCATCAATAGATCGAGAGATGTTCTCGCATAATCATCACAAAACTATTATATTACTACAGAGTATAAATTCAAATGGCCACTGACTGACATATTACAAAGTTCATCTTTGTAATCAACAACACTCTCACAATTATCTAAAAATAGAGGGAGACTCTCCCTTCATCATCAAAAAATATTATTTTTCTACAATCTATAAATTCAAATCACCATTGACTGACATATTCCCGAGTTCTAACTTATACATCTTTAGAATCTGAAGTTCCTGGGGGCAAATTTGAAGTGTTTGGGGAAAATATTGAAGTGTATGGGGAGTTTTATCATCCTTGGGAGAATTTAGAAATGCCTCGGAAAATATTGAAGTGCTTAGGGCATTTTTATCATCTTTTGGAGAATTTTGAAGTGCCCGGGGCAAGTATTGAAGTGCCTGCGGTGTTTTTATTGTCAATGGGTGATTTTTGAAGTGCATGGGGCATTTTTCTCTTCACTGGGTGAATTTAGAAGTAGATGGGGTTGTTGTTTATCAATGTAAGGATGGTTTTATAATGTTGGGACATTTTAAAACAGTGATAGCCAAAGCTATCACATGCCGAGGAAAATTTGTGTGGATTGGGGCATTTTTGTGATTGCCTAGGTGATTATATCATTGTTGGGTGTTTTTCTCCCTTGCCTAGGGAAAGTATTGAAGTGCCTAGGGAATCTTTATCATCGTTGGGCGAATTTTGAAGTGTCTAGGGAAAGTAATGAAGTTCATGGGGAAATATGGAAGTGGACGGGGGCATTTTTATCTTTGTTGTGAGAATTTTGAAGTGTCTGGGGCAAATATTGAAGTGCCTGGGCATTTTTATCATTGTTGGGAGAATTTTGAAGTGGCTGAGGCAAGTACTGAATTTCATGGGGTGTTTCTATCATCATTGGGTCAATTTAGAAGTGCATGGGGCAAGTATTGAAGTTTATTGGTGCAATTTTGAAGTGCGTGGGGAAAATATTGAAGTGTATCGGCATTTTTATCATCGATGGGAGAATTTTGAAGTGGTCGAGGCAAGTATTGAAGTGCATGGGGAATTTCTATCATCATTTGGTCAATTTAGAAGTGCATGGGGCATGTATTGAATGCCTGGGGTAATTTTGAAGTGCTTTGGGAAAATATTGAACTGCATGGGGAGTTTTTATCATCCTTGGGAGAATTTAGAAGTGCCTAGGAAAATATTGAATTTCTTAGGGCAATTTTATCATCTTTCGAAAAATTTTGACGTGGGCAAGTATGGACGTGCCTGGGGCGTTTTCCTCGTCACTAGGTGAATTTAGAAGTTCATGGGGCATTTTCTCATCACCGGGTGAATTTAAAAGTTCATGGGTCGTTTTTCCTCAATGCGTGAATTTAGAAGTGCTTGGGGTTGTTATTGATCAATGTATGAATGCTTTTATAGTGTTGGGACATTTTAAAACAATGATGGGAAAAGTTATCACTTTTCGGGGCAAATTTGTGTGGATTGAGGCATTTTTGTGATTGCCTGGGTGATTATATCATTGTCGGGTGTTTTTCTCCCTTACCTAGGGAAACTATTGAAGTGCATAGGGCATCTTTATCATCATTGGATGAATTTTGAAGTGTCTGGGGAAAGTAATGAAGTGCCTGGGAAATCATGGAAGTTGATGGGGGAAGTTTTATCTTTGCTAGGAGAATTTTGAAGTGTCTGGGGCAAATATTGAAGTGTATGGGCGTTTTTATCATCGTTGGGAGAATTTTGAAGTGGTCAAGGAAAGTATTTAAGTGCATGGTGCGTTTCTATCATCATTGGGTCAATTTAGAAGAGCATGGGGCAAGTATTGAAGTGCCTGGGGACAACTTTGAAGTGCTTGGGGGAAATATTGAAGTGCATGGGGAGTTTTATCATCCTTGGGAGAATTTAGAAGTGCCTCAGAAAATATTGAAGTGCTTAGGGAATTTTTATCATCTTTGGAAGAATTTTGAAGTGCACATGGAAAGTATTGAAGTGTCGAGGGCGTTTTTCTCATCACTGGGTGAATTTAGAAGTGCATCGGGCATTATTCTCATCATTGGGTGAATTTAGAAGTGCATTGATGGGTGAATTTATCACTTGTCGAGGCGAATTTGTGTGGATTGATCCATTTTAAGTATCCACTGACAAATATAAAACTCTCCTACAATTCAACACCAAAGAGAAGAAATTTTGGTGAGAAGATTGGTTGGAAGCTTGGAATTGGTCCAAGAACTAAATCTCTATATAAAGGAAGTGGCCCGCTACTAAAATATTCACTTAATTCTATCCATTTGTTGGCATGTCAAGATTCATGACCATACATGTCCATTGGACCATTAAGGGATGAGATAAAAAGTAGAGTCCCTACTTGCCCTGAATCTAGTTAGTGTAGTCGTGTTTCATCAACACCTTCTAGTTGTGAGTGATCAAATACTGCTTGTGAAATGTATAAATAAATCCATCCTCTCCTCATTCATACACTTGTTCATTCGAGAGTCTAGAATTGAGCTTCAGTGTATGTTATTATGTTGCACTACCTTAGTAATCTACATAATCAAAAGCTTGAGTCTTATTGGCAAAAGATTCACCAAATGTTTACTATATTTTATAAATCAGTGAAAGATTCGCCAAGTTTTTACAATGTTTAATAATTAAGTGAAATATTCGCCAAGATTTTACAATATCTTATAATTTAGTGAAAGATTTGCCAAGATTTTATAGCATTATATAATGAAATGAAAGATTCGCCCAAAAAAATATATATAGATATTATATTATTGATAAAATCGCCTTCAATTCTTCCTATATATCGGGGAGATTCGCCCATTTTTTATACATATAAATTTTGGGGGGGTTCTTAAAATCATCCCTGGGCTCAGGCAAGTGGTACAAAGGCATGTTATCCCAGGACTCTGATTTGATGGAGCAATTTGTAAAGAGATGGGGGAGAGTGAGACTATGGCTGACTAGTAGAGAGGTTGCAATGGTGATTGCGGTTGTGATAGTTGCAGCAGGCAATTTCTATATGTGGAAGTCATCATAGAGATGTTTCAAAGGATGAAAACAAGTTGGGTGGGGGAGGATGTAACAACCTTGGTTCAGAGGCACCTTGGTAATTCTTTGCAAATGGGAAAGTAGGAATGGGACTTTCCCAAGATGCTAAGGAATACTTGGAAACACAACTTGAGAGCCCCGCAAGATGGTTAACTAACATGCAAGAGAAGGCATGGTGTGGGCGCGCACATTGGGAGACACCACCCAAAGGCGCCTGGACAGGAAGGCGACCCAATGGACGGTTGTGGGATCGGTAAGAGGACGCATAGGTGGCATGGGTGGAGTGTGTCGGAGAGGGACGCGTGCCCAAGCAAACCGGAAGTCCCCCAAGGCATAGAAATATTGGGTGCAACATGGCTTGGAATTCCAGCACAAGGCTTAGTAGCAGCTTGACTTGGAATCCCATCAAGCCAAGCGAGTGGCGTCGGTAAGAAGAAAGTGTGGGTACATGTGGATGGCTTCAAGGAACATTGGATTGTGGATGGCATGTTGACTAAGTGGACAAGCGCCTCAAGTGGAGGACGTCGACTTGGATGGAGAGTGCGAGCACTCTTGGGTTGCACTCCTATATATATAAGTAGCAGTATTCCAAGGAAAAGGAAATCAATCAATCAACCAAGTGGAAGAGAAAGCAAGAGATCCAAAAGAAGGTGACCAAGAGGGAAGAAGTCTTGTGTAGGCTACAGGGGCATGCCTTACATATGTTAGGAGCATGGCCAAGGGGTAAGGCTTGCGAGCTTGGTAGAGGTTGGTGCTCAAGGAAGAGAATGAGGTAGGCAATTATGTGGTGCATATTTGTAGGTGGTGGGTCACGACATTCAACAACAACAGGAATATATGCAGAAAGGCTTGGCTCGTTCTTGAGTCAAATTCTTGGGGTTTCTTTGGGGTTGCGAGTTTGGGCTCTCCTATGGTGGGTTGGCCTATGGGAACCCCCGATCTTGTAACTGTTGTAATGTTGTAACTTGGCACCATTGTATATTGAACTCTTCAACACACTTGGTTGGGGTGTCTCACTTTATCTTTTGTCTCTTGCAATCTTTGGCTAAGTGTGGAATGTGTTAAACTCTTGGATGTGTTGATTAATTTGGAAAAGTAAGTACACAAATAAACAATAAGTATAAATGTAAATTGGTTAAGTGTAATTATAGAGGTAAGGTGTATTCCATCGATCTCTCGGTCGAGTTGGTCTCACCATCGACATGGGATATAGGTGGTGCTGCATGGGGCCACCAAACGAAAAAGTAAAGTCGGGCTGGTGATCCCGTGACATTACCCAAGGTAAATCGTTCGGTTGCAGTGATTAGGAAACCTAACTTAGTGGGTACATCGAGTGAGGCCCTTTATATGCATATCCACCCAGGGACTTGACCCCGAGACTTTTTGCTTGCTTTCACAACACTCAACCACTTTAAATAACCCACTAGACTTTTTAAATTTAATTGTTTATTTGAATGTTTTTTTTTAAATAAATTTTAAATTTAATTAGTTATTTAAATGTTTTTTAATTTTTATGTTTTGTTATTGTTTTTTAATTTAGTATTTTTTTTGTAATTTTTTTGTTTTTTAAATTTTGTTTTATTTTAAATTTTTGTTTAATATTTGTTTTTTTAACTTTTTTAATATTTTTGTTTTTATATCTTTGATTAAAGTTAAAATTTAGATAATAAAACGGTGCTCCATAATAAAGTTAAGATGATAAAGTTAATTTCAGAGAGACCAAAATGCTCTAGAAATTTGAAAAGAAAACGATGCCTAACCCTATCAAAAGCATTGGCTAGATCTAGTTTTATTGCCATGCCTCTTTCATGTCTACTAAAGCTGGAGTGGATGGCCTCCTGAACCAAAACAATATTATATGTGATTTGCTTCCTTGCTATAAAACCTCCTTGATTCTCAGAAATGATACTTGGGACAATCTTCTTTAGTCTGATGGCTATAATTTTAGTAAGGATCTTATAGGAGGCATTACACAAAGAGATATGGCAAATTACTTTCAAAGAAGTGGGTTTCTTTTCTTTGAGGATGAGGGAAATGAAGGAATAATTTGTAGCCCCTCCTAGCTTGTCTCTTCCCTTAGAGAAGTTGATCATTCTACACAAGTTGAATTTAATAATTTTCCAGTATCTTCTATAAAAGCAGATCAGGAACTCGTCCGACCTAGGAGACTTCTCTGGATGTAGAGACAAAATGGTAGATTTAACCTCCTCTTCTAAGATTTGATTGAGGAGGGAGTTGTTATCTTCCTCCGTGACTAAAGTTGGAATATATCTGCAGAGAGTTTCACTATCCTCCATAGCTTCCTCCTCATCAACCTGATACAAAGCTTGAAAGTGTCTAAAGACAACTTCCTTAATTCTTTAAGAGGAAGATATTTTTTTACCATTTTCATATTCAAGTTCTAGAATAGTGTTTCTTCTCATTCTCTCTTTGTACTGATTATGAAAATACTTAGTGTTTTTGTCCCCTTCCTTAATCCATAGAATTCTATAATTTATTCTCCATTCTTCCTCCTCTCTTTTTTTCCATATTTTGAATCTCTCCTCCCAACATATCCTTCTTGTTTATAATTTCCTCTGTGATATTGCATTGCTCCATTTTCTCTTGTAGCTTCTCCAACTCCTGAATCCTACTTCTCATCTCTTTAACAGGGTCATGAAGCATTTTTTCCCATCTTTTTAAGGCTGACTTGGTGGCCCTAAGCTTATCCTCCTAGATGTACTTTGGGTTTCCTACCACCCTAGGTCTCCACGCTTCTTTAACAATATTGAAAACATATTCCTCTTTGGTCTAAAGCAAACCAAATGATTTAAAGGGAAGTGGGCCACCGAACTCTAGTAAGATGAATTCAAGGAGAAAAGGCTTGTGATCAGAAGTTGAGGAGAGAAGGATTCTAGAAGACAAAATAGTACTTTTAAGCATAAAAAATTCACTTACCAGGAACTTGTCGAGTCGAGAAATTATATATCTGGGACAAATTCGCCTATTGCTCCAAGTGTAGCAACCTTTCCTAGGCTTGACATCTGTAAGATTCCAAGAGACTTGCAAATATTCCAGGATTTCCCCGAAGGGATCCCTTATTTTCGTCCCCCCTTTCTTTTCTGATGGGGAAATTGTGGTATTGAAGTCTCTTGCAATAATACATCGAAGGTGGAGATCCAATATTTTGATATCATCAAGGGAGTGCCAAAATTATTGCTTCTTATGATGAAGGATCGACCCATAAACATTGCATATCCAAATAGTCTCATTCTCTTCCTTGTCCTTAAGTTCGACCATAACCCAGTTAGGGTTTTTCCATTCAACTTTCATAGAAAATCTATCACTATCCCACCAAATGGAGATTCCTCCAGAGCTTCTTACTGTTGAAACCAAGGTGCCATTGTTGTTCTTCCATACCTTCTTCATGGCTATGCTACAATATTCTTCACTCATTTTTGTCTCCTGGATGAGGAAAATGGAGATTTTTTCATTTTGTATCATGTTTTTAACTTCTTTTGTTTTTTTCTTACCTCCTAATCCTCTATTGTTCCAGGAGACTATTTTCATTATTTTTGTGGAATAGAAGGGGGATTCCGTATGTTTAGATTCTACAAAACCTCAACTGGTTTCTTTCTTGGTGTAGAGATGATCTTAATATGTTGGTCTATGTTGGCTAGTTTCCATTCCACTTTTTCTTTCTCTGCTTGCTCTTCTCTGTGGGTTCTATTTGATTTCCTTCCCTTTTCCCCTGACTGATCTTTCTCTTCTTCCCTTATATTTGATGATTCCTCTTGAGACGTCTTCGACTTGTATCTAGTCACAGAACCTAATGTTTTTTAGCGTACTTCAATAGTTGGTTTCACAGACGATGAAGGGACGAGAATATTTTTTTTTTCTACCTCTACTATGACTGGTTGTCCTTCTTTTTCCTCCTCTGATTTTTCTTCCCTAATCTTGCCTTCCTCTTCTCCTTATTGAGTAGCTAGTGCCTGATATCTGGTCCCAGAGGGGGTTTATTTTGTCTATGGAGGAGGAGGGGCTTGAGACTTCTGAGGATATTTTCTCCCCTTCTTTGAGACAATGTTCCATCCCTCATCTTTTTTTAACTCTTCTTCTTGTGTTTTTTTTCCCCACATTTCCTTGCAAAGAGACCATATTCATGGAAATTTTTTCACTTGAAGGATATTTGTTCATAGTCGACCTTCTGAAGATGACACCATCCATCCATACTGAGCTTGAACTCTTCCAGGAGCCCATTCTCCAAATTCACCTACATATAAATCCTAGCACAAGAGAAGAGTAGAGGTTTAGGTTCAGATCTATCGATGTACTTTCCTAGGTTATTTCTAATTTCCCTTAGGTCATTGTCCCCCTAGAAATGAAGCGGCAGATGGGGAAGATTTATCCACACTGGAACAACATTGGGAATATCCTTTTATGGATCGAAGGAGGCATTCCATTGGTTCAAGTACATTTACCTTAGTCCCATAAAGTACGGGTCATTATGGAAAATAAGATATTTGTCCTCCTTGAATTCAAACATGAAAACATAGGAACCCTTTCCACATAATTTTTGGATAACTTCTCCCTTTATTAAAGGCCTCCTGTTCTTATTTAACCAGAGCTCAATGGCCTTTGGAGATGACCACATTCCTGTGAAGTGACCAATCAATCCTTTCTCAAAGAGTGTGACGACCTTCCTCTTAGCTACAACTGAAGAGAGAGAGAGAGACTTCAAGGGTCGTAACCAGTTTAACAAATCTAGCATGAAAAGCAACATCTTGCTTGGCTCCAACAATAGTGGTAGTGGAGATAGCACACTTGAAACGATCCTCAAGAGAAACGAACCCCTTAGGAGAGGAGGCCACCAGGAGAGCACAGAACAAACCCTAACGAAGAAAGCAGAGCAAACCCTAATCATAGTAAGACATTCCTAAGGTCAAGTTAGTGTTGTAGCAGAGAAGCGATAATTGGGACCGAGTCCCAATGAGTGCAAACTCAGAATGATATCATGTAACACCGTTTGTAGGGTTAGAACAGAGAGAGTATCAAAGAGCGTGGTAATGCATCCAACGGGAAAGGTTCATATTCTAGGAAGCTCATAGAATAGGTAACAACTAGGAAGGAACACACAGCACTTGGGAATTTCATGCTAGGAAGAAACAACTACACTTAGAACAAGAAAGGAGCTTAATTAAGGAAAATGACGAATTAAAAAAAAACACTTGGTGAGCAATCATATACAGACAATGTTGATGTATATGTAACTTCGGAATGTATTTCACCCATGTATTTCATCTATGTATATTGTACTCCTATAGAGATGTTATTATTCCTCTATACGGAAGTGTTTGTATTCCTATAGAGATGTTATTATTCCTCTATACGGAAGTGTCATCATTTATATTGTAAGTGTCGTAACTTATACTTGATGGGTTATTAGACCACCTTGTTGGGGTCGGCCCTGTATAAGTCATGTGGGTAGAAGGGTTATTAGACCACCCTATTTGGTGTCGGCCTAGTCAGCATTATGTTATGTGATTAAGTTAAGGCCGACCTAGTAAAGGTTATTAGGCAAGTCAAGTCATGTATAAATAGAGTGCGGGAGGCACTCCATTTGATCATTCTATTCTCACACACACTCTTGGGAGAGTGGAACACTTGTGGAGGAGGAGAAGCTACTGCTAGGATATGTCTATCTCTTATGCTTGGGTTGTATCATTGCTCTATCTGTCTCTGAGGAATTTATTGGGGTTTTTCACCTTTATGGTTTTCCCCAAGTAAACTCCGGGTCTCTTGTGTGCTTGCATTATTGTGTCCATGATTGATATGCTGTAGATATGCTGTACATGTTGTTCTCTGAGTTAAGATCCTAGATCACATTGAAGTAAATTCTGAAAAAATTAACATGGTATTAGAGCTAGCTTGAAAGAAGGCATGGTATGGCATGTATGACACTTGTTGCACTTACGATGCTAGGGCTTGATATAGCCAAAACCAGTCATCGTAGCACTTTCACTATAAATCCATTTTGGCGATGAGTTCAGATCTGAAACTTTTATAGGTAGAATATAAGATCCCCATGTACCTTGTGTCCAAAGGAAAACTTTTAATTTGTTGTACTTTGTGTTTTATGATCTATACAATCTAGGGTTTTTGCCTCTTCCAGATCTGAGTCATAAACAGGTAACTTAGGAAAAAAGGTCATAACTTGGGGTAGGAAGCTCCAAATGAAATTTCGTAAAACGGGACAGGTATTGAACGGACTTTACTTTCTCAGGTAACGTTTTTAGAGGCCGAAACTGAATGAGTGACATGTGGCATGCTGTACACGTTAGCTCTCCTGTTTTATTCCATAAAAAGGTCACGTTGCGACACTTGGCATAACTCTCTCTCAGAGATTCCAATTGAGGTTAGAGCTATGGGGTTGAAAAGATGACAGGTCGGGCTACCACAGGTAGAATTTTTAGACCCTATGGATTGGAAAGTTTGGAGTTACACCAGAAACAATCAGGTACATATTTATGTCAAAACAAAATTATTTTTTAGCGCCTTCATTCATGGCTTCGGGAATTTAGGGTTTCGAAAAAAGATGAAATTTTTGTAATCGGAGACCACGGCTGAATGCTACTCATCAAAATCGAAATTTAGAGACCAAGATCAGAATTTTTGGTTGGGTAGAAGGCCGGGCTTGATCAGACCCTAGTTCGGGACTTTGATCGAAAAAGCAAAAAATTAGGGCTTTTGCAAAAATGGGAATTTTTGAAATCTGTGACCATGGCTGGAAGCTCCTCAGAAAAATAGAATCTTATATCTTTTGATCAAACCTTTTGATTGGGCAGAAGGGTGGGCTTTATCAAACCCTAGTTCAAGATCTTGTCCAGAAGATCCAGAAGTTTCAAAGGCAATTTTGAGGGGTGAAACTTTGCAGTGTTCAAATTATGAGTATACCGGCTTGATCAACTCATCAAGGCGCATCTTTCTATCCTTTCAGAAGTTTGAAATTCAAAGTTTGAATTTTTAGGGTTTTCCTGACAAACCCTAATCTAGCTCCAAATCCAGTTTCTGCAAATCAAGTGGATTGGGTTAATCCTAGAAGAGAATGGATTGGTCACCTGCATAAGTGAAGAAGTTCCTGTTTCATAGGGAGATGAGGCTAAGGCCTTACATAAGAGGGAGATGTGGCAGAGTGCAGATGGAATCTTCCTTGGACAAGGGAAGTATGCAATAGATATCCTGAAGAGGTTTGGGATGATGGACTGCAAGGCCATGGCCACACCTATGGCATCAAACCTGAAGCTTCTGTGTGATGCTTCATCTGAGTCGGTTGATGCTACGATGTATCGTCAGATGATTGGGTCCTTGATGTACCTGATGAATACGAGATCTGATATCTGCTTTGTGGTGAACACCTTAAGCTAGTACTTGATAGATCTGAGACATGTTCACCTGATTGCTGTAAAGCATATTCTAAGGTAATTGAAGGGTACAGTTGATTATGGGCTCAAGTATGATGCGAAACAAAAGTTTAACCTACAGGGTTATGTTGATTTAGATTGGGCAGGCAGTGCTGCAGATAGGAAGAGCACTTTTGGGTGCTGCTTTAGTATGGGATCAAGTGTGATCTCTTGGTTTAGCAGGAATCAGTCCTGCGTAGCACTAAGTACAGCCGAAGCAGAGTATTTCGCAGCTTGTTCGGCTAGTTGTGAGGCAGTATGGCTACGGAAGCTACTGTTAGAGTTATTTGATCTCCCGCTGGAGGCTACTGGTATCTTTTGTGACAACCAGAGTTGTGTGAAGCTATCTGAGAACCCCGTGTTCCATGACAGGTCAAAACACATAGAGATCAAATACCACTATATCAAGGATATGGTACAGAGAGGAGCAGTGAAGCTCCTATATGTTGCGACGGATGAGCAGATTGCAGATGTACTGACGAAGCCACTAGCCAGAGTGAAGTTTGAGTACTTCAGAGAGAGGCTTGGAGTTCTTCAAATTGACGACACTTTGAGGAAAAAGTGATGGACACATTTGTTGAAGCCATTCCAAGCATGTTGGAAGGAGAATCCTTCACATGTCTATGGATGTAAGTGCTGGATGATGAGCATCAGGACGATGCTCTAGTTACTGCTTTGTATATGCATCAGGATGATGCTGGATATGATTAGTTGGATCACTTATATGTATATGCATCATGTTGGATGCTGGATATGATCAGTTGGATCATTTATGTATGTACGCATCATGATGGATGCTGGATATGATCAGTTGGATCATTTATGTATGTATGCATCATGTTGGATGCTTGGACCATGTATCTGTATATGTATCAGGTGGATGCGTTGTATGATCGGGTAGATCATGTATGTTGATACGTATCAGGTAGATACATTATGTGGATCATGTATCTATGTATGTATCAGGTGGATACACTGTGTATGGTGATATGTATCAGGTAGATACTTGGTATGCATTAGGTAGATGCATTGTATGATCAGGATGATCGTGGATGACGAGTTTCTCCAGATGACATGCATCTATGATGCAGTGATGATGATCAGGATGATCATGTGTACATCATGATGATGTATGGAGAGTATCAAGTTGATACTTTATGGTCGTGGACAGGTTGTGTAGATGAGCATGTAAGTAGACCCGGAAGATCTGGACAGGATGAAAAAGGCCTCAGATGCTCTTTCGAGGCATTGCTCTGGGAGGACATGTAAGTAGACCTGGTAGATATGGACAGGATGAAAAAGGCCTCAGATACTCTTTTGAGGCATTTTATTATGGCATGTAAGTGGACCTGGGAGATCTGGACAGGATGAAAAAGGCCTCAGATGCTCTTTCGAGGCATTGCCATGACCACATGTAATATGCTCCTAGGAGATCTGGACAGGATGAAAAAGGCCTCAGATGCTTCAACCAAGTTTTTTGGTGGACCACATGTCATGTGATCCTGGGAGATCCGATAGGTAGAGTTGTGTGCTTGTAATAGCCTAGGATGCTTCAGCCAGGTTTTGTGGTGAGATCACATGTAATGTGCTTCTGGGAGATCTGACAGGTAGAGCTGTGTGCTCGTAACAGCCTGGGATGCTTCAGCCAGGTTTTGTGATGGGTCACATGTAATGTGCTCCTGGGAGATCCGAAAAGTAGAGTTGTGTGCTCGTAACAACCTGGGATGCTTCAGCTAGGTTTTGTGATGGGTCACATGTAATGTGCTCCTGGGAGATCCGACAGGTAGAGCTGTGTGCTCATAACAACCTGGGATGCTACCGCCAGGTTTTGTGACGCATGTAATAAGTCCTGAGGATTCCATAGTATGGCCAGTGATGATGAAGACCTGCAGGTGGTGGGCCTACATCCAGTATGAAAAAGGACTGGCTCTGTAGAACTTTGTATGACGAGTAGATTCAGAGATTGATTGAGATTGCAGCAGCAGTGACGATGACGATGATTCGAGGATGATGATTCACTGATGATGATCCAGAGAAGAAGACTTGTGCTAGCGGATCTATGTCGAGAAATACCTTCCTAGTTAAGAGGGAGTGTTGATGTATATGTAACTTCAGAATGTATTTCACCCATGTATTTCATCTATGTATATTGTACTCCTATAGAGATGTTATTATTCCTCTATATGTAAGTGTTTGTATTCCTATAGAGATGTTATTATTCCTCTATACGGAAGTGTCGTCATTTATATTGTAAGTGTCGTAACTTATACTTGATGGGTTATTAGACCACCTTGTTGGGGTCATCCCTATATAAGTCATGTGGGTCGAAGGGTTATTAGACCACCCTATTGGGGGTCGGCCATGTGGGTCAAAGGGATATTAGACCACCCTATTGGGGGTCGGCCTAGTTAGCATTATGTTATGTGGTTAAGTTAAGGCCGACCTAGTAAAGGTTATTAGGCAATTCAAGTCATGTATAAATAGAGTGCGGGAGGCACTCTATTTGATCATTTTATTCTCACACACACTCTTGGAAGAGTGGCACACTTGTGGAGGAGGAGAAGCTGCTGCTAGGAGATGTCTATCTCTTATGCGTGGGTTGTATCATTGCTCTATCTATCTCTAAGGAAGTTATTGGGGTTTTTCACCTTTATGGTTTTCCCCAAGTAAACTCTGTGTCTCTTGTGTGCTTGCATTATTGTGTCCATGATTGATATGCTGTAGATATGCTGTACATGTTGTTCTCTCAGTTAAGATCCTAGATCAGATTGAAGTAAATTCTGAAAAATTAACAGACAAGACAATGGTAGGTGACAACAAACTATTGTAATGAAAGAGGTAATGACCCAGGTTCCCACAACGAAAATGCATGGGAATGGAAAGCACCACGCTAACACAGTCAAAGGAAAATTAATCCATGGCAGTCGATGGGAAGAGGCGTTGGAGGGATCTCCAACAAAGAATGTTGCGCATTGCAAATGTGCAGGGGCATGAGGATGAGGAAAAACAGGGGAACAAAACCCAAAAAGAAGCACGCAAAAGAAGAATCCCGTGCCATAGATTAAACACAAAAATATATCACGCAATATAAATAAGCCAACTCTTTGCCTCTATGTATCCTCAGATAGTCATCGTTCTTCACACAACTGTAGTGAAGGTGGCTGCTCGAATCATCATGAAAGTGTTTGGAGAAGACATGCCACCATCATAGTTCCTTTCACCTATTAGCATGCTCTTATCCCTCTACTGAAAGGTATCTAGATGGTCTCTTAGATACTCCCCGAAGCCATTGAGTAAAGGAAGGAATTGGATACAAAATTGTGCAACCGATTTTACCATCGGGTCGTGTTCTCATTCAAGGCTAGTTCATGATGATGGTTTATGGAGTTTCTACCCGACTAGGAAGAAAAGCACAATCTTTGAAGTATGTATGTGAAAAGTTTCTAATTTTCATTCCCTTCAAATGTGACTGGATCATCCACATGGTAAAATCATAATATTTCGAAGTTTTGTGTTATAGTTCATTAGTTTATTCTTTCTCAGTCATCCAATACCCAGTCATCCAAGAACCTAACAATGCAGTGGTGGTAGGTAAGAATACATTTCAGGTCCATCCATTAGGGTAATGGGAGAGTGTCCTTCAGTTGAAAGTATGTTTTGTTTTCTTGCACGTATTTCAGTTTCTCCTGTATATTTTCTTTGTTGATGTTTTTGTGCGCACATGTTATTGTTATACAATTTGAGCAGGGAGTATTCCCACTGTCGCAGTTTCACCCGGATGAGGCTGAGTCATTAAGGGAAACATAGGGCCTCGTGAACCTCTTGTTCCTAGAGGTTGAAACCAGTAGCAACTTCTTGTATCTTATTGATTTTTAAATTCCACTCTTAATAAAAAATCTTCATTTGGGCATCTATGTGTTTTTCCTCCATATTTATTGTACACAATCAAATTCATTTTATATTTTTTTGTCATTTTCAATTTTATACATTATGTATATAATTACACTGTAAATAAATTTATTATTCATGTTTACTAACTTGTATATAAATATGATTTTTCCATCTTAGTCATTGGCCTTTCTGGTGCTTCATTTTTCAAACTAAATTTATTGCTATGTATAGTTTTTGAAATAAAATTTCATTTCACGCTAGCTGTAAAAATTATTTGGTATGTTTGCATTAAACGACCAAACGATAAAATTTATACCTTATTAAGCTAAAAATATCACATTAACAAAATTAGTATTTTGTGTTGCATTTAGAATACAAATTAGCCTAAGTGGGCCTAACGGTTAAGAACATGTGCTCCCTCCTAGGAGTTCATAGGTTCAAATCCGGAGGGGGGTAGGGTATGTACACCTATGTAGACTTTAGCACTTAAATCGTTGCACAAAGGGGGGTCCCTTGTCCCATAAACAAGGGGGTATCATACACCAAATTGGTGTCTCTCTTGGTGGTGACCTTAAAAATAGATTATTATTATTATTATTATTACGAAATTAATGATTTTCTCTTGTACATTAAAAGAAGTTGATTAACTTTACTTAGGAGTTAGAAAAGTATGAATTATTGGTGTATCTTTTAGCTAACGACTATAGTTTACCTTTTCATAAATTTATTGCATAAAGTGTTTTGGTCTTTTTGTAAATACTTTGCATTTAATTTCTTTCATTTATTTGCATTAGTTAATTAACACATTTTTTAGGAATAAAATCTTAATATGCTACACGGTTTCACATTGCTCTTTCTTTTGTGCTAATGCATATATTTATGGTTAATAGCACATTTAAATCATTCTCATGTTAATCACAATTTTATTCATTTATTTATTGACTTATTGATCAACCTTGTGAATTTTGTCTATGCGAGGGCTCTATATGCAACCTAGGATTCCATTCTCATCTTCCCCTTGATTGTCCCTCCAAGAATTCTTTTTGTTGTTTTTCCCGAACCATGTCTTATTGAAAATCAACATAAAATGGCGACTCCATTGGGGAATCATTCACTTATCTTTCTTTGAGTTTATCTTATCGAATCATTCTCTTCAAATTGTCGACATTATCCAATCATGGTTGAAGCTTGGATCCCTTGTGTTAATCAGGGGAATTTTTAGGGGCGAAATTTCGCCAACTGGCTATTTTTTGGGCTTTTTTTCAAAAAATAAATTCGCTATTTGGTCATTTTTAGACTCTAATATCGCCTATATTTACATAAAATATGTTTTTTTATCATAATATTCGCCAAAATTTACAAGTTTTAGTAGTAAAATGTATGTTCCATATTTAATATTCGCTTACCAATCTATATATATGTTTTTCTCAATCCAGAATAATCGCCTAGAATACTATACTTAACTGTAATTTTATAATCCTTAAAAAATACTCTGGTGTTAATCCTATTGATCTTCTAGGAATTCCATATTATAGTCTGAGAGACTAGTGTTTCGATGAAAATCTTCCCCGATTCATGGGACTACCTCATAAGGATCCTAACGATGATTTCATAAGATTCGACGAATATTGTTATTCTAACCACATTTATGATCTCTATGCAAGGTTTTGTATGTTTCCTAATAGCCTTTATGGTGAGGCTTCCGAGTGTTTTAAATCCTTTCCTTACCATTCATTCAAGGGTTGGAGGGAATTCTTTAATCTTTTCAAGACCATATTTGATAATTCAAGTCCTTCTTTGGCTTGGTGTGGTTTATGTGATGATCATCACAATCTTAAAACCTGTGATAAACTCTTGGAATCCAAATACCTGAAGTGGTTCGAGGATATTCTCCTCAATTTCTCTCCCGATGAGTATACCCAACTCCTGAGTTCCCTTTGTGAGATGATCATGAATACAATTGGTGTCCCTAAATTAGCCACCCCCTATGCTATATATTCATGAGGTCTTCCCTTTTGATGATGATATCTTCCCAATTAATTCCAAGAAATATCTTGAGTTTTCCATTCCTTGGGAGGAAGTCATCTCGCCTCGACCCAACAGCCTGTATTTCCCCAATCCGCAAAGTGAATTTTTAATTAAAAATAAGGCATATGATTTGCAATATAGTGTCTCTTTCCATGACAATACTACCTTGAATAATTTTGATGATTTGAAAGGGGAAATCGATCATTATGAGGAGGTGAGTCATAATGATGTTTTCCATACCCTTAGCAATCATGAAATCCTTAACTTAAACCATGTTGTGATTGATATTTTAGACTAGTCTCTCATTGTGCCACCGATTCACAATAAAGATGCTCAAGATATTCATGAAATTTTTCCTTTTGAGGATGATATTTTTCTAATCGATACCTAGCAAATACCTCAGGAGGAATATATCTGACCTCGTCTTGACATTCATTGTCCTCCTATTTCACATGACGATGTCCTAATCGATGATGAGCCTACTAATTTTTAAGACGACACCTTATTTGATAATCAACTCTCTCTTGAAAGTTTTTCTTTTGGTAATCATTAAAGGGAAGAAGTCAATCCTTGCAAGCCAAGGTAATCCAACAAGATATTGATAATTTTTCCCTCCCCTTTTCGATTCTAAAATTATAAAATCAAATGACATTATGACTAATTCTTTTGAGGAAAGTTTAATTATTCCAACAGTTCATGATTATGCTCAATCTTTTCCAATTAAGGGTAAGAGAGAGGTTCTTCATGAACCTATCTTTGAGTCGATGTCTCACATCTTGGAGGAAATCCCTCATCTTCCTTATCATGATTTGTCTGATGCTCTCATTGATAATAGTTACTAGTAGAATTTGTGACATTGTCCAAATCACGACAACATCTCTGTTGACATTGTCCATGACACTTATCGATTCGAAGGAAATATTGTCGAAACCTATGAATTTAACAATCAAATTATTTATGAGGGTGATTCTTTCTCTCAAGCCGATTGACATCCCATTTACGACGATTATCCCGAGTCGATCAATGATGAAACATGTGTCGATTCTAGAAATAATAATGATAACAAATTTGATGAATTTTTACTCAATGTCAATTAAATTAATGTCAATGATTCTAGATGCTTTATTCCAAGTCAATTTGACATGGTGATTGGAATAGACAGGGGATTTCTTGGGTTTTTCTTTAGAGATTACATTTGGGATTCATGGGTGGTCAAATGACAAATTTTTAAATCTCACTCATACTAACTCATGTTATTTGCGTTTTTTTTATTTGATTCAATTAGTATTAACTTTTCTTTTTTGAATTTCATGATCAAATTTATTTTTGTTTTAGCTGCCCATGATAAAAGAAATTGTAATAAGGATGCAAATAATAATAGTTATAGCATTTCCATGTATTCCTATACAATAAATGACATCATGCATGGTTCTTTTTCTTCTTTCATAGAAGTAGGAGTAGGTTGCATGTTAGTCACAGGTCATTTTTCATTGCATCGCATTAGTTAGCACTTGGTTTCATTTGCTTAGCTAATCTTTATTTTGTGTCACTATGTTCTTTTACCAAAATATTTTGTCATTAAAATTTGACATAATGATGATCAATTCTTCAACTTTTAACTATAAAATATTGGGTGATATTTTTATAAAAGGATTAAAATTTTTAAGAATTTTATATTGTTTTTGGACAAATTTTTCTAAAATAATATTTTTTATCTCATAAAAATTGGATAATCAATTTATAAATTCTTTTTTGACAAATTTAACTGCTAAATTTTTTTTTAGAAATTCCAATAACAAACAACAAAGTTGGATTTGCTCTCTCCACATAATGTGGAGCCAAACCATTGAAATAAAGCTCCATCCAAGGAGAAGGTGACGGAAAAGTATAAATCCCCTTTATTTCCTATGAAATAACTACCAATAAAAATTGATATAGAAGTTACTCGAAACTATTTTTCCATATTAAATTTTGGAAAATATTGAATTAATAGATAGACACATTTCCCACTACCAAATGCAAAAAGAAATAGAATTCAAAAGAAATGGCCTATGGCATAGAATAGTAATCAACTCTCATTGAATGAATAACGCTCAGTCTCTTCCTAATAATTATGAGAATTAATATGTGCCATCAATTTAAGAAACGTCACCATAAAATAAGTTTGTTTTAATAAAAAAACATACATCTTCTACTCAACAACCATAAAATAAGTTTGTTTTAATAAAAAAACATACATCTCCCACTCAACAATGTTGTGCTCAGTGACATGATGACGTGGATTGACATTAAAATATACTTTTATTTTTCCTCAAGATTTGCTCCTCCACGCGCAAGTTTTTTAAGATTCGGTCCTCCGCCTGCCCGCCATTGCTGAAGTGAGCAAACTAAAAATCATATGCTGAATGGAACAGGGCGTAAAGCAAACATCTAGAAAGACCCGGCGTGGGATAACTGTTACTCAAATCGCCTAACTTTTCCTGCAATTTGTTCCCTAGATTTGGCTATAAAAACCGGTTGAACTTCATTTATTCCTAAACTGTGTTTTTAAGAGTTTTGGCCCATTTTAAAACGATTCATATTCTCAAAATTCCAAAAAAAATAACAATTTTTTTTTAACTATAACAGTACCAGTTATCGCCTACAGGGTGCGCTTTGAGTACCAGTTATCACACGCCGAAAAACCCCGCGCTCGTCAACATATAGATAATATATGATCTGGAATTCCGTTCATTCTCATCTTGACGACGCGATTGCGATTTTTCTAACGCGATAAGCGTGTATCAGATAGAGATTGACTTGCAGAACTCTGAATCGCAAATGGCCATCATCAGATCCACTACACACCACTCATTTTGCTCGATTTGATTGGCCTTTTGTTATTCTCCACCCTAAATGGCCATCGTCAGATCCAACACACACACCACTCACTGTTATGCTCGATTTGATCTGCCTTTATTTGCCCTTTATATATTAAGCGATCCTTCATAAAGAAACACACCACACAAAGACTTCTCTTCCAGTTTTAATAGACTGGAACTGATAGTGGTGGGAAATATTAATGACGGGGTTTAAGCTTTATTTTGCATTGCTGTTTCCATGCAGTCTCCTCTTTGGCCCTATCATTGCTGAGGATGGAAAGGTTCTTACTTTTAATTTCTGTAAATTCCCATATCTTTTAGTGCAACATTACTCAGTCATAATGTCGCTAATTTCACTCTGAATGCAGGTGCACATTGTATACATGGGGAGTTTGCTCCACAATAATAGAGAAGAGCTTGTAACCAGTCATCTAGAGCTTCTTTCGTCTGTTCTGGAAAGGTATCCAATGAAATAATTCCAATTTGAGAGTTTATCTGTACACGTGTAGCTGTTAATTCGTTTTATTTTTCTTTGGTATTTGAACCTGTATAGTCCGATACACGCAAAGCAATCTCTGGTGCGTAGCTACACTCATGCTTTTAGTGGATTCGCAGCAAAATTATCCAAAGAACAAGCGACTACATTAGTTGGTACGTCTCCTTACTCAAAGAGTTATTCTTAACCAGCAAGCCCCCGTGCTTCTTCCTATTCTGATATATTCCAATGATTTAGCAGGGAAACCAGGAGTATTATCAGTATTCCCTAATCCAGTGTTAAATCTTCATACAACACACTCATGGGAGTACTTAGAAAAGGATTTGGCCATGCGAGGGTCTTCTTACACAAAACCAGAGTCTTCTGGCGCCGATGTCATAATAGGCTTTCTAGATACAGGTATAATGACATAATGGGCTTTTGAAACTACAGCTAATTGAGTTTAATTCGATTCAGTTAACCTCACTGTGAAAATTTTAGTCATGGGATTTGTAAATCACATATACTAAGTTGGATATCTTCAGATTTGGTTACTTTGCAACAGGAAAGTGATATCTCCTAGTTCATGGTAGTATCTTTCTTTTTATTGCAAATCCTGTCTATTTGATAATTATTATAAACACGATGATTTTCATAAGTATTTTTTGTTAGACATGTCAAATAACTTATCAGAAAATAATCCTTATGTGAAGGCATTTGGCCCGAAGCAGCCAGTTTCAGTGATGAAGGTATGGGCTCTGTTCCTTCACGGTGGAAGGGAAAGTGCATTAAGGGAGAAGATTTCAACGCTTCCAACTGCAACAGGTTATTTGTACAACTGAAATAAGTTTCGTTTCTATTCTTGTGTAATTTATGGCTCTAATGATATAGTTGTGATAACAGGAAAATAATTGGTGCAAGATATTATTCAGGCGGAGAGGACGATGATTTTAAGAAAAATAGTAAACCGGAAACAAGAACTGCAAGAGATTATTTTGGTCATGGCACGCATACATCTTCAACTGCAGCTGGGAGCTTTGTGGACAATGCAAACTATAATGGTCTCGCTAAGGGAACAGCCAGAGGTGGAACCGCCAGTTCCTCTACCAGAATTGCCATGTATAGGGTGTGCGGGCTGGAGTATGGGTGTCCAGGTGTACAGATCTTAGCTGCCTTTGACGATGCAGTTAAAGATGGAGTGGACATTGTATCCATCTCAATTGGAACGAGGTCCAGCATTCAGCACGATTTTGTGAAGGATCCAATAGCCATAGGAGCATTTCATGCTACTCAGAAAGGAATTCTGGTTGTATCCTCTGCGGGAAACGAGGGACCTGATTCTCGGACGCTTGTCAATGCAGCTCCATGGATTTTTACAGTTGGAGCGAGCACAATCGACCGGGACTTCCTATCAAACGTTGTGTTGGGCAATGGCAAAATAATTAAGGTGAGAACAAGGGGAAACGAATCCAAAAGTAATATGTTTCACTTTACACAGAAATTAGCACTTTCAATTGTTCAGCACTTCAGTGATAGATTTGACGATTCGAAAGCACCTGTCTCGTTTTCGACAGTGATAGCAGTGATAAATTTATGCTGATCAATAATGGTATTAAAGATTATTTAGTAAAGTAGTCGACTAAACCTGCAATAAAATGCAACTTTCTCACTCCTTCGAAGTTGGCTCGAGGTTTGGCAATAATTCTGAAGTTCAAAGAGATCTAGATTGATTCTATAATAAAGCTTTTGTAAAATCCATATTTATAACACTTTTCATGATTTCTACACCCCCTACTGGGAATCATACTGTAAAGATTTGTATTGTGTGCATCTAGGGTAAGAGCATCATGTATTTGAATACTAGCCTCAGCCAATCGGCCGTGTACCCGCTTGTGTACGCAGGAAGCATTCCTGACAAATCCAGCGATCCAGTATCCGCAAGGTAAATTTATTATATCAAACTTTTCGCATCGATTGACGTAGGGATATTAAACTATACAATTTAGGATTTTATAGTTATATTTTTCATGGGGAGGGAAATCCTGAGAAACATATTCCGCAGCCATTGTCTTCTAGATTCCTTAGACGCAAGAAAAGCGAAAGGGAAGTTTGTAGTCTGTATAGCAAATACCACAGCTATATCGATGTATATCATGTAACTAACAGTCCAGTGGGCGGGAGGCATAGGCATGGTTGTTGTGGATGATTTTGAGATGTTTGACGCATATGACTTCGGTAACTTTCCAGCGACTATAGTAATTAAAACGTATGCAACGGAGATACTTTCTTACATAAAATCAACCAGGTGTGTTCACCCACTTCCTATATTCTCTGTCGCATGATCACGAAATCAATGAATTATTCACGAGACAATCCAATTACAGTGTGGCTGTTTCTAATGCTCCAAGCTCTGTGATGATAGAAATCCTGTTGCAACAATTACTCCAACAGAAGTGGTCACAAATTACAAGCCAGCCCCTGTTGTTGCATATTTTTCGTCAAGAGGCCCAGGAGCACTAACCCAGAACATTCTCAAGGTGAGTATTGATCGACTTACAGTCCATTTAGCTTAATTAACGCTTAGAAGCTAACTATGGGTGATCGTCACAACATGAGTCTTTTAATTGGTACTTGCAGCCAGACATCAGCGCACCAGGTGTGAACATAATTGCTGCATCGATTCCCCCGGGTGACTACTCAGATACAGCTCTTTCAGAGATGAGGCCTTCCACATTTAACATGATGTCTGGAACATCCATGGCCACTCCTCATGTCAGTGGAGCCGCTGCATTTGTAAAATCTATTCATCCTACTTGGAGCTCCTCTGCTATCAAATCAGCCCTCATGACAACAGGTAGTTATCAAGTTTTATTCTTGAAAAGCATCTTGCAATACGAATACCAGATAGAGCAACGGCTGGAAATCTCCTTATTTTTCAATGTCCAAAAATACTGGCTATCTATGATTTTAGTAATGTTTCAATCCAATATAGGTCTCAATTGGTGGAATTTATACAATTGGTCGAGGTTAGGTCTCAAATTTTGCAATTTACAGAAATTTTTATCGGATATTTGATTAGTTTGATTGATGGTTATGTAATCCCCTTCAGTTAGGTGAGTTCAGAGGTTTATTAGAAATGTAAAATTGGGGGAAATATTTTTAGAAGCATCCTTATTTCCATTGTAGATTTGGCCCTCCAACCAGAATGGAGCAGCAAAGTTAAAGTTAACTGTTGACTTTGTGGGCAGAATCTATGATGGAGATAAGTTCGGGGATTTTTAATTTTCTCCTTAGATTTTTCTTTTAAAAGGAAAATCCTTATACAGTAACACTCTTTTCTTAACAGTTGTACTCCATTGTAATGTATGGCAGCTATTGTAAAGAACAATATGGGCAAACTATTGACCAATGATTCAGATATCCCCGGGACGCCATTTGATTTTGGAGCCGGAGTAGTAAATCCTATCGGAGCTCTGCAACCAGGACTTGTGTACGAAACATCAATCGATGATTACTTCCATTTCTTGTGTAATTACGGTCTGGATTCTGAGAATATCAAGCTCATCGCGGGGAATAAAACCTATAAGTGCCCATCTGGTGCAAAGGTGGATCTGATCAGTGATATGAACTATCCAAGCATCGCCATCTCCAAGTTAGATATTGTGAATGGGAGTACAACCATACGCAGAACCGTCACAAACTTTAGTCCTGACCTTGCACCTACTTACATGGCTACCATCGATGCACCTCCCGGGTTGAATGTGAAGGTCTCTCCACAAATTCTTCATTTCTCCAAGACTTCCAATCAGCTCTCTTTTGATGTAGTTTTTACACCAACGAAGGTTGCCACCAAAGGATATGCTTTCGGTACACTCGTTTGGAGCGATGGAAAACATAATGTTCGCACTCCTTTTGCAGTGAATATGATGTAACAGACTTCAAATTAAGAGGCAACTTTATAGATCGTAATGTAATAAAGCAAGGCTGCTTATTCCTTGCATTAATCAATTAACGAGCAACATGGCTGCTTATTCTCTGAATTTGCTGATCGTCTTCTATATGTTTAATGCACGGTGACTGAATTTATAGATTGGAAGACATAATTTTACAGTTCTAAAATAAAAAACTAAATAAATCGCTTCCGTTCGATGTCTGAGATATAAGTGTGGGTTTTTTTAAGGTTATTTTAAAATTGGATGAATGAAATTAAAAAGAAAAAAAAAAAGACTTTTACTTCGTTGACTATTTACTTCCGGAAGATTAACTTCCCAGAATTTAACTTCGCACAACTTGACTTTGCATAACTATCCAGTTACATTAAAAACTGTCATTAATTTCTATCTAAGAATTTGACTTGAGAATACACTGTCTGATATCTCCACAACTCTGCCCGACTAAAAAAATACTGACAGAACAGGCACTAACTAGACGTGCAAACAGCTAGTAATTACATTTTTCCAACACCATTCTGATTGACGAATGTAAAAATTTCTCCGTTTCCTTTCAAAATAATCTTGAACATGCAGCCAGTGAGCAATTAGAGTTGTCATTTATAACTAATGAAAATTATTTGTTTCGTTCATTTCAAGTCTTGAATCCTTGTATGATTGCAGCCATTGACGCAGGAGCGTCTCGGCAAGCATTCGGAGGAGTCGGACTCCATGATGACGTAACCCGCTATTTTCTCCGAAATCCTTCCCCGCCGTCAATCTGGCCCCATGATTGGACTGCCTACATTAATTTCGGAGCTGTGTGAACCGGGTTGACAACAACCCTGACTCCCGAGCCCACTCAACTCATCCCTGAACTGTTGATCTGACCTCCCAGTTTGAATATGTTTTAGTATTTTAATTTAATTTAATTTTTAATATGTTTTAATATTTTTATTTAATTTAATTCATTAATTTAATTTAAATTTAATTTTTAATATTTTTTTTTAAAGGTGGTTCGCTGTTTGTTAGAGGGCTAGTCCACTTGGGAAATGGTCACCACCTGCTATTCTAGAGAATCAAGGTGGCACGAATTACAATCATTACAATATGGGCTCAACAAGAGCAATATGTCACTTACAAGAATTGAACCTGGATGGGGAGGGTAACAACATTCCTCCCAACCACCCAAGCTACAACCAATGGACTCAATTTAATTTTTAATATGTTTTAGTATTTTCTAATTTAATTTAATTTATTTTATTTTAATTTAACTTAATTTAATTTAATTTAATTTTTAATATAATTTAATTTTTAATATAATTTAACTTAATTTAATTTTTAATATAATTTAACTTAATTTAATTTAATTTACAAATAACATTTTTATTAAAATACTAAAATTTACAAATTCTAACAATTTCATTTTTATTTACAAATAATATTTTTATTAATTTAGTTATTTATGGACTGCGTCGCTCTCTACTAGCAACAACCACATTTTTAAATGTGTGGTTATGATTGATATACATCCATTGACAAATATCAACCACATTTAAAAATGTGGTTATTGCTAGTATTGATGGGCCTTTTGATTACGCAATAGGCACCACATGAATTTTACACAAGTTTCATGGGTGGCTAGTCATTTTCATAAATTTTCATAGGGTTGAGAGTGGCCATTTAACGTGGCTTAAGACGCTGAGCCGCTGAACGTTAATAGAGGAGAGGAAAGTACGAAGGAGAATCAAAGAGCAGAAGAAAAGATGAAGGAGAAATGGAAAGAAGCATAAGATGGAAGGGAATGGTAAAGGAGAAAGAGATAGAGAAGCTGCTAGAGCATTGGATAAGAAAATGACGATAAAGGAACTATGGAAAATAAAGATAGAGGAACTAAAGAAAATAAAGAGAAGAATATGAGAAGGAAGATAGAGTAACTAAGAAAAATAAAGGGAAGAAGAAGAAAGAGAAAAATAATTGAATAAGAAAAGGAAGATATAAGAACTCACAAAAATAAAATGAAGAATAAGGAAGGAAGTTAGAAAAATAAAGGGAAGAATAAGGAAGGAAGATAGAGTAACTAAGTAAAATAAAGGAAGAAAAAAAAGATAGAGCAAAGGGACATTTTTATATAAAAAAATAAAAGCGAAAAACGAAAAACGGTGATTGTGAAAATTGTAGTGGCAACAAGGAGGTAGTCAAACTTAAAGATAGTTTTTCATAAGTTGTAAGTATCTTTGATAATTTTTTAATAAGTATCTTTGTTAATTTCTTAGTTTGACCATTTTAATGAAGATTTTTATCCATTTTCAATTGTTCTAGAAGTATAAAATGCAATGCAGTCATTTATTTGTGATTTCTTAAAATCTCAAAATTAATACAAAGAGCTACCTCTAAAAAATTTGATGTTTCCCTATATGTACTTTGAAAAAATTAACGTGCTTCCTTATTGCTATATAGTTTGATGTGGAAAATATGATGGTTGTTGCTAATGTGGTAAATATAGTTTGATGTGGAAAATATGATGGTTGTTGCTAATGTGGTAAATATAGTTTGATGTGGAAAATATGATGGTTGTTGCTAATGTGGTAATTAAAGGTTGCATCAAGTTTGGTATGAGAGTAGGAGTATGCTCCAAATTAGTGTAGCTTCAACAAGGGAGAATAATTTGGTTGATGTTAGGACTGGTGCAAGGTAATGATACCCAATTATGACATGTTAATTGCAATGACATGCTGGAAAAACATAAATATTATCATTAAAATGAATTATTAGAGGTACCTACAAAACTTTTTCGAATTAGGTGTAAGAAGATGAAACGTAGAATGACGGATGACCTTCCGGAATATATAACTTTTATTTATGGAAACGTGGTATAACCACCCCAAAATGTCATTATTTTAAGATTGGTATGTTATTTTTTTCCCTAAAACATAATGCACATGTTTTAGTTGAGCCACCTGTTTGTTATGTAAATTGTCAATTTATGAGGAAAAAAATATGTAGAGGCGTAGGCAACAGACGAATTTTGTGCGGGGCTATTTTTCCAAAATTTTAAAGTTAATTTTATATTTTTTTTAAATTACGAAAGTCAGTGAAGCCTTAAAACGATATGGTCAAGTGTTGGTAAACCATATCATGGTCTGGAAATAATAAAAAAAACCTTTTTTTTAGCTTGCAAGTATTCTTGTACTCTTGTGCGGGTTCTTTTCCATTTTCGAAATAGGTAATCCAATCAAAAGTTATAGGCCAAATAAACGACCTATGCTTTTTACAAATTTGACATGAGTGTAGTTAAAAATGAATTAAAAATAGGAACAACAACAGATCTATTCAAAAAATATATAGTTAGAATCTACACATAAAGCTCGACAAGTGTGTGCAATTTCATCTGCAGTGCACTAGTGGAGCATATGCGGAACTAGGTGTGAAAAACATGAAGTTACAACATTTGATGTGTTCTGCCATAATTCAAATCGAGCCTCAAGGTTTGGTAATCCGAAGCAAATTCCAAGCCTACAAGGGCGCTCAAAACAATTTGAATATAGAGACACGTGCGTGCAAATGCGCGCATGCGTGTCTAAGAGTGCGCACGCGTTGTTTAATTTCCTTTGTCAAGGGATACATAAAGTTGACAAATGAAATTAAAGAAAACATATAAAGGATACGTAAAGTTGACAAATGAAATTAAAGAAAACATATAATTTGCAGCGCAAAAATAATAGGGTGGTAGTAAACTACACTTGTGTCTTCCATTATCAGTTGCACTTCAAGCTTGAAGGTGGTAGCCTTAGGACTAGACATAGGTCGCAGGTTCGAATCTCCTCAGTTCAGTTCAAACCTGCGATCTATGTCTAGTCCCAATGCTACCACCTTCAAGCTTGAAGTGTAGTTGACACACGGGGGGTTCACTTAGTGAACTTGTTACATAGCACGATCGTTCACATGATATTAAATAATACCCCTAATTGCACTAAATATTGGGAAATGCATCCTAAAATTGTATTGTTGAACCCCCCTCCCAATATTCCTTTCCAATTAAGAAAACCCCTAGTTTCACTAGATATTGTAGGTATCCATTTTTATCAACCCATTTTTAACACCCCCTTTATATCATATTATCAAGTTGCAACAAAAAGGAGCCCTAACACATCTTAGTATAAGCAAACAAGATGCTAAATACAATAATAGTATAATGCTAATAATGATCCCACTAGGATTGCGGGGTTGATTGATCAATTTGTAGCATTGGATAGTGGAACACCTGAAGAAATAGTACTAGGGAAGCCAAAATGCGTAAAACGCAACCTAGTCAAGAGATCAACATAACAAAGAATGTAAAATATTTATAGTCCAATTGTTAGTGCAATGCCTAGAAAATATGAGAATTGCAGATGTTTCACACCACAACCTACAAATATACCAATTTTATATCATGTAAATATGAATATAGCCATAGAGAACTCACGTTTTCTATAAGCTTAATAAATTAAAATCCATAAAAATTCAAAATTGAAACCCTTTTGTGATGGACGCCCCTACCTTCCTATAAAAACAAACATCATTGATGTTTGAACCCAAATGAATATAGAAAAATTCCTTTTACTTTTCAATAACACCATATGATCATGTGCAAAGCTTGGATTTGGGTCATTCACAAGATCCAATGAATTGCCTCCACTTACTCTACATTTATTCTTGCAATCAAGCGAATTAACAAAATTAGTTACCTTTTCTTGGGTTGTACCTAGTTTTTTTAATCTTTAAAGGATAGGGAAATATCTTCATTGTTAGGTTCAACCATGCAATAGTTATAAAGATATATAGATGGTGAAACTTATATGATAACATTTCATAGTAATGATAACACATAGGGTATGTAAATAAGGATTTAGATTTTCACATATGTGAATCATGTTAATTCCAATACAATATTAAGATAGATGCCTTGCATATAAGAATTGAAATTACAATTATGACTGTGCCAAATATAACTCAATCTAACAAGTATTCCTAACTAGCAATGTGAAAATATTAAAGAAGAATACAAAAAGTTGAAAGAAATAATTAGTCAAGAAACAGTGATCTAACTTTTCTTGGTTCCAGTGAGCTAAGAATGATTGATCTCACTTTTATTGGTTGTCGTGGAGCAAGGTTTAATTGAATACCATTGCCCACCTAAACCCTAACCTAAAAAATGAAGAGTTAAATATTTTACTTGAATGCCTACAAAAATACAATACAATTGTTCAAATTTGGAACTCGATTAACTACATCTCTTAACTTAAAGATGAAAAACAATATAACATCAATTCAAACCAAGCCTAAATAATCTATTAAATGGGGATTGCTCAAGGCCAATAATCCAAAGAGACTTCTATCGATATTATCATTGGTACACTATTACCATATTTATGCAAAACTTAGGATCATAAGCAATATCAAATAAAAATGGAAGGTACTTAAGGTGTAGGTGGGTATGAATTGAGCGCGTGATTTGGAGGTATGAATTCATCCCACCATTTGGAGGTTATTCCTTAGCACACCCAAATAAAATAACCCCCAATTTTTATATTACTATGTGAAATTAAAAACCCCCCTTGACCCCTTAATACATGGCAATATATTTTCTAGGTTTTTAAGAGTATTCAATCCCCCAATATGAATGGACGTGATATGATATTGCATCACTAGTGAACCCCCCGTGAGCTGACAATGGAAGACACAAGTGTAGTTTATTACCACCGTGCGAATTTAATTTGATCTTATCAATCAATTCCCATCGCCATTTCCTCTCATACGACATCCCACAACCATTTCTCTCGCCACCCACTCTTCATTCATTCTGCATGCATTTCATTATGCAACCATCTCATATTCTCACTGCGTTTTCCCTCAATTAGTTTCTCAATTCAGTATGACCCATGCTGGCCGTTCGAGGAGTGTTGCTAGTGGTCTTGAGCTTCAGCCTGGCAACGATGACCATTCATGGTATTACGTTTCCCTTTGGTTGCAATATGGCAAACTCATAGCTCACTACGAAGGTTTGTCTGACAAATGTGACGATTTGGGTTCTGTGCCCCCGGAGCAAATCCTCGAAGTGTCCCTAAATGGCCCTGGGGTGCCGGACCAAGATGCTTGCAGCACCCAAACCTTGGCTTGGATCGTGAATCTGTTGATTCCGATGGATCCAGGACGCCGGGTTTCAGCGAGGCCCCCCCCATAGCGTGCCTCCAACCTTCAGAAACGGTCTTATTAGGCCATCTCGTTGGATTCCGGTGGATCCGCGCATGCATTGCTTCTATCTCTACAAATCTAATTTCCATTCCTAGACATAAAAATTCCAAACTGTTTTGAATCACTGTTTTTGTTGAATAAGATGAGATTGCCTCTAAGGTTGGGACCCCCCGCCTCTCTATAACCCCACCCCCCTATATGAGATTGATCTCTCTTTATTTCAATTCCAAGAATGAAATGAGTTGCATTGATATCCTTCATGTTGAACTTAGAGGACAGCTGCAGTTTCAGCTCCTTGATTAGATCCATGTTATTTCTGACCCACAACATGTCTTTGACATACAAAATTACATATATGAAGTGTTCACCAGCTTTCTTTCCATACACACAATGATCAACCCGAATCCTCACAAACTCTAGTTTTTGGATACACCTATCAAATTTATAGTACCACATCTTGGGTGATTGCTTTAAACGATAGAGAGACTTATGGGGCTTGTAGGCCAACTCCTCCTCTCCTTTCACCATGAAACCTTCATGCCACTTCATATAAACTTCTTCTTCAACATCACCATGAAGAAATGTTTTCTTTACATCCATATGAAAATATCAAGATCAAATGCTGCAACTAAAGACATTAGTACCCTTATGGAAGTTGATTTAGCAACAAGAGAGAAAATCTCACCAAAGCCAACTCCCTCAACTTCAGAATATCCCTTTTCTGCTAGTCGATCCTTGTACTTCTCGACATGTCCTACTACATTCATATTTTTCTTAAATTCCCACTTACTACCAACATGTTTCCTTCCATTTAGTAATGTGACCAAATCCAATGTTTTATTATTTCTCAAGGACTCCATTTCTTTTTCCATGGCCCTTTTCCAAACTTTACCCTTTGTCGATTTGATCACTTCCTTTACCAACTTGGGATCATATTCAATGAAAGATAACATAAAAGTATAGAGAAATTATGGTTGACTATACCTTTCATTTTGTTTTTTCTTCTTAACCAAACCTCCTAACAACCGGAGTTTGTTGTTCCACCTCTTCATCAGATTCAATCGAATCGTCTGAATCTCGGTTTTTGTCCTTCATTTCAAACTCCTTTTCTGGTTCCTTGTCTCTTCTACCCTCTTGAATCCTAGAAGTACCTATGTAACGAACATAAATAAAGAATAATAATTATTCTTTATTTATGTTCGTTACAACCTCTTATTTGTTAATTTGAAGATTAAATATATACTATAAACTACCTTCCTTGTGACCAAATTCCATAACTTATACCCCTTCACTCCATCCTTATACCTGATAAAGATGCATTTCTCAAACTTACTATCGAGTTTGCTTCTTTTCTCCTTTGGTAAATGCACAAAGGAATCACACCCAAAGACTCTAAGATGTGCAATAGAGGGATTCTTACCATCCCATGACTCATATGGATTCTTGTCGACCAAATTCATCGACGGTGACCTCTTCACTAAGTAACATGGAGTATCAACTTCTTTTACCCATAATTGTTGCATGTTACCTACACCACTGAGTATGCTCATTTCTTTCTCCAATAGTGTTCTATTCATTCTTCTTACAAATTCGTTTTGTTGAGGCATGTATGGAGCTTTGTTTTGTCGATCTATACCATGTTGTTTGTAAAAATAGTCGAAATCATTACCACATAATTCTCCTCTGTTATCATTTCTCAATACCTTCATTAGAGAAATTTTGAGGTCAAAAAAGGGCCTCAAAACAAAGAAAATGTACTATAAAATACAACCAATCACATTCTAGTAGATGACATCATCCCCCTTGGTGAGGTGGCATTGCATGAGTTAAGAATGCTTATTTTTCAAATTTTCTATGGTGGATGAAAACACATAGTTAACCAAGGTAGTGGTGTAGATATTTTTAAGTCATAAAGTAAAGTACTCATAATGATAGTCTTTTCATAAAATAATATTATTGTCATTTTCAAGTAAAGTACTCATAATGAATGTCTTTTCACACTTTCATATAAAATAATATTATTGTCATTTTCAAGTGAAGTACTCTTAATTCATAAAGAAAGTCCCTTCACATTTTTTTATAAAATAATATATTATCATTTTTATGTTTTTAATTTTAAATTATATATTCACTCCATTCTATTTAATAACATAATGTCAAACTAATAAAGAATAATAATAGATTTAATAAATAATAATAATAATAATAATAATGCAATGTGGATTATAATAATATTATTGACATTTTACATGTAAATAAATTCTCAATTAAATTACATTATTAAATTCATGAGAAAAGTACTAAATATAAAAAGTCAACATAAAATTTAAAAAAAGCTCTTAAAAATGTTTATTATTATTTAATTTCATTTGCAAGTTCAAGACAAATAAATGTTAAAGGACAATACATTTTTGGGAATTTACAATGAATCTTAGTCACATCAATGTAGTCTTATTTTATTAAATTTATATCTAGTGAATTTTGAAAAGTAACTCAACCATGGTTATTTATATTGTGCATAGAAAATAGTGTGGGAGGTGACTTGTCATATATACTTACCCCATAAAACCCCCAATTCATAATATTTTAATATATCTCATATTTTTGTAGTACATCTCTTAGGAGGCCCTTTTTTGACCTCAAAATCTCTTTAATGAATATTTTTGCCAGTTTGATTTTCTACAAGCTATTTCAACTCTTGCAATTTCTCAAAGACCTTAAATTTGTTCCTTAGAAAGTGCAACCATGAAAGAGACATAATATTGAGATCCTCCTAGTGATGGGACCAGTACTAGTCCAAACAAATCACTATGTATTAACTCCAATATTTCCTTGGCCTTAGTAACCCTGGATGAGAAACATCCATGACTCTATTTACCATAAATGCATGTTCACATAAGTCTAATTATTCAAAAAAAATAGGAATACCTTCGACCATACCTTTGTCACCCATAGAATGAAGTCCTTTCTCAGCAATGTATCCCATTCGTTGATTTCGTAACATGGTCGAGTAGACTAGACATGAAGATATATTGTTGGATTCAAGAAAGATTATAGTCACACATCCATTGGTGTTTGTTCTTCCCAATATCTTGTACAATGTTCTAGTATAGAATTCTCTAATCAGTACCATCTCTCCTCACACCATATTGCCTGTATCTTTCTCAAATAAATCCTACGCATATGAATTCCCCATCTTAATAACATAAATCAGGTTTTAATCCAAACTTGAGATATGCAAGACACGCAGAAGAGTCTCCTTCCATATTTTAATAACAGTCAAACTTTACCTTGTCCAATAGTCCTAGTCGGTGAATCATCTCCTAGAAGAACGTCACCACCTTCGAGTTTCTCATATTCACAACACCATTATTTGTTTTTTTCCATTTGAAATGATGGAACCGATTGAATAAACCAATAATCATGATCTAATTGTGTTCTTGTCATAGCCAAATAAACATCTCCTTTTTCTTAAGTTGAAATCTTACTTCTAGTCGACTGTGCTTCCTCAAATTCATTGCTCTTTTCAACTTATAGTCTCTCTTATAATTCCCTAGTTTTCTACATCAAAATATTATCATCATTGGTGATGGGCTAATGAATTGCAACTTTAAAGCTGAATCCCTTGGCTCATTACTTAATTATCAACTCGGGGGTTGATTATACAAACTTAAGAGGTACCATGCACTATATATGCCATTGCAAAGGAATAATTCGTCCAGTAGTATAAGCGAAATCTATTCTAAAAACATAAATTTAATCTAATAAGAAAGAAATGAATCTAATTTAACAACTATCAACTTTAAATGGTGTCTAACTACAGGTTGCGAGAGTGTAAGATCCAAATATTCCACATGGAACTTAATGCCGCATTAGTTCCTAAAGGGGGAAAGCATAGGGTGATCTTTCACGTTCCACTATAATGAAATTCAGTGAAATACCTACTTACTCTTCCTTAAGGTTACAATATGAAGAATTTGAGAAGCTACACGTTCCATACAAGTATTCACTACAAGCAGAGGGCTAGCATTAACCAAGTTGAGATAATGAAATTGTACATATAAAATAAATGGCATGAACAACATAAATGAAATTCAATTCTAATAAACATGAAAATAAATCTACTCTAAAACATAAATTAAATCTAATCTACTTTTAAATCATAAATAAATAAAAATTGTGCGCTAAGAAATGAAAATAAAGCTTCCTATAGAAAACTGCTACATAATGTTGTAATTCAACAATTGTTACAACAAACGTAGAATTTCTATATTCTTTGTAATATGTATTTAAAAATTATGAAATGAAATGAACGACTGAAGGAAAAGGTATGAAAGGGTCCAAATTGCTTCCCTTTATTGGGCCCAACCCAAGGGATCTCTTGGAACCCTTACTAAACTAACTAATTCAAAGATAAATAAAAACTAGTTTTTAATCATTAAAAGTCTGTCATTAAAACATGGAAGCAAGCTGCCTCTTACAAATTCGCCTTTAACAACAAGGGATAAGAAAAAGAAATGATAAAGAGCAGAACAATAATTGAATATTCGTGCCATGCTATCAAATTTACTAGCATTTATACAAAAACAACTAAAAAATGCCCATGTAATCAGCTCCTTGATTTGTAGAAGTTATCCTAGTTAACTAGAAATCTGCATGCAAGTTGGTGGGATTGATTCTCTCTTTAGGAATATGACCTTGGCCTTGTGATTTAGAATTTGGATGATCATTGAGTCATTCTTTAAGTGGTGTAATCTCATGAGAATAATCGACACTTGAGAAAACTGTCCATGCAATCTGCTCCTTGATTTACGAAAATTGTGCCAGTTAACTAGAAATCTGCATGTTGATTGTGTGGGATTGATTCGTCCTCTTAGGAATTAGAATTGGACTCAACTATTTCATCTTCGTATGATATTGAGTACTTACTTATGTTCTGTAGATCATGAGAATCACAGGGGGACATAATCCTTAATTTACTCCATTAATCTCTAGTTTAACTAGTGAGCTGATTAAAGAGGATTGAGATGATTTTGGTGACTTGATGTCCCTCAGTTGGATTAATATAAATCCACCTACAAATCCACCAGAACTCAAGAAATATTTTGATAAATATTATCCAATAAATCTAAGGAATAAGCGAATTAAGAAAACAATACTAATCAAATGTCAATATATTTATTAAACAAACATGCATATGCTTTTATAATGGAGATTATCATAAGTTCATTATGAAGAACACAAATAAAAAAATTTGATCTCCTTAGGCACCTCCAAGATGGGCCAAATAATTTTTAATTTTAGGTGCCCATTAGTCTGATCAGAGAATTTATATATAGTCTTATATGTACCCCTCGACTTTGATCTTCTACTGTAGGACTTTCCTTTTCTTCTATTGACCTGTCGACCTCTCACCACTAGAGAATCATGGGTCGAACCTTCCATGTTATTTTGTCTCATATACTCTAACAATAGATATGCAACCAAATAATTGATATTCAATTTGGTATTATTGCTTCCAATAGCCACGACTAGGCTATCCCATGAGTTTAGAAAAGAGCACAATAGACTGATACCTTTCTCCTCATCAATGATTTTAATATCCACGAACAAAAATTGACTAATTGCAGTGTTTATTGCATTTAGGTTTATGTAACTGATTCACCCCAATTTATCCACGAAATATATAGTTTCTTCCAAAGAAACAACTTGTTAACTAGATATTTTGACTAGTCCAAGTTCCCCAACTTTTCTCACAATTTCTTTGCATTATCTTCTTTTGATACATTCACCAATACAAAATATGCTAAACAAAGTCATATTGTGCTCCTTTCTTTCTTCACGATTTTATGTCAATATTCCTTTTACATGCCTGTCAGAGTGGTTCCGAGGTCGACAACAACCCATTGTTCTCGATCCATAAGGAGATCCTCCATTTTAAGCTTACAAAGATCAACATTTTTTCCATTAAAATTTTCAATGTCTATCTTCGAACTATTGACCATTATTAACTATGAACAAGTTCTTCTAGAACTCCCACTGAAACTAGGTATTCACTAGATTTAGGACCAATCTAAACCCTCAACAACAAAGGATCCCCCTTGAATCCAAAAATGTCTCTAATACCAACTGTAACTTAGGTTTTAATACCCTTTACAGTGAGCATGCATGATTATTATTATAGTTAAACATATAACATAATTAACAATGGCACAAAAAAGAGTCACACATAGTACACATAAATTACACTAGGAACCCCTCTACCTAGAAAACTGAACAAACCGATGAACTTAACTACTCATATATTAGCAACACTCTTTACAATCATTTACAATAGATATTTACAAGGTCACTACAACTCAATCATAAATTCACTGCACTTGTATAGTACCAACATAGTGCGGATGGTACACTACAGTACTTCTCATATTCACATATATTTCTACATAGCCTTTGTCTTTATTGTTGGAAATATATTTTGTCATTGATTTAAAAGGTAATTATTCAAAGGTAAGGTGGATTTAAGAAAGAAAAACTGAAAAAAGGTGTATTAAAAGGTAAGGTGACTAAAAGGAATAGAAAGCAAAAAAGGTCTATTAAAAGTGAAGGTGGACTAAAAATGAAGTTACATGAAAGTGGTTTAAAAAGTGAAAGTGTATTAAAAAGGTGAAGGTGGATTAAAAAGTGAAAGTGGAAAACAAGGTGAAGGTGTATTAAAAAGTAAAAGTGGACTAAAAAGGTGAAGGTGGATTAAAAATGAAGTTACGTGAAAATGGATTAAAAAGTGAAAGTGGTATTTTCCCATGGTTTTGGAATCCCATGGTATTTAAAAGAGGTTGCACAAAAACAATAAAAAGGGGTTAAAATAAAAAAGGAGAAATCACTATATAAGAGGAATCGATCAAGAAGAAAAAGGCTTTCGAAAAAGGTTGAGGAGTGACGATTGAAAATCATTCAAGAAGTAATGATTAAATATCATTTAAGGAGAGATGTTTGAATATTAGCAAAAAATTGATCCGGGGTTCTAGAAGCAAGCATATTTGATGAAAGAAGAAGCCATAATAATGTCTAGTGAAGATAAAAGCAACAATAAGATATGATAAAGGAAGAAGTCACAAGCAATCCCAATGAAGATAAAATAAAAAGGAAAATATGATAAAGGAAGAAGTCACAAGCAAGCCTGGTGAAGACAGAAGCAACAAGCATATCTGATAAAGGAAGAAGTCACAAGGAGGCTCGATGAAGACATAATCAACAAATATATCTGATAAAGGAAGAAGTCATAAAGAGGATCGGTGAAGACAAAATCGAAAAGTAAATTTGATAATTGAAGAACTCACAAGCAAGTCCAGTGAAGATAGAAGCAACAAGCATATCAGATAAAGGAAGAAGTAACAAGTAGGAACAATGAATACAAAATCAACAAGTAGATTTGATAATGGAAAAACTCACAAGCAAGCCTAGTGAATATTGAAGCGAGAAGCATATCTAATAAAGGAATAAGTCACAAGCAGGCCCAATGAATATCGAAGCAACAAGCATATACAATAAAGGAAGAAGTCACAAGCCTCCCAGTGAATATAGAAGAAACAAGTAGATATGATAAAGGAATAAGTCACAAGAAATCCTAGTGAAGACAGAAGAAGCAAGTTGATCTGATAAATGAATAATTCACAAGCAGGACTGATGAAGAAAGAAGCAACAACCAAACCTATGAATGAAATGCATATGGAGAACTTGTAAACTTGGAAGTAGGTTGGTTCCTACAAATAAGCTATAGTGGGGATTGGTGTCTCTAGTAGGTCAGTGCCTACAAACATAAATGGATATTGGCGTCTCTAGTAGGTCGGTTCCTATAAACAAAAGTAGGGATTGGTGTCTCTAGATAGTAGGTCAGTGCCTACAAATAGAAGTGGGGATTGGTGTCTCTAGTAGGTTGGCTCCTACAATCAAAAGGAGGGATTGGTGTCTCCAGTAAGTCAGTTCTTACATCTTGAATATTTGGTGCTCAATTGAAGGGATTGGTATCTCCTATAGGTTGGTTCTTGCAAATTTTGTAATAGTAGGTTGGTTACTACATAAATTAAAAAAGATAATATTTTTTGGTTTTCTCCCAAAAGGGTTTCCACGTTAAATTCTATGTATTATGATTTGAGTTTATATGTTCTTAATGTTTCAAATTTAATGAATTCTATGTTAAAGTAAAAAGTATCTTATATTAATTCACCCCCCTCTCAATATAACCATAAGTTCAACAATTGGTATCAAAGCAAGTTCCTTAAAAAATGGTATAATCGCTAGAACGTAGATCTTAGGACCACACACATTCAAACAAAAAGGTTTCTATACAAAATAATATCTATTGTTTGGCATAAATATCTATGTCTTCTAGAGTATAAGGATGCAAACATATCTAATGGCCCTTGGTTTCGATATTTGGAAATCGGCCATGACTGGTTACATAGCCCCAACAACTACACCAACAAATGTAGGAGGGAAGAAGACTAGTGGAAATGATACAAAAGCCATGAATGCCATCTTGTGCATTTTATCATAACCAAGTTTGTCAAGGTGATGCATTGTAAATCATAAAAATAAATTTGGGACAAACTTCAAAATATCTATGAAGGTGATCACAAGGTTAAGAAAGAAACACTCCCAAGTTGTAGAAGTCAATTCCCGAGTCTGAAAATTAAAGATGAAAAAAATGTTGTAGCCTATCTCCTTCGTGTGGATGAAATTGTCAACACCATCAAAGGACTTGGTGAAAAGGTTGAAGAACCAATGATTGTACGAATGGTCTTAATTTCACTTCCTTAATATTTAATTCCAAAGTCTCTGTTATTGAATAAATGAAGGATCTTGATACATTGACAATGGATGAATTACATGGGATTCTCACTACATATGAAATCCAGACTAAAAAGGAAAATCCATCGAAAAAGGAAGCATATTTGAAATCCTCAAAGAAGATGAAGAACAAAGAACAAAAATAAAGCGATTGGTCAAGCTATAAATTAGACATAGAGGAAGCCAATTTCATGAGAAATATCAAAAAGGGATCTATAAAATATAAATGTAAGTTTCTCTTTAAATGCTTTAATTGTGGAAAAGTAGGACATTTTGCTTCTAAGTGTCCATATGTGAAAAATGAAATTGGTGAGAATGATGAAGACTATAAAGTAAAGAGAAAACACCATAAGAAGAATAAGAAGAATATCATCTACTCAAAAGTGGTTAGTGATTCATCTAAAGAAAGTAGTACTGGTAGAGAAGAAACTCTCTTTATGGAAATCAAAACAAATATTGATGAAAAGAAAGAGAAAGAAATGAAGGATTCTGAAGAAAATGATAAAATAGATGGGGAGGTGGATATTGAAGGATAACTCATGTTCCTTAAGAGAAATAAATAAACTGATGAAAACAAATTTGAAATAAAAAGAGCAGCTGATGAAATACGAAGAAGAGGATTGTGATTCAAAAGACAAAATGTCACAAAGCCTAGGAGAATCAGAAAACGTTATCGCAAAATTAAAGGCGCAATTAAAGGAGGCAATAAGGATAGAATAAGTGGTGAGAATTAATCTAAAAGAAAAATAAGAAAATTATGAGAAGATGGAAGTTGAAATTGTTTCTTTAAGAAAGGAATTGGAAAATTCAACTACTTAGTTGAACAAAAGCTTGAAGTTTGAAAGGAGTATTGAAACCTTAGATCATATAATCAACTGTCAAAGGTCACCACTTATTAAGATTGGTCTCGGATATGATGTTGATGTATATGTAACTTCGGAATGTATTTCATATATATATTTATTGTACTCCTATAGAGATGTATTATTCCTCTATACGGAAGTGTCATCATTTGTATTGACAAGTGTTGCAAGTGTGTTAGCTTGTCGATGGGTTATTAGACCACCATGTGTGGGGTAGGCCCTGATTAATGTAACATGAGGTTATTGTGCTAAGCTAGACAAGCCGGCCCCACAAGTTTATTGGGCAGTGAGGACAAGTATAAATAGAGATCTCCCGATCTCTCTTTGGATCACTTTAGAACTCACTCTTCCTTCACTCGAAAAGTGGCGCACATGTGAGGAGGAGGATCAGCTGCTAGGAGGAGTCTATCTCTGTGTACTTTGGTTGTACTATTGCTCTATCTATCTGTGAGGAACTTGTGGGGTTTTTCACCTTAGGGTTTTCCCCACGGAAACTTTGTGTGTCTATTGTCTCTTATGTTTTTGCATCTTGTGATGATTGATATGCATTGATATACTGTACATGTTATTATCTCAGTAAATATCCTAGAGTATATTGAATTAATGCTAAAAAATTAACATGGTATTAGAGCTAACCTGAGAAGAAGACATTGTGTAGTGATGGAAACCAGGGTTTCTTGTTTATTGGGTTTCTCTCCACAGATTTTGGCAAAGCAGTAAGGTAGATTGACTCTACTCATAAAAAAGAATCTATCTGTCCAATCAGAATTCAATTCTGAGCACTTTTAGTTTTGGCCCTAAAAATTAGGGTTTCCTACAAAATAGGAATTTTTGAAATCTGAAGACACAGCTGGAAGCTCCTTGGAAAAATCGAAGTTTAGAGCTTTGGATCAAGATTTTTGGCTGGGTAAATCTTCGGGAAACTCAAACCCTAATTCAGGGTCCTCCCTAGTGAACTCGGGAAGACTAAAAGGCAGTTCTGAAGGGTGAAGCTTTACAGATCTCAAATTTTGAATACACCTAGCTGATCAGCTCATCAAGGTGCATCTTTCTATCCTTTCAGAAAGTTGAAATTCACATTTTGAATTTTTATGGTTTCTCTGACAAACCCTAATCCGGTACCAGATCCATTTTTCAGCAAATCAAGTGGTAAGACCTAAATATTTTCTATTTCCATTTGAAGTACTCCTTAAAGATGTCTCACCACACCAAGCTTGAGGACAAGCTTGAAGGGGATGATAAATTCCGAGCCTAGAACTATAGGATTGGGTTAATCCTGGAAGAGAATCAGTTGGACTCATATATAAGGGAAGAGGTCCCTATCCCAGATGATGAAGAGGCTAAGGTATTTCATAAGAAGAACTTGGTCAAGGCAAAAAGAATCATTGCTGATTCTATCAAAGACCATCTCATATCACATGTGTCATCTCTGAAGACACCCAAGGAGATGTTTGACTCTTTGACCAAGCTATTTGAAGGGAAGAACATAAATCAGAATATGACTCCGCGGAATCAATTGAAAGGGGTCAAGCTATTGAATGGAGAGACCATTCAATCATACTTCTCCAAGGTCTCTCAAATCAAGGAAAAACTTGAAGCTGTGGATGAAGTAGTAGACAATGGTGAAGTTGTTATGACCACTCTGAATGGCCTACCTAGGTCATGGGACTCTTTTATTCAAGGAATCTATGCAAGAAAGAAATTGATCTCATTCAATAGACTGTGGGAGGAATGCTCTCAAGAAGAAGCAAGGCTTGTGGCTTGAGAAGAAAAGATGGGAAATGAAGATCAAGCTCTCACTGCTCACACCAAGAAGGGAAGCAAGTTCAACGGGGAGCATTCTCATTATAAGAGACCTTCTCACCACTCTAAAAATAGGAAACATCTAAGATGTTTCACATGTAATGAGAAAGGGCACTTTGCCTCAGATTGTCACAAGAACAAGAAGGACAACAATAACAACTCCAACAAAAAGAAGAAGGGAAACAAAAGAAAATATGATGCTCATGCTGCTGAGGATGATGAACCTCCCAAGAAGAAGGCTAGATCTAAAAGTGATGATGATGACTCATCAAGCAAAGAAGAGTATGTTCTAATCTTTGCTCTCACAGGTACTATCTCTCATGGTTGTAATGATTGGCTTATTGACAATGGGTCTTCCAAACACATCACTGGGTTTAAATAATCTTTTGTAAATCTATCTGAACATGAATCACCCCATAAGGTGAAACTTGGGGATGATTATCAATACCCTGTCAAAGGAAGTGGGGAAGACTCCTACAACCTAGATTCTGAAAAGTCTTTGAAGATGAAAGAAGTTCTTTATGTACCTGGGCTCAAGAAGAACCTATTCTCCATATCCACATTGGATGCAAAAGGTATGAGGGTTGCATTTGTAGATGGCCAAGTCTTAATGTGGCCAAAGGGTAAAACTATAGATGATGTAGTAGTGATTGGAAAGCAAGAGGGAGGATTGTACAAACTGAAGGGACAACCTGAACATGCTATGGTGACATGAAGACAAAGATTCATCCACAGTCATGGATCAAATAGAGGTATGTATACTTTGGTTTTGAAAAGGTTAACTTATGAGTAATGCAGGTCATTGAAGAGAACAAGAAAACATTGCTAGACATAACTAGCAAATATGATGACCAGGTATGTTTTTCTTATATCAAAGGATCTTATACTGTGGTATGATTGATAATTATTACTCATGAAGTTACAAGTTTGAGTAATCTAGGGTTTATGCATATTATGTCTCTTACCTTGATTAATGATATGACTAACTAGAAGAGTTCTATAGTCAAATATGAATATCCATGAGTAAGAGAAGTCTTCCCTGAAACCTTGAATGATAATGCTTATTATCTGTGTTTGAAATGATCATGACTCTACATGTTTAAGATTATTTTGTTTTGATAGTGTACTAATGAATGTATGATTATGTATGAGATCTCGAAGATAACACAATGATGATACTCGTAAGCATGCATAGTGATCGAGGATGAATATAAGTTCAAGGACAGGTAATCCAGGAAGCAAAGATCAAGAGGGAGAACACTCCAGTAGTTTCTGCAAGGATGCAGATATTCAAAGGGAGTCGACAACTTCTCACAATCCACATCAGAATGGAGTTGCAGAAAGGAAGCAAAGACTGAGAGGGAGTCAACCCAACAAACAAACAAAGATAAGTATTTGAATTGTCATTTCTTGTATATTATGTTTGTTTAAATAATGTTATTCAGTGATGTATATGCTTATGTTCCTAGACTCAGGTTGTGTATTATGCATATTAGAATGATTGCATTGATGAACAAGATACTACTAATATGCAAGTAATGGGTAAGTGGCCTATGGTGTACAACATTCCATTGCTACTTATCTAGAATGAAACCTCTTTGCTGACATGTTGGGAGTTGTGCACACTCTTAACAATGTTTTGGTAGAGATTGGAAGGCATCTAGAAAGTTACGGGATATGGATAAATGTTGTATTGAACCATTGGATAAAATAATTGCATGAATGTATGACATATTTCTTATGTGTAAGAATTTGTTTTGAAAACTATGAGATGTTTCTATTCATGCAATTTAACTTGTTTTGTAGGAAAGATCGTATACCTACAAAAGAAGGACTACAACATTTGTTCCAGCAACAAAGATATCTATTGAAGATATTGAAGTTCCCAGGATTTGGGATGAAGTAATGGAAGAATACCATGATATGTCGATCATGAAGAATGATGTTTGGAATGTAGTCCCAAGACCTGTCTACAAGATCGAGCATGCTGCAGATGGTAGCATAGAGAAATACAAGGCAAGATTTGTAGCTCGTGGCTTCTCTCAGAAAGAGGGAATAGATTATGAAGAAACGTTTGCTCCTGTAGGAAGGTACACTTCCATCAGATCAGTACTTGCTCTGGCTGCAGTGATGAAATGGAAGATACACCAGATGGATGTCAAGACTGCTTTCTTGAATGGTGTAGTTGAAGAGGAAGTGTATGTGGAGCAGCCACTCGGTTTTGAAACACATGACAGGGAGTCATATGTGTGCAGATTGAATAAATCCTTGTATGGCTTGAAGCAAGCTCCCAGGACTTGGTATGGTAGGATAGATGGTTTCCTATCCAGTTTGGGCTTTACCAAGAGTAAAGCAGATTCCAACCTTTATTACAAGGTTGAGGAAGGCAATCCAGTGATACTACTTATGTATGTGGATGATCTGTTTGTAATAGGTAATGATAGTTTGATTGCCGATACCAAGAGGAATCTTGCAGGCGAGTTCGAGATGAAGGACTTGGGGATGATGCACTATTTTCTAGGCATGGAGGTGTGGCAGAGTGCAGATGGTATCTTCCTTGGACAAGGGAAGTATGAAGTAGAGATCCTGAAGAGGTTCGGGATGATGGACTGCAAGGCCATGGCCACACCTATGGAATCGAACCTAAAGCTTCTATGTGATGCTTCATCTGATCTGGTTGATGTCACTATTTATCGTCAGATGATTGGGTCCTTGATGTACCTGACGAACACTAGACCAGATATTTGCTTTGCGGTGAACACATTGAGCTAGTTCCTGACAGATCCTAGAGGTGTTCACCTGGTTGCTGTAAAGCATATTCTGAGGTACCTAAAGGGTACAGTTGACTATGGGCTCAAGTATGATGCGAATCAAAAGTTTAACCTGCAGGGTTATGTTGATTCAGATTGGGCAGGCAGTGCTGTAGATAGGAAGATCACTTTTGGGTGCTGCTTCAGTATGGGATCAAGTGTGATCTCTTGGTTTAGTAGGAAGCAGTCCTGCATAGCACTGAGTACAGCCGAGGCAAAGTATGTTGCAGCCTGTTCGGCTAGTTGTGAGGCAGTATGGCTCTGGAAGCTACCGTCTGAGTTATTTGATCTCCCACTGGAGGCTACTGGTATCTTTTGTGACAACCAGAGTTGTGTGAAGCTGTCTGAGAACTCAGTGTTCCACGATAGGTCGAAGCACATTGAGATCAAATATCACTATATCAGGGATATGGTGAAGAGAGGAGCAGTAAAGCTCCTATATGCTGCGATGAATGAGCAGATTGCAGATGTACTGACGAAACCACTAGCTATGGTGAAGTTCGAATACTTCAGAGAGAGGCTTGGTGTCCTTCAGATCAATGACACTTTGAGGAAGAAGTGATGGAGGCATTTGCTGAAGCCATTCCAAGCATGGTGGAAGGAGGATCCTTCACATGGCTATGGATGTAAGCGCTGGATGATGAGCATCCGAATGATGTTCTAGTTTCTGCTTGATATGATTAGTTGGATCATTTATGTATGTATGCATCATGTTGGATGCTGGATATGATCAGTTGGATCATTTATGTATGTATGCATCATGTTGGATGCTGGATATGATCAGTTTGATCATTTATGTATGTATGCATCATGTTGGATGCTGGATATGATCAGTTGGATCATTTATTGGTATGTATATATGCATCATGTTGGATGCTTGGAACATGTATCTGTATATGTATCAGGTGGATATGATTGTATGATCAGGTAGATCATGTATGTTGATATATATCAGGTGGATACATTGTATGATCAGGTGGATCATGTATATGTGTACGTATCAGGTGGATACATTATATGATCAGGTGGATCATGTATGATAATATGTATCAGGTAGATACTCGGTATGCATCAGGTGGATGCATTGTATGATCAGGATGATCATGGCTGACGAGCTTCAGGATGTTGCTCCAGATGACATGCATCAGGACGATGCAGTGACGATGATCAGGATGATCATGTGTGATGAGTATTAGGATGATACTCTGCATGACATGCATCCGGACGATGGAGTGATTATGATCAGGATGATCATACGTGATGACATGTATGAGGTGGATACATTGCATAATTAGTTGGATTATGTGTGATGAGTTCTGAAGACACAAATGCACATGAGCTTTTCGGACATGGTTGTAGATGTGTTCTCCCATGGTCACGATGTAATTGCTAGGATTTTCCGACATGGTGGAAGATGTGTTCTCCCATGGTCATGATGTAATTTCTAGAGCCATTTGAGCATGGTTGTAGATGTGTTCTCCCATGGCTGCGATATAAGTGTTGGGGCCATTCGAGCATGGTTGTAGATGTGTTCTCCCATGGATGCGATATAAGTGTTGGGGCCATTTGAGCATGGTTGTAGACGTGTTCTCCCATGGCTGCAATATAAGTGTTGTGCCATTCCGACATGGTGGTAGGTTGTTCCTCCTATGGTCATTGATGTAAGTGCTGTGAGACTTTCACAGATGGTGGTAGGTTGGTCCTCCCATGCCGGTGAGTTTAAGTGCTATGTGTGTGCATCTAGTTTGTGCTTCGTGATACTCTGTGGCCATGGATAGGTTTTGTAGTAGCATGTAAAAGGTCCTGGGAGATCCGATAGGTTTAGATGTGTGCTCGTAATTAGTCCTGGGATGCTCTTTCGAGGTTTTGTTAACTCACGTAATAAGTCTTGAGGATTCCACAGTATGGCCAGTGATGATGAAGACCTGTAGGTGGTGGGCCTACATCCAGTATGAAAAAGGACTATCTCTATAGAAATTCCTATGAAGAGTAGATTCAGAGATTGATTGAGATAGCAGCAGCAGTAATGATGACGATGATTTGAGGATGATGATTCGCTGATGATGATCCAGAGAAGAAGACTTGTACTAGTAGATCTGTGTCGAGAAATGCCTTCCTAGTTAAGAGGGAGTGTTGATTTATATGTAAATTCAGAATGTATTTCATATATATATATATTTTACTCCTATAGAGATGTATTATACTCTATACGGAAGTGTCGTCATTTGTATTGACAAGTGTCGCAAGTGTGTTAACTTGCCGATGGGTTATTAGACCACCATGTGTGGGGTCGTCCTTGATTAATGTAACATGAGGTTATTGTGCTAAGCTAGACAAGTCAGCCCCATAAGTTTATTGGGCAGTGAGGAGAAGTATAAATAGAGATCTCTCGATCTCTATTTGGATCACTTCAGAACTCACTCTTCCTTCACTCAGAAAGTGGCGCACATGTGAGGAGGAGGATCAGCTGCTAGGAGGAGTCTATCTCTGTGTACTTTGGTTGTACTATTTCTCTATCTATCTCTGAGGAAGTTGTGGGGTTTTTTACCTTAGGGTTTTCCCCACGGATACTCTGTGTGTCTATTATCTCTTATGTTTTTGCATCTTGTGATGATTGATATGCTTGCTATGATTGATATGCATTGATATACTGTACATGTTATTCTCTCAGTAAAGATCCTAGAGTATATTGAATTAATGCTAAAAAATTAACATATGATAAGATTCATATGACCACCAAAGAAACGGTGGGAGAGGAAATGATTACCAACAACAAACTAATTCTTATCACAAGAAGATATCTCACACCCTAGTACCAAAATCTCTTCATTGGCCTTTGCATTTCTTGCAATCAAGTTTGGCCATAAATCTATAGGTGTTAGAGATTATGCAAGAAGTGAACATATGAGAAACACAGATCCTTATAAGACATCAAAGGATGGTTATGTCAAAAACAAAAACATAAATTATAATGGGTTCACTAACATAATTTCTAGTTATATTGCTCCCCTTCTTGATATTGAATTATATAAGTGTAATAAATATGGGAACATAACACATTACTGTAGAAGCAACATGGTAGGAGCCCCTAAACTAAACAGGGAAGAAGATGTCATTTCCAAACATAAAGAAGGATACTCTAAGGTTTGGAAAAGAAAGAAAAAAGATCTATAAGAGACAAGTTGCAAAGAAGAATAGAAGAAGGAAAAATATATACTTGCACTCTATTCTCAAGATAAAGGGAACAAATGGCATATTAACAGTGGATGCTCAAAGCGTATGACAAGGGACTGGACTAATTTTTCACCTTAAAAGAAGAAAAAAGAGGCATTGTTACTTTTGGGGATAATGCTTTTGCAAAGATAGTTGGAAAATGTATGGTTAGTCTTGATAATGGAAATATTAAAACACTAAATATATTGTACATTGAAGGGATACAACATAATATTCTAAGTGTCATTCAAATGTGTGATCAGGGTTACAACTTGACATTTGATTCTAAAGGGTGTGAGATAAGGAAATCATATTCAAGAAGATTAATGGAAAAAGAAACTAGAACCTCAAGCAATGTATACATACTCATTGAAATCAAAGGATAAATGTGCTATATGTGAGTGATATCCATCCCACCTCGCCAATAAGTGATTAAGGAAAAGCACAAGCTCATGGGGAGAATCCTTTTGTTGTTGATGTAAGAGGGGAGAGTTATAGGCAAGGGAAGAATTGAAAATTCAAGGAGAAGCACAAGCTCATGGGGAGTAGTCCTTTGCCATCAATGTCAAAGGGGGAGAAGTTGAAGCCATGAGGAGAATTGTAGGAAAAAGAAGAGTTTCATACATGGGGATTTACTATAGGGTTGTTACAGATTTGACTAAGGGTTGCCATCAAGGAAAAAGGGGGATATTGTGAAAATATTTTTTTTCATTGATGTCAAAGGTAAGGTGAATTTAAGAAATAAAAACTGAAAAAGGTGTATTAAAAGGTAAGGTGATTGTAGTAAAAGAAAAAAAAGTGTATTAAAAGAGAAGGTGGAATAAAAATGAAGTTACGTGAAAGTGGCTTAAAAAGTAAAAGTGGATGAAAAAGGTGAAGGTGGATTAAAAATTGAAAGTAGAGTAAAAAAGGTGAAGGTGGATTAAAAATGAAGTTATGTGAAAGTGGGTTAAAAAGTGAAAGTGGGTTAAAAAGTGAAATTGGCTTAAAAAGGAAAGGAAGCTAAAAACTAGACGATTTGCACTGACTATTCGATGATTTTTCTGGCCAAAATCCGATAAGAATGATTGAAATGGTAGTTTTAGGTTGTTGGGATTGTGTTATCGAGGTACACCATGGGTAATCAAGGGCGCTGGATCCATTTATGCAAACAAAATTTCTATTTGAACAATCAAAATAACAATTTCAACAAATAATCAGATCGTCGAATTCCGACAAAACTCACTGGAAAGGTGCAAATTGTCTAGTTTTTATCTTACTCCTTAAAAAGATGAAGGTGGATTAAAAATGAAAGTGGATTAAAAATGTGAAGGTGGATAAAAATTAAGTTACATGAAAGTGGATTAAAAAGTTAAAGTGGTATTTTTCCATGGTTTTGGAATCCCATGGTATTTATAAGAGGGTGCAAGTAAACTTAAAAAATGGGTTAAAATAAAAAAGGAGGGGAACTAATTAGTTAATTAATGTAAGTCGTGTATTTTCAAATGAACATGAATTTTCATATAAAGGTTAATGGTAAAGTATAAAAGGAGAGGATTATTTTGAAAACTAAGAATGTGAGTGAAAAATGTAATATCATCCTATATAAGAGGAATCACTCAAGAAGAAAAAGGATTGCAAAAATGGTTGAGGACTAACGATTGAATATCTTTCAAGAAGTGACGATTAAATATCATTTGAGGAGAGACATTTGAATGCCAACAAAAAAATGATTTGGGGTTCTAGAATCAAGTAGATGTAATAAAGGAATAAGTCACAAGCAAGCCCAGTGAAGATAACAGCAACAGGCAGATCTGATAAAGGAAGAAGTCACAAGCAGGTTTGGTGAAGATAGAAGTAGCAAGTAGATCTCATAAATGAATAAGTCACAAGAAGACCCGGTGAAGATAAAAGAATTAAGAAAATCTAATAAAGGAAGAAGTCATGTAATTAGGCCCAACGAAGATAGAAGCAACAAGCAAATTTGATAAAGGAAGAAGTCACAAGTAGGCCCAGTGAAGACAAAATCATAAAGCAAATCTGATAAAGGAAGAATTCACAAGCAAGCCTGGTCTTCACAAAATAAACAAGGAAATATGATAAAGTAAGAAGTCACAAGAAGGCCCAATGAATATAGAAGTAGCAAGCAGTTCTAATAAAAGAAGAAGTCACAAGCATGCCCAGTGAAGATAGAAGCAATAAGCATAAATGATAAAGTAATAAGTCACAAGCATGCCCGGCGAAGACGGAAGAAACAAGTAGATATTAAAGGAATAAGTCACAAGTAGGCCTTGTGAAGACAAAAGAAACAAGCAAATTTGAAAAAGGAAGAAGTCACAAGCAGGCCCAGTGAAGACATAAGCCACAAGCATATCTAATAAAGGAAGAAGTCACAAGCAACAAGAAGATCTGATAAAGAAATAAGTCGCAAGTAGTCATGGTGAAGAAAGAAGCAGCAAGCAGACCTATGAATGAAATGCATATGAATAACTTGGTTTCTCCAGTAGGTCAACGCCTACAAATAGAAGTGGGGAATCGTGTCTCCAGCAGGTCGGTTCCTACAAACAAACTGCAATGAGAATTGGTGTCTCTAGTAGTACCTTTCCTACAAACTAAAGTGGGGATTAGTGTCTCCAGTAGGTCAGTTTTTACAAACAGAAGTGTGGATTGGTGTCTACAATAGCTTGGTGCATTTAGTAGGTCAATCCTTACATCTTGTAGAGTTGTTGCTCAGTTGAGAGGATTGGTGTCTCGTGTAGGTTGGTTCCTACAAAATTTGTAACAGTAGGTTGGTTCCTACATAAATTTATAAAGATAATCTTGTTTGGTTTTCTCCCAAAATGGTTTCCATGTTAAATTATATGTATTGTGATTTGAGTTTATATGTTCTTACTATTTAAATTTTTTATGTATTTTCTTTTAAAGTAAAAAGTATATTAAATGGTTCAACATTTACATCATATTTATAGATTCAACACATACACTTACTCATGGTACCTGATTTAGGTAAAACTAACTGATTATTAATAGAAATCCCTAACTTCCTAACTACATATAGTTGTTTTGTTACAGTTAACTTGACTGATTCAACCATCGTCGATTGCTTGTTGAGCCTCTCATCATACAACTATTCGTTAAATCCATTCTTTCTTTGTGTTCTTCGACTTCCTTGTCGACCAATCGTGATCAAATACCAATTGACTATCCTATCCATATCATTGACTAGACTTCCACCATATGTGGACTTCAATTCTAGCCGACTTTCTACCAGTCGACTATTGAATTCGATCATCAACTTACAAGCAAAGAATATAACACACACAATAGTTATTTTTATTTTTAAGGTCACCTTCCACATGATTGTCATAACCGGTTTCTGATATGCTCAAATAATTAAAAATAAGCCCACTATTTCTGATATAACCCACATATTGATAATTGATAATAGATTGATGTGATAAGATGAGATAACATAGGTTTGGTTGCCTTTAAATATGGCCAGACCATTAAGACGAGAAGACATGTCTTTTCCTAACTATTAACTATTAACTAATAATTATTTAATTATTATTATTTATTTATGTTTGTTACATTGCCTTCCCCTTAAGGAAAGCTTTGTCCTCAAAGCTTATTTGACGACAATGATGACGTCTGTTTTGCTTGTAGTGTTATTTCTTGATCCTTAGTCTTTGCGACTTTTTGTCCTCTTTAAACTTCTCAATTTGTTTCTCGAGTTCTTGATTACGATTTTTCAGATGATAGTTTTCTTCTTGTTGTTCTAGTATTCTTTCGTCGAGGTCTTCACTAGAGTGTTCCCTTTTGCTATTGCTTTTCAATTTTTTGATCTTTGTAATTAGTGTTTTGTTATGATTTCATAGTCGAAAAATTTCTTCGGTATTGCTTGATAACACCTTGTTGACTTTTGTTAGTTCCAACTTATGTGTCTTCTTACTGTCGTCATTTTGCTATTGAAGTTTTTCTTTTTGTTGTTGATGATGACATAACTCTGTTTCCTAATTTTTTAACTTTTCATGTACTTGCGCCAATTCGTCTTCTTTTTCCATGACGACTTTGTTTAGATGATTAATTTCCTCTTCTAAGTCGACACTATTTCCATACGGATATTCTTCGACTTTGTTTGGTTTTTTCATTTGGTCTTCAAGTTTTTGAATGATACCTTCCAGACGTGATATTTTCTCATCTCTATTTGCTAACCTTTCTTCGAGTCGTTCTTTACTATCTTTCAAAAATTGAATATGCAATTCTGAAACTGTTCTCAATGGTGATTGCAATTGTGAGTGACCTGGATTGTCCCTCATAATAAAATGTTTATCACATATTGGACAAGATCGATCGTAATTTTTAAAGGCTATCGGATATTGGAATTCCATTTCGCAATAAGGACACTTAGTCTAAAATTTGGATTTATATATGGGATCCATAATTCCTTCAATAAATATGTAATTGGCTTTAATGACTTCTTCGATGATGGATGCTCGTTCTGGACTATAGATGGCCTTCGACTTGATTTCTTGACGATAAGAGTCTTCTTCTGACTTGATATTGCTCTTCGATGATAACTAATCTTCAACTTCTAATAATTTTTTGTCTTCAATATCTTCTTTGACTTGGTCTTCTTTGATGACAAATAGTCTTTGGCTTCCTTCGACGATAATTGATCTCTTCTTCTTCTTCTTTTTTTCTTTTTTCTTTTGACTTTGATTTTGTTCTCTTCCTATTAGGTTTAAATAACCTTTTTTCCAAAAATAATTATTATTGCAATAATAATTATTATTTATTTTTGAATAATAATAATTAATAATAATTATTATTAATGTTTTATATTACTATATATATAGTTTCTTTTCAAAAATTAAAATATTTTAAACAAATATAATAATATATTATAATGTTTAATATTTGATTTTTTGTTTTGTTCTAAAATAGGGTTTCAATGGCCGGTGGAGGAGGCACGGTGGGAGTCGGTGGATGATGTGTGCAGAGGGCGTGGACTGGTTGCGAAGGAGCGGGAGCGGAGGATGCAGGGTGGTGCATGGTGGAGGCAGACACAGTGGTGCATGGGCGAGGGCGAGAGAGGCGGTAGGCACGGTGATAGCAGATGGAGGCTGGAACTGGGATGGATCGGCGTTGCGGTGGCCGGTGTGGAGTGGCCGAGAGGTGGTGAAGGAATGGGGGGCAGGAATAGGGAGGGACGGGAACTGGCGCAGAGCTAGGCGCGACCGGGGAGCAACGGAGTGGAGGTGGGCATGTGGGAGGTCACATCGTGTAGGAGGAGGGACAACAACTACGTAGGACGGTGATGGTGGAAGGGAGTTTGCAAGCACGGGAGAATTGGTCTAGGTGTATGGAAGGAAGCTGGAAAGAAGCTTGCGCATGTGGGGAGGAGGTCGCAGGGAGCAATGGGAGGTGTAGAGAGGAGGAGAGGCGCAGCGAGGGGTGTTCACGCAATGGGGAAGGCGTGAAGGGAGTGGGTTAGAGGGTGGAGTGATAAAGCTGTGTGGGGGATGTGATGGAAGTGGGGACACACAACGGGGGTTTGGGTGCAGCAAAACCGCGGACTGGAGGTGGCGGACGAAGGTGGTAGCTCTTGGAACGACGACAGAGTGACGCTCGAATTTGGACAATGAAGGCAGTTTGGGCAGGTAGTGGAGCAGGCTTGGGAGCAGTGGAGGGAAGGATGGACGCGGAGGGATGTGGAGACGAGGAGAGGAGTGAGGAAGGGTAGCTAGGGGAGGAACGCAATGGGGGAGGGAGGTCAAAAACCCGATTTAGAGAAACTCAGACACTTATGGCTAAAAGCCGGGTCTGGAGAAGCTCCAAGATGGATGGCTAAAAGCCATAATCAAAAGGGCCGAGAACGGTTGGCTCTGATACCAAATGGAGCGATTTATTATTCCCTTCACACAATTAACTTCACCAATGAACCTGGTATATTCGATAAGCCATCAATCTGGGTAAAATAGATAATATATTTGATAAAGGATGAATAGATTACAATAATGGTCCCCTTTAAATAAGGCTTGGACATTTTACATGAAGAGTCATGCCTTTTCATTTGACATGAAAAGTCATGTCTTTAGTTAATTTTATTTATTTATTTATACTTTAATTATATTCGTTACATTACCTTCCCCTTAAGGGAAGCTTTGTCCTCAAAGCTTATTTGATGATAATGATTACGTCTGATTTTTTGCTTGTAATGTTATTTCTTGATCTTTAGTCTCTGCAACTTTTGATGAAACGAGGTGATACGAATTACGAATTCCAAGGGAGAACTGTTGCATCGTCTCTGATGTGGTCCATCCGAGATCTATTTTTATCGGAGCTATTTGATCGCTTTGTGGCACTTAACTTTTTGTTTGATGCTTAGTGTATTGATTCGATGTTCTTGCTTGTTTGACATCGTAATTCCTCTGTGTGTGTTCATTTTGACCCTGTCGTTGGTCAAAATGACGTTTATAATTTGGGTGACAATAAGGAGATCTTATTGTCTGTTCTTTTGTTTCGTTGCTGTGAACTGGAAGTTGTATTTTCGTCTCTTGAGGCTTTAAGGTTTCGTTCTGTATCTTTTCCAACTGCATGTTATCATTTTGAAACTTCTTAATCACTTCTACTTGTGATTTTCTGTCATCTTCAGACTTCTTAAGTTGTTCCTTAAGATCTTCGTTATGACTTCTGATGCAGCTATTTTCTTTCTGTGTGTCTAGAAGTTTTCCTTCAATGTCTTCTGTAGATTGATCTACCTTTCAACTATTTTTCAACTTCTTGATTTTTGTGAGTAGTGTCTTGTTATGATTTCTTAATCTGAAAATTTCTTTAGCATTGTTGGATAATGATTTATTATTCTTTGCGATCTCTGATTTGTGTGCCTTTTTAGAGTCGTTGATTTGTGTTTGAAGATCTTGTATCTGTTGTCGGCATTGGTCGATCTCTGATTCTTGACTTTCTAATTTATGTCGTATATGCGTTAGTTCTTCATCTTTGTTGCTAACAACTTTGTTCAAGCGTTCTATTTATGCTTCGTAATTATTTATTTCATTCTTTATATATTGATCTTCTAGCCTCTGATTGAGTTTATTTTCGGCTTTTAGTTCATCAATTTGCACACACAATTTTTCTATACGACTTTTCTGGTCGGAGATTTGTTGTTCATCGAACTTTTCTCGTAGCTTACACATTGCAATTTCTGCTTCCAATTGTGTATTCTTATTGTGTAAATCTTCATTGTCCTTTTGATAGCACTTTAGCTTATCTTCTAATCTATCTATATGTAGTCGAAAAACAACTTCCATGGTTTTTTCGACTCTTTTTCAAGTTTCTCTTCCTTTGACTACTTTTGTATCGATAATCGGTCTTCCTTTGATTTTGATTTTTCTGACGACAATTTGTCTTCTTCGATTTTTCTTCTTGCTTTTGATAACATGTAGACACCAAAAAGGTGTAATAACCCTTAATGTGGCCCCTTTGTAAAAATATATCTTTTATTTCCTTCTTTTTGATCTTCCCCCCTTTTTTTTTAGATACAATAATAATTATGGGTTATTATTATTATAAATTTGGATACAAAATTTTAATAAAACAATATTATATAATAATAGTAGTAATATTATTATAATAATATTTTTTTTTGTTTTCTAAAAATTTGTTTTGTTTGTAGGGTTTCAAGTGGATGGAGGTAGGAGATGGCGGAAGGGAGGGTGGTTGGATGGTGGCGGGAGTTGGTGGATTATGGTGGAGGCGAGAGGAGATGGTGAGCGGAGGGAAGTGGGGTTGTGTGAGTGGCAGCTGCGGAAGAGAGCCGAGAGGGAGTAAGGGAGATGGGTGCGACAGGGAGAAGGGCTAGTGTGGGGAGAGAGGGAGGAGCACGTGGAGGCCGCGTGAGTGAGTGGAGGCCGCAGGGAGTGTGTGGGATGGATCGCTGGAGTGTGGAGGTGGCGGGGGCTGCACGAGAGGTGGGCGGGAGAGCGTGAGCAGATGGGACACGAGCAGATGGGAGGTGGATGGGGGGGTGTGAGCGGGGGCTGGATGAGAGGAAGGTCGAGGGGAGGGAGGAAGAGAAAGATGCATACAGGAGTGGCAGCGCGCAGGGGTGTTGTGGAGCAGCAGGTGGGAACGCTGCGCGGGGGAGCTGGGAATTGATGGAGCTGGACGAGTGCAGGAGGGAAGCGACGTGAGAAGGAGGGAAGTTGGGAGGCGTGTGAAGGGCATGGAAAATTGGGGAGGGACGGTGTTAGAGGGGAGATGAAGGAGATGGCAGGAGATGAAGGAGTTTGCAGATGGAAGAGTGGTGTGCGGGAAAGGAGGGACGACGTGGGAAGGAAGTGATGGGAGTGAGGAGGCGTAGGGGGAAAGAGTGGTGTGAAGGGAGTGAAAGGCGTAGAGGAGGATTAGGTTTGGAGTGTAGATGTGGAGTGGAGCGAAAGCTTGCAGAGTTGAGCAGAGTTCATAAAATCTGAGTATGGATGGTTAAAATCCTAGATCACAGATCCAGGTTCAAGGAATCCTTGAAAGTTTGGCTACAAGCCAAAAATATGGCTAATCAAATAATTAAAAATAAGCCCACTATTTCTGATATAAGCCACATATTGATAATTGATAATAGATTGATGTGATAAGATGAGATAACATAGGTTTGGTCGCCTTTAAATATGGCCAAACCATTAAGACGAGAAGACATGTCTTTTCCTAACTATTAACTATTAACTAATAATTATTTAATTATTATTCTTTATTTATGTTCGTTACAATGATCAAATGGGAAGAACCGAAGGTAAGAGAGGCCATAGTCTTCCTAAAGGGTAAGCTGACTTGTGAAAAAAAATCTAAAAATTAAACCTTGTATTTTAATAATATAAAATTATATAACTAATTTCTCTCAAACCCTAATAGCTATTGTGAGGTGTCTCACTCACATTAAACGTATAGAAAATAACTAAAATAGAATTCTCTCAATACAAAAGAGGAGAGAAGTTAAGAAATAAAGGAAGTGTTTTGCTTAGGAAGAAAGAAAAAAGAACAATAGAATAATATGAAAGTATCCCCAACAACCGTGGAAATCCAATGATACAAGTGAACAGACATAGTATCCAAGAAGCGGGTATTTGCAGCTGTAAATGACATGATGTTAATTTAAGTTTTACAAGTTCAAAAAATATCCCTGTATGATGATAAAAAGAAGCACTATTGGTGTTGTTAGTAAAATATTTTCCTATTTGGAACCTTAGAAAGACTGGGAATTTTGTTGTTTAAATACCAAGGACTGAGTTATTCTTGATCAAATTGAATCTAAGTACCCTAATTGGTGAAAGGATTCCATGGGTAGTTTGACCCTTAAAAAGAATATGGTCTAGTTTGGGGGTGACTAGAAGGGAATAAAGACTGAAGACTCCTTACTGGGCTATGGATGGGTGGTTCAAGACTGCTCATTTGATGTATTGGAGGAAAACTATAAAAAATAATAGATAAGTGCTCGAAATCGGTAATCTTTTTTAAGCAGTTAAATGGTAATGGTTCAATACACTTCAGTGTTAGTATGGTATTTCTTTTTATTGAGTTATGTAATGAAGTTCAATGCATGTGTGTTTTATTTGTAAAAGAAATCAGATTGCTTTTAGTAATTAAAACTTCAACAAGGAACATATTGAGTAATTCATTGATAAGTCCTTGTTAAATATTTCTCGTTATTTGTTTATTGTTACAAAGGAATTCAGAGTTATTAGTGTATATGTTTTCATACACAAAAAATTGTAGTCTCACATCTACACTGAATCAAAGAAAGGATTTATAAAAACTTAGTTAAAGTGTACACGTGTCTGTACATGAAGGTTTACAACCGAGAGGTTTAATTAAACTTATTGAAAAAACATCTAGATCTTAATTCATAAAATTGGGATTTAAATATAGCTCTATGTAAAACACACGTACTAAATAATAGCATCCATGAAGGAAAATATAGGGAGGAATTCTTATTTATTCATTAGTAGGCTTTTACTTTGAATAATAAAAAAATACTGACAGTATATATCATAGGCATATTACCTATAATTAGAAGAGGGTAAGAACAATTGTTCAAAGTTGTGTGTATAGGAGTGGCCTCTTCCAATATGAAACTTAAAATTGAGAGTAATATTGTGGTATTACCAAAAGTGATGAGAATATTTACGCCGAAGGCGTTTTCACAACGAGAAGCATGACCATCCACGTCTGCTATATTCCTCGCTTATGGATCGAATGGAATCTTGCCACATGGATGGTGCTTTCCCATCGATTTTCACACTGCTCCAGTGTTATGTCCTCTGGTCTGTTCTACCAGGAATTTTGCTATAGCGCTCATTTGCTTTGGCCTTCTACCAGGAATTTTGTTGTATCATTCATCTGCTCAGGCCATCTATTTTTTATCCTCAGGTGGAAATTCATTTGTCTCAGACAAGAACCGAAGGAAATTTTTGTGAAATCAAAAGCTCTAAAACCCTCCACATAAATTTTGCAATATGGAACTTGGAATCTAGAACTATTGGAGTCAGTAGAGATTTCTTACCCTTATCCAAACGCAGTGTCGATTTCATAAATTGGATCACGGGAAAAATACCTCAATAATGGAAGATCACGTCTCTAGATTCCTTCGTCTTCAGGAAAATGAATCTATCGAACCTCGAGGAGCTCTACCTCAACATTAATAATAGACTATCAGGTTCGATTCCCAAGTCTCCAGGAAAGATTTTTAATCTTATGTTTCTCTATCTCTTTCACAGCAATCTCTGTAGGAAAGCTTTATGATCTGCAAATATCTTATATTTAATTCAATAACTTCAAGTTTGTGAGTGTGCCCAGAGTGTTATTCGAGCTCCCTGGGTTGTATCAACTATCTCTCGCTGGTTGCGGCAATCGAGGGAAGAATTCCAGAGTCATTGTCCACAATGTCGAGAAGTCTTTCTCTACTTGACTTGTGGAGCAACAGCCTCAGCGGGACCAATATACCACCATGGATGGGAAAAATGACACAATTAGATACTCTCAACTTGTCAAACAACAACAGTGTTATCCACGATTCCTTAGTGGGTCTATAGCTTCGTTATTCGCAAGGTTTGAAAAACCATAATTGTTTCCTAGAATCTATATTTATGTTTTATATTGATCATCACATATTACATATAGTTAGAATGGCTAAAAAACATATGATATTAATGCAAGAGACTTTCCAAATTGGTTTCATTGTTGTCCTTGGATAAATAATGATCAGTAGACAATATTGATAATTTACGCAACAGTCGGTTTCCTGACGGAAATTTAAGAATCTTGCACTTGTCCGACAACAGATTCATTTGTTCAATACCTCCTATTGCAAGCGATCGAAATAGCATGGAACAACTGCTTTTGCTACACAATTCTCTCACTTTACACATTCTATTATTCACTCACTTCGCATTAGTGAGAGAAGAGGAGGATGTGCACAAGTGGAGGAGGAGCATGCTGCTGAAGATATCTATCTCTTGGGTTTTATCACGGTGATCTTTGTATTGATGTTTATTCTATCTCTGAGGAAGTTGCGGGGTTTTTCACCTTCTTGGTTTTCCCCGATGAAATGTTTTGTGTCTCTTGTCTCTTATGCTTGATATGCTGTACATGTTGTTATTTCAGTTAAGATCCTAGATATATTTAATTAAATGATGAAAATATAACATGGTATCAGAGCTATCCTGAAGGAAGGCATGGTATGGCATTTATGAGACTTGTTGCACTTGCAACGAATTTTAAGCTAGGGCTTGATATAGCAAAAACCAATCATTGTGGAATTTTCGCTATAAATCCATTTTGGCGAAGGTTCAGGTTCTGAAAATTTTACAGGTCGTATATAACATCCCCATGTACCTTGTGTCCGAAGCATAGCATTTGATTCGTTGTACTTTGTGAGATATGATCCATACAATCTAGGGTTTCTACGTCTTCCAGATCTCAGTCATAAATAGGTGACCTAGGAAAAAAGGTCACAACTTGGGATAGGAAGATCCAAATGAAATTTAGTAATAAGTGATAGGTAGGGAACAGAATGTACTTTCACAAGTCCTATTTTTAGAGGCAACAATTCAACCAATGACATGTGGCATGCCATACAAGTTCGCTCTCTTGCTTTATCCCATAAATAGGTCATGTTGCGACACTTGGAATAAATCTCTCTTAGAGAATCCAATTGAGGTCATACCTATGGGGTTGGAAAGATGACAGGTCAGGCTACCACAGGCCGAAGTTTCAGACCCTTTGGTTTCATAATTTTAGAGATGAACCAGAAACAATAAGGTGCATGTTTCTGTCAAAACAAAATTGGATTCTGAGCACCTTCATTCTTGGCTTATCACTGCTGCGGGGATTTCGGGCTTTGGAGAAAGTTGGAATTTTTGGAATCGGAGTCCATGGATGAATGCTCCTCATCAAAATCGAAATTTAGAGACTAAGATCGAATTTTTTGGTTGGGAAGAAGGCCGAGCTTGATCAAACCCTATTTCAGGATTTTGATCGGAAAGGTGGAAAATTAGGTCTTCTACAAAAGTTGCAATTTTTGAAATCTATGACCATGGCTGGAAGATCCTAAGAAAAATCGAAGTTTAGAACACAAGATCGAACCTTTTGGATGGGAAGAAGACTGAGCTTTATCAAACCCTAGTTTGGGATCCTGTCTAGAAGATTCGGAAGTTTCAAAGGCAATTTTGAGGAGTTAAATTTTGGATATTTTAAAATTGAAGTATACCAGCTTGATCAACTCAACAAGGCACATCTTTTCATCCAAACAGAAGTTTGAAATTCAAAGTTTGAATTCTTAGGGTTTCTCTGACAAACCCTAATCCAGCTCCAGATCTAGTTTCAGAAAATCAAAGTGGATTGGGTTAATCCTATAAGAGAATGAATTGGACACCTGCATAAGTGAAGAAGTTCCAGTTCCAGGGAGAGATAAGGCTAAGGCCTAACATAAGAAGAATAAAAGCAATCTCGGCAGGTATGACTTGAGGAAATACAGGTTTTTTTTGAAATATGTTCATGATTAAGTTTATGACATGTTTGTCTTCATATTATTTAGGTTAGTACAATCTTGATTAATGTTAGACTTGTCTTATCACCCTAGTAAAAGTATGAATGCATGTGAATGATAGAATACATTCATTGATTAGGGTTATGACACTTATGATTGTACTAATGCATTGTAGTGTTGTATGAGGTTAATGGTGTCCACTAACATGAAAGGTACATCAAGAAATTTCTAGTTCAAAGAACATATGACCATGGTGACATGAAGATAAAAACTCATCCATAGTCATGGATCGCATAGAAGATCTACTTACGAGGTATGTATAATTTGGTTCTACAATGGTTAACTTATGAGTTATGCAGGTTACTAAGCACAAGTCATTGAAGAGAACACGAAGACATTGTTTGGGTATGTTAGAAATAACTAGCAAACATGATAACCAGGTATGTTTTTCCTATATCAATTTAGAATCCTACCTTATGTTAGGATCTTATACTTTTGTATGAATAATAATGATTATTCTTGAAGTTAGAAGTTTAAGTAATCAAGGGTTTATGCATATTATGTTTCTTACTTTGATTGATGATATGACTAACCAGAAGAGTCCTATGGTCAATAAGAATATGCATGAGTAATAGAAGTCCTCCCTGAAACCTTGAATACCAATGCTTGTGATAAATTGCCTGTGTGTGAAATGATCATGACCATAGATGTTGAGAGTATTTAGGATCATAATGTTTTGATAGTATTGAGATTATACTAATATATGTATGCTTATGTATGATATCTTGAGGATAACACAATGATGACAATAACACACACTTAAGCATGCATAGTGGTCCAGGATGGATATAAGTTCAAGGACAAGTACTCCAGAAAGAAAAGATCAAGAGGGAGCACTCCAGGAAGCAAAGATCAAGAGGGAGTCCACCCAACAACTAAACAAAGATATGTATTTGAATTATCATTTAGTATATATATGATTACTTAAATGATGATTTTTAGTCATGTACATACTTATGTTCTTAGATTTAGGATGTATATTATACATTTTAGAAAAGTTGCATGAATGAACAAGATACTACTAATATGAAAGTAATGGGTAAGTGGCCTATGGTACTGTACAACATTCCATTGCTACTTATCTAGAATGAAACCTCTTTGCTGACACGTTGCGAGTTGTGCACACTCTTAACAATGTTTTGGTAGAGATGGAAGGAATCTAGAAAGTTACGGGATATGGATAAATGTTGTATTAAAGCATTGGCTAAGATAATTGCATGATTGTATGACATATGTCTTTATGCATAAGAAAATGATTTTTTTTAAAGAAAAAAAAAACTATGAGAAGCTTCTAATCATGCAATTGAATTTGTCCTGTAGGAAAGATCGTGTACAATCACCTACAAAAGAACAGACAAACAACATTTGTTCTAGCAACAAAGTTCAAGAAAACTATCAATTGAAGATATTGAAGAATATGAAGTTCCCAGGATCTAGGATGCAGTAGTGGAAGGATTCCATGCTCGAGGAGTACCATTCGATCATGTTTGGGATGTGGTCCAAAAGAGAAGGGAAGTATGTTGTGACTTCCAAGTGGATCTATAAGATCAAGCATGCTGCAGATGGTAGCATAGAGAAATATAAAGGACTTGGTATGGGAGGATAGACAACTTTCTATCTAGTTTGGGCTTTACCAAGAGTAAGGAAAATTCCAACCTTTACTGCAAGGTTGAGGAAGGAAATCCAGTGATACTACTATTGTATGTGGATGACCTGTTTGTTACAGATGAGGATGGATTGATTGCTGACACAAAGAGGAAGCTTGCTGTCGAGTTCGAGTTGAAGGACTTGGGGATGATGCATTACTTTCTAGGCATGGAGGTGTGGCAGAGTGCAGATGGAATCTTCCTTGGACAAGGGAAGTATGCAGTAGAGATCCTGAAGTGGTTCGGGATGATGGACTGCAAGGCCATGGCCACACCTATGGCATCGAACCTGAAGCTTCTGTGTGATGCTTCATCTGATCCGGTTGATGTCACGGTGTATCATCATATGATTGGGTCCTTGATGTATGTGATGAACACGAGACCATATATTTTCTTTGCAGTGAACACATTGCGCCAGTTCCTGACGGATCCGAGAGATGTTCACCTGGTTGCTGTAAAGCATATTCTGATGTACATGAAGGGTACGATTGATTATGGGATCAAGTATGATGCGAATCAAAAGTTTAACCTATAGGGTTATGTTGATTTCGATTGGGTAGAAAGTGCTGCAGATAGGAAGAGCACTTCGGGGTGCTGCTTTAGTATGGGATCGGGTGTGATCTCTTGGTTTAGTAGGAAGCAGTCATGCGTAGCACTGAGTATAGCTGAAGCAAAGTATGTCGCAGCTTGTTCGGCCAGTTTGGTGGAAGTATGGCTGAGGAAGCTACTGTCTGAGTTATTTGATCTCCCGCTGGATGCTACCTGTATCTTTTGTGACAACCAGAGTTGTGTGAAGTTGTCTGAGAACCCAGTGTTCCATGACAGGTCCAAGCATATCGAGATCAAATATCACTATATCAGGGATATGGTGCAGAGAGGAGCAGTGAAGCTTCTGTATGTTGCGACGGATGAGCAGATTGCAAATGTGTTGACTAAACCACTAGCCAGAGTGAAGTTTGAGTACTTCAGAGAGACGCTTGGTGTTCTTCAGATAAAATATACTTCGAGGAAGAAGCGATGGGACACATTTGCAGGAGCCATTCCAAGCATGGTGCTAGGAGGATCCTTCCCATGGATATGGATGTAAGTGCTGTGTGTGAGCATCAGGACAATGTTATGGTTACTACTATGTATGATGATCATGTACATCAGGATGATGTATGGTTAGTATTAGGTCAATACTCTATTGCCATGGATAGGTTGTGCAGATGAGCATGTAAGTTGACCTGGGAGATCTTGTCGGTCGTGCTGCGACACATAAAGGATCCTGGGATACTATTTCAAGGCATTGCTCTAGGAGGACATGTAACTAGACCTGGGAGATATTTTCAGTCATGCTACAACACATAAAGGATCTTAGGATACTCTTTCGAGGCTTTGTCCTATGGCATGTAATAATCCCTAGAGATCCGATAGGTTGAGCAGTAAGCTCGTAATCAGTCCTGGGATGCTCTTTAGAGTACTTGCAGGTTGCAAGATGCTCTTTAAAGGTTTTTCCTAACCACATGTAATCATACCTAGAGATCTGATAGGTTGAGTAGCAAGCTCGTAATCAGTCCTGGGATGCTCTTTAGAGTACTTGCAGGTTGTAAGATTCTATTTAAAGGTTTTGTGGTGTGGGGGTCACATATAATCAGTCCTGGAGATCTGATAGGTTGAGCAGCAAGAGCGTAACAGTCCTGGGATGCTCTTTAGAGTTCTTGCAGGATGCAAGACACTCTTTTAAGGTTTTGTGACAGTCAACATGTAAAAGATCCCGGGAGATCCGATAGGTTGAGCAGTAAGTTGATCGTAATCAGTCCTGGGATGCTCTTTCGAGGTTTTGTGGACGCACGTAATTAGTCCTCTGATCCACAGCATGGCCAGTGTTGATGAAGACCTACAGGTGGTGGGCCTACATCCAGCATGAAAAAGGGATGGCTCTGTAGAACTTCCTATGACAAGAAGAATTATGAGATAGCCCAGTGATCGAGATGTCAAGTACAGCAACAGTGATGATGATGATGCTCTGTGATCCAGTGATGATGATCCAACTCCAGAATTGAAGACTTGTGCCTATATGTATTGATGACTTGTGTCTAGAGAATACCTTTCTAGTTAAGAGGGAGTGTTGATGTATTTGTAACTTCCAAATATATTCACTTGTATATTGTATTTGTACTTTATTGTATCCCCAATGGAGATGTATTATTCCTCCGATTGGAAGTGTCGTCAGTTATACTTGCAATTGTTGCAAGTTATATTGTAAGTGTCGTAACTTATACTTGATGGGTTATTAGACCACCTTGATGGGGTCGGCCCTGTATGAGTCTTGTGGGTTAAAGGGTTATTAGACCACCCTAGTGGGGTTGGCCCAGTTAGCATTATGTTAAGTGGTTAAGTTGGGGCTGACTTAGTTGAGTAAAGGTCAAGTGAAAGTTAGTGTAAAAATAGAGAGTGTGTCTCTCTCATTTTACACATTCTATTATTCACTCACTTTGCATTAGTGAGAGAAGAGGAGGAGCATGATACTGAAGATATCTATCTCTTGAGTTTGATCATGGTGATCCTTGTATTGATGCTTATTCTATCTTTGAGGAAGTTGTGTGCTTTTTCACCTTCTTGGTTTTCCCCAGTGAAATGTTTTGTGTCTCTTGTCTCTTATGCTTGATATGTTGTACATGTTGTTCTTTCAGTTAAGATCCTAGATCTATTGAATTAAATGAAGAAAAACTAATAGTCCGAAAACAGATTCACTGGTTCAATACCTCCTATTATAGGCGATCAGAATAGCATAGAGCAGTTACTTCTGTTGCACAATTCTCTCAGCGGGGAGATACCCTCTTTAATCGGCATGATGAAGCAATTGAAGGCCCTGGATCTCAGCTACAGTACATTATCCGGCATCATATCCAATCTTGAGATCGCTGACATGTCAAGATGAGGATGAAGTTGTCGGGATCACGACCTGTCGAGGATGCTTTACTCCGACTATGAAAGAACACTTCAACAATTTAATATTTTTTTCATGTTGATTAATGTGAAAAATTCCGACTGTTATGTGAAAAGTACTCTGTTATTTTGATTTTGCTATGTTCGAATACCATATCAATGACCAATACAACTCTCGACTACATCCCAACCGACCATTGCAAGAATCCGTCGAATTTTTATGTGGTCAATTTGATCACTTCATTTGGTTGACATACTTTTTGGTTGTATCCGTCAAAACTTCATCTTGGTCGATTCTTAGTTTCATTGATGTATACTTGCACGTTGTGATACGTGGAGGAGGATTTTACCTTATTACTTCTAAGTTTAAGCACATAATTAAGTCTGCCACAATCATAAATCAACACGAGCCCATAAATAAAGGGATTACATGAGATTGTTGGATGGTTTAATAAGCTCACCGAGATAAACAAATAGTACTGCCATGTTAATTATTTTCACTAGTCTGTGAAATAAGAAAAATAACAGAACAACTACAGCCTACTATCATATGATATCTCGTAAGAATGCCACCGAAACTGTTTTCACATCATGATATCTCAATGAAGTGTGCAACGTGCATTATAGAATCTGGTTTCAATTGGAAACAAATGAGGGACACCATAGATGTTTCATGTTCACAACTAAATTTCTCTACTTGATTTGTGGAGCAACAACATCAGTGGGACCAATATACCGCCATGGCTGGGAAAAATGACGCAATTAGATACTCTCAACTTGTCAAATAACAACAGTGACATCCACGATTCTTCAGTGGGTCTATATCTTCGGTATTCGCAATCGACAACAAGTTTCCTAACGGAAATTTAAGAATTTTGCACTTGTCCGACAATAGATTCATTGGTTCAATACCTCCTATTACAGGCGATCAAAATAACATGGAGCAGCTACTTCTGTCACACAATTCTCTCAGCGGAGAGATACCCTCTTTAATCGGCATGATGAAGCAATTGAAGGCGCTGGATCTCAGCTACAATACACTGTCCGGAAGCATATCCAGTCTTGAGATCGCCGACATGTCGAGATGAGGATGAATTTTTCGGGGATCGCGACCTATCGAGGATGATTTACTCCGACTATGAAAGAATACTTCAACAATTTAATATTTTTTTTCATGTTGATTAATGTGAAAAAGTCCGAATGTTATGTGAAAAGTAATTTGTTATTTTGATTTTGTTATGTTCGAATTCCATATCAACGATTAATACAACTCTCGACTACATCCCAACCGACCATTGCAATAATCCGTCAAATTTTTATGTGGTCGATTTGATCACTTCATGTGGTCGATACTTAGTTTCGTTAATGTATACTTGTAGGTTGTGATACATGGAGGAGGATTTTACGTGATTACTTCTAATTTTAAGCACATAATTAAGTTTGCCACAATCATAAATCAACACAATCCCATAAATAAAGGGATTACACGAGATCGTTGGATGTTTTAATAAGCTCACTGAGATAAAAAAAATATTACTGCCATGAAAATTTCGACCAAGATAATCAAGTGATATAGCCGGCGATATGTCAGAATTCGACCATCCCTAGGGAGAAAGCGGCCTAGAAGTCGACCAATCATTATGATGTGCATTATTCTATGCTTTGATAATTTTGTTGTTTCAGGTTTCCATGTTCATTAGTCACTACCGATCATTAGTCCTCTTGACCAGCAATTGTTCGAGTATAAGACTGCTTGCATGAGACCCTGCCGACTTTTGGAGACCCAAAGTTCGATCCTGAACGAGAAGAGGATGACGTCAAGCAACCTGCAAAAGAAATTAAAAGCTCCAGTTGCATGTTGTATTTGAAGATTCAAATCATGTAATCACTATTGCAATCGATGTATTAAATTGAGTTGAGAAAGTAAAATCCACTGGGTTTTGAGGGATGCTCAGAGAATTCATAGAGCTTGTTTCACTTGAAGATCCCTGACACTAGTGATTTTGATGAGAAGGCGATCTAGAGATACCGATACTTTTTGTTTGACTGTCAATCCTCGTTCGATGATTGCTCATTTTAAAAGTGCCTAGTCGGCTGCCCTATTGCTCTTCGTTTGCCACCAACGACCATATGATCGAATTGTGCAAGCAGTCGAGGTGTCATATCCCAAATTAGGAATTGGGTCACAATGTCCTAATCAAATTGGCCCTATTCATTAGAGTTTGTCAAATTGATGCTAAAGGTCAAATAATTGCCAAGGAGGAAAATTACTAGTTTCCTAAGTTTGGGGTGGAAGCTTTGGGATTTGGAATAATGAGGATAATAAATGATGTTGGAACATTAGGATGGAATAAATATTTAATAAAGGAGATAAATAAATATATACAAGTGAAAATCAAAGTGGCATTTGATCATGAAGACACATGGAGGAAGTGGGACCCACACAAGCTAGAATTTATATGCCACATGGCATCCTCTTCTTGCAATTTCGAATCCATGGGAAGCCTAATGTTCTTGGGATGATTTATAAGGTAAATAATAATTGGAATGAGTCAATGAGGTCGAAATATAGAGGAAGAGTAACTCCCATGGAAGAGGAAGAGGTAATTTGGAGGTACTGAGACACTTGGGCTAGATTCCCTAGCTCTATGACAACAATGATGAAGATGCTATGACACCTATGACACAAATCAGACCTGAAGGATGACATATGACATATATGACATGTTAGGGCTAAAAATAGACTCCAAGAGGGCACTCAAGGGTGTTAGGGCAGCTAAGATGCTTCCACATGTGATTTGGTGGAAGTGGGAGACTAGGAATTGTTGTACAAGTGGTGTTCTTTGGAATCTATTCCCAACTTGAGTTGGCATGAGTCTCTTCGAAGAAATTAAAACCATGGAGTACATTAGAACTTTATAAATGTCAATAACAAAGAAAGAAACCAGCTTTTGATCATTTTTAGAATTTGCAATTGCATTTGTGTAGAGGGAGAGCTAGTGGATGACTAGTTTCTTTCCTTAGCCAATTTCGAGGGTGAAAGATTCTCATCCAAGTTGTTAATTGGAAAGGCCATTCAGACCTTTCATTTGTATCTTTAATGGAGTCTTTATTTTCAGGTGTAAGCTACAAGGAAGCTCATGGTTTCTTCTATTGCAGCACATTCTCTCAACCATTTCCAGTCTTGATGGCATATTCTTGATCCTTGAGGGAGGGCGTTTTTGGTGAGATATTGTACTCTTTGGGGGAGATTCTCATGCCCCATTTATTTTTTAATATAAATTAAATACTCTTTTATTCATCTCCAGAAAGTTTCAGGTCGAAATTCCAAGTAGAAATATATAAATCTCATTTTTAATGGAAGAACAATGCCATTTCCCCACTACCTTGTTGTGAACCAATGTATGGATGATGATTTCAAATGAATGGATGATTCTATGATGTATTTGTGATTAATGGATTTCCATGGATGTATTTTACAAGTTTTATGTACTGTACTTGAGCATTTGAAGTATTTTTACTCAGTTTAATTGCAATGGGAGAAGAAATAGTGTCATTTCCCCAAGGGTCGAATTGGTGATTTTTGCAGTTGAATGGGAGAGGGTTGGAACAGATATAATAATCAATTAATGGTGCAAATGAGACCTTAATAACATCCTTAATACATTCCCTACCTATTTTCATAAATTTGAGTGGGTTTGGAGGCATTTGGGAAGCCATTTTCAGTACTAACTCCAGGGGGATTTGAACCCCAAATTACTAGTAAAATTGCATACTTGGTATAGAATCTTAAGAGAGTTTGCAAAGATATTTTGGTGGAAATATATCATCCCTAAAAATCATATTCAAGTCCTAATATCATTCATACACCTTCCTTGAATATTTGAAGGCATTTGGAGTCAATTCGAGACCTAGAGACCAATACTAGTCAAAGGGAAATTACTAGTAAAGTTCCCTACATTGGCCAGAATTGAAAGAGGATTTGCAGAAGTATTTTAAAGGTCCAAAAGCATCTCTGAAATACATATTTATGTTCTAAAATCATCCATATACATTCTCATAATATTTGGGAGCAATTGGAGCAATTTGGGGACTTAGAGCTCAAAACTAGTCAAAGGTCAAACTAGGGAAAAAAGTGAAAAATTGCCATTTTAATAAAAATTTTAACAAGGGACATTACAGTGGTATCAGAGCATGGTCCTTGCACTTGTGGATTAGGTAAATACATTCAAGAATAATTGGAATCCATTTCTTACTATTATGATGAATCCTATGAGTACAATTCTTATGAGGAATATGCAGATGCTTATGAGCAATATGAAGCATAATGTGAATGGTACGAGGACGAGGTGCCATCATGCAACACTTCTTACAATTTCAAGAGAAATGAAGATTATTCTTATGAATTTAAATATGATGAATATGAGTGTGTCACACCAACAAAGGATAATTCTATGAGTATGGAGAGCAACATATAAAACCTTGCCCCAACAATATCAAAAATATCAAGAATATCTTGCTTGGAGCGAAAATACACAAACGCCATGTCTTTTGAGTACTATGATGAACATGTTTTTGAAAATAGGCCCAAAAATGAAGATGTGGAGTTAGTAAAGAAAGGTTTATGCCCTTCTTGTAAAGAACCTTGGAGTGAGTATCATACATGTGTGCATGAAATTATGTCCCACTTGAGGAATTCTTCAAAAAGAGATTCCAAAGATATTGATCCTAAGGAAAACAAGGGGCAAAATGCATCAGCTTGCTTAAAGGAGAAAAGTGAAGAGACATCACAAGAGTATGAAGAAGATTCTATTGAAAATATGGAAGATCATTTCCAAACACCTTCTAGCTTAGACACGAACCAAAGAGCATCTACTGATGGATACTTAAACTATGAAGGAGTACCTACTGATGGGTGCTCACACCTCTATGTTGGTGACATAGAGATCACTTTTGAAAGTATTGCTACAAGCCCAAGTTACATTAAGCATGATAATGAAGACCTTGTACCAACTGAAGAAGAACCAAGATCAATTTACCCATCACCACTTGAGCTTCATGAAGTTGGTCCAAGCAAAAATGAAGAAGATGAGAAGGTTCATTTGCAAGAGCCTCATTTTTTTGAAGGGTCCTTAAAGATGAATGAAAATAAGATCCAAGAGTCCCTTAGCATTCTACATGACACTCAAGCATTGGTGTCAAATTCTTGTTGGAGAGCTACTTCATTGGAGGAAACATCCTTCCTTGAAGACATGGAGAAGATTCAAAGAGCAATGTGCCACATCAAAGGTAATTTCATGTCTTTTATTTTTGATAGAAACCATTTGTTTGAGCTTAATGAATTGTTACATGATGCATACTTAAAGAATAATGAGGATATTCATAAGCTCACAATTCAAAATGAACAACTTCTTGAAAAGTTGCAAGATACTTGTTTTTCCTCCTATGTTTCAGATTGTCAAATGGTAGATTGTTTGGAGGATTCTCATGACATGGTGGATCATGAGAAATGTGGGAATTTGAATGTGCTTAATGTGTTTGAATATGAACGTGAAGAGATCCAAACACTTGATGTGGTGGAAGAGGAACTTGAATTGTCTCTTGATGAAGAGCATGATTCCTCTACATTGGAACCAATCTATGACAAAGGTTTCCCACTTTTGAAGGAGCTACATGATACTACCCACATGGATCCTTCCCATGATGAAAATTTTGCACTTTTTTATCATTTGGGTGAGTTAGTTAATTCTCGTACATCCTACAATTCCATGTTTTGTAGCATTAGTCTCAATGAAGAATGGGTGAAAGGGTTCCTTTTGATGGTGCCACATGAGGAGTATGGAACTCCTAGATTTACTTTTTATGATGATATGGTTGGAGCACATTCTTATTCACATTTTCAGCAACATCCTTTGTTACCTTATGATGATGCACATCTACATGGATGCACCTATGATATGCATTTGAGTCACTTGAAGACTCATGGTTTTTCTTGCTCAACACTTGGCTCATTTGATGTCGGAGGAACTTCATCCAACACTTGGGTGAATAAATTTATGATTGGAGAACATTTTTGTTGGAATACACATACTTTGATATCTCTTTATTATTCTCACATTCATGGATGTATCGGTGAGACTTCTTTGAGTCCTTTGAAGTCTCCTTGTTTTTTCTGCTCATCATTTGGTTCCGATTTTAGTGGATATTCTTCATTCACTTCTTGGATGAAAGAATACATGGCTGAATATTTTGATGCATATCACATCCTTTTGGAGCAGCATTATAGGACATGGGATCCTCACCTATGTCATTGGAGCAGATTTGATGGGTCACTCGAAGATTGTATGCACTTGGAAAATGGTGGTCTACTTGCTTTGAGGTATAAGCACTTTTGTGACTCTTTGATGAAGCATCTCCTTGATGTACATTTTCATTATGATGTTATGTACTTTTATGATATGTATTTTATACTCATGTTGTTTGGAAGAATGCATACAAGAAAATGGGATCCAGGCTCTTATTTGATGGTATGGGTTGGAGAGCACTCTTAATTGTTGGGGTGCAATACAAGGAATGGGACCCTGGAATAATTTTTATCTCATTGGTTTCAAATTTTTTTTGGAAACAAGTAGTATGGGAGATGGATTTCCCACTTAATAAAGTGATTTTTATAAGAGTAGTGCAGCAGCAAGCATGGTGGTTCCTCTCTAAAATCTTCATGGAAACTCAAAGACTCAAGGTTGGAAAATTCAATGGCAATTTCAAAGAATTATACAGAAAGCAGGTTCTTCAACACCCATGTTTGAAATTGCTTGAGGACAAGCAATATTGGGAAGGGAGGATTTGTCATATACCAAATTTGGAATTGGGTCACAATGGCCTAAGCAAATTGGCCCTATTCATTAGAGTTTGTCAAATTGATGCTAAAGGTCAAATAATTGCCAAGGAGGAAAATTACTAGTTCCTAGGTTTGGGGTGGAAGCTTTGGGATTTGGAATAATGAGGATAATAAATGATGTTGGAACATTATGATGGAATAAATATTTAATAAATGATATAAATAAATATATACAAGTGAAAATCAAAGTGGCATTTGATCATGAATACACATGGAGGAAGTGGGACCCACACAAGCTAGAATTTATGTGCCACATGGCATCCTCTTCTTGCAATTTCGAATCCATGGGAAGCCTAATGTTCTTGGGATGAGTTATAAGGTCAATAATAATTGGAATGAGTCAATGAGGTCAAAATATAGAGGAAGAGTAACTCCCATGGAAGAGGAAGAGGCAATTTGGAGCTAGTGAGACACTTGGGCTAGATTCCCTAGCTCTATGACAACAATGATGAAGATGCTATGACACCTATGACACAAATCAGACCTGAAGGCTGACATATGACATATATGACATGCCATGGATAAAAATAAACTCCAAGAGGGCACTCAAGGGTGATAGGGAATCTAATATGCTTCCACATGTGATTTGGTGGAAGTGGGAGACTAGGAATTGTTGTACAAGTGGCGTTCTTTGGAATCTCTTCCCAACTTGAGTTGGCATGAGTCTCTTGGAAGGAATTCGACCCATGGAGGACATTAGAACTTTATAAATGTCAATAAAAAATAAGGAAACCAGGTTTTTATCATTTGTAGAATTTTCAATTGCATTTGTGTAGAGGGAGAGCTAGTGGATGACTAGTTTCTTGCCTTAGCCAATTTCGAGGGTGAAAGATTCCCATCCAAGTTGGTAATTGGAAAGGCCATTCAGACCTTTCATTTGGAGCTTTAAGGGAGTCTTTATTTAGAGGTGTAATCTACATGGCATCTCATGGTTTCTTCTATTGTAGCACATTCTCTCAACCATTTCTTGTTTTGATGGCATATTCTTGATCCTTGAGGGAGGGCGTTTTTGGTGAGCTATTGTAATATTTGGGGGAGATTATCATGCCCAATTTATTTTTTAATATTCATTAAATAATCTATTATTCATCTCCGGAAAGTTTGAGGTCAAAATTCCAAGTAGAAATGTATAAATCTCATTTTTAATGGAAGAACAATGCCATTCCCCCACTACCTTGTTGTGAACCAATGTATTGATGATGATTTCGAATGAATGGATGATTATCTAATGAATTTGTGATTAATGGACTGCCATGGATGTATTTTAAAAGTTTCATGTACTGTACTTGAGCATTTGAAGTATTTTTACTCAGTTTAATTGCATTGGGAGAAGAAATAGTGTCATTTCCCCAAGGGTCGAATTGGTGATTTTTGCAGTTGAATGGGAGACGGTTGCAACAGATATAATAATCAATTAATGGTGTAAATGAGATATTAATAACATCCTTAATACATTCCCTATTTCTTCTCAAAAATTTGAGTGGGTTTGGAGGCATTTGGGAAGCCATTTTCAGTACTAACGCCAGGGGGATTTGAACCCCAAATTACTAGTAAAATTGCATACTTTGTCCAGAATATTAAGAGAGTTTGCAGAGGTATTTTGGTTGCCATATATCATCCCTGAACATCATATTCAAGTCCTAATATCATTCATACACCTTCCTTGAATATTTGAAGGCACTTGGAGTCAATTCAAGACCTAGAGACCAATACTAGTCAAAGGGAAATTACTAGTAAAGTTCCCTACATTGGCCAAAATTGAACGGGGATTTGCAGAAGTATTTTAAAGGTCCAAAAGCATACCTGAAATACATATTTATGTTCTAAAATCATCCATATACCTTCTCAGAATATTTGGGAGAAATTGGAGAAATTTGGGGACCTAGAGCTCAAAACTAGTCAAAGGTTGAACTAGGGAAAAGAGTGAAAAATTGTCATTTTAATAAAATTCCTAAAAAGGGACATTACATGAGGAGAGACAGTGGAAATTGGATGTGACTCTCACCGAACTGGACATTCAGTAGATGGATTGAAACTTTTTTTTAGTTATATCTAATCGATGTCCCTCGACTTGTCATTTATCTTTTATGAACTCAAGCGTTCTGCAAAAAGAAAAGATGAGATCTGTAGCGTATGAAGAAAAGAAAAAAAAAGAGGAGACCTTGCAACCAACTGACCAGAAATTTGCTTTTCAGTTTCAAAGCAATTGATTGTCAAGGTGTCGACCAGAAATCCAATTTTCATTTTCCTCGAAGCGATGGACGCGTGAAAATTTTGATTGAGATAATCAAGTGATATAGCTGACCATATGTCGGACTTTGACTATTCCTTCTAACTTTTATCTCTTCCGACCGGTGTTCATTTTTTCCTCTCAAAAGGCAAATGCTAGTTAATATAGGAGTAAAAATGCTTGTAAGTGCTTAAGGAAGTATTTCTTCAAATAAGCAGATTCTTTTATTAAGTCTAAAAACTAGACATGGAAATATTTGACTATTGTAGGAAATGATTCAAGAAATCAAAATTATTTCCTAGAACTAGGGTAACAAAGAAGAGGAATGCACTTCTATATGTAAAGAAATAATTACATCAATACGATAAAAAAAGTGGTTAATTAGAAATAGACCCATTGTAACTTAATATAAGCCATAGGACTTCATTAAAAAGAAGGATTATTTTAAGAAAAAGAATTTCATGTTCCAATAATTAGACTACATATAAAAATAAAGTGGGTATATGAAACACACATAGGCTTGGTACAAGCCTATCAAATTTAAAATCCAAAAAGGAATAAACACAAACACTTAAGAATAAATCACATAAATCCCACTTCTATTAATACAAAGCTAAGAACAATGTGGAGTCAAAATATTACCAATAGTAACAAAACACAAGTTTATATGAAATTGGAAAATAACTTGTAGGTTAATGATCTAATGGTCCCAACATGAAATAAACAGAATAACAAAGCAACAATACACAGAGAATAGAAAAAAATTGTATCAATATGCAAAGCACATTCATTCAGGAGTAGGACTCCAAAGATTACAAGAAAAGGAGAAATAAATGATTTCATAAACCTTTATTTACATTCAATAATACCAATGAATAGGATAATTTAAGAAATATTAGTAAGATTAATTATCTTGTCCATAAAATGTTTGTCTTAATTTATATAGAGAAAAATATCTAGGTCATGAAGGGCTTGGAATCTCCAAGCTCGTAACTCATAAATAATATAAGTTACAAAAACTTACAAATGACCGAATGACAAGGTCGAATAGTCAAGTATGGAAACCATACCTCCACAAGATAGAAACTACCAAGGGTTACAAGCTCCTCCTCAATATTCAAACTCGCAGCTTAAGAAAACATTAACCCATATGGGATGGCATGAATTCCCAATTGCCTTAATTAAGAGCCATAAACACTAACACTAGAGTTGTGTTGAGATATTGTAACTTCAAATAATATTATATTTGTACTTTATTATTCCAGAGATGTTTCATTCCTCCATGAAGACCATATTGTATATCCGGAGATGTTTTATTCTTCCGTGGAGAATGTGGTAACTTGGGTTATTAGACTTCCCTAGTGGTGGTCGGCCCTGTATGAGTCATGTGGGTTAAAGGGTTATTAGACCACCCTAGTGGGGTCGGCCCTGTCACATTGAGTTAAGCAGTTAAGTTGGGGCCGACCTAGTTAATGTAAAAGACAAGTCGGAGTAGTGTATAAATAGAGGAGGTGTGTTCCTCATTTATCACACTCACACATTATTCACTCACTTGTGAATGGGGCATAGGTGAGAGAGAGAGATATGATATGAAGGATAAGAAGCTCATGTTTGGGATATACATCTCTGTATTGCTGGTCATCTATATTTAGGAAGCTTTGCTGGGTTTTCTACCCCATGAGGGTTTCCCAGGATAAATCTGCGTCTCTTGTGTTTATGCTATGCTTTTTGTTCTTTTAGTGATCCTGTATATGCTATTGTTGTGAAATGAAATGCAATGCTAATATTTTCTATATTAGCATATTAAATCTTAACATGGTATCAGAGCTAGCCTGAAGGAAGGCAATGTATGGCACTTACGACACTTGCTTCACTTGCGACAATTTGAAGGTTAGGGTTTTATATAGCAAAAACCAGTCATCGTGGAATGTTCACCATAACTCCATTTTGGCGAAGGTTGAGGATCTGAAACCTTTACAGGTCGTAGGTAACATCCCCTTGTACCTTGTTTTGAAAGGAAAGTCTCTAATTCGTTGTAATTTGTGATTTATGATCAGTACAAGTTAGTGTTTCTGCCTCTTCCATATCTCAGTCATAAACAGGTGACCTAGGAAAAAATGTCACAACTTAGGCTAGGAAGCTCCAAATGAAATTTCGTAAAACGTGACATGTAGAGAACGTACTTTAGTTTCTTAGGCTAAGTTTTTCAGAGGCCGAAGTTGAACCAGTGACACGTGGCACTCCGTACAATTTTTCTCTCCTATTTTATCCCATAAAAAGGTCACGTTGCGACACTTGGCATAACTCTCTCTTATAAAATCCAATTGAGGTCAAACCTATGGAGTTGGAAATATGACAGGTCAGGCTACCACAGGAAGAATTTTTAGACCCTTTGGATTCGTAATTTCAGAGATGCACTAGAAACAATCAGGTGCATATTTTTGTTAAAAAGGAATTGTTTTCTAAGCACCTTCATTCTTGGCTTATCACTGCTGCGGGAATTTAGGGCTTCGAAGAAAGGTTGAATTTTTGAAATCAGAGTCCACGGCTGAATGCTCCTCATCAAAATCAAAATTTAGAGACCAAGATCGAATTTTTTGGTTGGGAAGAAGGCCGGGCTTGATCAAACCCTAGTTTAGGATTTTGATCGGAAAAGTGGAAAATTAGGGTTTCTGTAAAAGTTGGAATTTTTTAAGTCTGTGACCATGGCTGGAAGCTCCTCAGAAAAATTGAAGTTTAGAGCTTTGGATTGAACCTTTTGATTGGGCATAAGGGTGGTCTTTATCAAACCCTAGTTTGGGGTCCTGTCCAATGGATCCATAAATTTCAAAGGCAATTTTGAGGGGTCAAATTTTGCAGTTTTCAATAGTAAAGTATACCGGCTTGATCAGCTCAGCACGCCACATCTTTTCATCAATTCAGAAGCTTGAAATTCAATATTTGAATTTTTAGGGTTTCTCTAACAAGCCCTAATCCAGCTCCAGATCCAGTCTCATCAAATCAAAGTGGATTGGGTTAAAAGCAATCCTGATAGGTATGACTTGAGGAAATATAGGTATGTTTTGAAATTTGTTCATGATTAAGTTTATGATATGTTTGTCTTCATATTATTGAGGTTAGTACAATCTTAATCAAATTTAGACTTGTCTTATCACCCTAGTAAAAGTATGAATGCATGATAGAAGACATTCACTGATTAGGGTTATGACACTATGATTGCACTAATGCACTGCGGTGTTGTATGAGGTTGATGTTGTCCACTAACATGAAAGGTACATCAAGAAAGTTCTAGCTCAAGAACATATGACCATGATGACATGAAGACAAAGACTCATCCATAGTCATGGATCGCATAGAAACTCTACTTACATGGTATGTATGACTATGTTCTACTATGCTTAACCCATGAGATATGCAGGTTCTAGCACAAGGTCTCTAAATCATTGAAGAGAACAAAGAAGATATTGTTTGGGTATGTTAATACATAACCAAGCATGATAATCCAGGTATGTTTTCCTATACCAAGTTAGTATCCAACTTTGTGTTAAGATCTTAGGTAAGTATACCTGTGTATGAAATGATCATGACCATACATACTTAAGATTATTTAGAACTATAATGTTTTGATAGTATTGAGATTATACTAATGAATGTATGTTTGTGTATGAGATCATGAGGATGACACTAAGCATGCATAGTGGTACAGAATAGAAGTTCAAACGACATATAGAGATCAAGCGAGAGGCAACCCCACAACATAAAAGATAGGTATTTGAGTTGTTATTTGAATCTCTGAATAGTAAAAGATATTGCTCGTAGTAGCTGTATGCATTCCTAGAATATATCATGTTGAGTGTAAGCATTCATATGGCATTGAACAGTATACTACTAATATGCATATGATTGGTAAGTTGGACAAACATTCCATTGTTGCTTGTCTAGAATGAAACCTCTTTTTTGACATGCTGAGAGCTGTGCATGCTCTCGATAGTATGTTCTGGTAGAGATGGAAGGCATCTAGATAGGCACTATATGCATACAGGATATGGAAAAGTGTTGTGCCAAAGTATTGGTCAAGATAGTTGCATAACTATGTAAATCATATTTGTATGCATAATAGGTTATCATGTCAACATGATTTGATGATTATGAAGTATTACTAATCATGTACTTAATTTTTATTTGTAGGAAAGATCATGAAGAATGATGAACACTGAACAAGTGATGGATGTTCAACAAGAAGACTGACAAATCAAACATACTATAGAGGGATCGTGGCTAGAAGATTCTCTTAGAAAGAGGAAGAGGATCATGACGAGATGTTTGCTCCAAGTGGATAGATAAGACCATTCTCCTAATGGTGCAATTTAAGAAGAAGTTTCAATCAAGAAAAATCCCAGGATTCAATTGAAGAAAGCTCTATACGAGTACCCAGGATTGATAGTCATTTGATGAGCTTAATGATCACCATGGGTGATGCAGATTTCAACCTTCGCTACAAGGTTGAAGGTGGTTTATATATACATATGACATGGTGCAAAAAGGAGCTTTCAAGCTCGAGTATGTAAGTATTGACGAACAAGTTGCTGATGTATTGACCAAACCTCTGTCTCGAGAAGAGTTTGAGTATTTCTGAGACAAGCTTGGTGTAGTTCAAAAGGACCCTCCTCGAAAGGGGGAGTTATATGGTCGATGATGATATTTTGAGGATACTGTATCATTGATGTGGACATTGTATTGATGAGGATATTGTATCGTTGATGTGGACATTGTATTTATGAGGATATTGTATCATTGATGTGGATACTCTATTGATGAGGATACTGTATCATTGATGTGGATACTGTATTGATGACGATACTGTATCGATGATGTGGATACTGTATTGATATGGATACTTGTATCGATGATGAGGATATTGTATCGATGACGAGGACACTGTATCGATGACGAGGATACTTGTATTGATGATGTGGATACTTGTATTGATGACGAGGATACTTGTATCGATGACGAGGATACTTGTATTGATGATATGGATACTTGTATCGACAATTAGGATACTTGTATCAATGATGAGGTTACCTGTTCTGATGATGAGTTCGATGATGAGGTTATCGGTTCCAATGATGAGGTCGATATATGGTCCTTAGACTTTGTCTAAGTGGACGAGGTGGGATTGTATCATCCCTGGACACATGTCCTAAAAGAGATCCGTAGACATATGTCTCTAAGAAAGTGGTCCCTAGTGGATGTGATAGGACTGCATCGTCCCTAAACGTTTAGTTCAAAATGTACATGATAGGACTGCATCGTCCCTGAACATTTAGTTCAAAATGTATGTGATAGGATTGCATCGTCCCTGAACATTTAGTTCAAAATGTATGTGATAGGACTGCATCGTCCCTGAACGTTTAGTTCAAAATGTACATGGTGGGATTGCATCGTCCCTGGACTTATGTCCTAAAGTGATAGGGATTGATCATCCCATAAGTGGATCAGGATTGCATCGTCCTTGGACTCATGTCCTAAAGTGATAAGGACTAATCATCCTATAAGTTGATTCGGGATTGCATCATCCCTAGACATGGTGAGATTTCTTAAAGTGAGAAGGACTAATCATCCTGTAAGTTGATTCGAGATTGCATCGTCCCTAGACATGGTGAGATGTATTAAAGTAATAAGGAATAATCATCCTGTAAGCTGATTCGGGATTGCATCATCCCTAGACATGGTGAGGTGTCTTAAAGTGATAAGGACTAATCATCCTATAAGTTGATTTGGGATTGCATCGTCCCTAGACATGGTGAGGTGTCTTAAAGTGATAAGGATTAATCAGCCTGTAAGTTGATTCGGGATTGCATCGTCCCTAGACATGGTGAGGTTTCTTAAATAGATAAGGATTGATCATCCTGTAAGTTGATCTGGTTTACATCGTCCATAGACATGAGAGATGTCTTAAATTGAGAGGGACTGATCATCCCATAAGTGGATCAGGATTGTATCATCCTTGGACCTATGTACTAAAGTGAGAGGGATTGATAATCTCGTAATAGGATCTTGTACATTACAGAGTATGCTGCTATGTTGATACTATTGATCGAGAGGATCCAGATGTTGATCATGATGATCTAGATGACGATGGTGCTATTCGTGATGATCTAGATGACGATGATGTTGATCGTGATGATCTAGATGGCGATGTTGTTGATCGTGATGATCTAGATGATGATGTTGTTGATCGTGATGATCTAGATGACGATGATGTTGATTGTGATGGTATAGATGACGATGATGTTGATCGTGATGGTCTAGATGATGATGTTGTTGATCGTGATGGTCTAGATGACGATGTTGTTGATCGTGATGATCTAGATGATGATGTTGTTGATCGTGAGGATCCAGATGATGATGTTGATCAGTAGATCCAGACGATGAGGTTGTTGATCGAGTGATCCAGATGATGATGATGTTATTGTAGTTGTTCGAGTGCTGTAGAAGATGAAGATTCAGTACTGAAGATGTTGATGTTCCAGTATTGAAGATGTTCCAATAACTTCTTGAGTTACTGATGATGTATAAAGAACGCTTCCAATGATTTATAGATGTATCATGTATGATGTTGATGACTCCTTGCTCCTGCAGATGTTGTTATAATATCCTTCTCATTAAGGGGGAGTGTTGAGATATTGTAACTTCTAAGAATATTATATTTGTACTTTATTATTCCGAAGATGTTTCATTCCTCCATGAAGACCTTCTTGTATATCCAGAGATGTTTTATTCCTCCGTGGAGAATGTGGTAACTTGGGTTATTAGACTTCCCTAGTGGGGGTCGGCCCTGTATGAGTCATGTGGGTTAAAGGGTTATTAGACCACCCTAGTGGGGTCGGCCTTGTCACATTATGTTAAGTGGTTAAGTTGGGGGCCGACCTAGTTAATGTAAAAGACAAGTCGGAGTAGTGTATAAATAGAGGAGGTGTGTTCCTCATTTATCACACTCACACATTATTCACTCACTTGTGAATGGCGCATAGGTGAGAGAGATAGATCTGCTATGGAGGAGAAGGAGCTCATGTTTGGGATATACATCTCTGTATTGCTGGTCATCTATATTGAGGAAGCTTTGCTAGGTTTTCTACCCCATGAGGGTTTCCCGTGATAAATCTGTGTCTCTTGTGTTTATGCTATGCTTTTTGTTCTTTCCTGTATATGCTATTGTTGTGAAATGAATTGCAATGTTGATATTTTATGTCTTAGCATATTAAATCTTAACAAGTTGTACTTTAAGTCATGTGTTGGTTCCATCCGAGTTGTCTATCTTAGGGAAAGAAATTCAAGTGTACTGAGTAGCTGACAAATCAAATCAAACTTTAATGTGAACTAGTGATTATGGAATTATGCGTTATCCCTTGCATTCATAGAATGGTTAGATATTAACTTTAACACATATTATATTGTAATACATCCCATGCTATACTTATTATGTAGAACAAAAGCATTACAATATAGTGTGATAACTTTTATGCTTCATTCCAAGGATTGAATCGAGAGTATACAACATTAATGACAATATGTCTAGATGGACTTGAGTTCATAACCATGTACTAATGTTTTTACTTTGGATTATTATTATCCATGCAACGTAGTTCCTGGACTACTAAAATGATAACTTTTACAACGTTTTCATTTTTATTACATCACATCTAAGACATTAAATTAATACTTAGGATATCATCCTAACTATTATATTTACAAGATTTTCCCTCTGCCTGCCCTCCATCACTTCTACAAAAAATGCAATAAAATATACTCTAAATATTTGTATTTCCATATAACATAATTAATCCCCCTTGGCCCCTTAATACAGGGCAATATATTTTCTCATTTCTGTATCATAGTTTATTCCCCAATATGAATTGACGTGATAGGATATTGCCTATCAACTTAACCCTCCCATGGATACAAGTAGCACTTTTATGGAGGGTTAAAATTAAAACCATTTGAAACCATGGATTTAAAAACACAATTTTTTTTAATAAAAGCATTAAGGTAAACCACTAAGTTGAAAGATGGGGCTACTAGTAGCATCATTTTTTTGTGCTAAAATTACAACTTGTTCAAAATAATGACCTTAAAAACTAGTTTCATTGCAACCAAAATCTTAACATCAACCCCTGAATCGAAAAGTGGTGATATCATTAGATTCTCTCTTTTTTTTTATAAATTAAAACTTGTTTGAAACAATCACATTAAAATTTGGTACTCTTACAACCAAAATCTTAAAACCAACCCTGGAAATAAAACATTGTGCTCCCAACAACTTTTTTCACTTAAAATTGTACCATTTTTGAAACAATGGTCTAAAAAATCGGTATTGTTGAAAACAAAATGATAAAACCGACTTTAAAGTGTTCACTACTTTAAGAGTAATTTATCACTACAAGCCTCAAACGATAACTAACAAATAATAAACTAAAATACATATTATGTATGTAAAAAAAATACAAATTTTAAGCTTAAAAAATTACCCAGACCTATATAGACCTACCCAAACCCACATAGTTTCTAGAATAAAAACTAAAAACAAACCAAAAATAAATAAATTAAATGAGAGAAAATAAAAAAATAAAAAACATTTGTGATGAATGATGGTAGCCATTTATCCAACCCATTAGGGTGTAGACCAGTCTACAAGCCCATGATATGATAAGACACTTTGCAAAGAAGGTCATTGGTTCAAGCCCCGGATAACCCATTCTCCATTGTGGCAGGCTTGGTGGATGCACCTAGGAGTTTAGAGGTGTCAAACGAAATCGTCCCCATGTCACGCAAGTACGAGACCCCCCTAGTTGTCAGATCCCCTAGTAAAAAAAAATATGGTATCCATTTATCCCTATCCCCTCCCCCTCAACATTGCCCCTATTCCTCATTCCTCATCTCCTTCTCCCTTTGTCTTTGTCCCTCCCTCCCTACATGTTGTCAATTTTATATTGCTTTAAACAAAATATACAAAGTTCAATACGAATTTCCAAAATAATGGTTTGTTATAAGGGAAACTAGATCAGTATAAAACATTGGCTTATCATTTAGGATCTCACATGCCTTATTGGTCCTAAAAACACAAAAGTATAATCCTAATATATGATTACTATAAATAGAAAATAAAGATGGTTAGAAGATGATTCAAAGAACCTATGTCATCATCGGATATGGGGATCATTGACACTTAGTGGACATGGTATAGCTCACGTGCATGGGATGCAAACTCCAAGCATATGGATTCCTTGACTAAAATGTTGAGTTTGGCCTCTATATCCTTTTTATGTTTCTGCAGTTTGTCCATTTGTAGCAACAATTCACTCCTTTCCTTTTTACCATGAGGAATTTACTAAGGAGAGCCTTAATTTACCAGTCTAAAATGACCATTTGGTAGTGTTTGGTGTCCCATGGTCTAGTAGTCCCTAGGTAAAAATCCCATGTCTTGATATCCTTCTCGACATCCTTTGACCTAATACAATCATGTTGAAGCTTGAACCATTCCTCCAAATGAGATATTTCCCTATGAATAGAAGAAGGGTTTTGTCACAAATGTTTTTTCTTAACTTCTGTCACTTCTAGTTGGAACCAATGTTGGGATACATTGATACTACCATTGAATAGATGACAACCCTAACCTCGTCCAACCATTATGGAAGGAGCACGAGACCAGTCAAAGACGTAAGTAGAGACGAGGGGTGGAGAGAGTGAAAGTTTTGGCAATGGAACTATACTATTTGACCTAAGGAGAGAACAAAGAGTTCCTTCCTATGAATACCGATGAAAATTTGTATGGATTTGCAATAGGGCGACACAAACAAGAACGTTGCAAAGTAAGGTAAATATGGGAGTAACTCAGACTTACCTAGCTCATCATAGTAGGAGGTTTGGAGCTCGGATCTACTTGTGCAAAGTCTTGTCGGTATCCTTCCCATTCATTGTTCCAAGCCAAGTGACATTAACTACCACACGCTTCCACTTGGACATCGTGTTTGTCCTTGGAGGGGACAAAACTATTGTACGATCCCTAGAACCAAAAATCATACGAAAGTAAGCCATGTTGAGGTGCATGTGGTGAGTCCACATCCTCCCTACACCTTGCTTGATTGCAAACAACCTTGATGATGGTGGGATCAGGAGGGACTGTTAGGTCATGGGTTGAGCTTGGGCACGAAGACATGCCATGTCTCGTCCCTGTTGTGGGGAAAATGCACCTATAGTTCAGGGGAGAAACTACCAACTTATGGTGATAAAGATAGACTTACAAGCATTCTGCAAGTACAAAAAATAAATGAAGAGATTAGGGTTTGGAGATGTAGGCACCTCATTCAGAAGGTTGATCCTAGCTTTGCCTCCCTCGCTCTTCAATGCTTATCCAGTGTTGCAATGCCCAGACCTGCAAAACAACTTGATACCTTTCTCAAACACATTTGACTACATATATAAGATTGATATTCATAATAGAAGAAGACATCATATTATAAACAAACTATAATCAAATCTAAGACACAAAAGAATAGGTCATATTTAGAAAGAGAAGAACGTCTGATCTTTATTGATGAATGACAACAAGTACATAAAGTTATACCTTCCTTCAAGCTTGGCACTTCATGAAACCTAGATTCAAGGTCTCCTGCTTCCGTTCTCCAAGGATCCCAGCCTCTAAGCAATTGTACTAGGGTTTACCAAAACTTAAGCACAAGAGAGGGGGATGAGAGTCTCCATTCCTCCAGCATAACTTTGTAATTGGACTTCCCTCCCTCACATGACCCTTCTACCCTCCTTATATAGTCAATGAGGAAGAGGAAAAGAAGTTACAACCGCTCAAGAGGTTTCCCAACCAACTTAACTTACTCAAATTTTGAGATTTTGACCAAAACAGGGGTGTATGCTACTCTACAATAGACAAAGTCGCGTACATATGGATTTGAGCGCTACTTTAAATGAGGCAAAGTCGTGTACACACGCCACTATTTCAACAATGGAGTCGCGCTCATGTTAAAAAATGGCCAAAAAAGGCTTTTCTGCTCATTTTCAGGAGATGGTTTGGTCTGGAAAAATGTTCCTAAGGGTCATATACATCAAATGGGTCAAGAATGAGGTAATTTCAACCATTTGTAGTGTCCCAAATGACTCCTCCATCCACAAATGTCTTGTTGTGTGACTGAACTTGATCTCAAGAAGTGTCGTCATGCGACCAAGGGATGCAAGTATCGTCACAGACGGAGAGGTGTCATTTCAAGATATAACAGTCCCTTACACCCCATCTGGGGTAATTGAGAAAAATATAGTTATTATTAAAACAATTGATTATTTTCTACAATTTTCATCCATATTTTTTTTGTACTAGGGGAATCGACAACTAGGATGGGGATGGTACTTGCGTGACATGGGGTCTATGGGTCCAATCCTATCTGCTCCCACTATACCCCTAGGTGCAACCAATGAGACCGCCACAATGGCACACAAATTATCCGGGGTTTGAAAGAAAATAAATGCTTATGCTTTCAAGAAAGTGGCCCAATACCACTTGTTATAATCCTTAGTGCTTAAATTTATAAGAAACAATATATCCAAGAAAATACCAAGAAAACTTCAATAGTTTATTAAAGTCAAAACCTTAAAAATGTTGCATTGTCATACATAAATATTTTCCATGGGAGGAAAAACACATGTTCAAGTTCAAATATAGTGACAATTACTTGACATATCCCACAAAGAGGACTCCATCTTTATTAGATTAGTGTACGTTAATAATTAAGCTATGTTATTTTGATTAAAGGATTAGCTAGTGCACCTTATTTAATAAAGATTAAGATACTACAACTATTCTACATTACATTAAGTGATTATGATGGCTATCATATTATAACATCACTAGGGAAGATCCCACCATATAGCTCTTGTGGTCACCATGCTCATAACTTCTCCAATCCCTAGGTTAAAAATCCTTATGATCATTTATACCATACTCTCAATAACCTTTATAATGTGTTCCCATTGCAATCATTTTTTTTCAACCTGAGGATGCCAACCCTGTTATTCCTTCCCCCAAAATCAAGGGTGTCCCGTAGGCATCCATGGGACTGGATCTCAGCACTTATGGGGCCCCAGCCACCACCTGATGTTGTTCAACCACAACTCCACGCCTTCCAATTGCAATCAAGTCTTCTATAATAATTTTATAATCAACATGTTCATAATCGTTATGATCAATGTGCTAATAAGTTTGTAACTCATATGACCTTTATACTAATAACCTCTCTCACTCCATAAATTTTATAATCCTTATGCTAATGGCAAGTGATAATGACCCTTATTATCTTTATACTTACAAATCTTCCAATAATATATTAATAAGGATAATAACCCTTATATATGACAAGTGGTAATAACCCTTATTATCTTTATAGGTTCACAAATCCTCCTATAATATGTTAACAAGGATAATAACCCTCTAAACCTTTGGATTCTTCCAATTGTTCTAGGCTCTAGTCATTCTTTTCAAAGAGGATTTTAGGGATACTTTCATATTGTTTATCCTATTTGAAAATTGTAAAAGTTAATGATATTCATTGTTTTTTAATGAAAGAAACCTAGTCCGCTACCTAAAATGTTTGTATCCCATTATCTTTGTTTAATATAAAGTGGTTCTGGAAAGAAATCTTCTTTCCACGTATGGAGGAAATACATAAGCAATTATAAAGTGGTTCTTGAAACCGAATCTTCTTTGCACTTCCGATTTAGTTGGAGACTGGATGATTCAAAAAGTGAGCACATTATGTCGACCACTAAGGTCTAAAAATATCGGTATGGTTGAAAACAAAATGATAAAATCGACTTTAAAGTGTTCACTACTTTACGAGTAATTTATCAAACAATAACTAACAAATAATAAACTAAAATACATACTATGCATGTGTGTAAAAAAAATGCAAATATTAAACTAAAAAAAATACCGAGATCTATCTAGACCTACCGAAATCCACATAGTTTCTAGAATAGAAACTAAAAATAAATTAAATGATAAAAAAAGATTAAAATAAAAAAAACATGTGTGATGAATGATGGTAGCCATTTATTCGGCCCAATGGGTTGTAGACCATCCGGCAAGCCTATGATATGATAAGACACTTCGTAAACAAGGTCATTGGTTCAAACCCTAAATAATCCATGCTCCATTGAGGCGGGCTTCATGGATGCACCTCGAGGTATAGTGAAAGCAGACGGAATTGACCTTGTGTCACGCGAGTACGAGACCCCCCTAGTTGCCAATTCCCCTAGTAAATAAAAGAGGGTAACCATTTATCCCTATTCCCTCCCCCACAACATTGCCCCTACCCCTCATCCCTTATTTCTTTTTCCCTTTATCTTTGTCCCTCCTGTTAGGATAATTAATACTAAATCCTTTTCCCACTTAGCATTATTTACCTTTTATTAGTAGTTGATGATGTTATTCCCCACTAGTGGTGTGTATATGTAATCTAGGACCCATTAGACACCTGATGCGCCCTGCATGCATGATTTTAGGACTGCTAGAGTCAGTTCCCTACATATTAGGAGCTAACTCAATGTTCTAGTTCAATCCACCTGAGTTCCCGACTCTAGCTGGGGGTTTGAGCTCCGATCATCACTGATTGTGATCTAATGTGCCCTTTTTTGATTGATTTGCATGTAGAACTCACTAATGTGCCCTCCTTAGTCAGTTAACTGATAGTATCTTCCGTTAACTAAGTTTTGGTTTAGTTGAGTTGAGTTTGGGACTTCCGGAGCACTTCAGTGATGTCAATTCCTATGCTAGACTGACATGGATTCAAATTCTCCTAGGATATCAACTTCTCTCCATTGTAACATATTTTTTTATAGTACCGATTAATGGATCATAACACACATTTTTTGTTTCTATCCAAGCTCCAATGCTTGATGAATTTTATTGCTCATTTCATTGCAATTTTCACTGTAATTCATCTTTTCTGCTCATTCTTTTCACTGTGAGGTATTCTCAGCTCTATGATCTTGCTGTGTTCTGTAATTTCACATGGTATTAGAGCATGTTAGCCTTGAGCAACTGCATCCAGTAGCGCACCTAGCTGCATCCAGTAGCGCACCAAAAGCAGAGGAGTTTCCACAGAAGTTCGTGGGAAAGTCATCTTGATAGCCTTGGTTCTTCCAAGGAAATCTTCCCCAGTGTGATGCACTCCCAAAGGTGTTTATTGTCATATTACAGAGCTCTGTAGAGTCAGTAATTGAGTTTATTTCCAAAATTGAGAGTTTTTTTGCAGGATTTTGAAGGTTTTTCAGTACAGCAGTAGTAGCAGTTTCAGTTTGTATTCCCTCCAGGAGTTTCACATGGAGAATTCGAATGTTCCTTTGTCTCCAAGGATCCTGACACCCTTCAATTATCTTGATTGGAGGGCTGATATCCAGATGGTGTCGTGCAACAAAATTCTGTACAGGGTCACAATGGGAAGGGAAGTCGAACCTCAAGTAGTTGTTGAGAAGACCAAGTACTTGAATAGAGTAGATGAAGCGTTTGGTTTCATGTGTATGCATATTTTCAGAGATCTTCTCTTCCACCTTAAAGGATTGAAGACTCCAAGAGAGGTTTGGTTGAAGCTTGAAGCACTCTTCAGAAAACAAGATGAGATGAGAGGCCATATTTTGGAGAATGAATTAATTGCTCTTCAACCCAGCAGTTTCGAAACCATACAAGAGTTCTTTTCTAAATTTAAATCCTTGGTCATGCATTGCAAACAATGTGGCATGGAGAAGAAGGATGAGTAGCTGGTGCTATCCATCCTAAGAAAACTTCGTCTGGAATTTTCAATATTTGTTAATTTCTACCTTCCATTCTAGGAGATTGTCAATCCCCAACTGGAAAATTCCATCCTTAGATCCATTCACTGAATCTCTCTTCCAAGAACAAGACAAACTGATTTAGATGGTGCCTTGAAGGCCTCCAAAAATCAAGCTCTTATGGATGGAGAGTTAAAAAGTGAAAATGATAAAGGGAAGTAGAGAGGTAAATAAAATAAGCAATTTGAATCCAAGTCGAAGGAGAAGTCTAATCCATCAGAAGGAGCCTCCAACTCCAAGAAGGATAAGCAAAAGAAATTTGAGAAGACCAAGTGTACATACTGCAAGAAAGTAAACCATCTAGAGAGCTCTTGTATGAAGACGAAGATAGATCAAATGAAAAAACTCCTTGAGCAACACAACATTGCCCTCCCAGAAGGCACAAGGAAGACGGATTCTGGAAGTGAGACAGATGATCATGAGAGATGCCATGCACTGAAGGCTGGATTCTCACAATCACAAGCCTTCCTCATAGATTATGGACCCTCCAACGACATGGTTTTCTCCAGATAATCTTTTTCTTCTCTAGATCTTACCGATGGTCCTAGTATTCACATGGGAGATGATTCTCTGATCTTTTCTGAAGGGGAAAACACAATACAACTGGATCATGGAAAGTTCAATAATGTTCTGTATGTGCCTTCCTTGGAAAACTTGTTGTCTACTTACCATATGACACACATGGGTTCACCAAAGAAAGTTGTTTTTGGACCTAACACAATTGAGATTTTAGAGATCTCATATGGGAAACTAATAGCTAAAGGTGTTGCAAACCATGTCTCAGAGGCATATGAGTTCTCATATGTTTTTCCATATTTACATCAAAGTGCTCTCTTGACTCATGCAAATGAGACAAGCAGAGTCTAACATGAAATATTTAGACACCTAAACTTCAAGTACTTGCAACAGTTGCACAAGGAAGAGATGGTTGAAGAATTGCCTGACATAAAGGTCTCTCAAGCGATTTGCAAAGGTTGCTTGGTAGGGAACCATCCAGAGCGAAAGTATGATGTTGGGAAGGAAAGGAGAGCTTCCTCCACACTTGATCTGATACATAGTGATGTCTCAGGACTGATTCCCACAACTTCTATGAATGGATCTAGATACCTTCTGACCTTCATAGATGACTAATCTAGGTTCTATTGGATCTATTTTCTTAAGCATAATTCTGAGGTATTTGAGACTTTCAAAATTTTCAAGGCCTTGGTTGAGAACACTGCCAGGAAGAAGATCAAAGCACTTAGATATGACAATGGAGGGGAGTACATCAAGAAGGAGTTGCAATAGTTGTGTGCTTATGAGGGCATCGAAATGAAACATTATGTCCCATACACACCACAAAAAAATGGTGTAGTTGAGAGGAAGTATAGGTCATTGAAAGAGATGGACCTGCTTGCTTGAAGCAAGGAATATTCCACCATATCTCTAGACAGAAGCAGTGAACTATTCTACATACATTCATAATAGGGTACCCCACAAAGCAATGGATGGGGTCACTCCATTTGAAGCATTGAAGGGACACAAACCTGATGTCTCTCACCTGAGGGTTTTTGGATCCAAGGCATGGGCCAAAATCCCATCTAAAAAAAGAAAATATTTTCAAACCCAAATTAGCGAATGCATTCTACTGGGATATGAAGAAGAAGTAAAAGCATACAAGTTGATGGATATTGCAACTGAAAGATACTTCATTGAAAGAAGTGTCAAGTTCGATGAAGATCCATTGCAAGATCTACATCCAGTTGAAGACCAAGGTAGATCTGATATTCCTACTCAATTTTCACATGATGAAGATCAAGATTATGTCTCTTCTGATGAGGACCAATTTGAATCAGATCTCAATGTTGAGAATGCAGATCAAGCAGATCTAGATCCATAACTAGCACTTGTTCCCAATCCATGGCCAACGCCAAAATGGGATCACAAACTCCTTGAAGCTGCTGGAAGCGTAGATGGGGATACATATGACCATAGGAGAAACAGATCTCAGTATCAAGTTGCAAACCTTGCACTATGTCATACAGATCCACTTCTCTTAAAGAGGTGCTACATGATGATGGGTTCTGATCTACAATCCTTCAAAGAGACTTGCCATGATCCAATATGGCAGACTGAGGTTCACATGCACTACATCAGGTAACTAGTGCACAACAAGACCAACACAATACATTTTTGTCCTACATAGGAGTAGACTGTCGACATTTTTACCAAGTTGCACATGTGAAAGCTGCTTGAGTTCCCTTTTGTTCATTTTTAAGGGGGGGTATTTTTCCCATGAGGTTTTCCCCATTTCCTTAGTTGTATGGACAATTATTTTTTTACAGTTATTATTTTGATTGGATGGGTGACCTTTGGTCTCAGTAACCAGGGCCCAGGATACCCAATTTTGGATTAAGGTGGGGTGTTAGGATAATTAATACTCCATCCTTGTCCTACTTAGAATTATTTACCTTTTCCTAGTAGTTAATAATGTTATTTTCCCCTTAGTGGTGTGCAGATGTCATCTAGGACCATTAGACACCTGATGTGCCCTGCATGCACTCCATTAGGACCACCAGAGTCAATTCCCTACATTTTAGGAGCTAACTCAGTGTTCTAGTTCAGTCCACCTGAGTTCCCGACTCTAACTAGGTGTTTGAGCTCCGATCACCACTGATTGTGATCTAATGCACCCTTTTCTAATTGATTTGCATGTAGAACTCACTAATGCGCCCTCCTTAGTCAGTTAACTGAAAGTAGCTTCAGTTAACTAAGTTTTGGTTCAGTTGAGATGAGTTTGGAACTTCTAGAGCATTCCAGTGGTGACAATTCCTATGCTAGACTAACATGGATTCGAATTCTCCTAGGATAATTGAATTCTCTCCATTGTAACATATTTGTTTACTATACTGATTAATGGATCATAACACACATTTTTTGTTTTTATCTGAGTTCCAATGCTTGATGAATTTTACTACTCATTTCACTGTAATTCATCTTTTCTTTTCATTCTTTTCACTTTGAGGTATTCTTAGCTCTATGATCCTACTTTGTTCTAGAATTCACACCTCCCTCCCTACATGTTTCCTTTAATCATCTACTTCAAGGAGTGACATAAAGGAAGAGAGGAGTGGGGTTTCCACTTGAGGTGATGATTTACTAATCAACCACCATAAGAAAATACACAAAGGTAGGGATAGATGGAGAGAGAGGAAAATATACAAAATATACAAAGTTCAAATACAAAATTCCAAAATATAAAATATACAAAGTTCTAAGATGGAGAGAGAGCTAGCAAATGTTATATTGCGTTAAACAAAATATACAAAGTTCAATACAAATTTCCAAAATAACGCTCTATTATAAGGGAAACTAGATTAGGTATAAAACATTGGCTTATCATTTAGGATCTCACATGCCTTATTGGCCCGAAAAACATAAAAGTATAATCCTAGAGTATCTTGAGGTAATCTATGATTACTATAAATAGAAAATAAAGATGGTTGGAAGATGATCCTAAGAACCTATGTCATCATCGGATATGGGGATCATTGGCACTTCTTGGCCATGGGATAGCCCATGTGCATGGGATGCAAACTTTAGAAACATATGGCTTCCTTGAATAAAATGTTGAGTTTGGCCACTATATCCTTTTTATGTTTCTACAATTTGTCAATTTGTAGCAACAATTCATTCCTTTCCTTTTTGACCAAGAGGAGGAATTTACTAAGGAGAGCCTTAATTTTCCAGTCTAAAGTGACCATTTCGTAGTATTTGGTGTCTCGTGCTCTAGTAGTCCCGAGTTTAAAATCCCATGTCTTGATATCCATCTCAATATCCTTTAACCTAGTACAACCATGTTCAATCTTGACCCATTCCTTCGAATGAGATATTTCCCAATAGATAGAAGAAGGTATTTGTCACAAATGTTTTTTCTTAACTTCTGCCACTTCTAGTTGATCCTGAGGTTGCGAGACATGCTACTAACCTTGCACATGTTAAGATTTAATATGCTAAGATAGAAAATAACAGCATTACATTCCATTTCACAATAATAGCATATACAGGATCACTGAAGAAACAACAAGCACAGCATAAACACAAGAGACACAGGTTTATCCTGGGAAACCCTCATGGGGTAGAAAACCCAGCAAAGCTTCCTTAATATAGATGACCAGCAATATACAAAGATGCAAACCAAAGACATGATCTCCTCCTCCACCATAGCAGACCTCTCCTCCACAAGTGCGCTACATTCTGAGTGAGGGAAGTGTGTGTATAATGAGGAACACACCTCCTCTATTTATACACATCTCTGACTTGTACTTTATATTAACTAGCTCGGCCCCAAATTTACCACTGGGTTAAACACCCCACTACAACTGACTGGGTCGACCCCACTAGCGTGGTCTAACAACCCTTTGACCCACATAACACATACAGGGCCGACCTCCACTAGGGAAGTCTAATAACCCAAGTTACCACATTCCGATGGAGGAATAAACATCTCAGGATATACAATAAGTTCTTCAAGGAGGAATGAAACATTTCCGAAATAATAAAGTACAAATATAATATTCTTAGAAGTTACAATATCTCAACACTCCCCCTTAACGAGAAGGATATTATAACAACATCTGTAGGAGCAAGGAGTCATCAACATCATACATGATACATCTATAAATCATTGGAAGCTTTCTCAACATCATCAGTAACTCAAGCAGTTACCGGAACATCTTCAATATTGGAACATCAACATCTTAAGTACTGAGTCTTCTGCAGCATCTGAACAGCTATAGCATCATCATCATCTGGATCCTCACGATTAACAGCATCGTCGTCACACGATCATCAGCATCGTCATCATACAAGCATCATCATCGTCATCACATCATCTCGATCTACAGCATCTGGTTCATCACGATCTATAGCATCTGGATCATCTCGATCTATAGCATCTGGATCATCTCGATCTACGGCATCTGGATCATCACGATCTACAGCATCTAGATCATTATGATCTACAACATCTGGATCATCTCGATCTACAGCATCTGGTTCATCACGATCTACAGCATCTGGATCATCTCGATCTACAACATCTAGATCATCAGTATTAGTATCCACACCAATACAAGTATACACATCATCAATACAAGTATCCTCATCAATACAAGTATACATACAAGTATCCTCATCAATACACATCATCAATACAAGTATCAATACATCTATACAAGTATCCTCATCAATACATATCATCAATACAAGTATCCATACATCAATACAAGTATCCTCATAATAGAAGCATACCCTGCAACACACACACGATCATATTACAGGATGATCAATCCCGCTCTCTTTAGGACATAGGTCCATGGATGATACAATCCAGATCAAGTTCCAGGTTGATCAATCCTTATCACTTTAAGACAAGTCTTATGTCTAGGGACGATGCAATCCCATCACGTACATTTTGAACCGAGGTCCAGGGACGATCCAGTCCTATCATATACCTTTTGAACTGAGGTCCAAGGACGATCCAGTCCTATCATTCAATTCTCGGAGACCTCTGTCTACGGATCAATTCAAGGGATCGAAGTCCAAGGATGATCCAATCCCCATTCTCGAAGACATCTATCTATGACTCAATTCAAGGGACCGAAGTCTGGGGACGATCCAATCCCCATTCTCGGAGACATCTTGTCTACGGCTCAATTCAAGGGACCATATGTCCAGGGACGATCTAATCCCATTTTCGGAGACATCATGTCTACGACTCAATTCAAGGGACCGAAGTCCGGGGATGATCCAATCGCCACTATACATTTAGGACTATGTCCAAGGATGACTTAATCCTCAACCGTACATTTAGGACCATGTCCAAGGATGAATTAATCCTCAACCGTACGTTTAGGACCATGTCCAAGGATGACTTAATCCTCTCATGTCCACTAAGGACATGATTCTCGAAGACATACATCTACGGCTCTCTTTAGGACTGAATTCCAAGGATGATCCAATCCTATCATTTCCACTAAGGACTTCATTCTCGAAGACATACGTCTGTGGCTCTCTTTAGGACTGAAGTCCAAGGATGATCCAATCCTCTCATGTCCACTAAGGACTTCATTCTCGAAGACATACGTCTACAACTCACTTTAGGACCGAAGTCCAGGGATGATCCAATCCCCACTTGTCCACTAAGGACTTCATTCTCGAAGACATATGTCTACGGCTCTCTTTAGGACCGAAGTCCAGGGATGATCCAATCCCCACTTTTCCACTAAGGACTTCATTCTCGGAGACATATGTCTATGGATCTCTTTAGGACTGAAGTCTAGGGATGATCCAATCCCCACTTGTCCACTAAGGACTTCATTCTCGGAGACATATGTATACGGCTCACTTTAGGACTGAAGTCCAAGGATGATCCAATCCCCACTTAGATCTTATCTAAGGACCATCCACCAACCTCTCTGTCGGCATCACTAATATAGGTATCCACATCATCAAACTCACTGTCGATGCAAGAAATCTCATCATAAGTGACCACATCACTCCCCCTTTCGAGGAGGGTCCTTCTGAACTACACCAAGCTTGTCTCAGAAGTACTCAAACTTTACTTGAGGTAGCGGTTTGGTTAGTACATCGGTAACTTGTTTTCTTGAGGTAGAGGTTTGGTTAGTACATCGGTAACTTGTTCACTTGAGGTAGAGGTTTGGTTAGTACATCGGTAACTTGTTACAAATTCGAACTTTATAGTTCCTTTCTACACCATATCTTGCATATAGATATGTCAGATCTCTATATGCTTTGACTTATAATTGAACACTGGATTCTCTGCCATCTTGATACAACTTTGTTTGTCATATAGGATCACAGTTGGGTCTATCTCCAAGTCAAACAATCCTGAAGCCATACTTCTTCACAACTAGTAGAGCAAGCAACCATATATTCCACTTGTGTTGAGAGCCACACTAGACTGCTTCCTGCTAAACCACACGATCATGGCTAATCCTAGACAATAACATCTTCTTGATGTGCTCTTCCTATCTGATACACTTTCTGCTCAATCAACATCTGTGTAGCCATTTGAAGTCATGATCTCCAAGATAGCATAGATCAAAGTCTATTGTATCCTTTAGGTACCTCATCACATGCTTTGTAACTATCAAGTGAACACATCTAGTTTCCACTAGATACTAACTCAAGGTGTTCACAGCAAAGCATATATATGACCTAGTATTTGTTAGATTCATCAATGACCCAATAATTGGTATGTATAGAGTTATATCCACTAACTCTGATGAGTCATCCGCTAACAGCTTCAAGTTGGAATCCATGAGAGTGGCCATTCCAACACATCAAGTCCTTTTAATATTTCTCAGCATACTTTCCCTGGTTGAGAAAGATTCCTTCTAAGCCTTGCCATACTTCCAGACCTATGAAGTAATGCATCAATCTGAGATCTTTCATTTTCATTTCTGCAGCCATCTATCTGTGCCATCTCTCGTCAGATGGGTCAGTACTGATATGAGCCTCAATATCATTCGAACTCTGTGGTGAGTTCCTTCTTGCATCCATGTCATCTGTGTATAGAAACCATATTCAACCTTGTAGCAAGGGTTGAGATCCACATCACCCATGGTGATCATTAAGCTCATCAATTGACTATCGATCCTAGGTACCCGAACAGAGTTCTCTTCAATTACATTATTAAGATAATGGTCTTATCTAGCCACTTCGAGCAAACTTATCATCATGATTCTCTTCCTCTTTCTAAGAGATTCTTCTAGCCACGAGCCTTCTATATTTTGTTTGATTTGTAAATCTTCTTGTTGAACATCCATCACTTGTTCGATGTTCATCATTCTTCATGATCTTTCCTACAAATCAAAATTAAGTACATGATTAGTAATACTTCATAATCATGAAATCATGTTGACATGATAGCCTATTATGGATACATATATCATTTACATAGTTATGCAACTATCTTGACCAATACTTTGGCACAACACTTTTCCATATCCTGTATGCATACAGTGGCTATCTAGAGGCCTTCCATCTCTACCAAAACATACTATCGAGAGTGCACAGCTCTTAGCATGTCAGCAAAGAGGTTTCATTCTAGACAAGCAACAATGGAATGTTTTTCCAACTTACCAATCATATGCATACTAGTAGTATATTGTTCAATGTTATATGAATGTTTACACTCAGCATGATATATTCTAGGAATACAAATATGCATACAACTATTACAAGCAATATCTGTTGGGTAAAATTATCACTAGTTAATTTACCTTCGATTAATTGTCAACCAGGGTACGTATACTTTGAGCTGCTACACTATATGTGCAGGCAAGGCAGTTTTAATGCTCGAGCTATCAGAAATGCTAGTCTACTTCAAATAAAGCAATGAAATGGATGAAACTATTGCTATCCTGGATGATCTATACTAAGGACTCATTGTTCTAAAACAAAAAGAAATCAATTTACTGACTATCAAACTCAGCATAGCCTACATCAATCTACAACAATATGAAACTACAGTAATTTCCAAAACAATACTAATCTGCCAGGGAAACACTAATCTACAGCAATACTTCAAAAGAACAACCTGCTGATAAATTAAACAAACCCTTGAACTACAGCAATCCCATAAAATACTCAACAGTCCACACTCAGCTACAGTACTGATGATTTATTATACAAATGAAAGAACTTAATAAGTTTCAGAATAAATATGATCTATTAACCTGAAAACTACACCATTAATCCTACAAGATCTAATGCTTAACTCCACACTAATACTTCTAGAATTATTGCTGAAGTAACACCTGTGACCTCTTGACTTTGAATTGTTAACACACAGCCTATTACAATGAAGCTTGGCTGATTATCGTTATCCCAATGTGCTCTGTTTTATTTTATACATACTAATGCACACAGAAAAATGCCAAAGTTATTCAGACAATACTCATTAATCAATATCAAGGCTGTGTAAGAAATATTCGCTGGTTCTGGCCTGTATATATAGACTGTGAAATTAATGTTAATTTGAGGAAGCAGTATTATAAACCAGCATTCCTTTCCAAACTCATTCAATATCAAACAGCACAACTTCAACTCTTATTTAATCACTTATTTAAAAGACTATTTAACAAACCCTATACGCTCTGTAGACTACGGTCTTCAAACTCTCCACAAAATATTACAAATGCTGTTCAACTCCAACAAAATATCCTACAGGTCTGCGAGCTCGAAAGTAAAAAGGATGGGCTGTTCATCAATTATTCTCACGCTGCAGCAAAAAGATTCTTCAACAGCTAGAGTCAAGTTCATTATCCAGTTTGCCAATACCACGATTCATACTGGAAATCAAAAGGAAATTTAAATACACACCGTTCCTCAATCTCATTAAATCAATTCTATAATAAATCCAATCCAAATTATCACACATTTCATCATTGCTGTAACCATTAATAATCACTCAGACTGAAAACCAAAGGAGATTTTAAATACAGATCACTCCCAAATCTATTCTCTGCGCTAGATCACAATACAAATGAAATTAACTAATGACCTGCAAGCATACGTTCTATTTCCACTCACAGTCAGCAAAATCATTACTATTTCTAAAAACACTGTCAAAATAAGAAAACGTTACTCTACTACTGTAAAAATGCACAATACTAAAATACCAGAGGTTGGTGTTGAAGGGGGCCCTACCCTCAACGCCTTCCAGCTTTAAATCAAAACCTTAAAGGAGATAAACGCTGATTTTATTGATGAAATAAAGTGTTACAGTCTTCTCCTCCTCGAGTATCCATCCTAAGGATTATTTATAGATGGATAGATGAACAAGATCCATCCCAGAATGCAGAGATTTGAGCAACTACCCAGAAAACGGCCAACACAAAATCTGGCAAAACCACGTCTGTTCTAGAAGCGATTTCTCCACATCCGTTCAGAAATTCTGAAAACTGCTCGCGATTAGGGGTAAATGGGGCCATTTGTGAAGTGGGTTTCGAACCGTTTTGAAAAATTCCCAACCGTTTGTTCATAAATTGAGCCCGAAATTAGGGTCCTGATCAAGGACGGAAATGATATTGCCAGATTGCTTGAGATCCATACACTGCTAAAAATGGAGGGTAACAGCTCTTTGAACGAAGGAAATCCATGAAACAGCACCGGAATAAACTTCATAGGCATCTGGAAGGCGATGAAAGCTCAAGAGACACCCCAAATGTGGATCGAAGCCCCCGAATCACTGGTGCAGCTAACGTGAACCTGCCCTAGAGCACCAAAAACCCTGCACAAAGAAATAACGAGCCATCAGGTTACCGGATATATATATGTGGAGATTTAAAAACCCAATTTATGCATAAAACAATGTAAAATAACCAAAAAATCACTTACCAAGCCTTTGTCCACATTGGTCTCTACGAAAGCATAACCATACACAAATAAACATTAATAAAACTAATTTATCATGTGGTCTTATAGGTTTTATGCTGGAAAATAATGTATTGGACAGCCAATAATAGGAGACCAACATCTCCCCCAACCCAAAGATCTTGCATGTCCCTATGCAAGAAAACCTCATACAACACGAATTGAAACTCGAAGTAAAGTCTGATAGAATTAAAGTCTGATTTTGCAGACTTTACTCATCATTCCCGCATTTAGCAGGTCAGATATGCTGATGAACATCGGTGGTGATCAACAATCAAGTGTTCTAGGAGCAAAACTTGCTAGCAGAAGGACTTAATCCAAAACAAATCATGAGAAAAATACATAAAGCTGATGGCACAAAGCTGAGAAACTCAGCATCTAAAATAGAAGAAAGTAGCCCTCATTAATGGCCTTGCCATCCAAAGACTCAAAGAAGTAACCATGGCCCAAATCCAAATTCAGGGCCTTCTTGGAAAGTCCAGCTACTAGAGAATTATGCTCCCAGAAAACGTGATTGAAAATCACTTGAGGAGCCATGTGGATCAAATATCTTATATCTTTGCACCAAGGCATCAGAAAATAACATCAAATGCCAACAGTCGATTGGGTCATGAAATAACTATCAAGGAGTCTCCATAAATTAGCTGAATTGGAACAGCTAACCTCATCACACCTAAAAAACCCCAATTGCAATAAAACAAGGTTATGATTTTTATTACAGGTTGCCAATCAATAATAAAGGATGAAACATTGTCCAAATTAACAATATGAAAGGAAAACCGTGATGTATCAATTAAATGAATGCCAAAGTTATTATGATAGTTCATAGCTCATCAACTTTTTTAGTAATGGCAAAAGCATTTAATTATAACCATAAACCTCAATACATAGCAATTAAAACTTACCCAATCATGCCATGTGCATTACCTTTATCAGCATTTCTTACCTTTGCCATGTCAATTTGCAAAAATTTTATATTCCGGTACTTCATTCAGTATTTAATCCAGTACTTCAGCCAATGTAAAATACAGCAGTGCTTTCCAATTGATAAAAATAAACAAAAGTTACCATCCTAGTAGTAATTACCAGCATCTTGAGCAGCAGCTGTACTATTCGAGTAAAGGCACTCACACAGTGATGTTAAACCATTAACTTTCCCAATATGCAACACTCAAATGAGTTGATAAACAAATAAACTGAATTAAAATTGGTTTGACCAAAACAGTTTATAGCATAATTACCTCATTTCCAGCTTACTGCTGCTCCTAATCACACAAGAAACCAAACTATGCCATGAAATCAATTTCTATTAACAATACAAAACAAACAATCAGGAACGCAGACCTCAATCAATCACCCTTATTTCTATGTAACTCAAACAATCTGAAATTCAGACTTCATCAATCACTCGTAACTCAAACAATCAGAAATTCAGACTTCATCAATCACTCTTGTTTCTATGTAACTCAAACAATCTGAAATTCAGACTTCATCAATCACTCGTAACTCAAACAATCAGAAATTCAGACTTCATCCTTGTCATCCATACAGAACTTTTTCCACCAGGACATATGCCACAGGACAAGGAAAATATCAACAGAAGCTAATGGGGTACTGGTCCATTTTGACTCAGCTTCACACAGGATAATTTGAGTAGTGGAACAAATAGTACTAAATTTCTCAGCTATGTTTAGGCATCAAGCATAAACCCTTTTTTTTTCTAGAATCAGGTAACCCAAAATGCAGAGCAGTTGGAGATGATTATCAACTGGCTATCATTTTATTTTTTAATGAATTTATTAAATTTTAATTAACCATCCTTATGGCCTCTCTTTTACCTTCACATAGGTACGTTGTTCATATAGACAAGTATAGATGAGGCTGTTAAAGAAGATATTAGAGTCAGAACCCACTGCCGGCAAGCTTGGTCAGTACTCCGGTGGGGTAACTGTAACATCTTAAGAAGCTTCTTCCCCAGACAGATGCCCCATTGCCAACAGGCCTGTTTAGCACCCTGATGGGTTTGCCTGTTCATACCACAGGTCGGTACCCGCTGCCAGCAGACCTGTTCAGTATCCCGGCGGGTTAACCTCTTACACCCTTTTTCTATCAGAGGCTCTTGTCCCAATTTCATCTTAAAGATAAAATTTATGATTTGCTCAAGCATAGATGAGTGGGGGAGCTGCTCTGAAAACCATCTAGGAGTGGGATGGTACCAGAATTGGAAGAGTATTCTTTGTATATGCCTGTAAAGATTTGCCCATATGAACAACTAACCTTTGTAACTGTAGAAAGAGAAAGTCATAAAGTGGCTAAAGACAATGGATATATATATGTGTTTAGTATTATAACAGCCAAGAGATAATAACCCCCAAACTGCCCGGTCCTGGACACCTTTTTAACATGATGCCTATCTTAAAAACAATTTCATGCCCATAGCTATAACTAACATCGATTCCCTCTCTCTATCAAGTGTGAAACCAAATCAAATGGTCCTAGCAGCCCATAGATTCATAAACAGAAAATATTTGGGAAGCTTAAAGCATTAATGTAGGCAATGCCTGGTGGGCAAGTACTCTTATGAATAGCCAAAACAGTTCTGAAAAATCTGACACACACAGATATTGACCTAATGCAGACATTCCAATAAATCAGTGAAACTCAGAAATTGACCCAAATTTACACAATCCTTAAAAAATGTTTTGCAAAAATAATCAAAAGGCTGAAATAGAGTAGTGATAAAACACTTCCCTTAGGTTTCAAAACATTCTGAGCCTTACTGAAAAAATATCTGCACCCCTTTTAAAAAGAGACCTAATAAAACAAATTCCTGTACATATGTACAAAAAAACAATTTTATTGAATGTTATTATGAGGAAGTGGGAGATGAAGTCATTCCTCCACCTACCAGCTCTAGCTCAGATTGCTGATTCATGTTATGAAGGAATTCTTGCTTAAAAAGAGGTTTGTGATATATCTTTAACCAATATCCATTACCACAAATGCAACCTGTTCACCAATTGGTCTTATGTTTACAGAACCATTATTAAAAACAACAGTCACAATTTCATATTACCTTCTGGCATTTTTTCCTTGCTATGGGCTGCTGTTATAATAAATTTTCTGAAAGTATGGACTGGAGAGAAGGTCTAAATTCTGGTTAAAGATCTTATCATTTTATTGAAAAGAAAGAAAAACAACGAAGTTGCATTAATTTCTAAACTGAACATGCAACTTTTTTATTTATATACATATTTTCCTATTCTACTTAAGAAGAAAGAAAACATTTCTATTCAAGTATAGGAATTTTTCCAATGTAACCAAGTGCGAAGTAAAATTAAAAATATACCTTTATCCATATACGAAAAAGTTATTGCAATGATTACCTGGATAAGGAGAACCAACTGACTTACTTGCTTCTGCAACAAAAGGTGTTGAAGGAGGAAATGGTGTTGTAGTCTGGTTGCCTCTTGGAACCAACTTTCGAAGTAGTCCTGGTACTCACCTTCCTTCATCATATCATATAGATCCCCTTCTTCTGATTGATTGATTTCGGAAGTACATAGAGAATTTGCTGATACCTCCTCAATTTTCAGCTGCTTTCCATCCAATGTAACACCCAAGTTGTCAATTTCCTCTGCAATTTGGCAAGGAATATATTTTTGTGGCTCTTGGGACTTTGGTTCATTTGTTATCTCAGGAGATGTAGATAAACTCTTAACTTCTTTCAGGATGTGTTCTACCTGATAATAAGAATTCCCAACTGCAGCTAGGATTTGAGAAAGTTTTCCCAAATTGATGGTTACTTCTGTATCCATTTCTGTCAGTTGTTTTGTTCATGTTTCGCACAAGGATCAATGTCTGGGACTCTTACAGCACCCAAGTTTTTATTTTTATTTAATTCAGATGTGTTTTAAATGATTCTAATCAAGACTACACGCTGCTCTTGCATAAAATGAAACACTCTTGAAATTAAATTGCGGAAAGTAAACACTCTTTTCAGGAAAGGTAAACACACTTTTTGCATAAAATAAAGCAAACATGCGAAGAAAAATAACCACACTTACCATAAGGAAACAACAAGAATTTGGGGTAACCCACTAAAGTGGATGCGGCAGGCTGTTACACCATGGGAATCCCATCGTGAATTCGTCTTTGCGTCTTAATGTTTCCCCTCCACCTTGTTGTGTACTGTAAAAGGGATCCTATCTACCTGAACTTCTCAATCAAATTAAAAAAATGAGCAAAATACCAGCTTACCTTGAAGCAACTCCCCGGCAACGGCGCCAAAATGTTGGGTAAAATTATCACTAGTTAATTTACCTTCAATTAATTGTCAACCAGGGTACGTATACTTTGAGCTGCTACACTATATGTGCAGGCAAGGCAGTTTTAATGCTCGAGCTATCAGAAATGCTAGTCTACTTCAAACAAAGCAATGAAATGGATGAAACTATTGCTATCCTGGATGATCTATACTAAGGACTCATTGTTCTAAAACAAAAAGAAATCAATTTACTGACTATCAAACTCAGCATAGCCTACATCAATCTACAGCAATATGAAACTACAGTAATTTCCAAAACAATACTAATCTGCCAGGGAAACACTAATCTACAGCAATACTTCAAAAGAACAACCTGCTGATAAATTAAACAAACCCTTGAACTACAGCAATCCCATAAAATACTCAACAGTCCACACTCAGCTACAGTACTGATGATTTATTATACAAATGAAAGAACTTAATAAGTTTCAGAATAAATATGATCTATTAACCTGAAAACTACACCATTAATCCTACAAGATCTAATGCTTAACTCCACACTAATACTTCTAGAATTATTGCTGAAGTAACACCTGTGACCTCTTGACTTTGAATTGTTAACACACAGCCTATTACAATGAAGCTTGGCTGATTATCGTTATCCCAATGTGCTCTGTTTTATTTTATACATACTAATGCACACAGAAAAATGCCAAAGTTATTCAGACAATACTCATTAATCAATATCAAGGCTGTGTAAGAAATATTCGCTGGTTCTGGCCTGTATATACAGACTGTGAAATTAATGTTAATTTGAGGAAGCAGTATTATAAACCAGCATTCCTTTCCAAACTCATTCAATATCAAACAGCACAACTTCAACTCTTATTTAATCACTTATTTAAAAGACTATTTAACAAACCCTATACGCTCTGTAGACTACGGTCTTCAAACTCTCCACAAAATATTACAAATGCTGTTCAACTCCAACAAAATATCCTACAGGTCTGCGAGCTCGAAAGTAAAAAGGATGGGCTGTTCATCAATTATTCTCATGCTGCAGCAAAAAGATTCTTCAACAGCTAGAGTCGAGTTCATTATCCAGTTTGCCAATACCACGATTCATACTGGAAATCAAAAGGAAATTTAAATACACACCGTTCCTCAATCTCATTAAATCAATTCTATAATAAATCCAATCCAAATTATCACACATTTCATCATTGCCGTAACCATTAATAATCACTCAGACTGAAAACCAAAGGAGATTTTAAATACAGATCACTCCCAAATCTATTCTCTGCGCTAGATCACAATACAAATGAAATTAACTAATGACCTGCAAGCATACGTTCTATTTCCACTCACAGTCAGAAAAATCATTACTATTTCTAAAAACACTGTCAAAATAAGAAAACGTTACTCTACTACTGTAAAAATGCACAATACTAAAATACCAGAGGTTGGTGTTGAAGGGGGCCCTACCCTCAACGCCTTCCAGCTTTAAATCAAAACCTTAAAGGAGATAAACGCTGATTTTATTGATGAAATAAAGTGTTACAGTCTTCTCCTCCTCGAGTATCCATCCTAAGGATTATTTATAGATGGATAGATGAACAAGATCCATCCCAGAATGCAGAGATTTGAGCAACTACCCAGAAAACGGCCAACACAAAATTTGGCAAAACCACATCTGTTCTAGAAGCGATTTCTCCACATCCGTTCAGAAATTCTGAAAACTGCTCGCGGTTAGGGGTAAATGGGGCCATTTGTGAAGTGGGTTTCGAACCGTTTTGAAAAATTCCCAACCGTTTGTTCAGAAATTGAGCCCGAAATTAGGGTCCTGATCAAGGACGGAAATGACATTGCCAGATTGCTTGAGATCCATACACTGCTAAAAATGGAGGGTAACAGCTCTTTGAACGAAGGAAATCCATGAAACAGCACCGGAATAAACTTCATAGGCATCTGGAAGGCGATGAAAGCTCAAGATACACCCCAAATGTGGATCGAAGCCCCCGAATCACTGGTGCAGCTAACGTGAACCTGCCCTAGAGCACCGAAAACCCTGCACAAAGAAATAACGAGCCATCAGGTTACCGGATATATATATGTGGAGATTTAAAAACCCAATTTATGCATAAAACAATGTAAAATAACCAAAAAATCACTTACCAAGCCTTTGTCCACATTGGTCTCTACGAAAGCATAACCATACACAAATAAACATTAATAAAACTAATTTATCATGTGGTCTTATAGGTTTTATGCTGGAAAATAATGTATTGGACAGCCAATAATAGGAGACCAACAATATCATTTACTATTTCAAATAGCAACTCAAATACTTATCTTTTATGTTTGTGTGGTTTCCTCCCGCTTGATCTTCTATATGACTTTTGAACTTCTATTCAATCTGTACCACTGTGCATGCTCAAGTGTGTACTAGTGTCATCCTCATGATCTCATACACAAACATACATTCATTAGTATAATCTCAATATTATGAAAACATTATAATTCTAAATAATCTTGAATATGTATAGTCATGATTATAGATAATAAACATTAGTATTCGAGGTTTTAGGGAAGTCTTCTTTTACTCATGCATATTCTTGTTTGATCATAGGACTCTTCTGGTTAGTTAAATCATCAATCAAAATAAGAGACATAATATGCATAAACCCTTGATTACTAACTTTATGAATGAGCATAACCAATCATACCAAGTATACTTACATAAGGGATCCTAACATAAGGTAAGATTCTAACTTGATATAGGAAAACATACCTGGATTAGTATACCTGCTTAGTTATGTCTAACATACCTAATCAATATCTTCTTTGTTCTCTTCAATGATTTAGAGATCCTGTGCTAGAACCTGCATATCTCATAGGTTAAGCATAATAGAGCAAAGTCATACATACCTTGTAAGTAGAACTTCTATGTGATCAAAGATTATGGATGAGTTTTTGTCTTCATGTTGTCATGGTCATGGAACTTGATTTGACTTTTGTGATGTACCTGTATCTTGTTAGCAGACAACATCAACCTCATACAACACCATAGTGCATTAGTACAATCATATAGCCCTAATAAATGAATGTCTTCTATCATTAACATGCATTCATACTGTTACTAGGGTGATAAGATAATTAATCAAGATTGTACTAATAAATAATATGAAGATAAACATATTATGAACTTAATCAAGAATCAGATTTCAAGACATACCTGAATCTCCTTAAATCATACCTGTCGAGACTTCTTGTAGTCTTCTTATGTAAGGCCTTAGCCTCAACTCCCCTTGAAACTTGATCTAGGGCTTGATTAGGGTTTGTTAGAGAAACCCTAAAAATTCAATCTTTGACTTTCACACTTCTGAATGGATGGAAGGATATGTCTTGCTGAGGTGATCAAACTTGCATACTTCAATTTTGAAATCTCCAAAATTTGACCCCTCAAAATTGCCTTCGAAACTTCTAGATCTTCTAGACAGGATCCCGAACTAGGGTTTGATGACGCCCACCCTTCTTCCCAATCAAAAGGTTCGATCTAAGGCTCTAAACTCGTATTTTTCTGAGGAGCTTCCAGCCGTGGTCACAGACTTCAAAAATTCCAACTTTTGCTGAAGCCCTAATTTTCCATCTTACCGATCAAAATCCCGAACTGGGGTCTGATCAAGCCCGGTCTTCTACCCAACCAAAAAATTCGATCTTGGTATCTAAATTTCAATTTTCCTGAGTAGCATTCAGCCGTGGACTCCGATTCCAAAAATTTGAACTTTCTCCGAAACCCTAAATTCTGGAAGCCATGAATGAAGGTGCTCCAAAAATAATTATGATTTGACAAAAATATGTACCTGATTTTTTCTGCTGTAACTCCAAACTTTTCGATTCACAGGGTCTAAAATTTTTTTTTGTGGTAGCCCGACCTGTCATATTTCCATCCCGATAGGTCTGACCTCTATTGGATTTTCTGAGAGAGAGTTATGCCAAGTGTCGCAACGTGACCTGTTTATGGGATAAAACAGGAAAGCGAACTTGTATGGTGTTCCACGTGTCACTAGTTCAATGTAGGCCTTTGAAAAATTTTCTTGTGACAGTACAGTCTGTCACATTTTACGAAATTTCATTTGGAGCTTCCTATCCCAAGTTATGACCTTTTTGCCAAGGTCACCTGATTATGACTAAGATGTGGAAGAGGCAGAAACCCTAACTTGTACTGATCATAACTCACAAAGTACAACGAATTTGAGGGTTCCCTTTGGACACAAGGTACATGGGGATGTTATCTACGACCTGTAAACTTTTCAGATATTGAACCTTCGCCAAAATGGATTTATAGCGAAAGTTACACGATGACTGGTTTTTTCTATATAAAACCCTAACCTTCAAATTATCGCAAGAGAAGCAAGTGTCGTAAGTGGCATACATTGCCTTCCTTCAGGTTAGCTCTGATACCATGTTAAGATTTGATATGCTAAGACAGAAAATAGCAGCATTACATTCCATTTCACAATAATAGCATATACAGGATCACTGAAGAAACAACAAGCACAGCATAAACACAAGAGACACAGATTTATCGTGGGAAACCCTCATGGGGTAGAAAACCCAGCAAAGCTTCCTCAATATAGATGACCAGCAATATACAAAGATGCAAACCAAATACATGATCTCCTCCTCCACCATAGCAGACCTCTCCTCCACAAGTGCGCTACATTCTGAGTGAGGGAAGTGTGTGTATAATGAGGAACACACCTCCTCTATTTATACACATCTCTGACTTGTACTTTATATTAACTAGGTCGGCCCCAACTTTACCACTGGGTTAAACACCCCACTACAACTGACTGGGTAGACCCCACTAGGGTGGTCTAATAACCCTTTGACCCACATAACACATTCAAGGCCGACCCCCACTAGGGAAGTCTAATAACCCAAGTTACCACATTTCGACGAAGGAATAAAAATCTCCGGATATGCAATAAGATCTTCACGGAGGAATGAAACATTTCCGGAATAATAAAGTACAAATATAATATTCTTAGAAGTTACAATATCTCAACAACACATATGGTAATCCTGACCTCCAACCATTATGGAAGGAGCATGAGACCAGTCAAAGACATAAGTAGAGACAAGGGGTGGAGAGAGTGAAAGCCACCGGGGCTTCACTCAATAAACCGCTATCATAGCACGTTCGTTAGTAGCATATGAAACAATACCCCTAATTTCACTAAATATTGGAAAATACCTTCCAAAAACATTTTTTAACCCCCTCCCAATTTAAAAAACCCCTATTTTCACTAGATATTGTATGTATCAAAATTTTCAATAACATTTTTTATACCCCTTTATATTTCTTCCTAGTATATTGATATGATACCCCTCTTGTGACCCCACATGCATTCTACAATGCACCTTGCTTCTTTCGATGTATATTGTGGATGCACATTACTTCACCCACAATGCAATTACTCAACCACATATCATTATGATTTGAAACATCTAATGGTCTAATGAAGAGATAGGAGATCACTTCTTGTATGTCACTAGAGCCAATGCACATAGTACAACATTTAGATTGCATGTTGCAGTTCCCCAATCACTGACTAAGCCGGTTGTGGGTTAGGTATCCAAGCCCCCAAGGCCTGTAACAAGCTCTAGGAGGCTGATTAAACCTCCCAAGGCTGTAATAGGCATGAGTGGTTGGGTATTCAATCCCCCAAGACCTATCGAGGGCCTATAACAGGCCCTGGATGCTTATAGCCTCCCAAGGATATTGGTAACAACTCGCTGAGTGCTATTGGTAACAATTGGCTTTCAATGACCACCGTCTCTCGACTGTGATCGACTGGAAACCCACTTCACCACGAAGCCCCTGGCCTCAAGCATGCCTCAAGACGCGATTTCTCTGCGTATTGGTAAGCCCGAGCCTTGCCTCGAACCGATTTCTCATTCGACCGTGATCCCGCCATCTCCATTTGGTGGATATTTGTTAGCCCGCCCATATAAAAAATACACCAAAGTATTTTTGTATTGTTACATTAAATAAAAAACCCTTTGCCCCTTAATATATAAGCAATATAATTTTTAGGTTTTCATGAATATTTAATACCGCAATATGAATGAACATGATATTATATTGCCTTCTAGTGAATCCCCCATGGTGAAAGATTTGGTAATGGAAATATACTATTTGACCTAAGGAGAGAACAAAGATTTCCTTCCTATGAAGTTCGATGAAAATTTGTATGGATTTGCAAGAGGGTGACACAAACAACATTGCAAAGTAAGGTAAATATGGGAGTAACTCAAATTTACCTAGCTCATCATAGTAGGAGGTTTGGAGCCCAGATCTACTTGTGCGAAGTCTTGTTGATATCCTTTTGATTCATTGTTCCACGCCAAGTGTTATTAACTACCACATGCTTCCATGAGAATCATGGTTTTCCTTTCAGGGGAATGAACCATTGTACGATCCCTAGAACCAAACATTGTAGGAAAGTAAGCCATGTTGAGGTGCATGTGGAGCTTCCACATCCTCCCTACACCTTAATTGATTGTAAACAACCTTGATGATGGTGGGATAAGGAGGCACTTCCATGTCAAGGGTAAAGCTTGGGCGCAGAGACGTGCCATGTCTCGTCCCTTACAACCCATCTAGGGGAATTGAGAAAAATATAGGTATTATTAAAACAATTAATTATTTTCTACAATTTTCATCCATATTTGTTTTTGTACTAGGGGAATCAACAACTATGATGGGGCTGGTACTCACGTGACATGGGGTCCAGGGGTCCAATCTTGTCCTCTACCACTATACCCCTAGGTGCAATCACCGATCCCGCCACAATGGTGCACGTGTTATCCAGGGTTTGAACCAACAACCGCTTACAAGTATTGCACGGGATTTGTCGGCTAGTTTACACCCCAATGAGATTTTTTGTACTAGGGGAATTGGTAACTGGGATGGGTCTATTACTCGCGTGACACGGGGTCCATAGGTCCAATGTCGTCTGCTACTACTATACCCCTAGGTGCATCCACACAAATTGCAAGCATGGGGTGTGAGTAAGTCGGGGTGATTTGAACTCGTGACCTCTATTACAACAGATCATCTCATTTTCAAGCGAATCACCAATGAGATACACCCTTACTAGCACAATTTTCATCCATATTTATTGTTGAAGTAATAAATTATATTCTAGAAGATTATGTGAGGTTATTAGAGATTATTGATTTTCAATTTCACATATTATTATGAGATATATTTGTAATGGTTTGGATTTTGAAATTTTACATTTAGGATAAATGTCTATTTATTTTTTAAGGAGGATTCTTTTTATAAGTGGACGTAATGGTTAAGAACATGTGTTTCCTCTTAAAAAGTCATAGGTTCGTTTTTAATAATTTCAAAAACTTTAAAATTTGAGTTTTTATTTTAAAAATATTTAAAAATATATTTAAAACAAGAAAAACATTATCAAAAACATACATTAAATAAAAACAATATATGAAAAGAAATGTTGATTTTTTATAATTTAAATAATTTAAAATGTAAAAGAAAACTACCTTAAAATACAATGTGCTTTTGGTAGCGATTTTTTTTTTGAAAAATAAGGTGGTGTTTATAGCAACATTTTTCAAAATCTATCATAAAAAAATTTGAAAGAAAATAAATGCTTATGCTTTCAAGAAAGTGGCGCAATACCACTTGTTATAATCCTTAGAGATTGTATGTTAACCATTAAGTTATTTTATATTGATTAAAGAATTAGCTAGTGCACCTTATTTAATAAAGTCATATCATTCGTTCCCTTGGAATCAAGGGTGGTGCACAAGCATCCATAGGATTGGTTCCCGACACCTATAAGGTCTTGGCCACTTTCGAATATCTTTTAACCATAACCCCACCCCTTCCCATTGCAATCACTTGTATAATAAGTTTATAATCATCATGTTCATAACCTTTATAATCAATCTGCTAATAAGTTTGTAACTCATATGACCTTAATACTAATAATCTCTCTCACTCTATAAATTTTATAATCCTTATACTAATGACAAGTCATAATAACCCTTATTCTCACCCTATACTAATGACAAGTCATAATAACCCTTATTATCTTTATACTTACAAATCCTCCAATAATATATTAATAAGGATAATAACCCTTATTATCTTTATACTCACAAATCCTCCTATAAAATATTAATAAGGATAATAACCTTCTAAACCTTGGATTCTCCCCATTAGTCTATTTTCTAGCCATTCTTTTCAAAAAGGATAATAACCCTATAAACGTAAGGATAATAACCCTATAAACGTGAGGATTCTCCCAATTGTTCTAGGTTGTAGCCATTCTTTGCAAAAAGGATTTTAGGGATACTTTCTATTTGAAAATTGTAAAAGTTAATGATATTCATTATTTATTAATGAAAGAAACCTAGTCCACTACCTAAAATGTCTGCATCTCATTATCTTGGTTTAATATAAAGTGGTTCTTGAAACAGAATCTTCTTTGCACTTCTGATTTAGTTGGAGATTGGATTCTCTTGTCTCCCGGTCGCCATTGCTTCAATTCAAAAAGTGAGCGCATTATGTCGACCACTAAGGTAAGGATAAAATACAGAAGCAAATATGTAAGCGCATTATGTGGACCATTAAGGTACGGAGGAAGTAAACAAGCAAATGTCTCGGCGCCAAATGTCTATTGGACACCATTAAATTGAAAGGACCATTAGACATAGCTCTCCACGATATATGATCGGTATTTCGTACATTCTCGAAAAGAAATATACGATCTGTATTTCGTACATTCTCAAAAAGAAATCCAGGCGACTTTTTTTATTCTCCTTTATATTTATTTTTAAATCTAGGAATTCCCCACGTGAGAAAGATGGTAATATAATCTGAGTTCGGGTCAATCTAAATTTGGAGAACCAAGTTAGAATGATGGAAAAGTGGCAAATCTGGCAATACCCATCTTCAACCTTCACCATCAAGTTAGCACGATGGAAAAGTGGCAAATCTGGCAATACCCATCTTTAACCTTCACCATCAAGTTAGCATGATGGAAAAGTGGCAATATTCATCTTCAACCTTGGAATGATGAGATTTAATTCCACATAAACCAACTACCACGTTGGAATGATGACTTTTATAATGTGATAAGCATCTCCACTTACTTGTCTTGTTACACTGATCGGTGTTTAGATATTATTTGAGATTTTGGACTTCCTTGAGTGGATCAACAAGATTAACCAGAGTGTAACAAGTGTACTGTGGGAATTCATTTCACGGTCATCATACCTTGTTATGCTCAAATGCATTATGATTAAAATTTAAATAAGATTTAGTTAAGTTGTTAAGAAAATGGATATGTTTATTAAATATTATTTCTTTTTATGTTTATATTAATTAGTTTAATGTTTATGTTCTTTTAATGTTTATATTAATTAGTTTAATGTTTAGTCTTTGTTTAACAACCATTCATGTCCACAAAACTAAATGGTTGGGTACACATATCGGTGTTGACTATGCTAATTATAACTCTGATTTACTTGAGCCGTCTCAATTGATAATGGTCATCGTCCGCACATGCTCGATTTGTACTCTATCAAATTCTTATCACCACACTCTCCAAAAAAGAGTATTTATAAGAGAAACAATTCTCATCCAGGTTCATTCATTGAGAGTAGAGTGGATAGTAGTGGGAAATATTAACGATGGGGTTTAAGCTTTATTTTGCATTTGTTTTCTTTAGCAGTCTCATGTTCGGTCCTATTATTGCTGAGGATGGAAAGGTGCGAACCCTAATTAATTACCTCATATTACTCATGTCGAGCTCTGAAGTGTAAGATCTCTGAAATGAGTTTGAGTTATGCCCGTTTCACTATAATTATTCGACTCTGTATGCAGGTGTATATTGTATACATGGGGAGTTCACTCAGCAAAAATAGAGAAGAGCTCGTAGCGAGTCATCTAAAGGTTCTTTCGTCTGTTCTGGAAAGGTATCAAACAAAATATTCAAATTTCAGAATTTATCAGTACTGGTATATTTGTTGGTGTTTGATATTACTTTTCTTTTATCCAAACGTTTATAGTTCCAACCACGCAAAGCAATCACTGGTGTATAGCTATAGTTATGCCTTTACTGGATTCGCAACAGTATTATCCAAAGAACAAGCGACTACATTAATTGGTACATTGGATATTCACCGAACCCATGAATTTTTTTTTCATAATTAGTAAGTCCCCAGGTTCCTCTTGATTTATTCCAATGATTTAGCAGGGAAACCAGGAGTATTATCAGTGTTCCCTGATCCAGTGTTAAACCTTCATACGACACACTCATGGGAATTCATAGAAAAGGAATTGGTAATGCCAAGGTCTTATTCCAGAAAACATGACACTTCTGGCGTTGATATCATAATAGGACTTCTAGATTCAGGTATAATATGATATCCAGCTTATAGTATTATAGATTCAATTGATTCAGTGAACTGGAGAGGGGGATTCCATTACAGTAATATCAATGTTATATATGGACCATCCTCAGGCATTTGGCCGGAAGGAGCCAGCTTCAGTGACAAGGGTATGGGCTCTATTCCATAACGGTGGAAGGGAGCGTGCATGGAGGGACAAGATTTCAACGTTTCCAATTGCAACAGGTGATTTATAGGATTCAAATAAATTAGTTGTGTGTTTTTATTTTAGATTGTTTTAGATACATTTATAGCTAATGGTCTCTGAAACTACTTATATTATTAATTATTTAGATTCTTCTTTATATCACATTGAAAAATAATAACAATGATAATAGACCTGTTTCAATTAATTTACTATAAGATATCGGTCTTTTCTCCTCTTGTCGCGTATGATTCATAACTCAAGTAACATGAATAGAAAAATAATTGGGGCAAGATATTACTCAGACGGAGACGACTAAGATTCGAAGAAAAAAATTAAACATAAATTGATATGGACAAATGCAAGGACTGCAAGAGATGAAGAGGGCCATGGCACGCATACAGCATCTACTGCAGCCGGGAACTTTGTGGACAATGCAAACTATTATCGTCTCGCAGACGGAACAGCCAGAGGCGGACCAGCGAGCAGCTCTACAAGAATTGCAATGTATAAGGTGTGTTCACTGGATAATGGGTGTCCAGGCTTTCAGGTTTTAGTTGGCTTTGACGACGCAGTTAAAGATGGAGTGAATATTTTATCCGTTTCACTTGGACCTCAGTCCACCAAGCCGATCGAATTTGTGCATGATCCAATAGCCATAGGAGCATTTAAATTTTACTTTACCCATTTAAATTGTTAAGGTGAGAAGAGGGAAAATGAACCCATTAGTATTTAGTCAACCACGTTTAAATTTTACTTTACCAAATTTGAGTTTATCGCTTGTTTTAAGTTCAGCACCTCCTTATAGATTCCTTGTTTGTTGCTTTACAAGTGACAGTTTTGTTTACATATGTAGTTGTTTATATTTTAAAATTTGGAATAGATTAACCAATATGTTTTTTTAAATTGTAAGATGATGAAATAAGATTACTGTCCAAATAATAATAATTGATTCATAACAACAGTCACACAACATTGTCTAACTCATAACCTATCTATATCTATATTCACATACCACAAATTATAATATTTAGTATTTAAAGTGGCTGAAAAAATTATCATCACTTCATAGACTTTCACTCTATGAAATCAATAAATTCTTCAAATTGTATATGATTTTTACACTCTTTGTGCAGGTAGGGCATCAACTTCTCGAATCTTAGCAACTCGGCCGTGTACCCTCTTGTGTACGCAAGGACCATTCCTGCCAAGTCCATTTCTACATCGAGTGCAAGGCGATTTATCAATTTTTTTTACATTAATTAGCATTTTTTAGGATTTGCTCTTATTCAGAATATGACAAAATTTCCGTAACTAGCAACAACCACATTTATAAATGTGGTTGATATTCGCGGATCGGTATATATCAACTATGACCACACATTTAAAAGTGGTTGATATTCGTCGATCAACAAATATTCACCACATTTAAAAATGTGGTTGTTGCTAGTAGACAGCCTGAGGAAATACATAAATTAAAATATTAATAAAAATTGTCAAATATACTTTATTTAATTTAGTTAATTTAATTATTTATTTATTTGGTTAAAATTAAGAAAAAAATTGGTTAAAATATTAAAATTTGTTAAAGTCAACAATGGTTAAAATAATAATAATAATAATTTTCTTATTAATAACAAGAAAGAAAATAATAATAATTTGACTATTTTAATATTAAATAAATTAAATGACCATTAAATAAATTATATAAATTTTGGCCAATAAATTAAATTAATTAATTACTTTAATAATTTAATATTAATTTGGCCAAATGACCATTTTAATATTAATATAAATTTTCCCATATTTTGACTATTTTAATATTAATATTAAAATGGCCATTTGGCCAAATATTAATATTAATAAATTAAGAACAAAATTTTTAATATTGATATTTTTATTAATATTTTAATCATTGTTAACCATTATGAAAGAATTTGGTTGATTTTAGTTAACCAAATAGCCAAATTTATTAATATTAATGTTAATAAATTAATATTAATTTCTTAATATTATTATTAATATTTTAACCAAATTTAGCCAAATAACCGTTTTAATACTAATTTGGCCAAATAGCCAAATTTTCTTATTATTATTTAATTAAATATAGGGGAAGGGCATCAACTTCTCGAATCTTAGCAACTCGGCCGTGTACCCTCTTGTGTACGCAAGGACCATTCGTGCCAAGTCCATTTCTGCATTGAGTGCAAGACAAATTATCAATTTTTTTTACATCAATTAGCATTTTTTAGGATTTGCTCTTATTCAAAATATGACAAAATTTCCGTAACTAGCAACAACCACATTTTTAAATGTGGTTGATATTCGCCGATCGGCAAAGTGGTTGATATTCGTAGATCAACAAATATCAACCACATTTAAAAATGTGGTTGTTGCTAGTAGATAGCCCACCCACTCAATAAATACATAAATTAAAATATTAATAAAAATTGTCAAATATACTTTATTTAATTTAGTAATTTACTTATTTATTTATTTGGTTAAAATTAAGAAAAAAATTGGTTAAAATATTTAAATTTGTTAAAGTCAACAATGGTTATAATAATAATAATAATAATTTTCTTATTAATAACAAGAAAGAAAATAATAATAATTTGGCCATTTTAATATTAAATAAATTAAATGACCATTAAATAAATTATATAAATTTTGGCAAATAAATTAAATTAATTAATTACTTTAATATTTTAATATTAATTTGGCCAAATGGCCATTTTAATATTAATATAAAGTATCCCATATTTTGACTATTTTAATATTAATATTAAAATGGCCATTTGGCCAAATATTAATATTAATAAATTAAGAACAAAATTTTTAATATTGATCATTTTTATTAATATTTTAATAATTGCTAGCTATTATGAAAGAATTTGATTGATTTTAGTTAACTAAATAACCAAATTTATTAATATTAATGTTAATAAATTAATATTAATAATTTAATATTAATTTTTTAATATTATTATTAATATTTTAACCAAATTTGGCCAAATAGCCATTTTAATATTAATTTGGCCAAATGGCCAAATTTTCTTATTATTATTTAATTAAATATAGGGGAAGGGCATCAACTTCTCGAATCTTAGCAACTCGGCCGTGTACCCTCTTGTGTAAGCAAGGAACATTCCTGCCAAGTCCATTTCTGCATCGAGTGCAAGGAAAATTATCAATTTTTTTTACGTCAATTAACATTTTTTGGATTTGCTCTTATTCAGAATATGACAAAATTTCCGTAACTAGCAACAACCACATTTTTAAATGTGGTTGATATTCACCGATCGGGATATATCAACTATGACCACACATTTAAAAGTGGTTGATATTCGTCGATCAAAAAATATCAACTACATTTAAAAATATGGTTGTTGCTAGTAGACAGCCCGCCCACCCAAGAAATACATAAATTAAAATATTAATAAAAATTGTCAAATATACTTTATTTAATTCAGTTAATTTACTTATTTATTTATTTGGTTAAAATTAAGAAAAAAATTGGTTAAAATATTAAAATTTGTTAAAGTCAACAATGGTTAAAATAATAATAATAATAATTTTCTTATTAATAATAAGAAAGAAAATAATAATAATTTGCCCATTTTAATATTAAATAAATTAAATGACCATTAAATAAATTTTGGCTAATAAATTAAATTAATTAATTACTTTAATATTTTAATATTAATTTGGCCAAATGGTCATTTTAATATTAATATAAATTTTCCCATATTTTGACTATTTTAATATTAATATTAAGATGGCCATTTGGCTAAATATTAATATTAATAAATTAAGTATGAAAATTTTAATATTAATCATTTTTATTAATATTTTAATCACTCTTAGCCATTATGAAAGAATTTGGTTGATTTTAGTTAACCAAATAGCCAAATTTATTAATATTAATGTTAATAAATTAATATTAATAATTTAATATTAATTTCTTAATATTATTATTAATATTTTAATCAAATTTGGCCAAATAGCCATTTTAATATTAATTTGGCCAAATGGCCAAATTTTCTTATTATTATTTAATTAAATATAGGGGAAGGGCATCAACTTCTCGAATCTTAGCAACTTGGCCGTGTACCCTCTTGTGTACACAAGGACCATTCCTGCCAAGTCCATTTTTGCATCAAGTGCAAGGCAAATTATCAATTTTTTTTACATCAATTAGCATTTTTTAGGATTTGCTCTTATTGAGAATATGACAAAATTTCCGTAACTAGCAACAACCACATTTTTAAGTGTGGTTGATATTCGTGGATCAACAAATATCAACCACATTTAAAAATGTGGTTGTTGCTAGTAGAGAGCCCACCCAAGAAATACATAAATTAAAATATTAAAAAAAATGTCAAATATACTTTATTTAATTCAGTTAATTTACTTATTTATTTATTTGGTTAAAATTAAGAAAAAAATTAGTTAAAATATTTAAATTTGTTAAAGTCAACAATGGTTAAAATAATAATAATAATAATTTTCTTATTAATAACAAGAAAGAAAATAATAATAATTTGGCCATTTTAATATTAAATAAATTAAATGACCATTAAATAAATTATATAAAATTTGGCCAATAAATTAATTCAATTAATTACTTTAATATTTTAATATTAATTTGGTCAAATGGCCATTTTAATATTAATATAAATTTTCCCATATTTTGACTATTTTAATATTAATATTAAGATGGCCATTTGGCCAAATATTAATATTAATAAATTGAGAATTAAATTTTTAATATTAATCATTTTTATTAATATTTTAATCATTGTTAGTTATTATGAAAGAATTTGGTTGATTTTAGTTAACCAAATAGCCAAATTTATTAATATTAATGTTAATAAATTAATATTAATAATTTAATATTAATTTCTTAATATTATTATTAATATTTTAATCAAATTTGGTCAAATAGCCATTTTAGTATTAATTTGGTCAAATGGCCAAATTTTCTTATTATTATTTAATTAAATATAGGGGAAGGGCATCAACTTCTCGAATCTTAGCAACTCGGCCGTGTACCCTCTTGTGTACACAAGGACCATTCGTGCCAAGTCCATTTCTGCATCGAGTGCAAGGCAAATTATCAATTTTGTTTACATCAATTAGCATTTTTTAGGATTTTCTCTTATTCAGAATATGACAAAATTTCCGTAACTAGCAACAACCACATTTTTAAATGTGGTTGATATTCGCTGATCGACATATATCAACTATGACCACACATTTAAAAGTGGTTGATATTCGTCGATCAACAAATATCAACCACATTTAAAAATGTGGTTGTTGCTAGTAGACAACCCGCCCACCCAAGAAATACATAAATTAAAATATTAATAAAAATTGTCAAATATACTTTATTTAATTTAATTAATTTACTTATTTATTTATTTAATTAAAATTAAAAAAAAAATTGGTTAAAATATTAAAATTTGTTAAAGTCAACAATGGTTAAAATAATAATAATAGTAATTTTCTTATTAATAATAAGAAAGAAAATAATAATAATTTGGCCATTTTAATATTAAATAAATTAAATGACCATTAAATAAATTATATAAATTTTGGCCAATAAATTAAATTAATTAATTACTTTAATATTTTAATATTAATTTGGTCAAATGGCCATTTTAATATTAATATAAATTTTCCCTTATTTTAACTATTTTAATATCATTTTTATTAATATTTTAATTATTGTTAGCCATTATGAAAGAATTTAGTTGATTTTAGTTAACCAAATAGCCAAATTTATTAATATTAATGTTAATAAATTAATATTAATAATTTAATATTAATTTCTTAATATTATTATTAATATTTTAACCAAATTTGGCCAAATAGCCATTTTAATATTAATTTGGCCAAATGGCCCAATTTTCTTATTATTGTTTAATTAATTAATTTAATAATAATAATTTGGATATTTTAAAATATTAATAAAAATGTCAATATTAATAATAATAATAACAATGGTTAAAATATTAATAATAATCTGGCCATTTTAATATTAAAGTCAACAATGGTTAACATAATTTGGTTGACTTTAGTTAACCATTGTTGACTATGGTAGACCTAGTTTGACCATAATTAACTATTGATAGACCATGGTTGATTATTGCAAAATATGGTTCAATATGGTTGACCATGGTTGATTATTGCAAAATATGGTTCAATATGGTTGACCATGGTTCGCTCTGGTTAACTAAGGTTTACATTATCTAATGATGGTTGACTATGGTTGACCATGCTTGACCATGGTTGAGTTTGGTTGGCCATAATTGACTTTTAATGGCTATGGTTGACCATGATTGACAACTGTTGACTTTGTTTAACTATGGTTGAATTTGATTGACTAATTGACTGTGGTTTACTATTATTGCCCATGGTTGGCTAAGGGTGACTTTGTTTTTCCATAATTGACTCGTTGACCATGGTCAATCATAGGGTGACTTTGTTTTTTCATAATTGACTCGTTGACCATGGTCAATCATAGCCAACCACGATTAATAATAATAATAATAATAATTATTATTATTATTACTAAGAAACCATGGGAAACCATAGTCTACGATGGTCAACCATCTCGTTGACTTTGGTTGACGAGGGTTGACTATGGTTGAGCATGGTTGACAATGGTCGACCATGGTTAACTTTAGCTGACCATGGTTGGCTATTGTTGACCATGGTCAACCATACTAAATAGACAACCATGGTTTATAATAATAATAATATTATTATTAACAATCGTAGTTAGTTATTATTACTACTATTATTATTATTATTTTAACCAACCACGCTCAACCATAGTCAACCATGGTCAACCATATGGTCGGCTTTGGTTAAGTATGATTAACTTATCGTTGATCATGGTTGACTTAGGTTGACCATGGTTGACGATAGTTGGTTATTATTATTATTATTAACCAACCATAGTCAACCATGGTCAACCATATGGTTGACTTTGGTTAATGATGGTTTACTAATGTTGACCATGGTTGACTATTGTGCACGCATTGGTTGACCATGGTTGATGATAGTTGGTTATTATTATTATTATTATTAACCAACCATAGTCAACCATAATAAAACATATTCAACCATGGTCAATAATATGGTTGACTTTGGTTAATGATGGTTTACTAATGTTGACCATGGTTGACTATGGTTGACTAATTGTTTATTGTTGACTATGGTTGACTTTTTTTCCACAACTAACCATTCATTGAAGTTATTTAACTTTTGACTTTGGTTGGATATGGTTGATTTTAGTTAACTATGGTTTACTGTGCTTGACCATGGTTGATGGTAGTTGTCTCTAACTAACCATGGTTGATGGTAGTTGTCTCTGACTAACCATGGTTGACTATGGTTGATGGTGGTTGGGCATGGTTGACTTTGGATTGCTTTGGTTTATATTAATATCATATGGTTTAATATGGTTGATTTGTTCACTTGACTATGAGTGACACAAGGGTTGACTTAAAATCATATCGTTAACTATAATTCCACTATTGTTTTCCTATGGTTGACTTTGGTTGACATAAGAGTTGACTTTAAAATAATGTGGTTGATTATAGTTCCATCATGGTTGACTTTGGTTGAATATGGTTGACTATGGTTGGATTTGGTAGGATATGGTTGACCAGAGTTGAGTATGGGTGACTGTGATTGACTAATTAGCTATGGTTGATTGTGGCTAACCATGGTTAATGATGGTTGGTTATGGATGACCATGGTTGACTATGATTGATGGCGGTTGGGCATGGTTGAATTTCATTTATTATTCACTTGATTATGGTTGACACAAGTGTTGACTTTAAAATCGTATGGTGAATTATAATTCCACTACTGTTTTCCTATGGCTGACTTTGGTTGACATAAGGGTTGACCTTAAAATCATATGTTTGATTAGAATTCAACTATGGTTGACTTTTGTTGAATATGGTTGGCTATGATTCACCATACTTGATTTTGGTTAACCATGGTTGGGTATGGTTGACTATGGTTGAATTTGTTTGACTATAGTTGACTTTTATTAGCATTGGTTGATGATGGTTGAATTTGGTTTACCATGGTTGATTATTCTCGACTATGGTTGACTTTATTTGACTATGATTTACTTTGGTTGACCATGGTTGACTATGGATGACTTTGTTTTGCTATTATTGAATATTGATTACCATTCTTTGAATTTTGACTGTAGTTGACTTTATTTTTCCATAAGTAACTATTGGTTGACTTTGTTTGAATTTTGAAGTTGGTTTACTTTAGTTGGTTATAGTTGACTATGGTACCATGGTTGACTTTATTTTTCCATAAGTAACTATTGGTTGACTTTGTTTGAATTTTGATGTTGGTTTACTTTAATTGGTTATGGTTGACTGTGGTAGACTTTGGTTGACTATGGTTGAATTCGTTTAATTGTGGTTGTATTTATTTGACTTTGGTTGATGTTTATCATGTTGAGTTATGTTGACATTTATATGGTTGGCTTATGTTGAGTATGCTTGATATTAAAGTCAACAATGGTTAACATAATTTGGTTGACTTTAGTTAACCATTGCTGACTATGGTAGACCTAGTTTGGCCATAATTAATTATTAGTAGACCATGGTTGACTATTGCAAAATATGGTTCAATATGGTTGATTATGGTTGACCATCGTTGGATGTGGTTGACCATGGTTGGCTATGGTTAACTAAGGTTTACATTGTCTAACAATGATTGACTTTGTTTGATTATGGAAGACTATGGTTGACCATGCTTGACGATGTTCGACTATGGTTGAATTTGGTTGGCCATAATTGCCTTTTGATGGCTATGGTTGACCATGATTGACAATTGTTGACTTTGTTTAACTATGGTTGAATTTTATTGACTAATTGATTGTGGTTGCCTATGATTGCCCATGGTTGGCTAAGGGTGACTTTGTTTTGCCATAATTGACTTGTTAACCATGGTCAACCATAGTCGACCACGGTTAATAATAATAATAATAATTATTATTATTACTAAGAAACCATGGGAAACCATAGTCGATGATGATCAACCATATGGTTGACTCTGGTTGACGAGGGTAGACTATGGTTGAGCATGGTTGACGATGGTTGACTATGGTCAACCATGGTTAACTTTAGTTGACCATTGTTGGCTATTGTCGACCATGGTCAACCATACTAAATAGACAACCATGGTTTATAGTAATAATATCATTATTATTAACAATCGTAGTTGGTTATTATTATTATTATTATTATTATTAACCAACCATGCTCAACCATAGTCAACCATATGGTTGACTTTGGTTAAGGATGATTAACTATCGTTGATCGTGGTTGACTTAGGTTGACCATGGTTGATTATGTTTGAGTTTGGTTGACCATAGTTGAGTATTGTTCACCATGGTTGACCATGGATATCTTTGGATGATGGTTAGTTGACTATTGTGCACACATTGACTAACCATGGTTGACGATAGTTGGTTATTGTTAATATTATTATTAACTAACCATGGTCACCCACGGTCAACCATATTCAACCATGGTCAACCATATGGGCGACTTTGGTTAATGATGGTTTTCTAATGTTGACCATGGTTGACTATGGTTGACTTTTTTTTTCGCAACTAACCATTCATTGAACTTATTTAACTTTTAACTTTGGTTGGATATGGTTGATTTTGGTTAACTATGGTTGAGTTTGGTTCGCTTTGGTAGGTTATGGTTGACCATAGTTTACTATGGGTGACTCTAATTGACTAATTAACTATGGTTTACTATGCTTGACCATGGTTGATGATGGTTGTCTCTCACTAACCATGGTTGACTATGGTTGATGGTGATTGGGCATGGCTAACTTTGGAGTTCTTTGGTTTATATTAATATCATATGGTTTACTATGGTTGACTTGTTCACTTGACTATGAGTGACACAAGACTTGACTTAAAATCATATCTTTAACTATAATTCCACTATTGTTTTTCTATGGTTGACTTTGGTTGACATAAGATTTGACTTTAAAATCATATGGTTGATTATAATTCCATTATGGTTGACGTTGGTTGACTATGGTTGGCTTTGGTAAGCTATGGTTGACCACAGTTGAGTATGGGTTCAACTGTGATTGACTAATTAGCTATGGTTGATTGTGGCTAACAATGGTTAATGATGGTTGGTTATGGATGACCATGGTTGACTATGATTGATGGTGGTTGGGAATGGTTGAATTTGGTTGATTATTCACTAGATTATGGTTGACACAAGTGTTGACTTTTAAATCATATGGTGAATTATAATTCCACTATTGTTTTCCTATGGCTGACTTTGGTTGACATAAGCGTTGACCTTAAAATCATGTGGTTGATTAGAATTCAACTATGGTTGACTTTTGTTGAATATTGTTCGCTATGATTCACCATACTTATTTTGGTTAACCATGGTTGGGTATGGTCGACTACGGTTGAATTTGTTTGACTATAGTTGACTTTTATTAGCTTTGGATGACAATGGTTGACTTTGGTTTACCATGGTTGATTATTCTCGACTATGGTTGACTTTGTTTGACTATGGTTTACTTTGGTTGACCATGGTTGAATATGGGTGACTTTGTTTTGCTATTATTGAATATTGATTACCATTCTTTGACTTTTGACTGTAGTTGACTTGGTTTACCATGGTTGACTTTATTTGGCCATAAGTAACTATTGGCCTTGAGTTTTCAATTTGGTTGACTTTAGTTGGTTATGGTTGACTATGGGTGACTCCGTTTAACCGTGGTTGGATTTGTTTGACTTTGGTTGATGTTTATCATGTTGAGTTATGTTGACATTTATATGGTTGGGTTATGTTGAGTATGGCTGATCATTGTTGTTCATGATTAGCTATGGTTGTTCATGGTTAACCATGGTTGTTCATGGCTAACTATTGTCGACTACGGTTTTTCTTTTCATTAATTTTAGGTTTAATATGATATAGATAAATAAAAAAGAAAAATTATATATAGTTTATTATCAATAACTAACTAAGAATGATTATGAAATATGTTTTTAAATTTTAAATAATTATACAAAATAGAGGGAAAAATTGAAATATTATTATTTATGATTTTATATATGAGTGGAAAATCAATACTTAGAGATACAAACTTTTCAAATGGAAACAAACACATGAAACACAATTTTTTTAATTAAATAATATAACATATTTAAAATTACAATAAAAAATGAAATTGAAAATTTAAGAGAACATGTTTATGGATTCTGATGGTAGCAAATTTATTACTTAATATTCAAAATCTTGTTTGTGGTTGAGTCACTAACTATATAATAGAAAATTGAAATTCAAAGTTTAAATACATATTGTTATAAATTTTATTTTTTTAATGAATTCTCCACATTAAAATTATTTTCGATTTAATTATCATTGTTAACTAATTGCTTAAAAATATTGGAATGTGTACAAATGAGTAATTTGATATGAGGTTTTTTATGAATTATTTGCTTAATTTTAATATTTCATTAAACATATTTCCAATTTTAATGTTTTAGATAAACATAAAAGCAATTCATTTAATAGAAATTGAAAGAATTGTAAGTAATTGGGGGATTACAATCTCTAGTAAATATGGAATAGAGTAAATTAGTCAAGAATTGCAATTGTAAGTATAATCCAACCATTCAAGAGTTTAAATTTAGATTAAGTTAGGTATTAGATAATTTTATTTCAATTCATAGAATTTTATTTGGTTATTATTTTTATTTACTTATTATCTAATATAAAATTTATATTAAAATTTGAATAATAAATTTTATTTTAGTATTTATTTTACTTGTTTATTTAAAATTATATTGAAAATGTTTTATTAAATTTTACTTTGTAATATTAAAAACAACTATAATTTTTTTTAAAAATCAAAATATATAAATTTTTATAAAAGTATTATGGATTAACTAAGTAATTATATAGATTTTTCTTAAATATTCTACCTATCCAATTCTCACCATTGATGGAGCCTTAACATTTAAAGAGCCCAATGAAAACATAGTTATTGCAAATTTCATATCAAATATATATTCTTCCACTGTGTCTAAATATGATAACATTGTAAACCAATCATTGAAGACATAGTTATTGCAAATTTCATATCAAATATATATTCTTCCACTGTGTCTAAATATGATAACATTGTAAACCAATTAATGAAGAAGATAAGAAGACATAAAATCTGGTAAAAACTATAGTGCTTTATTATAGGACAACACGCTATAGCAACAATGAAATCTTCCTGTATTGCCTATATTACTTTGTTATTGTAGACATCCCAAGCCATTTGCGATCACATCAGAAAAAACTGAGGAATACCTTAACATAAATGATAATCATGTAAATGAAAATTGACCCCAAAAAATATTGAAACATGATATAATTTTTATTTGATGGAAAAGATAAACTTAAAATTTTAACACTGGTATAAACATCAAATTACAATGGTATGTAAATATCTTATATTATATACTTATTTATTAAAAATAAATACAATAAAATATTAAAAAATCATTTATTTAAAGAATTAGCCAATATCGTTCAAGCCAAACCTCCTTGCAACTTTTAGTTTTCAAATTATTGATGTCGACTCACTGACTTCAAATATCACTATCAACTCATTGATTTTATAATGTGGGGAGTAGTTGAATTAACTTATCATGGCATTAATAATCATTGAAAAATAGGTGACCTAAACCACATAGCAGTTTCTCTATTGGATGTATAATACAAATTTGGTCTAGTGCTTATTGAAAATCGACCTATCATTCATATAAATACCATGAAAGTACAATTCAGAGAAAAACTAAGCCAGGTGTTGGCCAAAACCAACCATATGAATGGCTTTGCAGATCACTCCTCACTTTTATTGTCTAGTTTCAACAAAAACTGTTTATATATTGAATACCAAAATCTTCTCAAAATTATTGTAAAGAGATAAACACTTCATTGGAATCGACCAACCCCAAATGACTCAATTTCCATACAAGTCGAATCCGCTATTGTTGTCACAAAAATTGGCAAATTTGGATAACCTAAATATTGCATTAACTAACAGAGATGCATTTATATATCAGTTTCCAATTGGAGAGACGACCAAATATCTTGAACCTCAATAAGAATTCGACAGTAGAGATAGATATCTCAGGAGGGATAGACTCATAAGAAGAAGATTGTATGAGATTTTATTAACTTGATTGGCAATTAAGTTACAAAAGAATTGGTAAAGGAGTAGAAATGTGTCACTGTTATCAGGATTTGAAGAATGGGTTTTACAAGTTCAAGAAAGGGACTTGCAAGGTCAAGAGTCGTACAAAATGACTGAACGACATGGGTTTTGGGACGGTGGAAAGGTATATGGAAAAAAAGCTCAGGGAGGATAAGGCCAAACTTTATATTATTGTAGCCTTCGATCATAATATGATCTCGTAAGAAGCATGCAATTTCCATATTGTGAACCTTTCACAGTACACCACAACCTCGTATTTATTGGGGTATAATATATCATAGGTAAGTGCAACCATAATGAAAAACTCTCAGTGAATAATAGCCTCTAGTGGAGGCCGGAAGAGATTGAAGAACTCTGGAGATCTCACGTGAATTTGCAAAGAAAACAAGTGGGGCGATCTTCAGAAATCATGAACAGAAAGCTTAATATTTCTAGATTTCAGTCATTATTATGAGGCAAAGCGAGCAAACAAATACTTGGACCCAATTGCAGTCTTTGCTTCAAAATCTTAAACGAAGCTCGATCTAAGATATGATATACTTGTGTATAGACGTCTCCTTAAATGTTTCTTCCAATTTAGTCTATATCTCCATCTCGAATAAAGCATAGAAAAGGAAAAAGTATATAAAACTTTCTTAAAGCCAAAGTTTCTCTACACCCACCTGTTTTATCAGGAAGCATTTGGGTTATTATATTTCTATCAATTCTGAAAGAAATGGAAGCAATAATGTACACCAAGATAAACAATATCACCCTGAACTGATCCTACCACAAGATTCAAATACCAATAAAAAACAAAACATAATAACTATCATCATAAATTTTCAAAAAGAACTTACAATCGAATTAACAATATCACCCTGAACCGATCCGGACCACAAGATTCAAATGCCAGATTCTCATAAGCACATAGTTGCCCATAATTTCTAAATCTGTCACCACCATCTAAAATTAAAATTACAGTCAATATACAATGAATTAGAGCCTCATTAAACTCAAATGTTCACAGACATTGATATAGCAATACTCTGAGCGACTCTTTCCAAATAGCCTCATAAACCTCTTGCCAAATAGCCTTGATACAACTCTTCAAGCAGCTAGGCCATATTCTGCTCTTGCAAACTCCTGCGGAACTCCAAAATAAACGCTTCCGCAGCCTTGTCCACGTCTTCTTGTTAATCATATTCTTCCTTGCAATTCATGGCATCTCTGCTATTTTCCTGCTCTTTCGGAGATGTCCAGTACTTCGACTGTGATTTCATGGCGAGCGACCCCATTTGTTTTCCACAAGTACCCCATTCCATGGCGGGAGACTCCACAAGTAGGTTCTTCTGCTTGGAATTTTCTTAGATCGGAAGACCCGCCAAATCCCTCTCATGTTTGGAATCGATTCAACCAAATTTGTAGAAACGATGGCCATAACCACCATCAAGGCAAGAAAAATAAAGGCTTTATCATTATTGGGTCGAATCACATCTGTCTCGTGGCCATTCATCACAGAGCACAGCACACCTACACCGTTTCATTAATCTGCTACTTGCCCACTTCCTAGGACGGATCGGTTTCTATTGGATCGGTTTATCTTGCCCACCAGGTGGCAACAAAGTTTGATTAACCAAAAAAACCGTAACCTAATTTGATTAGCGATAGACTTTGGGTTACCTTGTGAGCCAACCCTAAATCTGAGCCCTTAGATGGAAGTGCTTGACGAAGAATATGCCAATCCATTCAATCACGGCCGCCCATCCTTAATGAAGGATTAAAAGGCTGCGATCCTCCCCCTATGTGCATTTTCCCATTGTAGCGCCTATCGACGAAATATTACAAAACTTTTAACGATACAAAAGCAAATGGACGGATTTTATAATTTGATTACTGTAGCTACTATGAATATGACTCTTTGGACACAAGCAAAGCGCAAGGGAAGGTCGTGCTTTGTATTGGCAAGAACACAGTTATATTGAGGTCATCGATGCAAACAGTAGTCCAGGATGCAGGAGTCATAGGCATGATTATTGTGGATGATTCACAAATTTCAGTAGCAACTAACTACGGTACATTTCCATTCACCACAGTAAGTAAAACATCTGTAACGGAGATATTTTCCTACATAAAAACGGCCAGGTATGTTCGCCCACATACTAGCTTATTCTTTCTATATAACATGAGTATATCGATGTATTCGTGGGACAATCCAACTAATGTGTGGCTGTTTATAATCCTCCAACCTCTGTCCTGATAGAAATCATGTTGCAACAATTACTCCAACTGAGGTGGTCACAAATTACAAGCCGGCCCGAGTTGTTGCATATTTTTTGTTAAGAGGCCCTGGAGTACTGACGCAGAACATTCTCAAGGTACTAATCGACCAATAGTCCATTTAGCTTTACAATACATCTAGACCAATGGCCTATTTAGTTTTGCAATCCATTTCAGTCTAAAAGGAATTTTTTTACTACACACATAGTTCTATAATAGTTCTATAAGTGTTTATCTCTTAAAATTTGGGGTAGATTACTGTTTATCTCTTAGTATTGATGCACCTACTGGATTGATGGTGAAGGTATCCCCACAAACTCTTTAATCCTCCAAGACTTCCAGTAAACTATCCTTCAATGTAGTATTTTCACTATCCAATGTTGCCACAAAAGGATATGTTTTCGGTACCCTCACCTAGAATAATGGAAAACATAACGTTTGTACCCCTTTAGTAAATATTGTGTGACTAGCATTAGAGGCACTCTTATATATTTCGTAAATTAAATAAAACAAGCCAAACGGGCTAAGCGTTAATTAAAAATACACCTTTTCATTATGTGTGATATGTTTCGATGTATTATTCCTTTCGCATGTTATCTAAAATATCCAATCTGATCTTTGCCAAAACCTTTATCTCATGCAATCTTAATAGTGGTTTGAGAGATTTGAAGGCATATTTTCAAGTCTTTTCAAATCTCTCAGTTAGTGGAGAATGTCAAAATTGCAATCTAGTTTAAACCACGCCATAACAACCTTATGTGATGAATAGAGGAAAAATACCGCAGCCCCCTCTCCCATATTCTTAAAAAAAAAATACAACTGCAACCGAGAGCACTTAACACTTAACACAAGTGGGCATATTTAATTGTCTTCTCATCATTAAGCATAAGCATATATAGGATTACATCACACCAAAACCATGGGACAATACCATGTTACAGAAAATACTATGGGACAATAATGCTAACTAAATAGTCAAAGTTACCAACCAACTACTCAACTAATTAATGCACTAATGACCGTTATTGGACTGGTGAGATTACAATTCTTAACACACCCCCTTAATCTCAACTGGGACAATATTCTTAGCACTATCAATGCCTAAGTTTTGTCTCTGAAACTAAATGCAAGTGTTCCCAATGGTTTGGTAAACATCTCAACCAATCGATCCGTAGAGCTACAAAATAGTAAAGTGATTTCTCCATTATTGACTAACTCACGAATGAAAGAAATGATAACGAGTGTCAATATGTTTACTCTTTCTGTGAAAGACATTATGTTTGGACAATGTTATTGCAGAACTATTGTCACAGAAAATAGAAGTTGGATATTTTGTGTGTGTCCCATATCCTTTAAAAGTATTCTCATCCAAACTGCGTGGCATGCTGCTATAGTTGCTCCTACATACTTTGCTTCTGTAGAAGACATGTTAACAATGGGTTGTTTCTTAGAGTCCCATGATATCAGAATTGGTACCCAAATGGAAAGCATAACCAGATGTGTTTTTCCTATCATCAATATTGCCTGCAAAATCACTGTCAGTATACCCTATGAGGGTATTGTTTGGTGAATGAAAGTACCAAAGTTCATATCTAATTATACCTGCAACATATCTCAGAATTCTTTTACCAACTTTTCGATGAGAGTCTTTGGGAGACTCCATAAACCTGAAGATGAAGATGACATCATACATCAAATTAGGTCTAGTTCCAGTCAAATACATTAAACTGCCTACCATTAATTTACAAATTGTAGAGTCCATTGTTGGTCCATCATCATTCTTACTTAACTTGGTGCCTATAGAAATGGGGGTTTCTGTTGGTTTGCATTTATCCATCCTGAATATCTATAGAATGTCTGTAGCATACTTATGCTGACAGATGAAGATGCCATGTTCACTTTGGTTAAATTCCAAACCAAGGAAGTACCTCATAAGGCCTAGATCAGTAATTTCAAACTCCTTTTTCATGACTGTCTTAAATTCTTCTAACATCAAATTTCCAGTATAAATCATATCATCAACATAAAGACATACAATCAGAATGTTACCTTGCTGATCTATTTTCACATACAGAGTGGGCTCATTACTGCTCCTATTGAACCCATTGTTGATGAGATGGAATCAATCCTACTGTACCCCAAGCTCGGGAAGCTTGTTTTATACCATATAAGGTCTTTTTTAGATTGCACACTTTGTGTTCTTGATCCTTGACTGCATATCTAGGTGGATGGTCTACATAGACTTCTTCTTCAAGTATGACATTGAGAAAGAAAAATTTCACGTCCATTTGATAAGCATGCCATTGATTTTGAGATGCTATTGCAAGTATAGCTCTAATGGTGTCCATCCTTTCTACTGGAGCAAAGGTTTCATCATAATCCACACCATATTGTTGAGCAAATCCTTTGGAAACCAACCTGGCTTTGTGCTTCTCTATTTCTTCTTTTTCATTAAGTTTGGTCTTATAGACCCTTTTTACTCCAATACTGCTTTTGTCTAGTGGAAGATCGATCCCAAGTCTGATTTATTTATATACCATCAATCTCTTCATTCAATGCGTGTACTGACTATGGATCCTTTATTGCTTCCTCAAAAGTTGTGGGACGACATGAAAACAGAGCATACTGCAGTTGCTCATCAATAACAAGAGTCTGCTCATATATCTCCCTCAAACTTTTGGTTTTCTGGTTCTGTGATGGACTGCCTGCTAGTGTTTATTCTTGTTGTTGTACCTCCAATCTTGGCAATCTGAGTGGAAGATATGGAATTTCCTCCTACCTAAAGAATTTTGAGGATCACTCTAGCATTTGTCTTCAAGGAACTTAACATCTCTGCTCATCACAACCTTTTTGGTGACATGGTTATACAGTTTGTAAGCCTTTTGTTGTTCACTATAACCAGTGAAGATACATTTAATATCACTCCTTTTGTCCAAATTTTTTCTCAATTCTTCAGGGACATGTGCAAATGCTACACATCCAAAAACTATGAGGTGTGAGACACTAATCTTAGTGCCACTCCAAGCTTTTTCAGGAATTTTGTCTTTAACACTAATGGTAGGAGATTTGTTCAATAAGTAAATTGAACATGCAACAACTTCATCCCAAAAATCATTTGACAATTTCTAATATGATAGCATGCTTCGGGCCATGTTCATTATGGTCTGGTTCTTCCATTCAACAACTCCATTCTGCTATGGAGTGTATATGTTAGTGAACTAGTGTTAGATACCATGCTGTTTGCAGAACTCTGTAAAGTCATGTGAATCATATTCACCTCCACCATTTAACTTGAGCACTTTGATGGATTTACCAGACTACTTTTTAGTCAATGCATTGAATTCTTTAAACTTGGAGAATGTATCTGATTTGTGCCTGATAAAGTAGACCCAGACTTTCCGACTATAGTCATCAATAAAAGTGAGAAAATAAAAAATACCTCCTATGGATTGGGCTTGCATGGGTCCACATAGATATGTGTGAACTAACTCAAGGTGGTCTTTGGCTTGAGATGTGGAAGTGGGAAAGTTGTCCTTTTGATGTTTCCCTAAGATACAGGTTCAACAAGAACTGTACTGTTCATTCATGACTGGTAACCAGTGACATTTTTAGGGGCGAAATTTCGCCAATTGGCTATTTTTTGGGCATTTTTTCAAAAAATAAATTCGTTATTTGGTCAATTTTAGTCTCTAATATCGCCTATATTTACATAATTTTTTTTTTTATCATAATTGTCACCAAAATTTACAATTTTCAATAGTAAATTGTATGTTTCATATTTATAATTTCCTACCAATCTATATATATGTTTTTTTCAATATAAAATAATCGCCTAGAATACTATACTAAGGTACACTTTTATAATCCTTAAAAATTACCCTGCTGGTAACCCCTTGACCATGGACTATTTTTGTAGAAGACTAAGACTCTCGAAGGGTAGATGACCAAACCTACAGTGCCACAACCAAGTTTCATCTAGAACGGAGACAGTATGTGCATATGACTATGACACGATAACACTTCTGAGACTAAGAGGGAATATTCTATTCTTGGTCATTTCTACTTTGGATAAGAGTCTTCTACTGGGGGCTTTATCATAGATGGCACAATAAGTGTTAGGATAATTAATACTCCATCCTTGTCCTACTTAGCATTATTTACCTTTTCCTAGTAGTTGATGATGTTATTTGCCCCCTAGTGGTATGTAGATGTCATCTAGGACCCATTAGCCATCTAATGCGCCTTGTATGGATGATTTTAGGACCACCGAAGTCAGTTCCCTACATTGTAGGAGCTAAATCAGTGTTCTAGTTCAGTCCACCTGAGTTCTTGACTCTAACTGGGTGTTTGAGTTTTGATCACCGCTGATTGTGATCTAATGCACCCTTTTCTGATTGATTTGCATACAGAACTCACTAATGTGCCCTCGTTATCCAGTTAACTAACAATAGCTTCAGTTAACTAAATTTTGGTTCAGTTGAGTTGAGTTTGGGACTTCCAGAGCACTCCAGTGGTGACAATTCTTATGCTATACTGACATGAATTCGAATTCTCCAAGGATAATAATTCTTTCCATTGTAACGTATCTGTTGACTATACTAATTAATGGATCATAACATACATTTTTGTTTCTATCTAAGTTCCAATGCTTGATTAATTTTACTACTCATTTCAATGCAATTTTCACTGTAATTCAGCTTTTATGCTCATTCTTTTCACTGTGAGGTATTCTCAGCTCTATGATCTTGCTGTGTTCTAGAATTTCACATGGTATCATAGCATGTTAGGTTGATAAGTTGCATCAAGTAGTGCACCATAAGCAGAGGAGTTTCCATATAAGTTCGTGGGAAAGGCATCTCGATAGCCTTGGTTCTGCCAAGGAAATTTTCCCCGGTGTGATGCACTCCCGAAGGTGCCTATTGTCATATTGTAGAGATCTGTAGAGTCAATAACTGAGTTTATTTCCAAAATTGATATGTTTTAGCAGGATTTTTAAGGTTTTTCAGTGCACCAGTAGCAACAGTTTCAGTTTGTGTTCCCTCCAGTAGTTTCACATGGAGAAATCGAATTTTCCTTTGTCTCCAAGGATCCTGAAACCCTTCAATTATCTTGATTGGAGGGATGATATGCAGATGGTGTTGTGCAACAAAATTCTGTACAGGGTCATAATGGGAAAGGAGGTCGAACCTCAGGAAACTGTTGAGAAATCCAAGTACCTGAACAGATTAGATGAACCATTTGGTATCATGTGTATTCATATTTCCAGATATTTTCTCATCCACTTTGAAGGATTGAAGACTCCAAAAGAGGTTTGGTTGAAGCTTGAGACTCTCTTCGGAAAACAAGATGAGATGAGAGGCCATGTTCTGGAGAATGTATTAATTGCTCTTCAACCCAGCAGTTTCAAGACCATATAGCAGTTCTTTTCTAAATTCAAATCCTTGGTCATGTAGTGCAAACAATGTGGCATTGAGAAGAACGATGAGCAACTGGTGCTATCCATCCTAAGCAAGCTTAATCCAGAATTTTCACTATTTTTTTCTACCTTCCATTCTAGGAGATTTTCAATACCCAACTAGAAGATGACATCCTTAGATGCATTCACTGAATCTCTCATCCAAGATTATGACAAAATGCTTCGACTTAACCAAGGCCATCCCATTGCATTAATCCAGTCTCACTGCATCTCGTGTGTTTGGGATTCTCGATAGCTCCTTATTCCTTCCATTACCGACATTCGCATCCTAGAAGTACGAACCAAACTGTCCATGGGGATGTCCATTAAATGTTCATCAATATCACCGCCAACGATATTACCACTTGTTGAATGAAGGGGGTAGTTCCCTTGCATGTTCTTCATCCTTGGGGGCGGGGGGGGGGGGGGGGGGGGGGGGTTAGTGAGCCTAGGACGAAAACACCCATATCGAAGGTTAGCATGGGGACCATTTAATAATGGGGGGCTTTTTATTCAAAACGATATTTCCTTATTTGAGTTTAGAGCCTTCATTGGCCAAGGTGTCTTCCTCCTTGTTGTTATGTTGTAGAATATGGAAGAATTGGATTCTGGAGATGTTTGGAATATAGGGGAGGATTATTTTTTGGATCTGATTCAATTCCTTGACCTTGTCGTTCTGGATACTACGCATTTTCTGCAGGACTGTTTTGGAGTCCCCAAATACTTGATAACTATCAAGATGGAGAGAAGCCATATACTCCACTCCTTGCATCAAAGCCGCGCATTCAGCTTGGCTATATGTTTTTCTTCCAAGATCCCATGCATAATAAAAAATCTTATTTCCTCTAGGGCTATAGACGACCCCTCATGTACCTGCCACCCCTGAAGTGTTTATATTTCCATTTCCACACATAGTAATTTGTAATAAATGATAGGGGAGACATAGACCATAGGACCCACACGAATTATTTTGTCAAAAAAAAACCAAAATTAATAAAAAAAACAAATAAATAGGAGAAGTCCGAAGCGAACATGAAAACATGAAATTACCAATAATTAAGACCTCAAATTAAAATTAATGTTAGAAAGTAAACATGAAATTACCAATAATTAAGAGCTGAAATTAAAATTAAAGTCGAAAAGCTTATATTAATTTTATTTTATTTTTAAAATTAAAATCGAAAAGCTTATATTAATTTTATTTTATTTTTACATTTGATTGGGATGAAAAAAAAATTGGGAAAAAAAAACAAATAAAAACAAAAACATAAAACCCTAAAACGCAGCCAAAATAATTACATTTTAGTTTTTAGGAAAAGAAATATTGGAAAAGAAATAAGTAAATGGGAGATGAATCATTCCAACATAATCATTTTTTGAAAATGGAATACCAAAATATAATTATTGTATTTCCTTTTACATAATAATAAATAAAAAGTTTTAAATTTTGCAAAAGAAAATCAAAGAGACTTTATATTTTTCAATATCAATTTAAGCAAGGAAAATGTCATCCATAATAAAATGTTTTTACATTTCACATTCCTACATATTTAAATTTTAATCCTAATAATTCCCAAAAATCATGGAAATTCAAAATCATATTAAAATAGAGAGATTAAAATTTAAATGAGCTAAAATATATGTGGTTTTTCTAAAAATATTGGTTTCATTAAAGTAAATTGCGTGACTTTAAATATAGATTTAATGGAAGGTCTTTTTCAAATTCACAAATTAATTTAATCAAAATCAAAACATAATCATGGATATTAAAAAATGATTTGAATAAACTCAAATCAAATATCCAAAATATTTAACTAATCTAAGCAAACAAGCTTTAAAAAAATAAGATTATTTACAAAATATGATGAGCCTAAATATGCAAAAGTAGAAATATTAAGACTTGATCAAGATCAAATATCAAACTAATGCAATATCTAGACTCATGCAAGGATAAATCAAATGATCAAATAAATCCCAAAATGAACATAATAATTAATCATCATCTCATGCAATGAAGACCAAATCTAGGTGGGGATGTGAAGAATAATATGGTATCCCACCAAGAGCATGTAACTAAATCAATCAAATCCAAAAAGCAAATACAAGCTAGAGATCAACAAAGAATGGTAATAATCCAAATGATGCCAAAGATGCAGAAGAAAGATCAGCTAAATGATGCAACTAATCGATCATCGAAACATCATGTATATGGGTGAAATATCTATAATAATCATGTCTTGATATATAATACAAGAGAGTCAAGCAATACTCAGATAGATCATATCATGTCAATATGAAAAATGCGTGCCCAAAATATCAATTGGAAAAGTATAAAAAAAATTTAGGTTTGCAATATCAGCTATGCCAAAGTCAAGATCGAAAAGAGTTTGGAAAAGTTAGGAATCGGGAGTCAGGGATAAAAATAACATAATGATCCACAACACCCCGATTTCCTACTTCTGCAATTTACCATGAATAGAAAAAATTGGGAGTTGGGATAACATTTGAATGATAAATATATAAGATGTTGACTTTCAAGGTTGCGATAAATGTCAGGATATAAGTTGTGGAGTGAATGTAATTCAATGACTTCCAAAGTCCAAAGTTTATAGATTTTAAAATGTCGAGAAACAAAGCTAAAGAAGCAAACTTTCCCATAATGATCATCCTAAAGTTGTGGGTTTGAGGAAATACCTAACCAAGAAAAATAAATATCAAGTATGATCAGGATCGTAACGTATGAATAAAGGAAATCTTCAACCCAATATAGGAATCGAAGAACAATCAAGATAAAACCATGATCCCAACATGGTGGATATAAAATAGTGGATTGAAGAATGCACTGATTAGATGATTTTTTACTTTCAAATAAATCAAGGCAAAGATGAAATTAAAAATATGTCATATGATGATCAAATAGAAACAGAATCCAAGAGACATTGACCCAAGATCTATCAATATGGAGAAGGGTGATTATCAATTTTTGAAAATTTAAGTGGGGGGTGGGGCTTCATTTTTGGCTGAAAATGTAAGGGAGTTGTTATGGCTACAAATAATGGTGGCTCACTGGGAAGAACCAATTATCTCTTTCTAGTAAAGATAGAAGTTTTGCATGTACACGAATATTAAAGATAAGGCATTCAAAAAGAGAAAAATTACTCTGTACCATGGGTACCACACTTTAGAAATTAGTCTCTAAACAATTTTCTAGGTGCAGTGAACTTTTAAACGATAACCAATCTAACCATATATTGAAATGCAAAGATAACACGTGTATTCATATTCCCAACAGAAAGATTATTCATTAGAAAACAACCTTAGAAACAATTTGTAATGGCTATCCAATGTTATAATTTGAATTACCTATGATACCATAGGCATGGCCACTACTGCTAGCGGCATCTATAGAACCGACAGGGTTTCCTTTTAACCCAATCCAAGTGCTTTAATCCCATCCCTCAGGTACAGATGCACAATTTTCAACCCTTTTTAATGATAGATGAAACTTTATGGAGATAAACTGAAGGCCATTGTCCTGACTTGGTGATCAACTATTGGCAGCGTCATTTACAAAGACTTATGGAAGTGAACAAGCCAACTCATGATTAGACCTCTTGTCCCCCAACCTTATGGCTGAGAGCCAGTACCCTAGCTTGGTGACCAGCTAATGGTATTTTTAGTCCATAAGAATTCATGATCATGATAGGACGAATATTTAAGGAGATATCCTATCCTTCAAAAAACCTCTTAGGTTTTGTCTTATAAAGATGAAAGGGAAAACTATGGTTATTGTAACCCCATAAGAGGTTATCCAATGGGTGGGGAAGCATAGCTAGAAGCTCCTTAAGAGCGCAGGATGGATTTAATAGATTTGTGTTGATAACGCTACTCGCTATTATGTATTTCTCCTATTAGAAGTAACTGATTAATTAGGTTCATCGGGATCTAAATGAGCGCATGACTTCACATAATGATATGCAATGGCTAAATAAAAACATAAGAAACATAACTAGATTTAATCTGAAGGCTTTGAGAATTCTAAGAATGTTCCACCACGAGAAGGGTGAGGTTCTTCTTGCATATAACCTTTCAAATATTTCTTCGAGCACAAGACTTCTAAAACATAAAGAGGCTTGGATAAATAATTTAACTGTTAAAATTCAATATGCTAATATAGATAACATCAGTATTACATTCCATTTCACAACACTAGCATATATAGGATCACTGAAAGAACAACAAGCATAGCATAAACAAAAGAGACACAAATTTATCCTGGGAAACCCTCATGGGGTAGAAAACCCAACAAATCTTCCTCAATATAGATGACCATCAAATACAAATATGTAATCCCCAAACATGAGCTCCTTCTCCTCCATAGCAGATCTCTCTCTCTCTCCTACGCACCAATCACAAGTGAGTGAATGTGTGTTAAATGAGGAACACACCCCCTCTATTTATACACAACTTCGACTTGACTTTTAAACTAACTAGGTCGGCCCCAACTTAACCACTTAACATAATGTGATAGGCCCAACCCCACTAGGGTGGTATAATAACCCATTAAACCACATGACTCATACAGGGACGAACCCCACTAGGGAAGTCTAATAACCCAAGTTAACACATTCTCCACGGAGGAATAAAACATCTCCGGATATACAATAAGGTCTTCACGGAGGAATGAAACATCTCCAGAATAATAAAGTACAAATATAATATTCTTACAAGTTACAATATCTCAACACTCCCCCTTAACGAGAAGGATATTATAACAACATCTGCAGGAGCAAGGAGTCATCAACTACGTGATACATGATACATCTATAAATCATTGGAATCTTTCTTCATACATCATCAGTAACTCAAACAGTTACTAGAACATCTTCAAGATCTTCAATACTGGAACATCAAAATCTTCAGTACCGAGTCTTCATCTTCTGCAGCACTCGAATAGCTACATTAACATCATCATCTGGATCCTCTCGATCAACAACATCAACATTTGGATCCTCTCGATTAACATCATCAACATTTGGATCTCTTGATCAACAACATCAACAACTAGATCCTCTCGATCAACAGCATCAACATCTGGATCCTCTTGATCAACATCATCAACATCTGGATCTCCTGATCAACAACATCAACATATGGATCCTCTCGATCAACAACATCAACATCTGGATCCTCTTGATCAACATCATCATCATCTGGATCTCTCGATCAACAGCATCATCATATGGATATCTCGATCAACAGCATCATCATCTGGATCTCTCGATCAACATCATCGACATCTGGATCCTCTCGATCAACAACATCATCTGGATCATCTTGATCAAAAACATCATTATCTAGATCCTCTCGATCAACTTCCAAATCCTCTCAATCAACAACATCAACATAGAAGCATACTCTGCAATGCACATGATCCTATTACGGGATGATCAATCCCTCTCACTTTAGGACATAGGTCCAAGGATGATACAATCCTGATCCACTTACGGGATGATCAATCCCTCTCAAGTTAAGACATCTCTCATGTCTATGGACAATGCAATCCAGATCAACTTACAGGATGATCAATCCTTATCATTTTAAGACATCTCACCATGTTTAGGGACGATGCAGTCCCGAATCAACTTACAGGATGATTAATCCTTATCACTTTAAGACATCTCACCATGTCTAGGGATGATGCAATCCTGAATCAACTTACAGGATTATTAATCCTTATCACCATGTCTAGGGACGATGCAATCCCGAATCAACTTACAGGATGATTAATCCTTATCACTTTAAGACATCTCACCATGTCTAGGGATGATGCAATCCCGAATAAAATTACAAGATCATTAATCCTTATCACCTTAAGACATCTCACCATGTCTAGGGACGATGAAATCCCGAATCAACTTACAGGATGATTAATCCTTATCACTTTAAGACATCTCACCATGTCTAGGGACGATGCAATCCCGAAATCAACTTAAATGATGATTAATCCTTATGTCTTTAAGACATCTCACCATGTCTAGGGACGATGCAATCCCAAATCAACTTACAAGATGATTAATCCTTATCACTTTAAGACATCTCACCATGTCTAGGGACGATGCAATCCCAAATCAACTTACAGGATGATTAATCCTTATCACTTTAGGACATGAGTCCAAGGACGATGCAATCCTGATCCACTTACGGGATGATCAATCCCTATCACTTTAGGACATGAGTCCAAGGACGATGCAATCCTGATAGTCCTCTTAGACAAAGTCTAAGTACCACTTCATCGACCTCATCGTCGGAACAGGTAACCTCATCATCGACCTCATCGTTGGAACAAGTAACCTCATCATCGATATAGGTATCCTCATCATCGATACAAGTATCCTCATCATTGACACAAGTATCCCCATCATCGATACAAGTATCCTCATCATCGATACAAGTATCCATATCATCGATACAAGTATCCTCATCATCGACACAAGTATCCTCATCATCGACACAGGTATCCATATCATCGATACAAGTATCCTCATCATCGATACACATATCCATATCAACACATGTATCCTCATTATTGACCTTACCGTCAATATAGGAAATCTCATCATCGATACAAGTATCCACATCAATACCAGTATCCAACTATCATCATCGACCATATCACTCCCCCTTTCGAGGAGGTTTCTTCTGAATGACACCAAGCTTGTCTCATAAATACTCAAACTTTACTCAAGACAGGGGTTTGGTCAATATATCAGCAACTTGTTCGTCAATGCTCACATACTCGAGCTTTATAGCTCCTTTCTGCACCATATCCTGTATATAAAAATATCGTATGTCTATGTGCTTTGACTTATCATGGAACACTACATTTTATGTCATCTTGATACAACTATGGTTGTCACACCGGATCACAATGGGGTCCATCTCTAAGTCAAACAATACTGATAATAGATTCTGAAGCCATATCGCTTCACAGCTAGCAGAGCAAGCAGCAACATATTCTTCTTTAGTTGTGCTGAGAGCCACACTAGACTGCTTCGTGCTAAACCATGAGATCATGGAAGATCCCAGACAATAACATCCACCTGATGTGCTCTTCCTGTCTGATACACTTCCTTCCCAATCAGCATCTGTGTAGCCATACAATCTAAAGTCATGATCTCCAAGATAATATAGACCAAAATTTATTGTACCTTTTAGGTACCTCATCACATGCTTTGCAGCTATCAAGTGTACACGCCTAGGTTCCACTAGGTATTGACTCAAGGTGTTCACAGCAAAGCATATATCTGGCCTGGTATTCGTCATATACATCAATGACCCAATAATCTGTCTGTACAGAGTCATATCCACTAACTCTTAAGAGTCATCAACTAACAGCTTCAAGTTGAAATCCATGGGAGTGGCCATGGCTTTTTCATTCCAACATATCAAATACTTTCCCTGGTTGAAAAAGATTCCTTTTGTTCCTTACTATACTTCCAGTCCTAGGAAGTAATGCATCAATCTGAGATCTTTCATCTCAAATTATGTAGCTAGCTTCTTCTTGCTTTCCATGATCTGTTTCTCATTCCCTGTCAGAAAGAGATCATCCACATATAGTAATAGTATGAAAGGCTCATCATCCATAATCTTAAGATAAAGGTTAGGATCAACTTTACTTTTGGTAAAGCTCAAGCTTGTCAAGAAGATATCAATTCTCCCTCTGTGACTGAAAATCATTCACACTTTGCATTGAGTGATCTTATGCATATCTATCCATGTCATCTGTTGTCAGATGGGTCTATTGATATGATCCTCAAGATCATTTGAACTCTGTGGTGAGTTCCTTCTTGCATCCATCTAAGAGAAGAATGTCATCTGTATATAGACACCATCTTCAACCTTATAGCAAAGGTTGAAATCTGCATCACCCATGGTGATCATTAAGCTCATCAAATGACTATCGATCCTAGGTACCCATACAGAGCTTTCTTCAATTTAATCCTGGGAGTTTTCTTGATTCATACTTCTTCTTCAATTACACCATTAAGAGAATGGTCTTATCTAGCCACTTGGAGCAAACATCTCGTCATGATCCTCTTCCTCTTTCTTAAGAGAATCTTCTAGCCACGAGCTTTCTATAGTATGTTTGATTTGTAAGTCTTCTTGTTGAGCATCCATCACTTGTTCGGTGTTCATCATTCTTCATGATCTTTCCTACAAATCAAAGTTAATTACATGATTAGTAATACTTCATAATCATCAAATCATTTTGTCATTTCAATGATAACCTATTATGCATATTGATATGATTCACATAGTTATGCAACTATCTTGACCAGTATTTTGGCACAACACTTTTCCATATCATGTATGCATATAGTGGCTATCTAGATGCCTTCCATCTTTACTAGAACATACTGTCAAGAGTGTGCACAACTCTCGGCATGTCAGCAAAGAGATTTCATTCTAGATAAACAATAATGGAATGTTTGTCCAACTTTCCCATCATATGCATATTAGTAGTATATTGTTCAATGCTATATGAATGCTTACAACATGCATGATATATTCTAGGAATACAAATATGCATACAACTATTACAAGCAATATCATTGACTATTTCAGAGATTAAAATAACAACTAAAATACTTATATTTTATGTTTGTGTGGTTGACTCCCTCTTGATCTCTATATGTCTTTGAACTTCTATTCATTCTGTACCACTATGCATGCTTAAGTGTGCACTAGTTTCATCCTCATGATCTCATACATAAACATACATTCATTAGTATAATCTCAATACTATCAAAATGTTATGTATCGTCATGATCATTTCATACACAGGTATACTTACCTAAGATCCTAACACAAGGTAGGATTCTAACTTGATATAGGAAAACATACTAGGATTATCATGCTTGGTTATGTATTAACATACCCAAACAATATCTTCTTTGTTCTCTTCAATGATTTAGAGACCTTGTGCTAGAACCTGCATATCTCATAAGTTAAGCATAGTAGAACAAATTCATACATACCTTGTAAGTAGAGCTTCTATGTGGTCAAATACTATGGATGAGTCTTTGTCTTTATGTCATCATGGTCATAGAACTTGATTTGTCTTTCTTGATGTACCTGTATCTTGTTAGAAGACAACATCATCCTCATAGAACACCACAAGTGCATTAGTACAATCATAAGTGTCATAACCCTAATCAATGAATGTCTTCTATCATTCACATGCATTCATTATCAAACAATCATAATTGTACTAACCTTAATAACATGAAGAAAAACATATTATGAACTTAATCAAGAATCATATTTTCAAAACATACCTGTATTTCCTCAAGTCATAACTGTCAAGATTGCTTGTATTCTTCTTATGTAAGGCCTTAGCCTCATCTCCCTCTGGATCTGGAACTTCTTCACTTATGTAGGTGTCCAATTCATTCTCTTCTAGGATTAACCCAATCCACTTTGATTTGCTGAAACTGGATCTGGAGCTAGATTAGCGTTTGTCAAAGAAACCCTAAAAATTCAAACTTCCGAAGGGATGGAAAGATGCGCCTTGCTGAGTTGATCAAGCTGGCATACTTCAATTTTGAAATCTCCAAAATTTGACCCCTCAAAATTGCCTTTGAAACTTCTGAATCTTCTGGACAGGATCCCGAACTAGGGTTTGATAAAGCCCAGTATTCTACCCAAACAAAATGTTCGATCTTGTGCTCTAAACTTTGATTTTTCTGAGGAGCTTCCAGCCGTGGTCTTAGATTCCAAAAATTCCAACTTTTGCAGAAACCCTAATTTTCCACCTTTCCGATCAAAATCCCGAACTCAAGTTTGATCAAGCCCGGCCTTCTGCCCAACCAAAAAATTTGATCTTGGTCTCTAAATTTCGATTTTGATGAAGAGCATCCATCCGTGGTCTTAGATTCCAAAAATTCCAACTTTATCCGAAACCCTAATTTCCCTCAGCACTGATAAGCAAAAATGAGAATGCTCAAAATCCAATTCTAATTCACAGAAATATGTGCCTTAATGTTTCTGGTGTAACTTGTACATTTCAGATCTGAAGGGTCTGAAACTTCAGCTTGTGGTATCCTGGTATGTTATCTTTCCAACCCATAGATATGACCTCAAAAGTATTCTCTGAGAGAGATTTATGCCACGTGTCACAACGTGACCTGTTTATGGGATGAAACAAGAGAACGAACTTGTATAGAGTTCCACGTGTTACTATTTCAACTTCAGACCTTGAAAAGCGTACATGTGAAACTACAGTCCGTTCCCTACTTGTCACTTTTTACGAAATTTCATTTGGAGCTTCCTAGCCCGAGATATGACCTTTTTTCCTAGGTCACCTGTTTATGATTGAGATCTGGAAGAGGCATAAACCCTAATTTGTACTAATCATATATCACAAAGTAGGACGAACATGAGGCTATCCTTCGGACACAAGGTACAGGGGGATGTTAGCTACGACCTGTAAAGTTTTCAGATCCTAAACCTTCACCAAAATGGATTTATAGGTAAAGTTCCATGATGACTAGTTTTTTCTATATAAAACTCTAACTTTCAAATTGTCGCAAGTGAGATAGGCATCGTAAGTGCCATGCATTGCCTTCCTTCAGACTAGCTCTGATACCATGTTAAAATTCAATATGCTAATATAGATAGCATCAATATTATATTCCATTTCACAACACTATCATATATAGGATCACTTAAAGAACAACAAGCAAAAGATAAACACAAGAGACACGGATTTATCCTGGGAAACCCTCATGGGGTAGAAAACCCAGCAAAGCTTCCTCAATATATATGACCAGAAAATACAAAGATGTAATCCCCAAACATGAGCTCCTTCTCCTCCATAGCATATCTCTCTCTCTCCTATGCACCAATCACAAGTGAGTGAGTGTGTGTTAATTGAGGAACACACCTCCTCTATTTATACACAACTCCGACTTGACTTTTACACTAACTAGGTTGGACCCAACTTAACCACTTAACATAATGTGACAGGGCCGACCCCACTAGGGTGGTCTAATAACCCTTTAACCCACATGACTCATACAGGGCCGACCCCCACTAGGGAAGTCTAATAACCCAAGTTACCACATTCTCCACGGAGGAATAAAACATCTCCAGATATACAATAAGGTCTTCATGGAGGAATGAAACATCTCCGGAATAATAAAGTACAAATATAATATTCTTAGAAGTTACAATATCTCAACATTAACCTAGTATCCCATTTGGTTTCAAAGATTGACAACTCCTATATAGTGTCTGAGACCAAAATATTGATGTATAAACATGATCCAATGCTTATAATTGAAACCGATCATCGTATGATGAAAATACTTCATCCTTTTGAGTCAAATATGATCAAAATGTTACAAATATGGAAAAGAGCAGTAGTAATCATAAAGCAAATAAACCCTATTTTAATCAATCAAAATAAACCAAAAGGTAATTTACTGTAACATCAAACCAAACCAATCCAAATTGGCTAATCATCTTATACGAACGAAAATGCATACTTTTGTGATATAAAAACGTAAAAGACTATAATGTAAAGGGGAATGATTCTATCATATGTTCATAAATAATTGAATTGATTGCATAAGACTTTTAGCCAACAAGATTTCTTTTATTAAAATTATTTACAAAAAGAAAATAAAAACTAAAAGACTAAAACTAAACTAAAATTATTGTACAGTTACGAAAACAAATTCTTGGGATGATCAAGGCACATTCATTGAGTGACTTACTAAAAGATGAAGAACGGAGATCAAAATGTATTGAAGATCCCATTCCTCATTTGTTTAAATATTCATGTTTCAAGTTTTACATAAGCATTGTATAATTAAATCATAATAATAAATGATTAAAGATAAAAATATGAAACACAATGTTTAGTAGAGATAGAGCTAAAAATGAGAACCTCTCCTATTTGCTCATTTCAATATTCTTACTTACCAATTTAATAAATGGATGATATTAAAACGATTCCTAATAAAGTTAAAATAATGACCAAAAACGTTTTAATGAATATACTCATATGCAAGATAACAAATGACAAGAAAGGTGAGGAAACTTCCTTGAGTAATGTATTTCCTTGATCCCAAAGAATGATGCGAATTTCCATAACAAAATTATTAAAATGCATGAAATAAAGCTAACAAACCAAACCAAATTAACCTACACCTATTTTACACTACTCTAATAATTGAAAAACTAAATAAAATTGAATCTCCAGTGAACCACCGAAGTAATTCAGAATCTGCAAAATAAAACAAGCTATACATCAGAATTGAGAAATGTAACTTTTGAAATCAAAATTTTAAAAAACTAAACTGAATTTCTTATTTACAATGACAACAAAATAAGATAAAATTTTTCTCAACGATGATTGTTCCAACCATACATTAATTAGATGATAAAAATTAGGTTGGAAATTATTTGATACTAGCGATACTTCAATAGGGAGATTACAAGCCTTATCAAGATTAAAATTGACAGGAAACTTACCCAAAATTAGAATTTGAAATTTAAGAAGTGAAGAGTGTTTCTTTTAGAGAGATATCACCATTTTTAAATTGAATGAAAATATCAGGATTTGAGTCTGGAACATCATAGGTAAAATTTGCATGCTCTTAATCATGATTATCATGCTTCAAACAGATAGGTGCATGAAGTTCATTCATTTCCAGATTAAATATTTTTCTTTCAAAATATGATTTTTAGAAATCCCGTACTTAAAACAATCATTCTGAAATTAAATTCCAATTTCATCCAACTCTGCCTCTAAGGATTGATATTCCTCAATTTATTTAAAATAATCAAAAATAAAATATGAAGATGCAAGGATTTCCTTAAATCAGATTTTTAAAACTAATTATGACCAACAACATATTCTTTAAAATTTGAAATATAAACAACTACTTCAAGGATTCCTAGATCTTCATTAAAATTGATTGATTGATTTAAAGGAAAAGAGTGATAATTTTCATGTTTATAAATTATCCCATGAGGATTTTCCAAATGATATTCTAAATTCCATTCTCATTCCAAACTAAATTGATCTACTTAGGAAATGGAAAATGTTCAAAATGAGATACTACAAATTTTTCATTTTCCAGAGTGAGGGTACTAGGATATTCCTCTAAAATTGCATATTCAAATTCCTGAAAATGAGTAGAGTCCACAATATGTTCTTTGAAATCTACAATGTAACTAGTTTCCTAAAAAGAATTTGCATTATTATATGTCAATTGATCAGATGAAGAAAAGTGAATACCAATTGTGGAAAGAGGACCTCTTTTGAAAATATAATTTCCTAAATATTCACTTCCATTCAAGATTGAATGGTCATGATCAAATTCAGAAAATGGTAGAGGCTAAAAATCAGTCCGTCGGCATATTGTTCATTTAGCTAGTCAGAAGCATTGGAATTAATATTTTCTTCTAAAATCTCAGGTAGAGGTTCTAGAAATTAAAAATATGTATTATATTCATTTGAGGAAATAAATTCATAATCAGAATTTGAAAATAATTTTATTTTTGTATTCAAGGAGGATGCAAAATTCTGTGTGTTTCTTCCTTTTCTAAGAGACATTATGTGAAATATTAACCTATTCTTCTAGCTGAGCAATTTTTGAAAGTATGAATTATAATTAAAACCTTCATTTGCTTATTCGAGTTGTTCTTACTTGCCAATGGTACTAAATGTTACGCAATATGGTCAAACATAATTTAAAACGTAAAGATTTGACTAGAGAGGAACATGTAAATGACAAGCAAGAAAATAAATAACAAATAAGAAGAATAAGGTTCACTTCTCTATTGATGTACCCCTTCAATCCTGAGCGTGACATCATGCTTCACAGCTGTGTTATTGAAAACAAGAGAACAAGCCTATATAGAAAAATCAAATGAGAACTAACTAAACTAAATATACACCTATTCTATTGTTCATTATGCAAAAGGACTATGTAAAATTAAATTCCAATGAAGCCACTCAAGTAACTTCAAACCTGCAAAGAAAAAGAGATCACCAATCAAGAAACAAACTAAAAAAAGTCAAAAATAAAATAAAATGCATTATACCCACCAACCTGAGATATATGTACATGCAAAGAAAAAGAAGTCTTACCATTTTTGTTCTTTATGTACAAATGGAGAAAGCAAAGACTTAGCATCTCGTGGAAACCTTGCAAGGTAAGATGGTTCTAAGGTAATACCTTGCAAGGTAAGTCTTACTAAAATTATTTGAAAGATTTATACAATGAAATGAATCATTTGAAGAAAACTTGATATTATTATGATGAGAATCCAAAACCTTTTCTTGAACAATCTTCTCCCTATGAATGTTCTCTTGCAAAAGATTGTCAAAATTAGACTCTTTTTCTTCTAATTCAATATCAAAAATATCATCATAAATTGGTTGATTGTGTTGATAGTTATCATAGGGATTGAATTGTTTTTGACCATTTACTTGAGGTAAATAAAAAATATCAGATGATATAAGTGAAGGGTAAGATGGAATATAAGTATCATAATGATAATCACTAACATAATTTGTTTCATGAGAATTTTTAACCCCAAGTAACTGATTATGAAAAGAAATGGATTCTTTATTGAATGAGAAATTGGATGAACCGAGAGAAGAAAAACTATGAAAATCAATTGTGAAATAATTTCTTAATTCACGCAAATAATATTGACAAGAAGACAAAGGTTTATGATAAAAAAAGGATCTTCTTGATCTCCTAAATGTAGATCATTATTAAATTGTACCTCTTTATAATTTAATAATGCTCACTTAATAATGCAGAGTGAGCATTAGAAGAATATGGTAGGCATGTTTAAATAGCATTATTATCAAATAGATCTGGGTACAAATAAAAGTAAGAAGAGGAATTAAGAACATGAAATTCATTTCTTGGAAAGGAAATATTTTCACATGGAGATTCTTCGAAAGATATTTTTTCTTTGAAAAAAAAATTTCATGGGAGGTTTCAAATGGGGATCAATTTCTTCTTCTAAAACTAATCGATCAATATCCGATATGTGCTCTTCCGAAAAATTTGAACACAACATATCATCCAAAACCTGATTATGTTCATTGTTGAAAGGTGGGGATGAGAGCAAATCACTAGATGTGATCGGATAAGAAGATTCAAGATTCAGTGGAGAATTAATAGAATTATGATTACTGGGATCTCTAAAAGAGGATCTTGAATTTATTTAACAATATTAGAAGACTTTTGTTCAATGCAAACATTAGATCTAATCTCTTTTAATCCTAAAGAATCTTCAAAAATATGACAACTTTCTTCATGACTATTTGAACTTTCTTTTTCATTTGAAGAAGAAATGGACATATCATAATTTAGATTTAAATTCCCAAAAGTATCATGTTCTTTGTGATCCTTGTCCTCTAAAGTAAAAGAAGCCATTAAAGGATGTTGATTTTCTATAATTTTTAAATCTTCAGGTTCTTCGTGAAAATCTAAATCAACTTGTGGACAATGATTAGTAAATGATTTAGATTTTCTATCAACCAATTGATCATGTTCATGTGTAGAAGAAATAATGTGTCGAAACCACTCATTCAAAAGAGGGAGATCTTTCAAAGGGAATATGTAATAAACCTGTAATAATCTAGTAGGAAATGTTTCGCATGATTCACCCTTCCATATTGTAAGATGACTCAATTCTTTGCACAATCTAGCAAAATTATAATTCCCAAAAGAAAGTGAAAAATAATCTATAAAATTCTCTAAAGAATTGATAGAAGTGAGAGGTAACATTTCATACCATTTTTTAACTTTTCCTTCAAATGTAAGAGGAAACAACATGCACATAACATCTCGATCCACCATTTTGTTAGAAATACAATTATAAACAAATTGAAGAATATGCTCTTGTGCCAATGTTTCTCCCTCACTGTCAAATTTACTTCTATTAATGAATTAACTATATTTGCTAGAACATAGAAACTAATTTGTCTAGAAAACATTTACTTGAAAATTTTTGGGCCGAAGCCATTGAAAAATAAACAAATTAAAGAACTAGATCAAATGAGCTTAATTACCAAATGACCCTCCTTCTAGCGCCATTTGTTGATGCCTGGATTTGTACCAAATGTCAACGCAAAAGAGATATCCTAGCCAAATGCATCAGATAACCCTACGCAAGACCTACCCTATCTCGAAGTTGTTTGGTGTAGCTAACTCCGATGGTTTTTACGGCTCTGTTAGCCGCCAAGTGGAATTGCTCCTCAAAGAGGAGACTTTCAATCATAACTAAAACTAATTCCTAAGTGCAATATAACTTCTAATCTAAGATGCAACTTGAATCCTATTGAGATCTAAGTTAATTATAATCATCCTACACCATTCTGCCAATCTATGATAAATGACAATAATGCACATTCAGATAAATTAACAAAATGAAAGCAAAAATGCTCTTTTGTGAACAGATCATTCTAAAGAGTAATACTGTAACAATTTATACTCAAAATGTGTAATTGATTATCAAACTAATAATTTAGATCAACATCAATCAACAAAAACTAAAAGTTATTCAATAAACAATGATAGGGAAGACATCGGGATCTTGCTTATCACACTTGAACAAAGTCAATGCTTCAATCAATTATAACTTCTGTAGTCTACACATAGCCAACAAAATATGAACATAAGATAACAATCAACATATTCTGAAAGATGAATTGCATAATTAAATAAGAAAACAAGAATTAAGAAATGTAAAACAAACTCAATCTATTGATGAAGCTAGTGTCAAAAATATAGAAGATCTCCAAATATGATCAAATAGCTCTGAGAGAAATCATAGAGTGTCATCTATAGATCCAAATAATAAACCATAAACATGAAAATGTTTGACAAGTCTATATTGCAAAGAAGAAAAATAATTTTCTCTATGGAGATCCCCCCCCTCTTTTCATATTGGGTAGGTATTTATACAAAATGAATTATTCAAGAGATTAGATGATTTCCCACAATTACTGATCCAACTGGTTGAGTTGTTCCATTTAGCAAATCCGTGCATGAGAAAAATATGGGAAATTCCATTATGGAAAACCCGTCAGATCTCTCAAATAACACATTTTCTGGGAATTCAGAATTCTACCTAGCTAATTGGGGTCATTCTACACAAAACCCATGTCTCGAATTTTCCATATTCATCTTCATCACTCCAGATTCACATATGAAACTCACTGCTCCTTCGACACGGCGTTGCTTTAATTCCTCATGATCCGAGATTTTAATTGATTTATTCAAATCCAAATCCACACATGTACAATTCAACATATGAGATTAAAAGAAATAAAAAACATTCTAAAGCTAATGAAACAAATCCAAACCAATGAAAATCTATTTGCAAATCAAATAAATATTAGTCAAATCCGAAATTGTTTTTTCAAGCAGATTTTTGGAAAACAAGATATTCCCAAATCTTTCATCATCCTCTCATATTTCCAATGAGCTATCCTGTGCTTGATTTGGACTTATAGAACTCAATATACAACTTTCAGAAGTTAAGACTTAACAACCATTGATTTTATTATTGGGTGAAATGTGACCATTGATTTGAATGTTAATTCCATTATCCCACATGCATTGGGAAAAACACGTTTCAAGTGTTTATATTTCCTTTCCCATGCATAGTAATTTTTAATAAAGGATAGGGGAAACATAGATCAAAAGGCCCACACTAATTTGTATTTCCTTTTACATAATAATAAATAAGAAGATTTAAATTTTGCAAAAGAAAATCAAATAGATTTTATATTTTTCAATATCAATTTAAGATTATTAAAAGGAAAATGTCATCCATAATCAAATGTTTTTACGATTTCACATTGTAAATATTTAAATTTTAATCTCAACAATTCCCAAAAATCATAGGAACTCAAAATCATATTAAAATCAGAGAGATTAAAATTTAAATGAGCTAAAATATATGTGTTTTTGTTAAAAATGTTAGTTTCATTAAATTAAATTTTGTGAGTTTAAACTATAGATTGAATGGAAGGTAATTTTCAATTTCACAAATTAATTTTATTAAAACCAAAGCATAATCATGAATATTAAAAAATGATTTGAATAAGCTCAAATTAAATATTGAAAATATTTAACTAATATAAGCGAACAAGCTTAAAAAAATTAGATTATTTACAAAATATGATGGGCCCAAATATGACAAAGTAAAAATAAGACTCGATCAAGCTCAAATATCAAACTAATGCAATATCTAGACTCATGCAAGGATAAATCAAATGATCGATCAAAATCCCAAAACGAAAAAATAATAAATCATCATCTAGAATAATCAACTTATGCAGTGAAGACCAAATCTAGGTGGTGGATGTGAAGAGTAACATGGTATCCCACCAAGAGCATGGAACCAACTCAATCAAATCCAAAAAGCAAATACAAGCTAGAGATCAACAAAGAATGGCAATAATCCAAATGATGCCAAAGATGCGGAAAAAGGATCAACTAAATGATGCAACTAATCGATCATTGAAACATCATGTATATGGGTGAAATATATATAATAATCATGTCTCAATATATCATACCAGAGAGTCAAGCAATACTCAGATAGATCATGTCATGTCAATAGTAAAAACGTGGGTCTGAAATATCAATTAGAAAAGTATAAAAAGCTATCAAGTTCACAATATCGTCTATGCCAAAGTCGAGATCGACAAGAATTTGGAAAATTTGGGAGTCAAGAGTCGGGACTAAAAACAACATAACGATCCATAATACCCTGATTTTTTACTTCTGTAATTTAGAGTGAATAGGAAAAGTCGGGAGTCAGGATAACATTTGAATGATAAATATATGAGATGCCGACTTTCGAGGTCCCAAAAAATGTCAAGAGTGGGATGTCGGGAGATAAGTTGTGGAGTGAATGTAATTCGCCGACTTCCAAAGTCGAAATTTTATAGATTTTAAAATGTCGAGAAACAAAGCTAAAGAAACAAACTTTCCCATAATGCTCATCCTAAAGTTGGGGGTTTGAGGCAAGACCTAACCAAGCAAATAAATATCAAGTATGATCAGGATCGTAAGGTATGAATAAAGGAAATCTTCAACCCAATATAGGAATCAAAGAACAATCAAGATAAAAGCATGATCCCAACATGGTGGAATCAAAATAGTGGATTTAAGAATGAAATGATCATATGAATATTGACTGTCAAATAAATCAAGGTGAAGATGAAATTAAAAATATGTCATATGATGATCACATAGAAATAGAATCCAAGAGACATTGACCCAATATCTATCAATCTAGGTAAGGGTGATTATCAATTTTTGAAAATTTAAGTGGGGGACCCTTCATTTTTGGTTGAAAATGTAGGAGAGTTGTTGTGGCCACAACACATGCCACGCAATGCGTGGATCCCACTACCTCAAGTGCATCTTCCCGAACATCAATGGTGTTTGAAACAAACCATCAATTGCTAGATCCCATGGTTTCTATTGCATAACATACATCATCAATGTTGCTTGTGACAATCTATTACTCCATGGTATGCTAGGATCCATCCACCAAATGGGAATTTGGCCACTCCCAATGCAAATCATCAACTTTATGAGCCTCTCCAACAAGATGTGAAACTCCACATGTGCAAACAATACTCCAATCCCATGTGTAGTGCCCCTAGACTACTGTAGACATTGAGGGCACCTGCTGAGTCACCCGACTGTTTGAAACATTAATAAAATAACCCTATGATTTTATTTTGAGTATATTTATGATTACGATTGATTGATATATGTGCATTTAGGTAGTTATTGTGAATGAACGATTTCATGTTGTTTAACGATTAACTTTGATATGAAAATTGTACATATGGATAATGCTTAACGACTAGCTGTACGGTGATTATGTATTTGTCGATGAAATGTATATTTGATTAGAAGTTTGAATAAATCATAAATGTTTAACAATACTAGATTTAGAAATCAGATGATGATTATTGAGGACAGTTCTACTAATAAATTGTTGTGAGAAGTGTGTGTAGAAACAAGTGAGATGGTTCACCAACGGACACACAAAGGAACATGAAGGGTCATAGAGTACGGGTAAATCACACACAGGGGGAGCGACGACGATATCGACTTCCGACAAGAATACCACGCATGAGCAGATAAGCACTGATCCGCTTGCTCAAGAGGAATGCGTGAGAGCGTACGAGGTGGGCCACAACGGAGCTGGTCACGTACGCGTTGAGGGGCGCACAGTGAGAATGGACTCACTCCTCATCGCCATTAGTCCCTAGATAGCATGTAGACGGAGGATGGATGGTAACGATTCCTAAAATCCCTACAAGAGTTCCCGCAAGTCAAAACGGAAAGATGGTGGCAGAAGGGCCCGACGATGCGGTACCCTGTCGAGAACGGAAAGAATGGACGCAAGGACCCAACGATGCGGTACCATGCCAAGGAATGAAAACCATGGATGACTGGACCCGACGGAGTGGTGCCATGTCAGGGAATTAAAATTAAGGAACTAGGAGCCCAACGGCGCGGCACCGTGATCCTAGTGAGTTTGATTGTTAAATTTAACTGCATAAAAACTTATGAGAATAACTCTAGATTATTACTTAGCAAATGCATAAAAATAATTTAGGCATTTGCACATGAATAGTTATTTTTGTTGAGCATTTAAAATAATAGAAATCATTATTTAGGAGCAAAATAGAATCCTAAGATTAGACACCTAGTCAACTAAAAGCTAGGAGTTAATTAAAATATCTGGGGGACAAACTAGAGAAAACTTAGGGTGTTGGTGCACTTCCCAGAGAAAATGACACTTGGATGGGTGAGTGTTTTAATTAAATAATTAATTAAAAATATGTAATTATGCATGAAGCGACATGTGTCGCATGAGATTTTCCTTTATAAGGAAGGCTTGGGGAATGGGTAAAGGGCCCATAATTTGGATGATTGTCGTAATTTTCGAGTGCCTCAAAGACTTGCTGCTATCTAAGAGTTTGGCTTAGAAATCCTGGTGGGAACGGAAGCCCAAGCTGAATTTTTGAAATACTTGTGTGAGCTCTACGACCCAAATCTCGGGGGAGGCCATGCGACTGAAATCATGAGACTATGGTTGGGTGGCGAAGCTAACGGTTGCTTCGCCTATGGTTAAACGAGCTTTGCTTGAGTGATCCTACGGAAGACGCAGACGGCAGTGGACAAGATGGTATCAGAGACAGGTTATGGTTTGTTTTAATTTGCTAAGTTATTCATTTATTTAGTTTATTTATCTAGTCATTCTGCTATCTAATCTCTTTTGTATCAAGTGGTTGAGTTTCAGATTAAGCAGGAAGGACCCTACAGGAGGGGCCCTACATTTGGTATCAGAGCCGGTCGAGCCTTGAGGGAATTGGTCATTAGTGACTGTGGTGAATGATGGCTGAATTGGAGCTGCAACATTCGGAGAATTGCACCACGGACCCGAGTAGCTATTCTTTTTCAGGTTCTTATTTTTTTTAATGTTTCCTATTTATTTATTTTTTTGTTTATTAAGTGTTACGGATCTTGGGTTCCTAATAAATTATTAGATCTGTGTGCTATGTAATATTTTTTGGAAATTGTTATTTTACCTCTGCTAGAACATTTGGAAGTATAAGATCTGTGTAGAGTTTATTTAAAGTTTATAATCAGATCTATTTAGTTATTCATTTTTCTGATCTTTGTCAAATATGCTCGAATCTATTTTGTATATCTCTGTCGAGAAGGTTCGAATAAATATTTCTGTTATAATGAATTCCTGCTATGCAAGATCTCCTAAGAATTACCTCTGTTTACATCCAGAAGGACAGACTGTTAGTTCGACTGATTTCCGACCTGTCTTAAGTGAGACGAGGGCTGTACCTTGCTTAGATCTCTGTTCTTCATGCGATTGCGAACTCTGTACTATACTAGTTTAACCTTTTATTTTATATACCTGGGAGATGGAGTATGAATTCTTCGGATCCCTGTGACCTGGAAGAGAAATCTTAAATCCTCTGTTCAATCCTAAGCATTTTAGTATACACATTTATATATCAAATTCTGGTTCCATTCCCGAACATAACCGTGAGTCCATTTCTTATGAGATAGATGTAAGTTAAAATCTTTTCCTTAACTCTGTCTACGATTGGAAAAGCAAATTGAATTTCTATACAATTATGTTAAATCCTCTGTTCAATCTTAAAAAGTATAGAAAGTAAAACTATGTATTAAATCTGTCTACTCTCCTGGAATACAATCGCGAATCTATGAATCCTCTGCTCTTCTTTTATGAAGAATAAGCTTCAGGTTTGGTCTTAACTGTGCTCACATTTGGGGAATACAATTCGTAGTTCGCGGTGCAACTTTGAGAGACGCGAACAACATTCTCCTTTTTATTTATGTCTACCTTTAGAATGCAGACCGTGATATTAATTCCTTCAGGGACCTCTGGCCTTACCCTTAGAAAGTGTAGATTGAGTTATAACTGAGACCACGGGTCCGCTATCTCCTTCCAACAAAACCCTAAAGAGACCCAACCAGATTCATGCGACGACGCAGACGTGACCAAGCATCTTACTTGAGCCTTCCTCCCATTCTTCGATCTTGAAAACCTATCTGATCATGGGAGATTTGCTTATACTTTACACTTCATCCGTGAATTGATCATTATAATGACGGGTCCTTGCAAATTCATGTTACGCTGTGTAATTTATGATTACTCAATCACTCACTTAAATATCTTTGTGCGCCTTTAATCAAGGAATAGCTCGGAGTGCTACCTTTCATCCTGATCATTAAGTAAATGCCACATCTAGTCTACGCGTGAAGCACGGTGGCTCATGAGATCATGGGCTCTGTCTCTTCAATGAAGAGACTTGGTCTTCAACCTATAGTATCATCACCCTTGATTAACTCAATCTAGGCTCGATTCCAGGAAATATCGGCCTGCTTAATTAACTCAGTCCTCATCCAACCTACGCGCCAAGTGTAAAATTAGTCATAGCAGATCTAATGAACAAGTAAATCAATCACAACAGATGAACATAGAAAATATGGTGCAAAACTGTGCAAAACATGCAGCAGTGCTCTCTATCCCAGAAAGGGTGAATGAATTACAATACAAACTGTCACAATGACTGAGCAATTCGAATTGCCTAAGGAGGTCATTCGAATCACAGAAATAGAGTTGCTTGACTCTATCTAGGAGTCCTCATAAATCATCGGTGGTGCTCATCAATCACAACAACCAGTCATCCAGGTGTCAAACTGAGTCTAACTGAGTGTAATAAATGTAACTGAAGTGTGTAGCACTGATATAGGATCTGGAGGCTCAGTGGGGGTGCATGGGAGGCTAACTGGAGTCAGAACAAGTCACCTAATCGAACTGGAGGTCAATCGGAGGTGAAACAGTCAGTTAGGAGTGAAACTAGCCTCAAATCAGGGAGAATCGGAGCTAACTGAATGTAACTGGAGTGAATCTGCAGTGGTAGGTGAACAAGTGCTCCCTTCTCTGGCAGTAGGTGAGAAGAGGGCGCCTTTCAGCTTAGGAGGGCTAAAACTCTGTGGTAAGTGGCTCCCGGGTGCTAGAAGAAGGTGGATAAGGTGGTGGAGGCATCAAACTGGTGACTGGGATGCATGCCTGTGCATGCAAAACCCTAGATTTTGCATATCCTGAAATAGATCATGCAAGATCCTGAAATAGATGATGTATCCCGAAATAGATGATGTGGATATCCGAACACCCCCCCCTCAAGCTAGACTATGATGTGCCAACTAAAAATAATGTGGGGCCCTGGTAACTAAGACCAAAGGTCACCCCAATACAATAATCCAAAAACAAATAACAGTCAATAAACCGAGGAAATGGGGAAAACCTCATGGGAAAAATACCCCCCCTCAAAATAGACTGTAGTACACCAAAAGATTTAACTGCTCCAAAATCAAGTAGATATGTCTGGAGGTATCTTACTCTTGGGAGTAAATGGATCATGCTCCAAAAACATGTGCTTGAATTCTCCATCAGTGGATGCAAGCGAATGTGGAGACTTTAAGAACTTGCTCTTCATACCGAAAAAGGTGAGAACAAATCTGAAAATATGAGGATGATCCTGGAACCTGTGATTTGAACCAAGTGAGGTAGGAATAGCTCCAATCAGATCAAATAGATCTTGAAACTTGAACTTCTTATCAATAGAAGTTAAATCAGCTCCAAAAATAGATGAATGGTTTCTTGAGATCTCCTTTGAACCAACAAGGGTGAGATCAAAACCAAAATCAGCAAAAAGTGCATGAGAATTGAACTCAAGCGAATGGTAGTGCTCTTCATCTTCATTAAAACTCTGAGAAACTTTGCAAATGATAGAACATAAGTTTATAGAAGGCATGCAATCAAGGAGGGCGAATGCTTCACCTCCAAAATCAGATTTTACCTCCAAAACATCAAGTAGATCATTATTCCGCATGCCGACAAACTCATGTGAAAGAGAGGATTCAAGAACCTCTTCGGAATCTAGAGTATGAGCTTGTTTATCTTGCTCAGAATTCGAAATAGAAGACTTTGAGAGAATGAGTGTTGAATCTACAGTTTCTTCTTCATCTTGAACAATTGTTGAGGCCAACACATGATCGGAAAGAACACATAAGGAGATCTCACTGGGCTTGTTCTCCAAAAGGCTAGCATGATCCTCTTCTTCCTGCTTTCCAAATTCTCTGTCAAGTTGGACCCATAGATCACTTGGATTTTCAGCAGTCTTAATGAGGTAGCGCATACAAGGAGACATAGCAAGACATATTGCTCCAAAAGCTCTATCACAATCATTGAGCCAATCATTCTCCTCTTCATCGGAATCAAAATCTCTTGTATTACCAATGCACATATCAAAAAGACATTGTCTCTTCAAGAATGCAATCATCTTTGGTTTCCATTCATCATAGTTGAATGGAGTAAGAATATTTTGTGAAGAAGAAGTCTCCATCTTTGCATTAGCAAATGCACATGGAGGAAGTAAGAAACCTGCAAATCACACACAAACAAACACTATGTTTTCAGCCTTGCATGCACATGAGCGAATGCACATGAGATTTTGCATGCCGCTGCTGAAATATTATTGGTGAGCAAAGATTGCTCTCTCTTCATGTAGAACACCTGTAGAAAAGAAATCTTGTCCCTGTCATGGCTCTGATACCATGTAAAATTAGTCACAGCAGATCTAATGAACAAGTAAATCAATCACAACAGATGAACATAGAAAATATGGTGCAAAACTGTGCAAAACATGCAGCAGTGCTCTCTATCCCAGAAAGGGTGAATGAATTACAATACAAACTGTCACAATGACTGAGCAATTCGAATTGCCTAAGGAGGTCATTCGAATCACAGAAATAGAGTTGCTTGACTCTATCTAGGAGTCCTCATAAATCATCGGTGGTGCTCATCAATCACAACAACCAGTCATCCAGGTGTCAAACTGAGTCTAACTGAGTGTAATAAATGTAACTGAAGTGTGTAGCACTGATATAGGATCTGGAGGCTCAGTGGGGGCGCATGGGAGGCTAACTGGAGTCAGAACAAGTCACCTAATCGAACTGGAGGTCAATCGGAGGTGAAACAGTCAGTCAGGAGTGAAACTAGCCTCAAATCAGGGAGAATCGGAGCTAACTGAATGTAACTGGAGTGAATCTGCAGTGGTAGGTGAACAAGTGCGCCCTTCTCTGGCAGTAGGTGAGAAGAGGGCGCCTTTCAGCTTAGGAGGGCTAAAACTCTGTGGTAAGTGGCTCCCGGGTGCTAGAAGAAGGTGGATAAGGTGGTGGAGGCATCAAACTGGTGACTGGGATGCATGCCTGTGCATGCAAAACCCTAGATTCTGCATATCCTGAAATAGATCATGCAAGATCCTGAAATAGATGATGTATCCCGAAATAGATGATGTGGATATCCAAACACCAAGGCCGTCCCCTTGCAAACCTGTAGATTTCTTGTTGAAGAACCATCTTACTGGTATAGCTAGATTGTTTTTACAGTACTTTTGTTTACTCATCTCGTAGTCACCGCTAATTTAATTATGGGAGACAGCGATCTATTGTTAGTCGACTACTTGTTATTTAGCTTCAAAACTACTACTCTAATTAAACTTTAAACATACGTACGGTGCCAGCTGTTGCATTGATCATCATTCATTAACTAGGTGTTGATTACTTGTAGAATTCCTCATGATTGTTAGGTGTCAAAATCTGAAGAGTGCGTCGATTCCATCTATTTAACACCATGTTGTGTTCTCGCACTACCACTGACAGTCTCTTCGGGTATCCGCTCCATTCAGTTGTAGTCTGTGTGGTAACATCTAACTCCGGTATTAAAGACCTAAGACTGCGGTCCAACTTCAACCTACTGGTTGTGCTACATCGGTAGCTCGTAACGGTTGGGGAATGTCTTGTTGGCATATCCCTTTTATTTTTTTTGTTATGTGTCTCGATACGTATATATCACTAACTATGAGTTAGAGGAAGATTAGTGCAATTTTCTTTTTGTGCTATGAAGCTTAATATCCGGAGAAGAACCTTCGGCCTTTTAGTTCTATACTTTTACTTTTACAATGAGGTATATTTGGACCTGTGATTCGTAATTATATCGCCTTAGTAAAAATAAAAGATATGTTACAGAACTGGTAAACCATCAAGCTTTATAACCTCTTCGGTGCGGAAAGAATTAAATTTAGGATAATGTATACATTTACTTTCGTCTACTTCTATGCATTTACATTAGGTAAAGAGAAACATATTACTGATTGCATTCTTTCCTTTTTAATCTATTCTGACTGCCACCTATAGTAAATAATATACCTTCTCGATTTGAACGGGATGGGGTTCATAGAAACCAATTGATAAGCTTTGTTTTCTTTTCCCTTGCCATCCATGTCTAAAAACATAAAAGTTAAACACTTTATTATTGAATCGAATGGGTGGAAAATTAGATACTCTTGTATTTTCGTTTACTTTAATCTCAGAGGAGAGCCTCGAATCTTTATTATGTGAAAAATTAATACATTTATTATGCAGCTAAGTATCCACCTCATGTACACATGAACTTAGAGAGTTGTATACCATGATCTCTATATAATTGAAGAGGGCGTATGTATATATTACTGTATTAGAATTATGTATATATTACATATTGAGTGTTGATGAAAGTATTTTATAAATATAATCTAAGGTATTTTATAAATAGAATCTAAGGTTACTTAAAAAGGGTTTTATACATAAAAGATTGTGTTAGTTATTTATATGCAATGATTAATGAGCAAAATCACAATTGAGATTAGGATTGTTATGTGGTTGAGGATTGTTATGTGGTTGAGTAATATGCACATTAGTTTCAATGTTTAAATGATATTTTATTGATAATTTTATAATAGATATTTATAAGGTAATTAACACCATATGTATTATAATTAGTGATTTCTATTATCTAAATTATAATTTAGGTATTAATAGACGTATAGGACCTTATAATTTAGACTCATTACAAACATGAGTCATAGGGTTACATGATTAAGTCACAATGACCTTATCTAGGTTAGGAGAAGGGTGGACAGAATTGCATCATAAATCTTTGATCACTTAAGACATTAAAGGTAGGATGCACCAATTTAGATGTTTGAAAGAAAAAAAAAAAGAAAAAAAAAATTATGTTATACATATTGAAAAAGAAGGACGTTCATATTTAAAATGTTCAAAGAAAGGAAGTTTTATAATTATATGATGAAGGAAAATTATTTTCATATTTATGTGTAGGAATGAAAAAGAGGTTTCAACTTAAATAACCAACTCTAAGTTGGGATTATTCTGGTGTCCTTTATATTGAGGGTAGAAAAGAAAGGGATTTATAATTATGTTTTAAGGGAAGGACCCTTTTATTGATGTGTGAAATGAAATTGAATTCATATATTTCACACTTAAGCATGGAAATGTAGTTACGATCTTTTGGTTGAGATGGTAAATTGGAATTGGATAAACCAATTTGGCATCTCAAATAATGAAATTGAAGTAGTGTTAGTTAATGATTGATATAAAACTAAATGTAGTTGTTGTACTAGAGAAGTAAAATTATATATTAGAGTATAAGGAATTGTTATCCTTTGAAAGGGAAAATAAATTATGTCTGATAAATGAAGAAATAATGTTTATATCCTCATGTGTATGAAGTAAGAGTATTAAAAGGGTGAAAAGGAGATAGTAATGTATATAGGATTAGTATATATTTTATCAAAAAAAAAAAAATGAAGTCTTGAGGAGGAAACTTCCTTGTGTCTTTAAAATGGAGAACATTGGCGTTTTCTTACAAAGGGAGCACGTCGTAGGTAGCTTATAACTTTACTACATAGCCTTGATAAGAAGACAAGTAGACGGATAAATATGTGGTGAATTTACTAAAAGGATGAAGGGTCAATAAATTTTAAAGGGTAAGACACCAAGATAATCAGATTGACGATACTTTAAGAGATTGTCGAGGGAGTGAAACAGACTTAAAAATTTGAAAACGAGATATCAATGTGATCAGTATGATGAGATGAAATCAATGACAGGCATTTTTGCATTATGACAAAACCATTTACGAAAAGTCAAGACTACGAACTTGAAATTTAACCATGGTATCGAAATGGTCAAATGAAGACAATGTTTTGTAAAAAGAAGTATGGACACAATTAGCATAGTAAACCGAATGCAATGAAGCTAACCTTGGTCATAATCAAACTTGATGAAACGACAACTAGCCCTCGAGATGGAACTCGATGGGGTTAAGAAACACACACTTTGAACGAATTGAAGAAACTAACGAAGTGGTCTTATGAACAACATGAATGATATAATGAGGTAAGGATGTGATAATCTTGTTAACCATGAGTAATGGTACTGATGAAAGGACTATGAGATAAATTTTAATATGTTCAACTAAACCGTTAAGTTCCAACCCTAGGAATCCTATCGAATTGAGAACCGACATTTGGGGATTTCGAAGCAGTCTTATGGAATTTGGATTTGGGACAATTTGAGGGTCTCTCTTGATATGTTAAAACCATGATTGCTTGAAAAAAATGGAGACTGAAAAAAGATGAGAAAGGGAAATTAAAGTTAAGCCTAGTATCGGATGTACTAGAACACAAATTTAACTTCGGCACGAAGTTCTATATAAGAGGGGGTGTATGTAATGCCCCTAAAATGAATATGGACCTTAACAACACTTGTTAAGTGACCCGACTGAACAACTACGATAAGATGGTCTCTTGATCCTTGATATGTCTTAAATGATTGAGGAAAACCTAAAGATGTGAATGACAATAATAATTTATAAATGAATTAAAGAATTAAACTATATGTATGGAGTGGGATAATTGATTGATTACATCTTGCTTAATGATTAGCCCTGATTGATCAAGTCAAAGTGCAGTAGGACAGTTACAGTCCTAGCTATACGACTTGGGAGTACGCAACTGAGATGCGTCATAACTTTTTATTTTTTTTTCTGAACTTCGGGACGAAGTTCTAAATAAGTAGGGGTGTATGTAGTGCCCCTAGACTACTGTAGACATTGAGGGCACCTGCTGAGTCACCCGAGTGTTTGAAACATTAATAAAATAACCCTATGATTTTATTTTGAGTATATTTATGATTACGATTGATTGATATATGTGCATTTAGGTAGTTATTGTGAATGGATGATTTCATGTTGTTTAACGATTAACTTTGATATGAAAATTGTACATATGGATAATGCTTAACGACTAGCTGTACGGTGATTATGTATTTGTCGACGAAATGTATATTTGATTAGAAGTTTGAATAAATCATAAATGTTTAACAATACTAGATTTAGAAATCAGATGATGATTATTGAGGACATTTCTACTAATAAATTGTTGTGAGAAGTGTGTGTAGAAACAAGTGAGACGGTTCACCAACGGACACACAAAGGAACATGAAGGGTCGTAGAGTATGGGTAAATCACACACAGGGGGAGCGACGACGATTTCGACTTCCGACAAGAATACCACGCATGAGTAGATAAGCACTGATCCGCTTGCTCAAGAGGTATGCATGAGAGCGTACGAGGTGGGCCACGAAGGAGCTGGTCACGTACGAGTTGAGGGGTGCGTAGTGAGAACGGACTCACTCCTCAGTGCCATTATTCCCTAGATAGCATGTAGACGGAGGATGGATGGTAACGATTCCTAAAATCCCTACAAGAGTTCCCGCAAGTCAAAACGGAAAGATGGTGGCAGAAGTGCCCGATGATGCGGTACCCTGTCGAGAACGGAAAGAATGGGCGCAAGGACCCAATGATGCGGTACCATGCCAAGGAATGGAAACCATAGATGACTGGACCCGATGGAGTGGTGCCATGTCAGGGAATTAAAATTAAGGAACTAGGAGCCCAACGACGCGGCACCGTGATCCTAGTGAGTTTGATTGTTAAATTTAACTACATAAAAACTTATGAGAATAACTCTAGATTATTACTTAGCAAATGCATAAAAATAATTTAGGCTTTTGCACATGAATAGTTATTTTTGTTGAGCATTTAAAATAATAGAAATCATTATTTAGGAGCAAAATAGAATCCTAAGATTAGACACCTAGTCAACTAAAAGCTAGGAGTTAATTAAAATATCTGGGGGACAAACTAGAGCAAACTTAGGGGTGTTGGTGCACTTCCCAGAGAAAATGACACTTGGATGGGTGAGTGTTTTAATTAAATAATTAATTAAAAATATGTAATTATGCATGAAGTGACATGTGTCGCATGAGATTTTCCTTTATAAGGAAGGCTTGGGGAATGGGTAAAGGGCCCATAATTTGGATGATCGTCGTAATTTTCGAGTGCCTCAAAGACTTGCTGCTATCTAAGAGTTTGGCTTAGAAATCCTAGTGGGAAGGGAAGCCCAAGCTGAATTTCTGAAATACTTGTGTGAGCTCTACGACCCAAAGCTCAGGGGATGCCATGCGACTGAAAGCATGAGCCTATGGTTGGGTGGCGAAGCTAACGGTTGCTTCGCCTATGGTTAAATGAGCTTTGCTGGAGGGATCCTACGGAAGACGCAGATGGCAGTGGACAAGATGGTATCAGAGACAGGTTATGGTTTGTTTTAATTTGCTAAGTTATTCATTTATTTAGTTTATTTATCTAGTCATTCTGCTATCTAATCTCTTTTGTATCAAGTGGTTGAGTTTCAGATTAAGCAGGAAGGACCCTACAGGAGGGGCCCTACACCATGGCTCACACTGCTATCACTTTCCCCACTCAAAGTACTCAAGTGGAACTCCCCTACATTGTTGTGCATGAGACAAGTATCGAGTGGCGCAAGTAGATGCCACTACTTCTCACCATACTGGAGGAGGAACAAAGGTGTGTCCAAGTTATCATAATCATGTTGAGAATCATACACATGTTCCCCTTGTTTCTCAAAAATCATCCATAGGATCGGTCTCTCCATCAAATCGACATTTCGTTCCACATCCTTAAGTGCTAGGAGTGAAGGAAAGTAGGCTAGTTGCATCTCTCTACCAAATTCATCCACTAAAACAGTAGATGCATGGCCTCCTTTGTTGTTGATGTATATGTAACTTTGGAATGTATTTCACATATATGTATATTGTATTCCTATAGAGATGTTATTATTCCTCTATACGGAAGTGTCGTTATATATATTGTAAGTGTCGTAACTTATACTTGATGGGTTATTAGACCACCTTGTTGGGGTCGGCCCTATATAAGTCATGTGGGTCAAAGGGTTATTAGACCACCCTATTGGGGGTCGGCCATGTGGGTCGAAGGGTTATTAGACCACCCTATTGGGGGTCGGCCCAGTCAGCATTATGTTATGTGGTTAAGTTCGAGCCTACATGAGTTAGGTAAAAAGGCAAGTCAAGTCAAGTATAAATAGAGTGCGGGAGGCACTCTATTTACTTACTCACTTCTCACTCATGCACTCAAGGAGGAGTGGCACACTTATGGAGGAGGAGGATCTGCTGCTAGGTTGTGTCTATCTCTTATGGTTGGTTGTATCATTGCTCTATCTATCTCTGAGGAAGTTATTGGGGTTTTTCACCTTTATGGTTTTCCCCAAGTAAATCTTTGTGTCTCTTGTGTGCTTGCATTATTGTCTCCATGATTGATATGCTGTAGATTTGCTGTACATGTTGTTCTCTCAGTTAAGATCGTAGATCATATTGAAGTAAATTCTGAAAATTTAACATGGTATCAGAGCTAGCCTGAAAGAAGGCATGATATGGCATGTATGACACTTGTTGCAATTACGATGCTAGGGCTTGATATAGCAAAAACCAGTCATCGTAGCACCTTCACTATAAATCCGTTTTGGCGAAATTTTCGGATCTAAAATTGTTACAGGACGAATATTAAATCTCCAGGTACCTTGTGTCCAAAGGACAACCTCTAATTCGTTGTACTTTGTGATTTATGATCTGTACAATATAGGGTTTCTGCCTCTTCCAGATCTGAGTCAAAATCAGGTGACCTTGGGAAAAAGGTCATAACCTGGGCTAGGAAGCTCCAAATGAAATTTCGTAAAAAGTGTCAGGTAGTACATAGACTTTAATATCTCAGGAAACGTTTTCAGAGGCCGAAGTTGAACCAGTGACACGTGGCACTCCGTACAAGTTCGCTCTCCTGTATTATCCCATAAACAGGTCATGTTGCGACACTTGGCATAACTCTCTCTCAGAAAGTCCAATTGAGGTCAGACCTATCAGGATGGAAAGATAACAGGCCGAGCTACCTCAGTAAAGTTTTTCAGAGGCCGAAGTTCAAACAGTGACCTTCGGAAATCCGTACAAGTTCGCTCTCCTGTTTTATCCCAAAACAGGTCACGTTGCGACATTTGACATAACTCTCTCTCAGAGAATCCAATTGAGGTCAGACCTATCAGGATGGAAAGATAACAGGTCAGGCTATCTCAGGAAACGTTTTTAGACCCTGTGGATCAAAAAGTTCAGAGTTACACCAGAAACAATCAGGTACATATTTCTGTCAAAATAGAATTATTTTTGAGTACCTTCATTCATGGCTTCCGGAATTTAGGGCTTCAGAAAAAGTTGGAATTTTTGTAATCGGAGACCACGGCTGAATGCTACTCATCAAAATAAAAATTTAGAGACCAAAATCAAAATTTTTGGTTGGGAAGAAGGCCAGGCTTGATCAGACCCTAGTTCGGGACTTTGATCAGAAAAGTGGAAAATTAGGGCTTTTGTAAAAATGAGAATTTTTAAAATCTATGACCACGACTGGAAGCTACTCAGAAAAATAGAAGATTACAGATTTGGATCAAACCTTTTGATTGGGAAGAAGAGTGGGATTCATCAAACCCCAGTTCAGGGTCACGTCCAGTGAATCCGGAAGTTTCAAAGGCAAAATTGAGGAGTGAAACTCTGCAGTTTTCAAATTCTGAATATACCGGTTTGATCAGCTTATCAAGGGGCATATTTCTATCCTTTCGGAAGTTTGAAATTCAAAGTTTGAATTTTTGGGGTTTCTCTGACAAACCCATATCTAGCTCCAGGTCCAGTTCTTGCAAATCGAGTGGATTGGGTTAATCCTAGAAGAAGATGGATTGGTCACCTGCATAAGTGAAGATGTTCCTGTTTCAGAGGGAGATGAAGCTAAGGCCTTACATAAAAAGATTACAAGCGATCTCGACAGGTATGACTCATTGAGGTATGTTTCGAGATTTGTTCATGATTAAGTTTATGGTATGTTTGTCTTCATGTTATTACGGTTACTACAATCTTGACTTGTCATATCACCTTAATAAAACTATGAATGCACAATAGAAAATATTCATTGATTAGGGTGTTGACACTTATGATTGTACTAATGCATTATGGTGTTGTATGAGGTTTATGTTGTGTACTAACATGAAAGGTACACCAAGAAAGACAAATCATGTTCTGGTCCAAGAACATATGATCATGATAACATGAGGACAAAGATTCATCCATTGTCATGGATCTCATAGAAGATCCATTTACGAGGTATGTATAACTTGGTTTTGTAATAGTTAACCTATGAGATATACAGGTTACTAGCACAAGTCATTGAAGAAGAACAAGAAGACATCATGTGAGTATGTTAGACATAACTAACTAGCATGCTAATCCAGGTATGTTTTTCCTATATCAAGATAGAATCCTACCTTGGGTTAGGATATTATACTGTTGTTGATAATGGTTATTCCTGAAGAGTCATAGGTTTGAATAATCATGGTTGTATGCATATTATGTTTCTTACCATAATTGATGATATGACTAACCAGAAGACTCATGAAGGTATAGGTTTCAATAATCACAGGTTTTATGCATATTATATCTCTTATCTTGTATGATGATTCAACTAATCCGAAGAGTCATAGGTTTGAGTAATTATAGGTTTAGAGATGTTATGTTTCTTATGATTTGACTAACCTTAAGAATCCTACATAAACCTTGAATGCTAATTCTTATTATTTTCTGTTTGAAATGATCATGACTATACATGCTTGAGATTATTGTGTTTTAATAGTATACTAATGAATGCATGATTTTATATGAGATCACAAGGATAACACAATCATGATACTAATAAGCATGCATAGGGACCAAGGATGAATATGAGTTCAAGAACAGGTAATCCAGGAAGCAAAGATCAAGAGGGAGCACACTCCAGTTGTTCCTGCAAGAAAGCAAAGGAACACACTTCAGTAGTTTCTGCAAGGATGCAGATATTCAGAGGGAGTTGACCATCTTTCCACAACAGAAAGGTGTAGAAGAAGCTACTTCAGATTAGGACTCCAGCAACTCCTGTAAGGAAGCAAAGACTCCGAGGGAGTCCGCCCAACGAAAAAACAAAGATAAGTATTTTAATTTCTTGCATATTTGTCTGTTTAAATAAAATTGTTCAATGATGTATATGCTGATGTTCCTAGTCTTAGGATATGTATTGTGCATATTAGAATAGTTGCATTGATGAACAGTATGCTACTAATATACATGGGTAAGTGGCCTATGGCACTGTACAACATTCCATTGCTACTTATCTAGAATGAAACCTCTTTGCTGACATGTTGGGAGTTGTGCACACTCTTAACAATGTTCTGGTAGAGATTGGAAGGCATCTAGAAAGTTACGGGATATGGATAAATGTTGTATTGAAGCATTGGCTAAAGATAATTGCATGACTGTATGACATATTTCTTTATGTGTAAGAATTTGTTCTGAAAACTATGAGATGTTTTCTAATCATGCAATTTAACTTGTTGTGTAGGAAAGATCATATGCCATCTCCTACAAAAGAAGAACTACAACATTTTGTTCCAGCAACAAAGATATCCATTGAAGATATTGAAGATATTGAAGTTCCCAGGATCTGGGATGGAATGCCATGATCCGTTGATCATGAAGAATGATGTTTGGGACGTAGTCCCAAGACGTGAAGGGAAGTTTGTTATGACTTCCAAATGGATCTATCAGATCAAGCATGTTGCAGATGGCAGCATTGAGAAATATAAAAGTGATGAAATAGAAGATGCACCAGATGGATTTCAAGACAGCATGGTGTAGTCATATATGTGTGCAGAACTTGGTATGGTAGGATAGACAGCCTTCTATCCAGTTTGGGCTTTACCAAGAGTAAAGCGAATTCCAACCTTGACTACAAGGTTGAGGAAGGCAATCCAGTGATACTACTTTTGTATGCGGATAACCTGTTTGTTATAGGTGAAGATAGATTGATTGCTGACTTGCAGCGGAAGCTTACTGCCGAGTTTGAGATGAAGAACTTGGGGATGATGCACTATTTGTTTTTGACATGGAGGTGTGGCAGAGTGTAGATGGAATCTTCCTTGAACAAGGGAAGTTTGCAGTAGAGATCCTGAAGAGGTTCGGGATGATGGATTGCAAGGCCATGGACACATCAATGGCATCGAATCTGAAGCTTCTTTGTGATGCTTCATCTGAGCCGGTTGATGTCTCTATCCATCGTCAGATGATTGGGTCCTTAATGTACCTGACGAACACGAGACCAGACATTTGCTTTGCTGTGAACACATTGAGCCAGTTCCTGACGGATCCGAGGAGTGTTCACCTGGTTGCTGTAAAGCATGTTCTGAGGTACCTGAAGGGTACAGTGGATTATGGGCTCAAGTATGAGGTGAATCAAAAGTTTAACCTGCAGGGTTATGTTGATTCAGATTGGGCTGGCAGTGCTGCAGATAGGAAGAGCACATCTGGGTGCTGCTTCAGTACGGGATCAGGTGTGATCTCTTGGTTTAGCAGGAAGCAGTCCTGCGTAGCACTGAGTACAGCTGAGGCAGAGTATGTTGCAGCTTGTTCAGCTAGCTGTGAGGCAGTATGGCTACGGAAGCTACTGTCAGAGTTATTTGATCTCCCGTTGGATGCTACTCTTATCTTTTGTAATAACCAGAGTTGTGTGAAGCTGTCCGAGAACCCAGTGTTTCATGACAGGTCGAAACACGTAGAGATCAAATATCACTATATCAGGGATATGGTGCAGAGAGGATCTGTGAAGATCCTGTATGTTGCAACAGATGAGCAGATTGCAGATGTGCTGACGAAGCCACTAGCTAGGGTGAAGTTCGAGTACTTCATAGAGAGGCTTGGCGTTCTTCAGATCGAAGACACTTCGAGGAAGAAGTGATGGACACATTTGCTGAAGCCATTCCAAGCATGTTGAAAGGAGGAACCTTCACATGGCTGTGGATGTAAGCGCTGGATGATGAGCATCAGGTTGACGTTCTGGCTTCTGCTAGATATGATCTGTTGGATCATTTTTATGTATGTATGTATGCATCATGTTGGATGCTTGGATATGATCAGTTGGATCATTTTTGTATGTATGTACGCATCATGTTGATGCTGGATATGATCAGTTGGATCATGTGTATGTATTTTGTATATGCATCATGTTGGATTCTTGGACCATGTATCTGTATATGTATCAGGTGGATACATTGTATGATCAGGTGGATCATGTATGGTGATATGTATCATGTATTTGTATTTGTATCAGGTGGATACATTGTATGATCAGGAGGATCATGTATGATGATATGTATCAGATAGATACTTGGTATGCATCAGGTAGATGCATTGATGATCAGGTGGATCATGCAGCAGGATGTTGCAGTGATGATTAGGATGATCATGGGTGATGAGCTTCAGGATGTTGCTCCAGATGACATGCAGCAGGATGTTGTAGTAATGATCAGGATGATCATGGATGACGAGCTTCAGGATGTTGCTCCAGATGACATGCAACAGGATGTTGCATTGATGATCAGGATGATCATGGATGATGAGCTTCAGGATGTTGCTCTAGATGACATGCAGCAAGACGTTGCAGTGATGATGATCAGGATGATCATGTGTACATCAGGTTGATGTATGGTGAGTATCAGGATGATACTTTGTCGCCGTGGATCATGTTGTGCAGAGGAGCATGTTTGGGAGATCCTATAGGTCAGAGTTGTGTACCCGTAACAGGATGGGATGCTCTTTCAAGACATTGCTCTGGGAGGACATGTAATTTGTGCCCTGGGAGATCTTTCAAGTCGGAGTTGTGTACCCGTAACATCCTGGGATGCTCTTGCGAGGTTTTGTCCTATGGCATGTAATTTGGGCCCCGGGAGATTTCAGGTCAGAGTTGTGTACCCGTAACATCCTGAGATGCTCTTTCGAGGTTTTGCCATGACCACATGTAATTTGTGCCCTGGGAGATTTCAGGTCGGATTTGTGTACCCGTAACATCCTGAGATGCTCTTGCTAGGTTTTGTGGTGACCACATGTAATTTGTGCCCTAGGAGATCCTTCAGGTTGGAGTTGTGTAACCGTAACATCCTGGGATGCTCTTTCGAGGTTTTGTGGTGGGGTCACATGTAATAGCGCCCTGGGAGATCCTACAGGTCGGAGTTGTGTACCCGTAACATCCTGGGATGCTCTTTCGAGGTTTTGTGATGCACGTAATAAGTCCTGAGGATTCCACAGTATGGCCAGTGATGATGAAGACCTGCAGGTGGTGGGCCTACATCCAGTATGAAAAAGGACTGGCTCTGTAGAACTTCCTATGACGAGTAGATTCAGAGATTGATTGAGATAGCAGCAGCAGTGACGATGATGATGACTCGATGACGATTATCCAGTGACGATGATCTAGAGAAGATGACTTGTGCTAGAAGAACTGTGCTGAGAAATACCTTCCTAGTTAAGAGGGAGTGTTGATGTATATGTAACTTCAGAATGTATTTCACATATATGTATATTGTATTCCTATAGAGATGTTATTATTCCTCTATACGGAAGTGTCGTTATATATATTGTAAGTGTCGTAACTTATACTTGATGGGTTATTAGACCACCTTGTTGGGGTCGGCCCTATATAAGTCATGTGGGTCAAAGGGTTATTAGACCACCCTATTGGGGCTCGGCCCAGTCAGCATTATGTTATGTGGTTAAGTTCGAGCCTACATGAGTTAGGTAAAAAGGCAAGTCAAGTCAAGTATAAATAGAGTGCGGGAGGCACTCTATTTACTTACTCACTTCTCACTCATGCACTCAAGGAGGAGTGGCACACTTATGGAGGAGGAGGATCTGCTGCTAGGTTGTGTCTATCTCTTATGGTTGGTTGTATCATTTCTCTATATATCTCTGAGGAAGTTATTGGGGTTTTTCACCTTTATGGTTTTCCCCAAGTAAATATTTGTGTCTCTTGTGTGCTTGCATTATTGTCTCCATGATTGATATGCTGTAGATTTGCTGTACATGTTATTCTCTCAGTTAAGATCCTAGATCATATTGAAGTAAATTATGAAAATTTAACATTTGTTGGTTACTCCAACAAAAATGTACTGGTGTGCCTCATCCAAAGATCTGATTTTCCTCCATACAAACAAGTTGAGTTCTTCCTTGTGCAAGGTAATTGCCTCAACATGTTGTATGCCAATGTCCTCTTGGAAACTTGCTTGCGCGAATGACTTCCACCTATCATGAGAATAACTCTTTCTACAAGGTATCTCCATGTGTTCCATGTAATATTCTACCCAATCCATATGTGGATGAATGGCATCAAATGGAATCCAAATGTGTATAAGTTGTTGCTCATCTAATTGGGAACATTGAGAGAGGTCAATGGAATCATAAGATGTTCTCTCACCCCCTGGAGTCATCAAATATGCAATGTATCTATCCATAGATGGACATATCTATATGTTAATTGATCCCAAGGGAATGATCTCAAGATATTTGTTGTTGGGGCCAAGTGGAATTACCTCAAGTAAATCCTTCACAAATGAGCCTTCTGCACATAGAGAAATATCATGATCCTCCTGGTGTGAAACAAGTTCTCTACAAACAATCCCCTTATCATTGCTACCATCAAGCACTTGCATCACTGAACATTCCTCATGCTCACCTTGTGCATGAGGCACCTCTAATGCAACATGTGTGAAATTAGCCACACACATCACATCACTAGTGGTCCTAGGAGAGGAAAGAGAATCTCCCAAATCCAGATGAAGTTTCTCTCCTTTTGTTGTTGTTTGTCTTCAACGAATTTGAGGGCCATGTCTCTATCCATACACATTTGCAAGTATTATGTCTTCATATTTTCCAACTCTCCTTTAATGATGCACATTTCAGAGCTAGAGACTCTCCCTACCACTCCACCTTGTCTATCCTCCAACTAAAGTCTCCCAATAATATCGTCCATGAATCTATGTGCACCATCAGTTATGGACAACACTTGCAACATCGTCACTTTGGTGACTAGGAGTAATCTCTCCAAGTCACTCCATGATTGCTTGAAAACACTAGCTGTGTTTTCAAATGTGAGCTCATCCCCCATATGAGAATCATACAGACTCCCATCCAACAATCCACCCTTCTCACTATAATCATCCTCCACACTAGAAACTTGAGTCTCAATGCCAAGATACTCAATCATGATAATGCCAAACTTATCCATGGAAGTGGATGCAACCTCATGATGAAACAAAGGAATATTATAGTTTGAAATGTAATCATACCTTTGTATCATATCTTCTCCTTCAAGTGGTGGAGCTGGGGCAGCATGCTCTTACACCAACTCAACTGGTGAAGAAATTCCTTCTTGTTCACTAGGAAGCATTCGTGATGACTAAGAGGCTAAACTTTGCTATGCTTCACAGGATGGCTCACTATCATTGAGTTCCATTGAGATCATCTCATCCTAAATATTGTTTGTAGTGATTTCGAAATCACCAACAAAGAAACTGGAAAAATTGGATCTGGGCTCACTTCCCAAACTGTCAGCAACCTGGTGAGGAGCTGATGGATATTCAGGTGTGCATGGTTCTTCATTGAGATACTGATGTGCCTCTCATGCTCATCGAATGGATGATATTTGACTATGGGATTTATTATTTCTGCATCATGAGAGTCTTTGGGTGGGCCCTTAGTCATTGTTTCCTTTGAATCCGTTCTTTTGGAGACTCTGTTTGAATAAAAACCAAATGATCTCATAAAACTCCCATAAAGGGATGTTTCTGGTGTAGCTTTGCTTCTTGTGTTCTTGTGTTCTTGTGTTCTTGTCTTCTTCTTTGCACCAAGTGTTGGAACAAGTTGGTTCCTCTCTTGATGATCTATTTTTATTTAATGAATCCACATCTACATCCTTGGGACAAAATCCAAATCTACAATAAAAATAATATTTGAAGGATATGGATTTACATATTTCATCCTCCAAGGCTAGACACTCTTGATAGTGATGAGGCAAGTTTTCACTTATTGTTATCTTCCTTGCTAAATCATATTTTGATCTAGCCATTGGTGGTTCGGTCCTACTATCTTCAATGTACATTTGGTGACAATAGTAACCATACTCAACTCTTGGTAGGTGTCCATCAATATAGATTATTTATTCTTCTACATACTACTCAAAGTCGTCATCTTCCACAACTGGAACACACCTCATAGCTGAAAAATTGAAGATGTGAGCTGCAATATTTATTCAACTAAGAATTTATGTTCCACATGAGCACATAACCATTCTTTGATACCACTGTAATGTACCACTTTGGAAAAATAACACACTATGCAAAAATTACAAAGGAAAATTAACTAGTTTGCATTCAGAATCACTTCTAACACCAAAAAACCTTTCCCATTCTTCCCAAACTAGGTACTAAGGTTAATTACAGCCTTAGGACATTCTATAGCAACCTAAACAAACTCCCAATTTTGACAGATACACATTATCTGGGTGCATCATGCTAAGCTAAAGGAATCAAGGAACATTCCCCAGGATTTCTGTGGAAACCAAATGGATTGTGGTGCATATATGGAAGTGGATGTCCTCGAAAGTACCCAAACCAACTATCAAAACAATTATAACAACAATAGGATTGAAATTGGTGAGGTTTGGAAGATAGGAAGAAAAAGGGTGTTTTAGGACTGCTATACTAACAGGGTTGGGGATGGGTTCACCAAAGCCTTAAAAACCTGCAATAGCTCACAGAATACAATTTGGATATGCATAAGACATTCTATTGCATTAATAATGAAAACTATCTAAATCTATCATCAAACGAGCATCGGTGGAGTATTCATAAAAGAATAGGAGATAGTATTTGTAGAAAGGAAGGAAAATTATTATAGTAATTTTTAGAGGATGTATTTACATCATAGCATTGTTAATACAACATAAAACATCCATGGAATCACCATTCATCATACATAACACAAACAATACAATACTACAAAAATACATCAGCTACTGGAGTCTTCAATACTGAGCAATGGTGCGCTTGTTTAGCAGTGGATGGACCTACAATTAACTTCAATGAAAAAGGATGAATTCCATCCTCCTCATCATCTAGCTGAAACCACAACTAGAATGATGAATATAAGGGGCACATCTCCCAACTGGTGACAAGGGGCACATCTACCAAGTCTAGAGAAGCTCAGAGTTCTCATATCAATACAAAAACTGGAAAAATATGTGAGTGTGTGCACCCCTCATTATTTAATAAGCTTACTTGGCTTCAATATGCAATGTATGTGGTCCATTAGACTCATCCAATGCACCCTTAGTGGCTAATTTTTGGACTGGCATATTTATCCTTCTTTTTCCTTGCTTTCTTTCCTTTTTCCTTTCCTTCGTTTCCAATGCTTTCCTGTGTTCCTGCCACCTTCCTGCTTTTCACTGCTTTTCCTTGTTTTCTTCCACCTTCTCGCTTTTCAATGATTTTCCTGCTTTTCTACTGGTTTCTAGCATTTTAGTGGATTTCTTGGTTTTTACTGCTTTTCCTTCAGATTCCATCTTTTTAGCCTCCTATGCACCCTCTTGGGCCCTCCTATGCATTAATAACTCATCAAGAAATTAATAATTAATTAAAAGTACAAACTATAGACTATATTTTCCTCCAATGATTTAGTTTAACTAAATTAATTGACAATAGATCTAAATCAACCCTTCACACATTAATTAAATTTCTTCTTGAACCCATGGGGATGAAATGGGTTAGTGGCATGACCATGAAGCCTCCAAAGTGGGGATATTAGAGAGAGAGAGAGAGAGGGGGAGTGGGTGGGTGGATAAGGGTAGGTTGGAGGAGTAGGGGTGAGAGGGAGATAGAGAGAGATAGAGGGATGCAGGTGGTTAGTGATAGAGGATGGGGATTATGAGATATGGGGGGTTGTTTGTGGTTTGATTGAGAGAGAGAAGGGTGGGGGTTAGGTGTGCGTGGATGAGTAGCAGAGAGAGAGGGCTAGAGATGGGGTTAGTAAGGGTTATGGGGAGGAGGGGGGGTTATTTGTAGTGAAATGAGTAGGGGGAATATAGAGAGAGAAATATAGATGAGAAAAGTGTTAGTGGAAAATGGGAAGGGAGCTTAGGAGAGACAAAGAGATAGGTTTTAGAGGTATAGAGAGAGAGATGGCGAGGTAGGGTGTACTGGTAGGCGGGGAGAGATAGAGAGGTGGGTGTTAGGGGTGGGCGGGGAGAGTAGAGAGAGAGGGGATGAGGTTAGGGGTAGGGGGAGAATGGGAGGGAGAGGGAGGTGGGGGATATGGGTGTAGTGAGGAGATATATAGAGAGAGGGGATGTGGTTAGGGGTAGGGGGAGGAGGGGAGAGAGAGAGAGAGGGATAGATGGGGTGGTGAGTGGTCGAGAGGAGAAGGTTAAGGGTTAGATAGAGAGAAGGAGAGGGTGTGGGGGGTTTAGAGAGGAGGGGGGTTAGGGAAACTGGGAGAGAAAGAGAGAGATAGAGAAAAAATAAATTAGGTGGTAAAACTAACACACATGTGTTATTAATGCACATGGTTAATAACGTGCACGCATTAATAATGCACACATGTTTTTAATTTGAAAAAAAGTCGATGCGAATTAATTTTTCGACCTACATGGTGGATGAGTTGTTTGCTTTGGTTTTAGGTTCAAATTACCAAACCCATGGTTTGGGACTGCAACTAATAAAACACATCCATTTTTTCATTTCTGTGTTTTTCAACCTTGAACCTACATATTCTAGAATGGTTTGTTGCTAACGAAATTGCACAGATTTATAGAGATTTATGTGCAAATTCCAAATATTTTTTTGTTTGGAAAACAATATTGTTTTATATTTTTATTTTTATTTGTTCACATGTCAAATTTGTAAAAACATAGCTCTCTTATTTTCTTTTTAACTTTTGATTGGTTGACCTATTTTGAAAACAAAAAAGAACCCGCACAAGTGGAGACAAAGACCTACACAATAAAAAAAAGTTTCATTGATTATGTTAAGACCCTCATAGTGGGGCCTAACACTCAACCTTATAATTTAGGGGCTTCATTGACTTTAGTAATGTAAAAAAATATAAAATTTAAATTAAAACACTACAACAAATCACCCTTTTGGGGGTGGTTTTGCTAACCTCCCCCACAAAATAATTTTTTTTTAGGTCTTTGGGGGCGGTTCTTAACCCCCTCCCCCCCTCGCCAAAAAACATTCCTAAGAACCCCCCCCCAAAAAAAACAAAGTCCTGAGAAACCCCCGCCACCCCAAAAAAAAAGTCCCGAGAAGCCCCCCCCAAAATAAGTTCAATTCTCAGGACTTTTGGGGCGAGGTTTAGAAAGACCCCCCTAAAGGTGTTTTTTTAGGTTGTTTTTAAATCCCCCCCAAATTCATGAGAATTATAGTTTTGGGGGCAGTTGTTTAAAAACCGCCCCCAAAATTTTAATTCTCGTGACTTTTTGGTGGGCTTGTTTAATGACCGCTGCCAAAAGTTCAATTCTCATGACTTTTTTAGGGGGGGGTCAGAAGGAATGCTTCTAAATGTATTTTTCATGTATGTTCTCAATATCCATCCTGTCAAAGAATACTCAAATTTACCTCTAATTACACCATAATTGACCCTTAATTAACCTCATAATTGACCCCTAATTACCCCCAATTAACCACTAATTTCCCCTAAATAACCCCAACTTGACCACTAATTACCCCTCAATAATCCATACTTACCATTAATTAACCCTAGATAACCTCTAAATGACCCCTACTTTTTTTCATGGAAAACATTATGGAGAAACTCAAGGGATGCTTCGAAACATTGGTAGATGGAATATTCCCTAGTAAACCCATCAATATAGACTTGTGCTTCATACAAGGGGATTCAAAATGGGCACATGCCACCATGAACCTAACTAAATCCTCAACAACATTGGCATTAACCACTGGTTTAGCTAAGCCCTTGGGATTAAATGGCCCTTACTTAACCATAATTGACCCATAATTACCATTAATTACCCCGGATTAACCCATAATTGACCCCTAATTACCACTAATTAATCCCTAATTAACGCATAACTTACCCCTTATTAACCCCTAATTACCTAATAATTACCCCTAGATGACACTTAATTACCTAGAATTGACCACAAATTACCCCTAAATGATCACTAATTAACTCCTAATTACCCTTCATTTACCCACAATTACCCATAAATGACTCCTAACTATGCATGGGGATCGAGTCCATCACATAGACCTTATAGAGGGAATTTTAGGCTTGTGAGTGGGATAAGGTGACCATTTTGGGATGTATAACACCATGAATATTTTTCTACAACTAGGCCATGGTTTGGGATTAACTTCTAGGGCCTAAGTTCATATATTTTCCTATAGGTCTCATGGATCATGTAGCACCCCAAAAAACCACACATGCCCTACATAGAAAATATTTAGCATATGTGTGACATATGTCCATGATTTTGAGAATTAACATGCGAAGGCCGATTCTCAATGCTCATGCCATGGTGTAGGGATAAAGGGTGAGGCACTAGGACATAACATATATTTCTATGGGGCTCACATGCCATGTTTCATCGCAACTCGGGGCATCACACATGCCCTTAATACATAATCTTTAGCCTATGATTTTGGACATGTTGACATACTTTTGGTCTTTGTTGGACATTAATATACTTGTCTTATCTCCATAGTATATGATTGGTGAAGTTCTATTTGGATTCAATGTGATTTTTAGTTAGTTGATCTTTGGAAGTATGTGAACATAATCTGTATGGCTTGATTTGAAGGCTTGGAACTGTTGATATTTTTGTGACAGCCTCAATTAGGGCCTTTTTGTAGATGTTCTTAGCTCTGTTTTTTCCATGTAATTAGTTCATATATCTAGTTGATGGAAATCATGCCAATGGAACATCCACTCCCATCAATCCGGCTAGAGGAAGGGAACATAACACTAAATCTGGGGCTTTCAAAACTCTAGCTCCATTCATCATTTTACAAACTCATGCAAACAAAATACATGTGTGTAGATGCATAAATAAAATGAACACAACAGAACTAAACACTATCCACATACACATCTACCTTACGTTTATTTTCATAATCATAACAGTCTTCAATTAAAAACATTGCATAATTGAAATATAAGACAATACTTATCTTGATGTGAAGTTGCCCCGAGCAACTGGCTATGCAACTGCAATGTTCCACCCAGCCATAGTCCAATTGTGCTCATCAATATCTCAACACAGCTGCCACCCCCCGAGTTGGGCATGATTTCCACAAGGAAAGGGAAACCCCTAAGATTATGCACAACCAAATGAACACCACAACCTAGCCAAGCCATCCCAAAGTTGGGTTTATCAGGCTATCAAGGCAGTATAATGAAGGAAATTATAAGCTAGTGATCTCAACCACAGAGCTATTAGTACCTCTACAAGATCTAGCTAGCTTGGCCCCCACAATACCTACAAACCCAACACAAGGAAGTATCTCCTTTATTGCTCCACAATTCCTTAGGCCATACCTTCCCTTCTAGTGCTCTTCAGGGAGTGCATAGAAACGTATCCAAAACCCTATCATCTTTGGTGAGGATACACTACTCACTAGGTTTATCAAGCCAATCTAAATCCTCTTCTACTCCTAGTTTTATTACTCACAAGTTCAATCCAAAACAAGGGTTGCATCCAACCCCAAACCACAGTTATCTCAAGGTAATTTCCTAATAGTTGGATCTTAATTTAACCATTACACAACCATACAACCACTGGGCATATCAAAACGAAATTGGAGAGGGGAAATCGACCACTAGGGAACAAATCGACTTTTCCCACACGCATACCAACATTCAAATGGAAAAACAACCGCTTTGAACCCCAAAATCGAATTTCTCCTCCTTGTAATCATTCTGTAACACTAAAAATGACCTCCGAGCAAGAAAAATGGAGGAAAACTCAGGAAAATTATGAGGGAAAACGCCCAACAAGCCCAGAATTCATGAGAGAGAAAAAATGATGGATGAATAATGGGTTGAGGAGAAAATTCGTGGGTCCTTTCTTTCCTAGAGAGACAAACACGATTTTCCAAAATGGTGGCTTTCCCATAAACAAAATTTGGATAGCCATACCTCTCCATTTACCAAGATAATAACTACCTCAACCACCTCTTGGAAGAATTAAATGATTGGGTGCATAAGTCAAAATGGGTAGTTAATGGTTTATGGGTTCTCTCATTGACACTTGGATTGACACTATTGGCTTCGAGGGTTGTAATGTTTCCCTCCCTATTCCTTGTAAAAATCTTGCCCCCATACTTTTGTTGCATTGCATAGATAGTTGTGGGTATTTTATTAACATACATATTTACATGATATTTGTAATTTATATTGTGCCACAAACACGATTTTCCAAAATGGTGGCTTTCCCATACACAAAATTTGGACAGCCATACCTCTCCATTTACCAAGATAATAACTGCCTCAACCACCTCTTGGAAGAATTAAATGATTGGGTGCATAAGTCAAAATGGGTAGTTAATGGTTTATGGGTTCTCTCATTGACACTTGGATTGACACTATTGGCTTCAAGGGTTGTAATGTTTCCCTCCCTATTCCTTGTAAAAATCATGCCCCCATACTCTTGTTTCATTGCATAGCTAGTTGTGGGTATTTTATTAAAATACATATTTACATGATATTTGTAATTTATATTGTGCCACAAACACGATTTTCCAAAATGGTGGTTTTCCCATACACGAAATTTCGACAACCATACCTCTCCATTTCCCAAAATAATAACTACCTCAACCACCTCTTGGAAGAATTAAATGATTGGGTGCATAAGTCAAAATGGGTAGTTAATGGTTTATGGGTTCTCTCATTGAAACTTGGATTGACACTATTTCCTTCAAGGGTTGTAATGTTTCCCTCCCTATTCCTTGTAAAAATCATGCCCCCATACTCTTGTTGCATTGCATAGCTAGTTGTGAGTATTTTATTAAAATACATATTTACATGATATTTGTAATTTCTATTGTGCCATGTTACCACGTGATCCACATGCATTGATTTTTAATTTTCCATACATAAACGCTAAATCGATGATGGGGCCTTGGCATTGAACTCTTCACCATGATTTAATAACGATATTACGTCATTTACATGTTAAATGCAACAGGGTCAAAATTGGTGTGTTACAACCAAGGGCATAACTACTAAATATGTTGTCAATTTTCTTCTCAAAGATTAATACAATATTCTTTTTTCTATGGAATTTGGTTTAACGATACCAACCTACTACTAGTCAAGCAATATACAAAAAGACAATAAGAGAGAGAAAAATCCATTGATGAAGTTTGTCTAAAATTTAACAGGGGGGTTCCAAATTTTTAAACTTGGGGCTAGTTAAAACCTCATGTAGGGTTTTCCATTGCCAACCAACCATCTAAACACTTCTTTGATAAAAAAAATTTACACAAAATGCTTTCCTTACAATAAGCACCTACTCAAAAACCCTTGTGGTGAAGGAGAGAAGAGAGGGGTGAGGGAGGGAGGAGGGATTGGGTAGGCTGGAAGAGAGTGGGGGGGATTGGGTGGATAGGAAGAGAGGGGGGTGGGGTTAAAGAGAGGGAGGGGGGGTTTATAGAGAGATTAGTAAAATTCAAGGTGTGAAAAATGACGCGTGTGTGCTTCTACAAGTGCACGCCACTACACGTGCACAGATCTACGTGTGCGCACACGCGTGTTTGGATTCAAATTTTTTTTGGCGCCCTTTGCAGGTTTGGTATTAGATTCGGATTGCCAAACCTTGAGGCTCAGTCTAAGTTATCACAGAATACACCAATTTCTATAACTTCATGTTTTTCACGCTTAGTTTCGCATATGCTCCACTTGTGCACTATTGATAAAATTGCACACACTTGTCGAGCTCTCTGTGCATATTCTAACTATATTTTTTTTAATAGATATGTTATTGTTTTATATTTTTAATTCATTTTTAACTGCACTCATGTCACATTTGTAAAAAACAAAGTTCATGTATTTGGCCTATAACCTTTGATTTGATTACCTATTTCGAGAACAGAAAAGAACCCGCACAAGAATACAAGAATACCTACAAGATAAAGAAAAAAAATATTATTATGTTTAGACCATGATATGGTGGACCAACACTTGACCATGTCGTTTTAAGGCTTCACTGACTTTCATAATTTAAAAAAATATATAAAATTCACTTTTAAAATTTTGGAAAAATATCCCTGCACAAGATTCGTCTGTTTCCTACACCTCTACATATTTCTTTCCTCATAGATTGACAATTTACATAACAAATCGGTGGACCAACACAAACATATGCATTATGTTTCAGAGAAAAAATAATGTACCAATCTTAAAATAATGACATTTTGGGGTGGTTATACCACTTTTATATAAATAAAAGTTATATATTCCGGAAGGTGATCCATTTTTCTACATTTCATCTTTTTACACCTAATTCTAAAAAATTTTGTAGGTCCCTCTAATAATTCATTTTAATGATAAGTTTTTTGTTTTTCTAGCATGCCATTGCAACTAGCGTGTCATAATTGGGTATCATTACCTTGCGCGAGCCCATAAACTACCTTTAATCAATTTCATCAAACATAGTATTAAATTTCTTCTAGACATGATTTCGATATTTGATTTTTCTATATTGAACTAAGCAGGATCTACTAATTGTCTTCTCTTCTATTTCCCAATTAAACAACTAAGAAAACATACTAGTAGGATATAGGTTTTCTTTTGAGACATTAATGTATTAATGTCTATATCACACTTCTTAGAGGGTGGGAAAAAATCATTTCTTGGAAATCTACATGCATATATTTATATAACCCCGTTTTTTATTTTTACCTAGTGGGTGTTTATCATAGAGGTTTTCTATGAGCTGATATTTTCATCTCTTCATCGAATCTTCAATTTTCAATGAAGTTTTTTTAAGAAAATAGTGTCCAATATTGATGGGAGAATACACACAATAGACCAATATGGGATACATTAGAATATGTTGAGCCGTGTGTTTATTGAGAAATTGTATGATTTGTTGTAGATGCTATAGATTCTTAGGTTGCAGAGAGGGTTAATGGCATCAAGGAATGCAAAGGAAGAAAAGGCATAGAATGACAAAAAATATGTCATTGTGGATCTTGAGGCATGGAAACTAGTGCAACCCTAAACAACTTAATCAACCCCACCACCTACTAATTATTTTTGAAGTCCATAAATTTTTTTAACATATTAAAACTACCTATTGACCCGTAGATATAATTTAATATATTACTTTCATTTTTTCGAATTTTAAACCTACCAATATAAACTTAGGTGGTATAGTATTTCTTTATTAGCGTCTCCCCTATAGTTCAATTTATTTGTAGATATCAATTAATATATGCACGCTTTGTAATTTAAAAAAGAAAACAAGGTTGTTATGACCCTCCCTAGGGGTGTAATGAGTCTCTTAAGCAAACATATGAATTATAATTTAGAGGAAAAATATCATAGCATTGTCAGAAGAAAGTGAATTTCTCTGATTTATACCAATTTTCCATAAATAAATGATATCTATTCCTTAATCTTATTCGATCTCCTCAATTTCATATTTATATACTATAAGAACTTGTAAGGAAGCTATATAGATCCACATCAGTTTTCCAAGTTTCAATATTTGTTCCTATTCTTAATATTCCATTCGATGTCAGGTAGGTTGGAGAGAAACCATTGGAAGGTTGTTTCCATGTGGGAGTCATCAATCTAATAAAAGGTCAATCCTTTTCCTAAAAAATCACATCTCATTAATAAATCCTTTGGACCTTGAAACCCTAAAAGCATCTCAAAAAACATAAGCAAGTAAAGAACATTGTGTGAGGCTCTATGGTGGAGTGTAGGGATGATCACTTCTATCACGCACATGTGTAGAAGGATATTTAACCTAGAATATAGGAAGGTCCATAAAAAAGGAGAGAAGGGCAAGAGAGCCCAGACATCTACAATGACTTCCAATATATGCAACTTTTTGCTCATTTCCGACCTCTCATCTTTATCCTGCTAGATACACCATTGTAGACAAATACTTGAATTGCAATTTTTAGAGAACTTGTGCATTGATCCTCTTTTGAGAATGCTTATTTTTTTCTCATATAAATAAAATTTGAAATCCTCTTGAAATGAGAAATGATTGGCTCAATGGAAACAACATTTTCCAATGATAATGGAAATGCCATTATTTGTGGAAACAACGTGTTTCAAAATAAAAACATCAAAGAGTCTCATAGTAAACAAGTCAATATGTGGCATGGAAAACATAAGTGGTTAATCTGGAACTTAAAAATAGAACAAAGAATGATCTATGGTGAATCACTTGATATGTGAAAAATGCACATAGGTTGATTAATCTAGATGGTGAATCACTTGAATGTGGAAAATGAACATAGGTTGATTAATCTAGAGCTTATTAATAGGTTAATTATATAAGTGGCATGTTAATTATGGATTAAGAAACACTCAACTTCTACTTGAAATATCATTTGTCAATAGAACTCAATGATCAACAAAGAGAAAATAAATTACTTGATCATTACGTAAAGTCTTCTTAAATGGACTAGAAGTTCATATAGAAAATGCCTATCAGATTTTATAGTGGGGTATGGGATGGCGAGTGGACATCAGCTGAATATGAAGCATTGTCAAGAAAATTGGTTTCTACTTTGAATTTTGGAGTAGGGGCGTGGGTAGACATCAACACTGTGTCAATTATGCAACCCAATATTGAAATACCTAAAATTTGGTAGGTGCATTAAAACTGAACCAGGACGCTTGTGGATTCAAAACAAATTATGATTTAAACCCAATAATATCATTTTTCCTCTTCTACTTAATGCTTTTGGATATTGAATATTACTTGTTGATAAGCAATCGACAACATATTCACAATATAGTAAGTGCCCTCACTAAATTTCTTGTACTGAAATTCCAGATATTATCATTCAATGACTAACCCGGTTGTTCTTAAACTCCAAATGATGCTCCTGGTGCTATTAAAAACTAGTTTGACATTAAAGATAGGATTTTCTGATCAATGCTATTTGATCCAATGGGAAGGAATTGTCTTTGATAGCATCTCTACCACTATAATAATTAAGGAAATGTAAGTTTAATTCTTCAATTTGTTTACGACTTAAAGGTGAAATTGTTAGATCTCACAATAATCCTTTTTGTTGCCAATGATGTGTTAAAAATTAAGAAGGAATCCTACTGGATCGATGCCCAACAATATTGGACAGTTTATTGCACTACTTTATGTGTAAGCAGGATTTGAACTTTGTTTCTCTTTAATCCTTCATTAGCTTTGGTAGAAATACAAATACACCAAATTCCAATGGGGATTAAAAAATGTCTATCGACTATGGTTGAAATGTTTCCAAATACTCATAATGGTGTGGTTTAGGGAGGAAACATAGTTTATTTTAATATGTGGTTTGCATTTTTTTCTTTTGAAGCCATGTTCATCAAGAGAAAAATATAGACCTCGCAAATTTTGAGTGCAAATACATGGTGGAAAAGCTCTAGGATTTATTGTAGTGAGTCTTGAATAATTGTTAGGGTGAAAGAGAGGGCCATAGATGTATGGATATCTGAGGCCAAATACTCTTCTAGTGCTCTCATAAATGGCCTACACTAAATTGTTTGAGGGAACTTGTTGATTCTATTGTTACACCTCACAGGGAAATTTTCCTTCCTTACTCTGAAACTCCAATCTTTCGTTTGGATTCTTCAGACATGTGTTTCATTGTATATACTTATTGGACATATTTGTTTTTATTCTTTCAAAGCACTATTATGAAGGATGGAAATGAGAGTTTCCCACCAACATTCTGACTCTTTTGAAATGCATGAGAATATGGAAAACAAGTCGAAATATCTGACTCTACATGGAATATTACTTGGTCTAAACTTGTTCTATAGTCTCTTAAGTAATTTTTGATCTATTTTTATATTTTAGAATTTATTATTGTCTTGATGCTGGAAGTTTGCTTTTAAAGCATAAGCTCTTAAAGCCAAAATCTATATTGTCAATACCAAGGAATGGTGAATTGGTCTAAATTTGAGGATTCACAATGGTTCCATGATAATAAATCCTTTTGATTGCACTAATAACAATAAAGGAATTCCTCTCTATGGTCAAACAATTTGATGTTGAGGCTATATGGTAGTTGCATGCCACTTTAGTGATGCAAGAGACATCAGTGTCCAAATCAACTAATGCCTAAAAATGATAATCGACGTCAAGAACCACCTCCATCATTCATTCATTTTGTGTGAATGGTGGATATTGTTGTGCTAGTTGGGAAAACTGAATGAAAGAGATTTATCAGATCACATTTGTCCATTGTGTTTGCGCAAATGTTGGATTATTCTATGCATGAGGGAATTTTGGGATCCACATGTGGGATTCCTTGCACAAGATATTGCATTACTCGATTCATGCTCACGTGAATGGTTGGATATACATGAGTTCATTTGTTTTATGACTGTAGTTTTAATCATCCAACATCGATCTTCATTGTTGTTACAGTTACATTCATGTCAAGGGTTTGTTGTCCTAGCGGCCACATCACTCTTAATTGACTAAGATACTACCGTCACTAGAGTTACAAAGGCGTACAATGTCTTTAATGCCCCTCTGGTCAAAATATGAAGAAAGATGGGTGTCAAGGAAAATTTTAAGAACCCCCCTGAAATTTCTATGTATAATAAATGGGCGAATCCCATGATATATAGGAAAATATGAAGGAAATTTTATCAATGTTATATTATGTATATATAAGTTTTTGGAAAATCTCTCATTGAATTATATAATCTTCTAAAATTTTGAAAAATATTTCACTAAATTATAAAATCTTGGCGAATCTTTCACTAAATTATAAAACCTTGGCGAATCTTTCACTAAATTATAAAACCTTGTAAAGTTTTGGTGAATCTTTTGCTAAATTATAAAATCTTGTGAGGTCTTGGTGAGACTTTTTGAGAAAGTATAAAACCATATATATTAATAGGAAAACATAAAAAAAAATACTAAATAGGAGATAAATCTTAATTAGACATCACATAACAAGCCCTCTTTTGGTTGTAGTTTGGTACCTCACTCTAACTATCACAATACATAGAAATTCACCATACTATAAGATTATTCTTGGAAAACAAAAATGAAATTTTTCATCACCACAACAAATAAAATCAATGTTAATATGAGGGCCCACCAACACTTTGATCCTAATTTATCTCTCCATGCTATTACAAGGGCCCACCAATATGTCATTTATGCACACACATTACCAAATTAGAGGGTTAAAAATTGTAAATGTGTATTGTTTATTGCGTCGAGAGGCGCTCTACAACCCAGTATGAGAGATATCATGTAATGCGTGTCCATGTAACGTTACACGAGTATGAGGGAGATGTTGTAACGTTTGTCGAGTAACATTACACGAGTATGAGGGAGATGTTGCAACATGTCAGCCATAAACCAAAAAAAATAATACAAAGTAAAAAGTAATAAATATTATGTCGGCCATTAATAAAATTATAGCTGACATAAAATAAAAAAATTAAAAAAAATATTATAGTGGATATGAAAAGTAGAAACATAATATTATACCCGACATAAAATAAATAAGTAAAAGAAAAATAGCCGACATAAAAACTAGAAATATAAGAAGTAAAAAATACAAGATGCATATTTATTTGAATCGTTGCATTGATTTCAACAAATGCATTGTTTTTTATTTGTTATTTATATCTATAAATTGAATTCATTAATTTAATAGAAAAACTTTACAAAATAATATATTATAGCCTACATAAAAACTAAAATATAAGAAGTAAAAAAGATAAAGAAGTAAAAAATATTATAGCTGACATAAAAAATAGAAATGTAAGAAATAAAATAAAGAAGTAAAAAATATATTATAGTAGCCATAAGAAGTAGAAACAAAAGAAGTAAAATAAATACTATAGTCGGCATAAGGTATAGAAAAAATAGACGAGATTTGAACCTTAATAAAAAATGGTTGCATTGATTTCAACAATGCGCAAAAAAATATTAGAAATATAAGAAGTAAAAAAGATAAAGAATAGCTGACATAAAAAATAGAAACATGGTTGCATTGATATTAGAAATATAAGAAGTAAAAAAGATAAAGAAAAGCTCACATAAAAAATAGAAACATAAGAAATAAAAGAAATAAGTAAAAAATATATTATAGTAGCCATAAGAAATAAAATAAATACTATAGCCGACATAAGAAATAGAAAAAATAGAAGAGATTTGAACTTTAATAAAAAAACATGGTTGCATTGATTATAGTAATCATAAGAAGTAGAAACAAAAAAAGTAAAAAAAAATACTATAGCTCACATAAGAAATATAAAAAATAGAAGGGATTTGAACCTTAAGTCCAATCATTTCAATACTTACCAATAGACAACAAACAAATGTTCTTAAAAAACATAAGATGTATGTTGATTTGATTAGTTGCATTGATTTCAACAATGCATTGAATATAACTCCAAGCCAAAAGAGTTTTGAACCTTGGTCTCTAGGTTAACACAAGCCTAATAACCTTACTGCTTACCAATAGACCACACACAAATGTTGTTAAATAACACAAGATGCATATTTATTTGATTCATTGCATTGATTTTAGCAATGCATATTTTGTTTTGTTTTTTACATGTATGTATTCAATTTATCAATTTAATAAAAAGTAAAAAAATTGCATTTATTTCAACAATGCATTGTTTTTTGTTGTTTACTATACATTGAATTTATTTATTTAATAGAAAATCTATTTGCAATGATTTCAACATATTAAAGTTTTTTTTTCTCTATTTTAGGGTATATTGTGGATCCTCATGATAATATTGCAAATAATGAAGATATTGATGATAAAAAATAAAAGCACGACAAATGTATAGAAGAGAAAGAGAAAAAGAATCATCAGAACATATAGAAGAACCTAGAAAACACGACCGTGAACTAAAGAGATCATGAAGAAGTGTTATTTGTGCAAAGGGATTCTCAAAAGCATGAATGGGAGATAATTGCAGGGTTATATAGGAATCAATATATAACTACCAATGAATATGACATACTTGGATACATGGAATGTGATAACAAGGAAAATTGGAACTCTAATTTTGTTGATATGGAAACTTCCAATCGTGCACTATAGTTAATATCTGAAAACCGACAATTGAATGCCATTGTTCATAATAATCGTACTCAAAATTATTCAATTTAAATCTTAGCGGAGAAGCAAAGAAAATCATTTGAGATTATCCTTGAGCATTATAGAGGTGGGAACAATAAACCACTATGAATGATTATCCAAGGAACTACAGGTACAAGAAAATCTTACTTGATTGGAGCTATTAGAAAAACACTAAAAAATTATTATTTTCAAATAAGTCACCATTACTTCTTTTGGCCCCAATCAGTGTTGCAACATTTAATATATCTACATCAACAATTTAATAAATCCTTAATACTTATTACTTACATTATGATAATCCTCATAATTATATCTGTGTTTTCAACTTAACATGTTCCTTACAATGTTGATAAAACTCCAGTTTTGTGTCATTGCCCACAACTACAACCAACCTAGATCCAAATCCTAGGTTCTATCAAGCGCTGAGAGGGATCAAATCTCTCGAGGTACAAACCTAAAATAGCTCCTTGAGTGCAATACCTGAGAAGAGGTACCTCGAATAGCTCCTTGAGTGCAATACCTAAGAAGAGGTTTTCACCTCAGGAGATTTGATCCCTCTCGACTCTTGATAGAGCCTAGGATTTGGATTTAAGCTGGTTTTAATGCACTTGGAGCTATTATAAAAAGTAATTGCCATTCTATATAGAATGAAAATGTGTGTTCCAAGTTGGTCAACGCATGTTTATTCCACCAAATATTATTTGCATGCTTCCAAGCCTAATTAAAACCCAACCCCACTATGCATACTATATTTCTACGCAAAAATATTAAATATCAGTTGCCCCTCTCATGTGGAGATTAAGAAATTTTCAAAACGAGATTCAACCCATAAAATATGGACGAATGTAAATCCAACTTTAATTTCCATGATCGATAGAAGGTGAAAGAGCCCCTAGGAACAACCATTTTTGGAAATCGAGGGAGAATGGGAGTTGCCTAGCGATTTTCGTGGGAGAATATAGGTTTAAATCCATTTTTAAGGGGATTTTTTTTTAATGGCTCCCCTTTTTAAATTCGATGCGACTAACCTTTTATTCATTAAAAATGAATAAATAAAATGTGGGATAATCATACCTAACGGATGCTTAATAAAATTTGACCCATTAAAAATTTTAAACCCCTAAATTTATACCATGGGCTAAGATTATCCCCTAAAAGTTTCCATGATGGGTGCGTGGAACCATTTGAAGAGGAGTCACTCCATTCCCTCAAGAAGACTTTGAAGACTTAAAGTCTCATAAAAAGAGAAATTGCCAAGGGATCGTATTTTTTTAAAGGGAAATTATTGTTTTAAAAGAGAAGGAGAGGTGGTGATGGATAGAGAGAAGTGACTTTGTTAATGATAGAAGCTCACATTGTTTTTTAAAGGAGGCCCATGTGAAGAGGGAGGGGGCACAAAAGTGAAATAGAAGGTCAATGAGCAAAGGAGAAGGGACATTGTGATTTAAAAAAAAAAAATCTGAGCGTGGAGGAACACAGAAATGGTAGGCTACGTGAAGGAGGATGTTAGGATAATTAATACTCCATCATTGTTTTAATTAGCATTATTTACCTTTTACTAGTAGTTGATAATGTTATTTCCCCCCTAGTGGTGTGCAGATGTCATCTAGGACCCATTAGCCACCTGATGCGCCCTGTATGCATGATTTTAGGCCTACCAAAGTTAGTTCCCTACATTTTAGGAGCTAACTTAGTGTTCTAGTTCAGTCCACCTGAGTTCCTTACTCTAGTGGGGGGTTTGAGATCCGATCACCACTGATTGTGATCTAATGCTTCCTTTTCTGATTGATTTGCATGACAAACTCAATTGTGCTCTCCTTGATCAGTTAATTGACAATAGCTTCAATTAACTGAGTTTTGGTTGAGTTGAATTGAGTTTGGGACTTTCGGAGCACTCCAGTGATGATAATTCCTATGCTAGACTGACATGGATTCGAATTATCCTAAGATAATCGAATTCTATCCATTGTAACATATATGTTGACTATATGATTGATGTATCATAACACACATTTTTGTTTCTATCTGAGTTCCAATGCATGATTAATTTTACTGCTCATTTCACTACAGTTTTCACTGTAATTCATCTTTTCTGCTCATTGTTTTTACTATGGGGTATTCTCATCTCTATGATCTATTGTGTTCTAGAATTTCAAAGAGAAAAGTAGCAAGGCTTGATTTGTTTCACTGCATTTTGTGTCTGTTTCAAGTGGATGTGTAAGGTTCAATGTTCTTGCATTCCTAGAGCAATTGCTTTCTTCAATAAAGAGATCCAAGATGGAAAAAAAGGAGGTGCTCAACACATTGAAGAAAGTGAGGATAAGAGTATATAGAAGAAAATATTTGCATGAAAGGAAACCAAAGAAGATAAAATAGAGATAGAAAAGGAAAAAAGGAGGAGGAGGAAGAAGAGGAATTAAGGACATTAGCACAAGATAAAACCAAGTTGTTCAATAGCAAGTACAGAGGTAAATTTTATTTTGGGAAGCCCTGGTTAGTTTGCAACGCTTGGCAGAGACTTAAATCAGTAGGCTCAGGATTTGAAAAAAAAATTGAAGGGTATGAAAAACTAGTTGCAATTTCCAATGAGATAATCATTTTGAGGTTTGACACTGTCATTTGTCATGTTGAATTTATAATCTAGATATAAGGATTTTGGTGTCTAGATGTGGTGTTTTAAATTGTTATATGTAGATGGCCTTTCCAATCTAGCTTAAATGAAGAAGTTTTACTTGTACATTTGTGTTGGAATTATATATTGGATTATCTATTCATATGAGAGTTAGGGCATGTCGGGTTCTCTTCAAATTTCAACCATGGGTTAAATTTTTCGTTGTAGGTGAGGCAACATTGAGGGCATGTTGAGTCCTTGATATCTATGTTGGAGTTTTGTTGTGCCTTTTGGAAATTTATTGTGTGTTGGAACACTTGTAGAGAGAGTTGAGGTCCCTCTTTATATAAGTTGGTATCAAAGGAGGAGTATCTTGTAGAATAGATGGAGTCCTATCAAATAAAGTTGTGTCCCATATCTGAGATTGTCAGTAGTAGGAGAAGTGAATATTGCAGCTTCAATATAAATGTGTTGGGTAGAGTTGTAAGTGGAAGAGGTGAAGTGAATCAAATAAGAAAGATTTAGGCTACAACTAATGTTGGGTAGAGGCTGTTGAGGGATTGTGGGTATCTCCAACAATGAAGTTGGGTAGATTTGTCGCATGGAGAAGAAGAAAACCCATTTGATAAGGTTTTGGAGACTTGGAAAGAAGATTTAAAACTATTGGTATTGAGGTAGCTCCAACACTAAATTGTTGGGTAGAGTGATCCAATGGAAGAAGATAACCATTTGGGGTTTTGGAAATTGAATTGTAGATATTAATTGCAAGAGGCAGGTGAAGGTTGGAAGCTTGATATTAAGGAGGTCACATGAGGTAATAGCCTTAGTAGAAGTGTGCAATGCATTGAGAAGAATTGTGGTTAGGGTGGAAGCTTTGAAATCAATAGAGGGGAACAAGAGACCCTTCAGCCATAATAAGTTGATGAATGATTTTATGGAAGAGATAAGATCTATCACAGGGAATGAATTCATGATGATCAGTGAAAGAATTGTGAAAATACTATAAGAATTGGAACATGAAGAGAAGTCATGCCATATTAGGGCATGTGATGTGCTTGATAATGAGAATAAAATGGTGGAAGAAGACCTCATAGTGGATGATGAATATGATGAGGAAGAATTAGATGAATTTGATGATGAAGAATATAGTAAATATGGAAGTAAATAGGATTATGAAGATGATGGAAATTCTGATGATTATGAACAACAATAAATAATTATGTAAATTGCCCCGAATAAGGAGAAAGGTTGTAAGATGTCCCTTGGGGAACACAAGATGAATTCATAAATGAATTCAAGTGTATAAGTGAAAGCAAGGAATAAGAGGAGACTATTGAATTCGCAACAACATAAATTGAAGAAAAGCAAACTAAAGAATCCGAAAAGAAAAAAGGGCATCAAATAGAAGGATTTTTTATGGGAAGGAGGTAGATGCAGATTCCCAGGAAAGGGAGATTAGAATTGATGAGATATGAAAGTCTAGAACATTATGTTCCATGAGTTATTCCAGGAGATTATAATTGATGAGATATGAAAATCTAGAACATTATTTTCCATGAGTTATTCTGATGATGTTTTTGAGTTGAATAATTGGAAGAAAGTTTATGAGGGCCTGCTATGAATTAAAGAAGATAAGGATGATAGTGATGAAAGTATAATTTGTGAACCTGGGAAGGGAAAAACATTGGAGAGCCAAGCTTGGAGGACATTTGATTATATTAACAGTTTCCCCAATGGTGATTATATAGGTATAAAAGAGGGTTAAAGAAACTTTGATAATGCTACAAGGGAAGAGGAAGGAAGTGGTGCAATCACTGCAAAATATATTAAAAATGTTGTTGAATTCAATTATAATTTGGAGGAGATAAAACTCTGTGTAAAGGAAATTAAAAGAACTAAAGTTGAGAAGCAAGTCTTGAAGTGCCTACTAGAGTTAGAATGGGACGAAGAGAATTTTGAAGACAATGTCGTAGATGAAAGAAACCATAATGTTTTTATTAAGATATAAATAAGTTAATCAACTGAAGGAATTGAGTTTGAAGCTATATGTGCAAATAAAGAATCAAGGATAATTGAATAATTTTTTAGTGTTGTCCAATTTGAGATAGGAAGAAAAAAAATATACCTATACAAAGCTTGAAAAGGAGGTCAAGGTAACTGAAAAGGATAAAGATCTGAATGGTGAATATTAAAATAAGGATGGAGTGAGTGGGATTACGAGTTGCTTTCTGATGAGGAATGGATTTATAGGCCAACCCATAATGAACCACTTATTGAAAGGAATAGAGGTAATGCTACCATGTAAATAGTACGAGTAGTGAATATGGGGACAACAATTGAAGTGGTTGGAAAAATTGAAGATGACAAGATTGGGAATGATCTGAGTGAGAGTCCTCTAGGGACCAATGATTTCGCCAATGAATTAGTTGATTATATGTGTGCAAGAATGGAAGGTAGATTTTGATAATGTTGTGGAGTATAAAATTAAAGAAACAAGGGATACAAAGCGGGTGTTACAGAACATGGGCCAGAGTGAGATTCCAAGGGAGTAGAGTAAGAATGAAAATGATGAAGAGAAGCAAGTCATAAGACTAGCATAAATAGATCAAGAATGTTTTTATGAGGAAATGATCATAAAACCTGGTAGATATATTATGAAAGTTAACTCTGATGTTGATGGTGATGTTGGAGAACTTGACAATGAAGAGGGTAAAGGAAAAAGAAAAGATGATTCAAAGAACGATGGAATGGAAATAAAACATAAAAAAATCTACTATAGTTATAGCAGGAAACATAGATGACGACAAGAAGGAAACTTTGGATTTTGCTAAGAAAGTTATTGGAGTTGAGATGAAATAGGATCCTACAGAGGTCTCTTGTTTAACAAATGGTGTATTTTTTTATAAGTGTGCAGGTGCAAGGATCAACATTAACACTAGAATAGATGAGGATAAATGTAAATATGGTAGTCATGTTCAAGCTGCAAGGGATGAAGACAAATGAAAAGGGAAACATGCCAAGGTGCCAAGATTGCATCGCAATATAGGAAAAAAAAATTGAAGAAGAGTCTATGAATAGAAGTGATGAGGAGAAGATTGAAGATGAAGTTGATAAGTGAGGTGATGATGAGTTTATTAAATCCACAACAATGGAAGAAAGGAAGCAAGAACCTGTGAGAGTTATAGGACTATAGTCAAGACCGTAGAGAAGAAAAAGAGAGAGAGAGTGAAAATGAAGTCATCATACTCCTGGTATAAAGTATGGGGAAAATGTGCGAGTGGAGTTTTGATTGCAACAAGTGGCCTCAACATGAGTTCATGCTTTTGTATTATATGGAGAGATTGATGAGAACCTTCTCTACCATCAATTGATTTTTGGGGGAATGGTGGATATTGCTGCGCTTGCATGAATGGTTGGATTCTTTTGTGCTTAAGTGGATTTTTGGATCCACGTGCTACAGGCCTTGGGCAAGAGATTACAACCATCAATTCATGGTGTCGCGAATGGTCAGATCTACATGGGGTGAGTTGTTTTATGGATATGGTTTCAATTCTCCATCGTCAATATTCATTGTTAGATCTGATGGTTAGGTTCCTGTTAAGGGCCTCTTTTCCTAGCAACTATATCACCATTAATTGATCGAGGTACTATTTTCATTGGAGTTACGAAGGTGTACTGTGTTAAATGTCCCTCTACATAAAATATGAAGAAAGAAAATTTATTAGGGGGAATGTAATGTTTTTGAAGGGGATTTATTGTTTTGAAAGAGGAGGAGAGGTGGTCATGCACGGAGATGAGTGACTCTGTTAATGTTGAGACTCATGTTGTTGTTTAGAGGAGGCCTGAGTGAAGAGGAAGCGGGCCCATAACTGAGAGAGAGGGTTGATGAGTAGGGGAGAAGGGACACTGTGATTTAAAATAAGAAAAGACCTTATGCGTGGAGGAACATGGAAGGGTAGGATGAGTGAAGGAGGAAACTAGCAAGGTGTAATATCCCGAGTTTGACCCCATGGCATTAAAATTGTAAATGATGTAATATTGTTATGAAATCATGGTGAGGAGCTCAAGGCCAAGGCCCCGCCATTGATTTATTGATGCATATGGTTTGCGTGCTAGCTAGGCACATTGTAATTGTAAATATGCATTTTAATCAAATACCCACAACTAGCTATGCAATGCAACAAGAGATGGGGGCATGATATTACAAGGAATTGGGAGGAAAATATTCAAACCCTTGAGCCAATGAAGTAAAGCCAAGTGTCAATGAGAGAACCCATCAACCATCAACTACCCATGTTGACTTTGGTGCCCAATCATTCATTTCTCCCAAGATTTGGGTGAAGTAGTTAATGCCTTGGGGATTAGGAAGGTATGGTTGTCCAAATTCGAGTATGGGCAAGCCACCCTCATGGAAAATCGTGTTTCTCATTCTTGGGCAAGAAAACACCCACGAATTTCCTTCCCAAGCCATTATTCATGACCAGACTTCACTCTCTCACATTTTTGGAGCTTGCTAGGCATTTCTCTCATGGAGTACGCTGTAAATTCACTGGTTTTCAAGCTAAGAATCCTGTTTTTGTGATGGTTGGACTGTGGGGAAAAAAGAGAATCCATTGGGAAGCTCAACAGATAAATTTGATAGCTTGTTGTTTCCTTATTGTTGTGAAATTGTTTTTGAATTTCCAGAATTGGTTTTCATTATGGAAAAATTGTTTTTGTGAACCCAGTAGTTCTCTCCTACCTCAGAAATCATTTTTGAATGTTTCCATCAATTGTGTGATTGTGTATGTGCCAATTTCGGGTGCCAACCTGTCACGGTTTTTCCCAAAAATCGTGTTGGTTCCCTGCTGCTAGTTAATGACTGTGTCAAGGTCGTTTTGGCCCTTGAATGCCCAAGCCTTTTCCCTCTCACGCAGTCTAAGCTAGCTGGGGCTTTTCCCATCACATTTTTCATCTATCTCCTGCATTTTTCCATGCCTGGAAACTCGTTTTTGTATTGCACAATGGCTGGGAGGAAGGGAGCCACGAATTTGGGGTTTATGGAGGTCGTTTTTGTCCCTTGAGTGCCCACAAATGTTTTTTGGAAATGGTTTTGCTTTCCCAGGGTGATTTCCCAATTGCCATTTCGTTTTTGGTTGCCAAATGCTTTTTCTTCATGCAAAAAATTGTGATTTTTTTGTTATGTGTATCCATGCTCAGTTTTGAGTGTTCATGTGTGTTAAGAAATGTTGGGGGTTGAGATGGGTATCCATTGCTTTGGGCTGTGATGAGCTTGAGAGCCCCCCTTTTCCTTGTAGATATCATGCCCAACTCGGGGGTGGTCTCTGAGTGCTGAAATAATACAGGGTAGGTAGAGACCTACGGTTGGGAGGAACGTTGCAGTGACATAGCTAGTTGTGTGGGACAATTGCACGACAAAGATAAGTGTTTTCTATTTATGTGTTTTTCCTCTGCAATGTTTAAATTAAATGACTGTTATTGATATATTGAATGCATATGAAATTATGTGTGTGGATGAGTTTATCTCCGCTGTGCATGTTTGTTGAATTTACATATGCACACATGGGCTTTAATGGTATGAATCTAATGAATGGGCTGATTTTATCTTAAAAGCCCCATAGATTGGCTTCATGTTCCCTCCCTTTCCTTGGATGGATGGGTGGGCACGTTACAGATGGTATCAGAGCTTAAGGTTCAACACTATGGTTGTTAGGCCCTTCATAGAAATATAAATCCTTGCGTGCATATATATTTAGTATATGGAATTAAAATGAATTAAAGAAACCTGAAGATCTCATGGCTTCTATTTGTCAAAATGGGAAATCATTCCCATGACTGTTTTGGGGATTTTTGCAAAACTGCTTGCATTGATTCCATTCTATGAAATTGAGGAAGGAAGGAGAAAATCCCTTTTCAGGTTGAATGCTTGCTTTAAATTGTTTCCAATGTAGTAGCATTCAGTTTTGTATTTGTCTGTTTGCCTCCATGGAGGAGAGAAAGGAGGCGCAACCTCTTCCATCTTATATTATTTTGTTGTTTTATTCTTGACATGAAAGAGGTGCAATTTTCTTGACATACTTTCTCTGTTTTGTTCTATGCGAGTATGATCTCTAATTATGCTTCTTGTTGAGCAATGATCATCACAGAAAAAAGCAGGAACAATTTTAAAAAATTTCTAACTGTTTTTGAAAATTCGAAAATTTTCTAAGTGTCTGGTGCTAAGGCTGCGACGGTGGAATTAACGATAAGTTTTGCGCGCGGTGGTGGAAATTTTAACTTTAAAATTTGCGATGCGCGCGGCGCGCACGACGAAAGTAATGTTAAATTCTACGACACTGGCGGCGGATTTAAGCTTAAAATTTGCGCGCGGCGGTAATTTTAGGCTTAAAAGTTGCGATGGAGGCTTGCACGCGGCGACGATTTTAGCCTTAAAACTTGCGATGCGGTCGCAACGACGAAGGCTTGCGGGCGCAGAAGTTAAGGTTATCCTTTGTGACATAGTTGGCGGAGAAGTTGGTAATTCTGCGCCAAAAGGAAGAGAAAATCTCAAAAAAAATTTAAGTGTTTTTGAAATTTTGCCTAAGGGTTGCGGTGGTGAAAATTACGCTAATTTTTTGCGCGCGCGGGGGCGAAAATTAGGCTAATTTTTTGCATGCGGGTGGCGAAAATTGGGTTAACTCTTGCGACTTTGTCGACAAAGCTAAGCCCAAAAGCGCTGCAACGGTCGGCGAAATAGCTGTTAACTCTATGCCAAAGGGAAGCAGTCGGCGATCACAGGGTTGGTGGTCGGAGATTTTAACCTTATCTCTTGCGACATGATTGGCGGAGATGTTGTTAATTCTGCGTCGAAGGGAAGAGGAAGATTCCAAAAATTTTCTAAGTGTTTCGAAATTTTTCCGAAGGCTGTGTCGGCGAAGTTAAGGTTAAATTTCGCGCATGGTGGCAGAATTAACGTTAACTTCTGCGTGCGTGGCGGCAGAATTAGCGCTAATATCTGTGATGTCCGTGGCGAAGTTAAGGATAAATTTTGCGTCCGTGGTGGAAAAATTAGCGATAAGAGCTGCGCCACCCGCGGCGAAAATAACCTTAAGATCCGCGACAAGGGCGATGAATTTTAGCTTAAAATTTTGCGACACGGGAGGCGCTTTTTAAGCTAAATATTCGCGACACCGGCGGCAAAAATAACGATAAGATCTATGAAACTGGCGGCCATTTTAGCCTTAATATTTGCGCCAAATGGGGAAAAGCAATGGGAGCAGTAAGGCAACGCTGATGAAAGGGAAATTTCTCACCTTAAACCATTTATGTTTATAACATAATAATTGTATGCTTGGAAAATATCATGAATGAATGTTATACACGTAAATACATATATTGAATTTCTACTTTGTGAGAAGATCATAGCTAATAATTGCTTATGTGCATGGTAGAGAGCCCATGAAATTGGACCAATTATGATATGGAAGAGGGATTCCATACTATGATGAGGGATTGGAAAGGAGAATTCCTTAAACCCTGTTTTGCTATCGTATTTATAATTATGAAATTGTCATGCATATAAACTATGGCATAAGAATGTTAAAAATGCAAAAGATTACATAGATGAATATGCACTAGATGACATATGAATAAACATTGCACAGTGCATGTGAAAATGTTTTGCATGTATATGATATTGCATATTGGTAAAATAGTGAGCTTTTACATATGCAATGAGCCACTTAAGATAATGATTGTGGTTGCTAATAATTAGTTGTGTTCGCATTGGTTATAGGACCAAAGGCAACTGAAGCATGGCTAAAGAAGTTGATGACATTGTTGCACATGACCAACGACCTTATGAAGAAAGGATGGTGCAACAAATATGTGATCATGATGTTGGCGAAAGGACTGAGTAGCCTTGGTAAGAGTCCAACTGATCAGGTAACATCAAGAGATGTTAATAACAACCATGCAGATAATGGTTAATTGTGCTTAATTGCATGAATGTTGAAAGAGGATTTGGTGAGATACCTTCACTATGTTTAAACTATGTTGAATTGTTTACATGTGATATTGAGTGCCCGAATGGGAACGTTAACCTATCTAGTATGGTGAGGTGTGGGTAAGTGAAGGAAATGATCCTTACACCCTATAATTGCTTAGAAATCTCAATGCATTCATATGAAATTATATCATGCCATTTGTGTATGTTGGTTGTGAGTTTAACAACCAAAGCACGTGATGACTTATGGTCCTGTGGTAGTGTATGCCATATGAGACAAGCATGGTTAGGCCATAATATGTTGGAATGCATAGCATTCATGGATTAATGCAAGGTTGCATTGATGGGTTATGCATTAAGTGAATGTACATCAAAATATTATGTAAATGTTGTGGATGTGCATGCATATGTGTGGGTGCACATGTTGAGATGCGTTGTGTGAATGCATGGTTGTGATATATATATATATTTCAATGCAATTAGATGATAGATGAAATGGCGAACTATTGTTAGTATTGAGACCATTCCATGAGCTGTTGTGAATGCAGGAGAATGATTGCATGAAGAAGGTAGACATGTGATGGGCTTCCAGAGTGCTCTGTTGGAAGGACAAAATTGCATGGAATGTGAAGTAATGAGTATTTACAATTTATTTAAATTGCATGGATAATGTGACTGTGTCTTGCAATTTTATTGTGACAATGATGCATATATAGGAATGTATATATTTCATTGCATTTCAAATGTTAACAGTTGAAGGTGTTTGAATTATTGAGTGTTATAATTCTGAGATCACTTCAGTGACTGTTGTGGCAATGAAAGGATTATATGCATAGATACTCACAAGGTGTTTGGTTGATTGAAGTTTCAGTTTTTAGGTAGAAAAATCTTACATATGGCAATGAGGCTAAGCCCATAGTAAAGACCGAGATCTACCATGTGCAAAAGCCAAAGGCTATGAGAAGGTTCTCATGGTTGTAAAGTATGCATGAAACAAATCTGAAAATTTTATGGTTTAAATTTATGAGAATGATCTCATGATTGCAAATCTAATTTCTGTACGAAAACAGATTTGTAGATTTCAGATTTGAGAATTTGCTTATAATTGCTAATCACTGTTTGGCTTATATAAATTGTGTCAGGAGGACATGTTGTAAGTGGATGTTCATGTATGGTAGAAAGTGTAAAACCATAATGGACAGAGTGATACCACTTACGAGAGCCAAACAATATGAGGATGGCATCATGGTTAAACAAATCAATTTCTGTAGGAGACAGAGTTGCAAATTCATATTGAATTTAATTATTAATGACATTGATTGGTTATGGAACAATCATATTTGAAGTTTATTGTTAAATGTTGTTGACTGTTTGGATATTTGATAAGTGTGCTAGGATGACACACTGCAGGAAGACCATGTATGATGGCATGCAAAAGCCAAACTAGATGGGAAGGATCCCATGCTTTGGAAATGGGTTTCGGGTGAAACGTCATTGTGAGTTTTGATAATACCTCAGCTGCACTGCATGTGAGTGAGATGGTAAAACTATTCCCAAAAGGCATGTGTGGGTTATGAAACGTGAAAAGATTGGGGTGGAAAACCGAAGGACTGTTGACTCAGAGAAGGGAGCCCCCATTTTTCGCAAATGAAGGAAAGATACATCTGTGAAACGAATGAGTATTCAGTAACCCTAACTAAGAATATACATGTCTGGTTATTAGATTTAATACGCAGAGCATGTTTTATTATTTCATTATTATTTCAGACTGCTTGAGTATGACTAAGTCCTGCATGGCTCACATCGGAAAGCGATGCATACCTTTCGGGTGATGGGTTATGTTAGGGTTTTCAATATTGACTACACCCTAAGGGAATGGACGCATTCCTGGTGTTTCAATACTTGATAGTTAATGTTATGAAATATGATTACAATTTTAGAGCAGCAATACTGATGAGTCTGCTTATCCTTCTTGTGCTATCAGCTTACATAGATGCACTCTAGTGTTGCACATAAGAGGAAAATTTAAGAAGGGTGCTCGAGAGGACTGTATGGGCAGTGGTAACCTTTCTACACTCACACTGAAGGACACTAGAAGAGATGGATGGGCCCGAGGATCTATGTAACAGGAAAAGGGGCATCATCCTTGTGTATTGTGAGTAGGGTATTGTGGGGCCATGCTAACCTGCAGTCAAGTAAGTCACCTATGGAGTTCCTGGAGGGAACCACTGGTTTGCATAAGAGAAGGATCCACGTAATCATATTGTGTGGTTCTTATTACCTGATAAACCCAGAAGGTGTACTGGCTTGGCAATGGTTGTTGCATGCCTGATAAACCTAGTTGGTGTACTGGATTGGCATTGGTTGTTTGCATGTTGTGGAGGTATTGGTGAATGGTGTTATTTCCTGACAAACCCAGTCGAAGAACTCGATTGGAAATGATCATTGTATGCTTGATAAACCCAGTCAGCGTACTAGCTTAGCATATTGATTTTTGAAATGCTTGATAAAACCAGTCGGCGTACTGGCTTAGCATACTGATTTTGAAATACTTGATAAACCCAGTCGACGTACTGGCTTAGCATACTGATTTTTGGGATGCCTGATAAACCCAGTCGGTGTACTGGCTTGGAATTGCCTATTCGGATGATGTGTGGAACAACATGTGTGTTGGCCAAGCATCCACCCCACAGGTGATCCAAGGCTTGTAAAGCAGAGAAGGAAACCTGTGGAGTAGCGAGGAAATGCATCATACAGATAAGTATTCATTTTCATTTATTTCTTGCTTGGAATAATGAAGATTTTAGGTATAAGTTTTCTAACAGCTAAGCTGATACACTTTGGTTTCTTTGTTGGAAACCTTGGTCATTACAGGAAGCACGGACCCTGAAAGAACTATAAATTCTTAGTAAACCAGAGAGTAACTGGTTGTGCACTATAAATTCTTGGTAAAACCAGAGAGTAACTGGTTGTGCACTATAAATTCTTGGTAAATCCAGAGAGTAATTGATGCTCGATAAATTCAGAGAATAGTTGGTGGCGGCATTAACCACTTGATGTTGTGGAGCAGCTGGTGTGCAGGCCAAACATTTTTTAACTAATTAATAAAACTAGTTGGAGCACTGGCCTAGCATATTGCTAAATGAGATGATTGATGAAACCTAGTTAGCGTACTAGCTGGGCATTTCCTATTCAAATGGTTGTGGAGTAGCCTGCGTGCTGGCCCAACATTCATTATTGCATCCATGGGAAATCCAAGGCTTATAAAGCGAAGAAGGAGCCTATGGAATAAAGTGAAGACATCCAATGCAGATAAGTATTTGGTTACATTGTCTCTTCTTGCTTATGAAATATGTGTGTATATGATTTGTTTATGATTTCTTAAACTCTTGTTTGGAGACAAACCCTACGGAAATAAACAAAACATATGAATTGACTCAATGTTTGAGTGTAGGTATTGCTGGAAGAAAGGACTATGAAAGCATCTGGAGGATGCATGTGGACATGTGATTATCCTAAAGAGCTCAGTATGAGCAGTAATGAAAGATGGTGCTAGTGGACATGTGTGGGTCCTAGCAGCCAAGGGTCCTGTAGGAAACAATGGGAAGGACTCCCACATTGAAAATCCTTAAACAGACCTTAGACACTAAGTGTCATAGCCAAGAACGGGCAAGTCAAGCATTCACATTGAAGTGAAAGAGGCTAAGGAGCATGAAACCACAGTGATGGTGTGGCTCCAGATTGGAACAAGACTAAGAGGGGGAAACTCTTACTCTTCTCTTTCATTTTTGATTGATGCATTTCAGAAACAAAGGATTGTTGATTGCATGTTGTGACTGGAATTTGATTGTGTTTATTGCTTGAAATGAATTGTGAATGCTGAAATAGTTATTTTCCTGTGAAAGGATGAACATGAACGAGTTCATGTGTATGTTGGGAAAGCATGAAATGTGTGGAAGTCTCATGGGTAAAGCATGGACGTTCCATGTCAATTGAGCAATTAATTGACTAATTTTAATATTGTGTTATGCTTTTCCTGACATGAATTGCCATGATGAATCTTACAGGTGAGATAGTGAAAGCCATTGGTTTTGGATGAAAATATTCCTCAAGTAGTTTCCAAGACAACAAGAAAGATGGCAGCCATGAAAAATCCAGACTTGTAGATTAGCTGGAAGGTGAATAAAAGGAAGGGATTGTTGTGGAGCGATGCCCGCCTGCAGAGCTGGAAGATCAAATCCAACAAGAGCAGCTTGAGGAAGCAAAAGGAATTGATCCTAAAAGTTCAAATTCAAGAGATGAATGCAGGACTGACCTGCCACCATTTGCGAATTCTGAGGCATGTGTAAAGTGGGTATTATTCCTAAGTGTTGGAACACCAAGGATGGTGTTATTCCAAGGGGGAAGGGATTGTAATATACCTAGTTTGACCCCATGGCATTAACATTGTAAATGATGTAATATTGTTATGAAATCATGGTGAGGAGCTCAAGGCCTAGGCCCCGCCATCGATTTATTGATGCATATGGTTTGCGTGTTAGCCAGGCACATTGGAATTGTAAATATGCATTTTAATAAAATAACCACAACTAGCTATGCAATGCAACAAGAGATGGGGGCATGCTATTACAAGGAATTGGGAGGGAAATATTCAAACCCTTGAGCCAATGAAGTCAAGCCAAGTGTCAATGAGAGAACCCATCAACCATCAACTACCCATGTTGACTTTGGTGCCCAATCATTCATTTCTCCTAAGAGTTGGGTGTAGTAGTTAATGCCTTGGGGATTGGGGAGGTATGGCTATCCAAATTCGAGTATGGGAAAGCCACCCTCATGGAAAATCGTGTTTCTCATTCTTGGGCAAGAAAACACCCACGAATTGCCTTCCCAAGCCATTATTCATGACCAGACTTCACTCTCTCACGTTTTTGGAGCTTGGTGGGTGTTTCTTTCATGAAGTACACTGTAAATTCACTGGTTTTCAAGCTGCGAATCCCATTTTTGTGATGGTTGGACTGTGGGGAAAGAAGAGAATCCATTGGGAAGCTCAACATATAAGTTTGATAGCTTGTTGTTTCCTTATTGTTGTGAAATCATTTTTGAATTTCCAGAATTGGTTTTCATTATGGAAAAATCGTTTTTGTGAACCCAGTAGTTCTCTCCTACCTCAGAAATCGTTTTTGAATGTTTCCATCAATTATGTGATTGTGTATGTGCCAATTTTGGGTGCCAACCTGTCACGATTTTTCCCAAAAATCGTGTTGGTTCCCTGCTGCCAGTTAATGACTGTGTGAAGGTCGTTTTGGCCCTTGAATGCCCAAGCCTTTTCCCTCTTATGCAGTCTGAGCTAGCTGGGGCTTTTCCCATCACATTTTTCATCTATCTCCTACATTTTTCCATGCCTGGGAACTCGTTTTTGTATTGCACAATGGTTGGGAGGAAGGGATCTATGAATTTGGGGTTTATGGAGGCCGTTTTTGTCCCTTGAGTGCCCACAAACGTTTTCTGGAAACATTTTGCTTTCCGAGGGTGATTTCCCAATTGCCATTTCGTTTTCGGTTTCCAAATGCTTTTTCTTCATGCCAGAAATTGTGATTTTTCTGTTATGTGTATCCATGCTCAGTTTGAGTGTTCATGTGTGTTAAGAAATGTTGGGGGTTGAGATGGGTGTCCATTGCTTTGGGCTGTGATGAGCTTGAGAGCCCCCATTTTCCTTGTAGATATCAGGCCCAACTCGGGGGTGGTTTTTGAGTGCTGAAATAATACAGGCTAGGCAGAGACCTACGGTTGGGAGGAACGTTGTAGTGACATAGCTAGTTGTGTGGGACAATTGCACGACAAAGATAAGTGTTTTCTATTTATGTGTTTTGCCTCTGCAGTGTTTAAATTAAATGACTGTTATTGATATATTGAATGCATATGAAATTATGTGTGTGGATGAGTTTATCTCCGCTATGCATGTTTGCTGAATTTACATCTGCACACATGGGATTTTAATGGTATGAATTTAATGTTTAATGGTATGAATTTAATGAATGGGTTGAGTTTGTTTTAAAAGCCCCATAGATTGGCTTCATGTTCCCTCCCTTGCCTTGGATGGATGGGTGGGCACGTTACACAAGGCTCGCATTTTGGCTCTGTTTCAGGAAGACAGGAAAGGTTCTAGGTTTTCACATTGCTAAAGAAAGTGCTTTCTTCAATAAAGAGACCAAGACATCAAAAAAAGAGATTCCCAACACACTAAAGAAAGTGAGGATAAGAGTATAGGGAAGTGAAAAATTGCTTGAAAGAAGAGAAAATAGAGAGAAAGAAGGAGGAGAGCAAAAGAGGAATTTAAGACACTGGTGCAGGAGAAAACCGAGCTGTTAAATAGTAAGTGCGGAAGTAAATTTATTTTGTGAAGCCCTCATTAGTTTGTAATGCCTTGTTGAAACTTAGACTAGTAGGCTCAGGATTTGATAAAAAAAATTGAAGGTTTTGAGCACCCATTTGTAATTTATGAGGAGAGAAGCCCTTCGAGGTTTGACACTGTCATTTGTAAATTTTATGAAATTTCATCAAAACCCTTGTTGAACCTATAATCTAGAAATAAGGATTTTGGTGTCTAGATGTGGTGTTTTAAATTGTTGTATGTAGATGGCCTTTCTCCGTCTGGCTTAAACCAAGAACTTCTAGCTATATGTTTGTGTTGCAATTATATATTGGAGTAGTTATTTCTGTGAGAGTTAGAGCATGTTAGGCCATCTTGAATTGACAACTTGTGGGTTAAATTTCTAGTTGTAGGTGGGTTAAATTTCTAGTTGTTGTCAACTTTTGGGAAGTTATATGAGTGTTGGAACACTTGCATAGGGAGTCGAGGACCCTCTCCGCATCATTTGGAGTGCCAAAATCTTATTATATATTTATTATGGTTGAATTAAAGACTCTCTCGTGCCTTTTGTTTGTAAATATAGCATTGTTATGCTTAAGTCACCCAGAAATCCTTTTATGTCCTAGATTTTTATAGAAAGCCCATCAATATATCTCTCTATGTCTTAGTCACATATGAAAGAACAAACAAAAGTCTTCTATTAGATATTGTTATAGATTTCCCTGTATTTTTCAATTGACTATCACTAATAAAAAGAGTTAAGTTATATGAAAAGCCCCATTTACAAAAATAGAAAACAACTGACTTTCATTTGGGTGAAATCGCGAACATGGGAAACACTTTTGTCACAAACAGAGTGAAAACAACGGAGCGTGGGTGGATGATCATGCGAAAATAAGTCAACCTCAAACTCTAGGCCGAGAGTTTTGAGATTTCAAACTCTCACCCGAGAGTTTAAAAAAACTCTAGGCCGAGAGTTTGAACCAATCGCCGCGCTGTATTTTAAAAAAAACTCTCGAATGAGAGTTTGAACTAAACTCTTTGTTGAGAGTTTGGAATATATTTTTTCGCTCGATAGTTTATGGTCAACAAACCTACGAAAATATATGGCATCTTTCCGGAACCTGCAACTTCAGCAAGCCCGAACCCTTGCAAATTCTAAATATTATTTGTCGGACTTGGTAGCAATGGATTCATCTCCGAATCTAGTTTCCAATGATATAATAATTGTTTCATTTCTACTTGAATTTCTATTTATTAATATTTTTTTCTAAACCTTATCCCTTAAGAATTTTATTACTTTGAAAATCACCCGAAATGAAAATTCAATATCATAACAAAGACAAGACGAAAAAATTTGAAATTTCACAGAGATCATAATTGGCTCATCCTCTTCAAAAGGATACTTTTAGTTTTTCCACATTTGAAAAACTAAAAAGAGCCACATTTGAAAGAAATTGTGAAGACAAAAACATGTGTCGATAATGCACCATTTTCTGAACATACGTTGTTTCGATAAATAATAAAAAATAGTTCCCAAGTCTTAAAAAACTCAAAATATAGTCCATGATCTAGTGTAGTGTGTGCATATTATGAGCCTACAATTGTTTTCCCTAAAATGAATAACCATCTATCAAAAAACCATCGTCAACACAGGTCATTCATTATCCATACCTAAAATTTTCAAGTATATGTCGTCTGTTGACAACAAATTTGTCGCACGATATGTCCATAAAAAAAATTAAAAAAATATGAGTAGAAAGCTAATTCAATTCTCTAAAAACTTTGTGTTTACTTCAAGTTGAAATTCCTAAGGGAGATATGGGTTTGAAAAGGTCAAAGTTGAAAAACATATAATTTAGCAGTTTTGTTTGTCAAAAACAAGCCAAAATTGTTTTCCAACTTCATGTTTTCACCCATTTTTTAGTTCACTGAAAGTAATAAATAAATTATATGAAAAGTCCTTCCATTTAGATCAAGCCATTTCAAAAATAGAAAACAACTGTAACTTCCAGTTATAATGGATCATAAAAAAAGCACTTATTTTTAATTTCAAAATAAAAGTTGAACATATTCTAGAAGAGAGGCTTCATCATTAAATTTTTGTTCAAAGTATTCATGTTGGAAATTAGTAATTATTTCACCTCTAATAGATCAACCGTCATAATATTGAAGATCCGTCACCGTTTGCATTAATCCATTGGATTTATGAAGAGGCATCATCGCCTAAGTTTTGCATAAGCAAAGGCCTAGGCACTGACATCAAAGTTTGACTCCATCGAATTTGAAGAATCACCACCGCCCATTGTATTCATCTATTGAATTTATGTTGTGATCATTGAAATTGCTAAGAGGTAGATCACCGACACTAAACATTTAATTAAAATTTGTCTCTTAGGACCTCCGAAGAGTAAGCCAAGATGCAACTCATTTTTTGTATACCTATATATACACTAAGTGTAATTCTAGTTTTGATATAGAAAAAAAAAATGAATTGAAGAGCTCAGTTTGAGAACAAAGCATTTTTTCTTGTAGTTGTTGTAGCATTCTATGCCTTTTTTTTTCTGATTGTGTGAGTTTGCAAACTCAGAATTTTTCAGATTTTTTATATAGATTGTTGTAGCATGTTTTTACTCTATTGAATAGAGTCTTGCTTTAGTTAATTTGTTGCAGGGATCAAGTGATTTTTTGTGGAGCTGAAACACTGTTTTTTTCTTGTGGTGTTGCAAATCCCCTGTTTTGCTCTAGCACCCCCTGCAACCTTCAAAGTGGTATCAGATCCAATAAGATCTCCTTCTTTCCAATTTCTATTTATTGTGACTTGTATCTGATATGAGATGGCTACTAACAACAGTTTAGTTCAACCACAAATTCCTATTCTGTCTGAGATAAATTATGATACTTGGTTTTGATAGAATGAGAACCAAGGTATTTTTTAAGGACTCTAATATTATAGTTAAGTATAGTATTGTAGGCGATTATTGTGGATTGTAAAAAACATGTATATGATAGGTAGGCGAATATTAAATATCAAACATGCAATTTACTAATGAAACATGTAGATTTTGGTGAATATTATGATGAAAAAACAAATTTTATGTAAATATAGGCAATATTAGAGGCTAAAAATGAACAAATAGTGAATTTATTTTTTGAAAAAAACCTAAAAAATAGCCAATTGGCAAAATTTTGTCCCTAAAAATTACCCTGATGAGAATAATTTTGCATTCTCGAGACCTTTGGGAGTTTGTTATGATTGGATAGCCTGAGCCAACTGACCATGCAATAGAATGTTAATTTTTCAGAATTTACTTCAATCTGATATAGGATCTTAACTGAGAGAATAACATGTACAACATATCTACAGCATATCAATCATGGACACAATAATGCAAGCACACAAGAGAAACAGAGTTTCACCGAGGAAAACCAAGAAGGTGAAAAACCCTGCAACTTCCTCAGAGAAAGAAAGAGCAATGATACAACAAAAGTACAAGAGATAGTCTTCTCTTAGCAAATGATCCTCCTCCTCACAAGTGCGCCACTTTCTGAGAGAGATAGAAGTGAGTAATGAGTGATCAAATAGAGATCTCCCGATCTCTATTTATACTTGTCCTGTCTTGCCCAATAAACCAGTGGGGCTGACTTGTCTAGCTTAACATAATAACCCATGGTTACATTAATCCAGGCCGACCCCACACTTGGTCTAATAACCCATTTACCCACATGACTCATATAGGTCTGACCCCATCAAGGTGGTCTAATAACCCATCAAGTATAAGTTACGACACTTACAATATAAATGATGACACTTCCGTATAGAGGAATAATAACATCTCTATAGGAATACAAACACTTATGTATAGAGGAATAATAACATCTCTATTGGAATACAATATACATGGGTAAAATACATTCCGAGGTTACATATACATCAACACAGAATTGGCTTTGTCAAATGATGAGCGTGCCCTGTTGAAGGAAAACAGGAAGAAGGAAAACAAAGCTCTTGGCCTTATTCAACAAGGCATAAGTGAATCTATATTTCTGAAGATATCTAGTGTCGAGTCTTCAAAGAAAGCTTGGGACACTCTTGAAACCGATTATTAAGGTGTAACAAGGTGAAGAATGTCAAGTTGTAGAACTTGAGAAGTGACTTTGAGAGTCTGAAGATGAAGGATGGTGACACTGTAGATAATTTCATGACTGAAGTCATAAATATTGTGAATCAACTCAAACAATATGGTGAAGATATCTCAAACTAGAGAGTTATTGAGAAATTGCTTAGATGCTTGCAAAAAAAAATTGAAGTTGTGGTTGTACCGATATAAGAATTTAAAGATCTTAGTGAAATGCATATTGATGAGTTGATTGGTTCTTTTATTGCTCATGAACCTAGGATGAATAGATATGTTGATACTCCATTAGGGAATGCCTTCATATCTCAATTGCATGTTACTAGAGGTAGAGGAAGGTCTAATAGCAGAGGAAGAGAAGGTCAAACTGCTGATCATAGTGATAGCAGAAACAACTCAAAATTAAAGGAGAAGTCTCAACAGAATCCTCCTAGTGTAAGGGGGAGTAGTAGTAGATCGTGGTAGCCAAGAAATCAAAGGTATGATAGATCTAAAGTTCAATGTCATTATTGCAAGAAGTTTGGGAATTTTGCTACCAAATGTTGGAAGAAACAAGAAGATGATAACAAGAAGTCAACACATATTACATAAGAGCTTGAAGAAGATCAAAATCATGTGTTTTTACTCGTAATGTCATGCAGGAAAATTCAAATGATGTGTGGATTTTGGATAGTAGATGTAGCAACCATATGACTGGATATAAAGAATTGTTTTCTGATCTTGACACTAGTATTCAATCTGAGGTAAAGCTTGGTAATGAATGCAAGGTAAGTGTTAATGGAAATGGTGTTATGTTTGTGTATGCCAAGAATGGTGAAAGAAGAAGAATACACGATGTTTATTATGCACCTGATTTAAAATGTAACTTATTCAGCATTGGACAGCTGCTTGAAAATAAGTACAATGTGTACTTCAAGAACGAGGTATGTACTATCTGTGACAAGTATCCAAGTAAGTAGTTGATAGTCATGGTAGAGATGACAAAGAATATATATTTTTTGCTTACCTAGAGAAATGTTTTGACTAACTCTTTGAATGCTTATAAAACTAGGAGTTTAGATCAATCATGGTTATGGAATTTGAAGTGTGGTAATTTACATTTTGGTGGACTAGATTTGCTACAGAAGAAGCACATGGTGAAAGGGTTTCCCAACATACTAAACCCGACAAGCTTGTGTGAGAGCTACATATTAGCAAAGCATCAAAGAGAGAAATTTGTCTGTGGAATCTCGTACAAAGCAAAAGCCCCATTGGAACTGGTACACACGGATTTGTGTGGGTCGATGCAAACACCTTATTTGACTGATAATGTTTATTTTATGACTTTCATTGATGATTTTAGTCAAAATCCTTGGGTGTATTTGTTGAAACAAAAATCTCAAGATTTTGAAGTGTTCAATAGGTTTAAAGCCATGGTTGAGAAGGAGAGTGGCAGATATATTAAAGTCTTGAGATCGGATAATGGAAGTGAGTATGTGTTAAATGATCTCTTGCAATTTTGTCAATATCATGGAATTAAGAGCCAGTTCACTGCTCACTACACTCCACAACAAAATGGAGTGGCTGAAAGAAAAAATCGAACCATTATGAACATGGCTAAAAGTATGTTGAAGGAAAAGAACCTTCCAGATGAATATTGGGGAGACGCAGTTATTTTTTCACTGTATAATTTGAACAAAAGTTTGACTAAGAGTGTGATGGACCATGTTCCTCAAGAAGCGTGGAATGGTAAGAGTAGCAACATATCTCATCTGAGGATTTTCCGGGTGTGTGTCTTATGCACATGTACTTGAATAGATCAGAAGAAAGTTGGATGATAGAAGCGAGAAATGTATCCTTGTCGAATATAGTGAAGAGTCTAAGGCATATAGACTCTATAACCCATCACCAAGAAGTATATTGTCAGCAGAGAGTTTAAAGCAGAAGAATCTTGGGATAGCAGCATAGATAAATTGGTGGCATAGGGTGTTGTGATACCTCATGTAGATAATGAAGGGGATGAGCAGGGCGTTCAAGGTGGAAAGTTGCTTCCACATATGCCTACACCAACACTAAGAACTCCTGTAAGACAATCATCAAAAATCATCCCATCGCAGTATAGAACGTCCATAACTCAAGAGCACGATGAACCATCAAGTGTTGGTGGGCAGCAAGCAACAGGATCAGAGGTAAGTAATGAATCAAATCCGACTTTAGCTTCATTAAGAAACAGAGTTAGAGGTAAAAAAAACTAGAAGTTTAAGAGAATTGTATGAACATAATGAAGAAGTAGACCAAGTTTCAAATTTCGCATTGATTGCATGTGATATTGTAAATTTTGATGAAGTTGTTAAAGAAAATGTTTAGGTAAAAGTCATGGATGATGAGACTTATGCCATTGAAAGAAATAATACTTTGGATATTGTAGATTTTCTTGATAATAAAAATTGTATTGGTGTTAAATGGATTTATAAAACTAAGTTGAATGTTGATGGTGAAGTTGAGAAATACAAGGCAAGGCTTGTAGCTTAGGGGTTCAGCCAACAACTCGATACTGATTATAATGAAACATTTTCACTAGTAGCCAGACTTGATACAGTGATGATGGTGTTAACCATTTTTGCTCAGCATAAATGCAGTGTGCATCAAATGGATGTCAAGTATGCGTTTTTGAATGGATTTCTGGAAGAAGAGGTTTATGTGAAACAATCTACAGGATATGAGATTGAAGGAGAAGAAGGTAAGGCCTACAAGTTAAAGAAAGCATTATATGGATTGAAACAAACACCTAGAGTATGGTACATAAGAATTGATGAATACTTGAACAGTGAAGGATTCAATAGGAGTCCAAGTGAGCCAACTCTGTATACAAAGGTAAATTAGGAAGAGAAAAATCTTGAATGTTTGCTTGTATGTTGACGATTTGATTTTCACTGGAGATCTTTCAATAGATGAAATTAAGCCAACCATGAAAACTAACTTTGAGATGATTGATTTAGGAATGATGAAGTATTTTCTTGGTATTGAAATGACTAAATCTGAAGATGGCATTTTTATTTTTCAATCTAAGTATGTAAATGATATATTGAGTAGATTTAGGATGGTGAACTGTAATCCAGTTGTAACTCCAATCACAACTGACAAAAAACTCAGTAAGAAGGATGAATGGTTGAATGTTGATCTAACACTATATAAGAGACTGATTGGAAGTTTCATGTATTTGACTACAACAAGGCCTAACAAAATGTTTGCAATAAGTTTAATTTCGAGATTTATGGACTCTTCGAAGAGTACCCATTGGAAAGATGGAAAGAGGATCCTATGATGCATTGCTAGAACAACAAATTTTGGTATCGAGTATACATCAAATTCAAATTTTAAGTTGATTGGATATACTGATAGTGATTTTGTAGGTTGTACTGATGATAGAAAGAACATGTTGGGATATGTGTTCAGTCTTGGATCTGGAGCAGTATCATGGGCTTCAAAGAAGCATCATATTGTGACTTTATCTTCTACTGAGGCAGAGTATGTTGTAGCGACAACAACTGCATGCCACACTATGTGGATGAGAAGAACTTTTTATGAGTTGCAGCATGAACAAGAAGAACCAACTCAGATCTTTTGTGATAATAAATCAACCATTACATTATCGAAAAATCATGTCTTCCATAACAAGAGTAAGCATATCAATACAAGATATCATTTTATTCGAGAAATGATAAACAAGAATGAAATTTTTGTAGAGTTTTGTAGATTTAAAGATCAATTTGCAGATATGATTAGAAATCCCTTAGCAAAGGAGTTGTTTGAAATACACAGATAACACATTGGGGTTTGTAAGCTGTAACGATTTTTTGTTTAGAAGCAATCTAGTGTTTCAGAGTTTTTTGTTTTGGGTGAAGTTTTTAAGGGAGAAAATGTTAAAAATTAGTAATTATTTCACTGCCAATAGATCAACCAGCGGAATATTGAAGAGCCATCACCATTTGCATTAATCCATTGGATTTATGAAGAGGCATCACCACCTAAGTTTTGCATAAGCAAAGAGGCACTGCCATCAAAGTTTCACTCAATTGAATTTGAAGAATCACCACCACCCATTGTATTCATCTGTTGAATTTCTAAAGGGTCAATACCGCCTCAGTTGTGATCATTGAAATTACCAAGGGGCGGATCACTGGCATTAAAAATTTAATTAAAATTTGTCTCTTATGACCTCGGAAGAGTCAAGCCAAGATGCAACTCGTTTTTTGTATACCTATTACATGAGTGTAATTCTGATTTTGATATAGAAAAAAAATTGAATTGAAGAGCTCAGTTTGAGAACAGAGCATTTTTTCTTGTAATTGCTGTAGCATTCTGTGCTTTTTTTTTCTTCTGATTGTGTGAGTTTGCAAACTGAGAATTTTTCAGATTTTTTATAGACTGTTGTAGCATGTTTTTCCTCTGTTGAATAGAGTCTTGCTTTAGTTAAATTGTTGCAGGGATCAAGTGATTTTTTGTGGAGCTGAAACACTGTTTTTTTTTCTTGTGGTGTTGCAAATCCCCTATTTTTCTCCAGCACCCCCTGCAACCTTCAGAGTGGTATCATATCCAGTAAGATATCCTTCTTTCTAATTTCTATTTGCTGTGACTTGTATCTGATTTGAGATGGCTACTAACAACAGTTTAGTTCAACCACAAATTCCTATTCTGTTTGAGATAAATTATGATACTTGGTTGTCATAGAATGAGAACAATTTTGCATTCTCAAGACCTTTGGGAGTTTGTTACGATTGGATACCCTGAGCCGGCTGACCATGTAACAGAATTGGCTTTGTCAAATGATGAGCGTTCCCTCTTGAAGGAAAACAAGAAGAAGGAAAACAAAGCTCTTGGCTTTATTCAGCAAGGCATAAGTGAATCTATATTTCCGAAGATATCTAGTGTTGAGTCTTCAAAGAAAGCTTGGGACACTCTTGAAACTAGTTATCAAGGTGTAACAAGGTGAAGAATGTCAAGTTGCAGAACTTGAGAAGTGACTTTGAGATTCTGAAGATGAAGGATAGTGAGATTGTTGATAATTTCATGACTCAAGTCATGATTACTGTGAATCAACTAAGACAATATGGTGAAGATATCTAAAACCAGAGAGTTATTGAGAAATTTCTTAGATGCTTTACAAAGAAGTTTGAAGTTGTGGTTGTACCCATAGAAGAATTTGAACATCTTAGTGAAATGCATATTGATGAATTGATTGGTTCTTTGATTGCTCATGAATCTATGATGAATAGATATGTTCATACTCAATTAGAGAATGCCTTCAAATCTCAGTTGCATGTTACTAGAGGCAGAGGTAGAGGAAGGTCTAATAACAAATGAAGAGGAGGTCAAACTGCTGATCATAGTGACAACATAAACAACTCATAATTGGAGGAGAAGTCTCAGTGGAATCCTCCTAGTGTAAGGGGGAGTAGTAGTAGATCGTGGTAGCCAAGAAATCAAAGGTATGATAGATTTAAAGTTCAATGTCAATATTGCATGAAGTTTGGTCATTTTTCTACCAAATGTTGGAAGAAACAAGAAGATGCTAACAAGCAGTCAACACATATTACATAAGAGCTTGAAGGAGATCAAAATCCTGTGTTTTTGACTTGTAATGTCACCCAAGAAAATTCAAATGATGTGTGGTTTTTGGACAGTAGATGTAGCAACCCTATGACTGGATATAAAGAATTGTTTTCTAATCTTGACACTAGTATTCAATCTAAGGTAAAGCTTGGTAATGACTGCAATGTAAGTATTAATGGAAAAGGCGTTATGTCTGTGTATGCCAAGAATGGTGAAAGAAGAAAAATACACGATGTTTGTTATGTACCTGGTTTAAAATGTAACATATTTAGCATTGGACAACTACTTGAAAATAAGTACAAGGTGTACTTCAAGAACGAGGTATGTACTATCTGTGACAAGTATCCAAGTAAGTAGTTGATAGTCAGGGTAGAGATGACAAAGCATAGAATGTTTTTGCTTACTAAGAGAAATGATTTGACTAACTCTTTGAATGCTTATAAAACTAGGAGTTTAGATCAATCATGGTTATGGCATTTTAGGTATGGTCATTTACATTTTGGTAGACTAGATTTGCTACAGAAGAAGCAGATGGTGAAAGGGTTGCCCAGCATACTACACCCAACAAGATTGTGTGGGAGCTGCATATTAGCAAACCATCATAGAGAGAAATTTGTCTCTAGAATCTCATACAGAGAAAAAGCCCCATTGGAGCTGGTACACAAGGATTTGTGTGGACCGATGCAAACACCTTATTTGACTGATAATGTTTATTTTATGACTTTCGTTGATGAGTTTAGTCGAAAAACTTGGGTGTATTTGCTGAAACAAAAATATCAAGCTTTTGAAGTATTCAATAGGTTTAAAGCCATGGTTGAGAAGGAGAGTGGCAGATATATTAAAGTCTTGAGATCGGATAGAGGAGGTGAGAATGTGTTAAATGATTTCCTGCAATTTTGTCAATATCATGGAATTAATAACCAGTTTACTACTTGCTACACTCCATAGCAAAATGGAGTGGCTGAAAGAAAAAATTGAACCATTATGAACATGGCTAAAAGTATGTTGAAGGAAAAGCACATTCCAGATGAATATTCGGGAGACATAGTTATTTGTTCAGTGTATATTTTGAACAAAAGTTTGACTAAGAGTGTGAAGGACCGTGTTCCTCAGGAAGTGTGGAATGGTAAGAGTAGCAACGTACATCTCATCTAAGGATTTTTTGGGTGTGTGTCTTATGCACATGTACCTGAAGAGATCAGAAGAAAGGTGGATGAAAAAAGCAAGAAATGTATCCTTGTCGGATACAGTGAAGAGTCTAAGGAATATAAACTCTATAACCCATCACCAAGAAGCATATTGTCAGTAGAGAGTTTAAAGAAGAAGAATCTTGGGATGGAGGCATAGATAAATTGGTGGCAGAGGGTGCTATGATACCTCATGTAGATAATGAAGGGGATGAGCAGGGCGTACAAGGTGGACAGTTGATTCCACATATGCCTACACCAACAATAAGAACTCCTGTAAGACAATCATCATAAATCATCCCATTGCAATATAGAATGCCCAAAACTCAAGAGCGCGATGAACCATCAAGTGTTGGTGGGAAGCAAGCAACAAGATCATAGGTAAGTAATGAATCAAATCCGAGTTTAGCTTCATTAAGAAATAGAGTTAGAGGTCAAAAAACTAGAAGTTTAAGGGAATTGTATGAACATAATGAAGAAGTAGATCAAGTTTCAAATTTCACATTGATTGCATGTGATCCTGTAAATTTTGATGAAGTTATTAAAGAAAACGTTTGGGTAAAATCCATGGATGATGAGATTTATGCCCTTGAAAGAAATAATACTTCGGATCTTGTAGATTTGCCTAATAATAAAAATTGAATTGGTGTTAAATGGATTTATAAAACTAAGTTGAATGTTGATGGTGAAGTTGAGAAATACAATGCAAGGCTCGTAGCTTAGGGGTTTAGCCAACAACCCGGTATTGATTATAATGAAACATTTGCACTAGTAGCCAGACTTGATATAGTGAGGATGGTGTTAACCATTGTTGCTCAGCATAAATGGAGTGTGCGTCAAATGGATGTCAAGTCTACATTTTTGAATGGATTTCTGGAAGAAGAGGCTTATGTGAAACAATCTCCATGATATGGGATTGATGGACAAGAAGGTAAGGTATACAAGTTAAAGAAAGCATTATATGGATTGAAACAAGCACCCAGAGTATGGTACATCAGAATTGATGAATACTTGAGCAGTGAAGGATTCAACAGCAGTCCAAGTGAGCCAACTCTATATACAAAGGTAAATCAGGAAGGTAAAATCTTGATTGTTTGCTTGTATGTTGACAATTTGATTTTCACTGGAGATCTTTAAATACATGAGTTTAAGACAACCATGAAAACTAACTTTGAGATGATTGATTTAGGAATGATGAAGTATTTTCTTGGTATTGAAGTGACTCAATCTGAAGATGGCATTTTTATTTGTCAATCTAAGTATGTAAATGATATATTGAGTAGATTTAGGATGGTGAACTGTAAGCCAGTTGTAACTCAAATCACAACTTACACAAAACTTAGTGAGAATGATGAATGGTCGAATGTTGATCCAACACTATATAAGAGACTAATTGGATGTTTCATGTGCTTGAGTGCAACAAGTCCTAACAAAATGTTTGCAATAAGTTTAATTTCGAGATTTATGGACTCTCCGAAGAGCACCCATTGGCAAGATGGAAAGATGATCCTATGATACATTGCTAGAACAACAAATTTTGGTATCCAATATATATCAAATTCAAATTTTAAGCTGATTGGATATATTGATAGTGATTTTGCAGGTTGTACTGATGATAGAAAGAGCACATTGGGATATGTGTTCAGTCTTGGATCTGGAGTAGTAGCATGGGCTTCAAAGAAGAATCCTATTGTAACTTTATTCTCTACTGAGGCAGAGTATGTTGCAGCGACAGTAGCTGCATTCCAAATTATGTGGATGAGAAGAACTCTTTCTGAATTGCAGCATGAACAAGAAGAACCAACTCAGATCTTTTGTGATAATAAATCAGCCATTACATTATCGAAAATCATGTCTTCCATAACAAGAGTAAGCATATAGATACAAGGTATCATTTTATTTGAGAACTGATAAACACGAATGAAATTTTTGTAGAGTTTTGCAGATATGAAGATCAATTTGCAGATATGTTTTGAAATACACAGAGAAAACATTGGGGTTACTGGGGTTTGCAAGCTGTAACAATTTTTTGTTTAGAAGGAATCTCGTGTTGCAGAGTTTTGTTTTTGGCTGAAGTTTTTAAGGGAGAAAATGTTAAAAATTAGTAATTATTTCACCGCCAATAGATCAACCATCGGAATATTGAAAAGCTCACCGTTTGCATTAAACCATTGGATTTATGAAGAGGCATCACCACCTAAGTTTTGCATAAGCAAAGCGGCACTGCCATCAAAATTTCACTCCAACGAATTTGAAGAATCACCACCGCCCATTGTATTCATCTGTTGAATTTCTGAAGGGTCAATACCGCCTCAGTTGTGATCATTGAAATTACCAAGGGGCGGATCACTGGCATTAAAAATTTAATTAAAATTTGTCTCTTATGACCTCGGAAGAGTCGAGCCAAGATGCAACTCGTTTTTTGTATACTTATTACACGAGTGTAATTCTGATTTTGATATAGAAAAAAAAATTGAATTGAAGAGCTCATTTTGAGAACAGAGCATTTTTTCTTGTAATTGCTGTATCATTCTATGCTTTGTTTTTCTGATTGTGTGAGTTTGCAAACTGAGAATTTTTCAGATTTTTTATAGACTTCTGTAGCATGTTTTTACTCTTTTGAACAGAGTCTTGCTTTAGTTAATTTGTTGCAGGAATCAAGTGATTTTTTGTGGAGCTGAAACTCTGTTTTCTTTTTCTTTTTCTTGTAGTGTTGCAAATCCCCTGTTTTGCTCCAGCACCCCGTGCAACCTTCAGTTCAGACATCAATTCAATACGTCATTTATTTGGTGAAAATTTTGAAAGCTGAAAAGAACTTTCTAACCAATGAGGATTGGTGAAGCACATCTCCTTGAAATACGGCCGGTCTACTCAGACATCAGTTAAAACCGTTGGCGTTGATCCAAGTTTTCTCTTTATTTGGTAAAAATTTTAAAATTGAAAAGAGCTTCCTCAAGAGTTGCAAAAAGGTTGCAGAAAAATGAGGATTGGCGAAGCACATCTCTTTGAAATACGGCTCGCCTATTGGCTTTCTTCCCTACGCGTTTCAAATTTGCAGATTTAGAAAAAAACCTGTTAACCCAAATTTGCAGATTTAAAAAAAAACCTGTTAACCCAAATTTGCAGATTAAAAAAAACCCTGTTAACCCAGAGCGCAGGGTATAGGTACAGTTTTGATGTTTTGAGTTTTGCAAGGTATAGGTATAAGGTACAAGTATGGAGACACTGTAACAGAATATTTAATGTTGATGCTGCTAGATTATAAATGAGAATTGAAGTTCAGATCTTCCAACAGCAATATTCAGTAACCTTAAATGCTTTACTGCTAAACACTTATTAAAGCCCAAGTTTAAATACAGCATACTTAATATGATCATATATTCATTCACTACTGCCCAAATTGCACTGCTTGGTTTTGCAAGTAGTATTTGCTTAATCAATATAAAAGTCGTGTGCGTCTTTTTATGTTTGCGTTTTTTTTATTTTGAAAAGCATACCATGCTGAAGCATTCTACAAAGATAGCGGATAAGAACGCCTGCACAAGGTTTATACGGCATGGTTTAAGCGTTCAGTAAAACACTTCATCCTCTTCGTAATTTTGCTAACTAGAAAAATTGTGATTCATGACCTATCTGCAGCTGAGATTGCAATTTTCACAATCCCCACTAACTCAGATTTGAATACCTCTTAAAGCACTCTTAAGAGTACATGAGATATTTAAAGTTTTGGCAAGATCAGAATGGAGATTCTAGATTCGAGTTAAAAGGAATAACTCGAAACATATATATCACAAAGGAGGAAAAGGGGGCTTTTTAATTAACACTTAGCAAGTTAGCCCGTTTGGCTTGCTTTTATTTAATTTACGAAATATGTAAGGCTGCATCTTATGCTTTGGTCACACAATATTTACTGCAAAAGGAGTACGTACGTTATGTTTTCCATCGTTCCAGGTGAGGGCACCGAAAACATATCCTCTGGTGGCAACATTGGATGATGTAAAAACTACATTGAAGGATTGTTTACTGGAAGTCTTGGAGAATTGAAGGGTTTGTGGAGAGACCTTCACATCCAACCCGGGGGGTCCATCGATGGTAACCTTGTAAGTGGATGCCTGATCAGGGTTCAAGCTTGTGAGGCTTCTGATTATGGTTGTGCTCCCTTTCGCAATTAACATGGAGATCGCTATGCTGGGATAGTTCATGTTACTGATCAGATCCACCTTTGGGCCAGATGGGCAGTTAAAGGTTTCATTCCCCGCGATGATCTTTATCTGCTGAGAAGTAAGACCGTAATTACACAAGAAGCGGAAGTAATCCTCTGTTGATGTTTCGTATACAAGTCCTGGTTGCAGAGCTTTGATTGGACTCACTACTCCGCTTCCAAAATCAAAAGGTGTCCCAGGCATACCTGAGTCAAGAGTCAATAATTTGCCCATATTGTTCATTGTAATAGCTGCCATATGGATGGAGTACAGATGTTAGAAACCCAGGCAGCTTTGGCATTATAAAAGAAAACTTGATTCAACAGATGATTCCATAATTGAGACCTAGATTTAACTTTAACGATAGATATGCAGTATTTGTCACCATAAAAAGAAAAGTTTCCCGATGTTGGTCGGTCTGGTATTATATTTTCAAGGATAAACATGATAAGTACCTGTTGTCATAAGGGCTGATTTGATAGCAGAGGGGCTCCAAGTAGGATTCATAGATTTTACAAATGCAGCTGCTCCACTAACATGAGGAGTCGACATGGATGTTCCAGATATGATGTTAAATTTGGAAGGCATCATTCCAGCAGGGACTGTGTCGGAAGACACATCGGTGGGAATCCATGCCGCAAGTATGTTCACACCTGGTCCGCTGATGTCTGGCTGCAAGTATCAATAAAAAAACTCATCACAGTTGTGATTATCTGCAAGTTAATAAAGTTAAATCGCAACAGGAAAGCCAAAAAGTTTTATCACTTCTCTGATCATTTATGGCATTAAAAAGGGGAGTTAACAATGGGCAAATTCCATTGATGGCATTAAAAAGGGGAGTTAACAATGGGCAAATTTAACTTTCAGGCCAGACAAAGTTAAGTTGCATTTTGTTTTAATTATTTTTTTGGTCATTTGTAAAAAAAAAAAATTATATATTTTATTGATATTTTTGAATTTTAAAATAGCACATCTATTTATTGAACATCTAATAGGTCACACTTTAAGTGATAGGAACATTACTTTTATTTGTTATCATTGACCTTGTTATAGTTGAATAGTGACAAACCGTTGGTTATCTATACATTAGCTACCAGTTTTATATATATAATTGTTTATTTAGAATTTGTAATTAGTATAACTTAAGAAGATAAAATTATCAATCTGAATAGTACATTTGTCTCATTCTCTTGGTTTTCCAGTAATTTACAAAAAATCCACTCCAAATTGTAAAATATAAACATCTTTCAATGTAAAAATGAGAGCCATTTTGATCTCCAACTCCTTATTAATTGAAATTTTATCAACTAATAATTTGAATGGATTTTAAAACTAATCCATTCAAATTGAATGGATTGTTTGAACAGATTGTAAAACTAGAAGGGTTTAGTCCTCATTAGGTGTAAAGCTAAATAGATTGTATAGGGTTTAGTCCTCATCAGGTTATTGGTTCAAACCTCATGATGAGAGTTGAGGATTGGGTGTAGCCACTTCCCTTTGGGTGATTCGTTTAAATTTAAATTTATGTTGGCCTGACTCAGGTTATATATGCATTCTTTGGGTGTGGATGTGGATGTGGATGTGGGTGTGGAGAATTCATAGATTTTAAAAAAAAAACAGCTAAATGGACTGTGGACGAAAAAAAGCTAAATGGACTGTGGACTGCCGGGCGATCAGTACGTACCTTGAGAATGTTCTGGGTCAGTCCTCCAGGGCCTCTTGACGAAAAATATGCAACAACAGGAGCCGGCTTGTAATTTGTGACCACCTCAGTTGGAGTGATTGTTGCAACAGGATTTCTATGATGACAGAGCTTGGAGGATTATGAACAGCCACACTTTAATTGGATTGTCCCATGAATACATCGATATGCTCATGTTACATAGAAAGGAAAAGTTAGTATGTGGGCGAACGCACCTGGTCGTTTTTATGTAGGAAAATATCTCCGTTGCAGACGTATTACTTACTGTGGTGGCTGGAAATGTACCGTAGTTAGTTGTTACTGATGTTTGTGAATCATCCACAATAATCATGCCTATGCCTCCCGCGTCCTGGACTACTCTTTTCATCAATGACCTCGATATAACTCTGTTGTTGCCAATACAAAGCACGACCTTCCCGTGCGCTTTGCTTGTGTCCAAAGAGTCAAAATCACAGTAGCTGCAGCAATCCCCTCCCCATGAGAAATCAAATTATAAAATCCGTAGATTTTATCTTGTATCGTGGATAATGAGTTAAATTTTTTTGTTATATTTACTGAAATTTAGCCTAAAAATTGTTAGCTTTAATGCAAATTGATGTAAAAATCCGAAAAAATGCAAATTGACATTAAAAATTTGATAATCTACCTCGCACTCGATGCAGAAATGGACTTGGCAGGAATGGTTCTTGCATACACAAGAGGGTGCACGGCCGAGTTGCTCAGATTCGAGAAGTTGATGCCCTTCCCCTAAGTGCACACAGTGTAAAAATCCTTTACAGTTTGAAGAATTTATTGATTTGACATCATGTTTGTTTGAAAACATGAATCAAGTTATATGAAGTCCAGTAATTTTTTTTAGCCACATTAAATACTAAAGTCTTTATTATCAAATTATCAACGAAAATAAAACTATCACTTGTAAAACAAAACAACAAAAGTGTTTTAGAATGGCAGAATCTATCAATATGGAGGCGCTGAGCTAATTAAAACATGCGATAAAATCAAAATTGGAAGTAAAATTTAAACATGGTAGACATAATACTAATGGGTTCATTTTCCCTTCTTCTCACCTTAACAATCTTACCATTTCCCAACTCAACATTTGATTGGAATTCCCGGTCGATTGTGGTCGCTGCAACTGTAAAAATCCATGGAGCAGTATTAACGACCGTCTTAGACTGAGGTCCCGCGTTTCCCGCAGAGCATACAACCAGTATTCCTCTCTGAGTAGCATGAAATGCTCCTATGGCTATTGGATCATTCACAAAATCTAACGGATCGGTGGACCGACTTCCAAGTGAAACGGATAAAATATCCACTCCATCTTTAACTGCGTCGTCAAATCCAGCTAAAATCTGTACACCTGGACATCCATTTTCCGGTGAACACACCCTATACATAGCGATTCTTGTAGAGCTACTCGCTGATCCGCCTCTGGCTGTTCCGTTTGCGAGACCATAATAGTTTGCATTGTCCACAAAGTTCCCGGCTGCAGTAGATGATGTATGCGTGCCATGGCCCTCTTCATCTCTTGCACTCCTTGTATTTGTCCATATCGATTTCTGTGTATTATTTGTTTTCAAATCATCGTCCAGGACCTCTCCGCCCGAGTAATATCTTGCCCCAATTATTTTCCTGTTCATATTACTTCAGTTATGAATCATACGCGACGAGAGAAGGGGAAGGACGGTTATCGTATAGTAAGAGTCTATTATCATTGTTATTAGTTTTCAATGTGATATAAAAGAGAATCTAAATAATTAAGAATATAAGTAGTTTCAGAGACCATAGCTATATAAACATCTAAAAACAATGTAAAATACAAACACACCCAATTTATTTGAATCCTATAAATCACCTGTTGCAATTAGAAACGTTGAAATCTTGTCCCTCCACACACGCTCCCTTCCACCGTGACGGGATAGGGCCCATACCCTTATCACTGAAGCTGTCTGCTTCCGGCCAAATGCCTGACAATAGTCCATATATAACATGGATATTACTGTAATTGCATGATCAGGAATCCCCCACTCCAGTTCAGTGAATCAATTGAACTTTTAAACTCTATAAAACTAAAAGCTGGATATCATATTATACCTGAATCTAGAAGTCCTATTATGATATCAGCGCCAGAAGTGTCCTGTTTTCTGGAATAAGACCTTGGCATTACCAATTCCTTTTCTATGAAGTCCCATGAATGTGTCGTATGAAGGTTTAACACTGGATCAACGAACACTGATAAAACTCCTGGTTTCCCTGCTAAATCATTGGAATATATCAGAATAGGCCCACCTCGGGGCTTACTATTCATGAAAAACTCTTGGGTAAGGTTAGTATCCGACGTACCACTTAATGTAGTCGCTTGTTCTTTGGATAATACTGCCGCGAATCCTGTAAAGGCATAAGTATAGCTATACACCAGTGATTGCTTTGCGTGGCTGGGACTATAACCGTTCAGATATAAAAAAAGTAAAATCAAATACCAACAAATATACCAGTACAGATAAATTCTCAAATTTGATTATTTCAATTGATACCTTTCCAGAACAGACGAAAGAACCTTTAGATGACTCGCTACAAGCATTTCTCTACTTTTGCGCAGTGAACTACCCATGTATACAATATACACCTGCATACATAGTGAAAGAATTATAGGGAAATTGGCATAACTCAAACGTTATTTTAGAGACATTATATTATTAAGCATGGCGAAAGAGACATTATATTATTAAGCATGGCGAATAACTGCAGAGCATTAAATGCAAGTGCTTAAAATTCATTGAATCACTAAAATTTCCAAATCTAACATATCCTAAGCATTGAGCTACCCGTAACATGGCATGAGAAATTTAAGGTAATTAAAGGTTCGGACCTTTCCATCCTCAGCAATGACTGGACCGAACAAGAGACTGCATAGAAAAACAAATCCAAAACAAAGCTTAAATCCCATCAGTAATATTTCCCACTACTATCCACTCTTCTCTCAATCAACCTGGATGAGAATCGTTTCTCTAATAAATACTTGTTTGGAGGCTGCGGTGATTGTAGAGTTTTATAGAAAACAAATCGAGCCTAGTGTGTTGTGTGTAGTGGATCTGACGATGACCATTAGCAATTGAAACGACGCAAGTCAATCGGGATAATGATAAAAGTCGTCACCGGGTCAACAAGTGCGGATAATAAGTCATGAAAAGCTATTCATTTTAATGGTATCCAACTTTTTGGTGGAATCTCCATAGACATTTGCTTTTGTACTTCCTTATCTTAGTGGTCGACATACTGTGCTTCAATTTTGACTTGGGGATTAAGTATAAAGCAATGGCGTGTGATAATTGGCATTCAAATCGCCCCCTGCGGGTGGATGGAAAATATTTGGGCGAGATACAGTTCCATTTTTATTTTTTTGGCATTTCGATATCTAAGTAACAATTATCCCAGGCCTACGCCTCAAGGAATAGCGATCGGCGTGCTGGAGAATCCGATCCAAAAACTGAACCAGAAGTGGAAAGAAGATTCTGTTTCTCGAACCATTTTATATTAAACAAAGGAAATGATATGCAGACATTTTAAAAGTCTTTCACTCCTCAATTGACTTGGTTTCTTTCATTTTTAAAATATGAATCCCACTAATTTTTACAATTTTTTAATAAGATAAACAATACTTAAAGTCCCTTTTTACAAGACTTTATAATGGCTTGCAAATGACTGCATCTATGGGTTTGAAAGCGAATAAAAGAAAAACAATTTTAATGGAGAATGAATTTGTGTATTTTTTATTTAAATTAGGTTTTGTAGAGTTATTATATTTATTAAGATATTATAGGAGTTCTTATTAGAGAGATTAAATTAGCAAGTGCCATATAAGTTATTAGCATAAAGATTATTAAACTTATGGAAGATGAAAGGTTATTAGTAAAGTTTTATTTTTATGTGTTTATGTTTAGAATGGCAGAAACTAGAGCATCCCAATACCCTAATAATGAAAGGATCTATGGATTTGAAAGCAAATTAAAGAAAAACAATTTAATGAAATGAATATGTATACTTTTAAAATTAAGGTTTTTAAACTTATTATAGTTATTAATATATTATAGGAGGAGTACTTATTATAAAAGTCATATGGTCAAATTAGTATATAAATGTCATAAATGTATGGAGTAGAAGAGATTATTAGTATAAGGATCATATGGATTACCAAAGCTATTAGTATATTAAATAGGTACTTATTATAAAGACCTAATTTTAATGAGAATATAATATAAAAGTTATATTAGTACATGTTTGATGAAGGATTATAAGAGTGATTAAGAAAGAGATTTTATTAGTTAGGAATATGTGAAAATAAAAGTTATATGTTGGATCTTCTCTAGTAATATAATGGTTCATTAAAATTAATAATGGGATATTATTGTAATCAATGTAATGTGGAATGTGTCCATTATATTAATTGTTATTAAATAAAGTCCATCAGGTAATTATTTAAGTAATCTAGAATGACTTAATGATTAATGTATACAAATTTGATAAAGATTCGAGTGGCCAATGCTTAATCTACAATATTAAATAAAGATAGAGTCTTCATTATGGAATATGTATGGCAAGTAATTATAATGGTATTTGACTTTAAAGAGGCACAAATATCTATTTTCCTTCTATAAAAATGTCACATTCTTGGTCGCCTTGGTGCCCTTCAGAGGCGAAGGGAGACAACCAGATACATTTTTTTTCACAATCTCATTGTTCTTACATGCACTCGCAATCACGGGGGGTTCACTAGCGAGGCAATATCATATCATGCCCATTCATATTGGGGGTTTGAATACTCTTAAAAACCTAAAAATTATATTGCCCCATATTAAGGGGTCAAGGGGGTTTTTTAATTTGACATAGTAATATAAATATTGGGAGTTATTTTATTTGGGATGGATGAGGAATAACCTCCAAGTTGTGGCCCGTGGGATGGATTCATACCTCCAAATCATTGGCTCAATTCATAGCCACCTAAAACTTAAGGACCCTCCACTTTTATTTGATACTGTTTATGATCCTAAGTTTTGCATAAATCTGATAATAATGTACCGATGATAATATTGATGGAAGTCTCTTTGGATTACTGGCCTTGAGCAATATTCATTTAATAGCTTATTTAGGCTTGGTTTTTCATTGATGTTATATTGTTTTTCATCTTTAAGTTAAGAGATGTAGTTAATTGGGAGTTTTGGAGTTGAACAATTGTTTTGTATTTTTTGTAGGCATTCGTGTAAAAGATATAACTCTTCATTTTTTAGGTTGGGGTTTAGGTGGGTATTGAGATTCAATCAAACCTTGCCCCATGAAAACCAAGAAAAGTGAGATCAATCTTTCTTGGCTCACTGGAACTGAGAAAAGTTAAATCAATCTTTCTTGACTAATTATTTCTTTCAACTTTTTGTATTCTTCTTTAACATTTTCACATTGCCAGTTAGGAATAGTTGTTAGATTGAGTTATATTTGGCACATTCATAATTGTAATTTCAATTCTTATATGCAAGGCATCCGTCTTAATATTGTATTGGAACTAACATTAACATAGGTGAAAATCTAAATCCTTATTTACACACCCTATGTGTTATTGTTACCATGAAATGGCATCATATAAGTTTCACCACTTCTGCATCTTTATAACTATTGCATGCTTGAAACCTAACAACAGATATTTTTCCCTCTCCTGTAAAGATAAAAAAAAAACTAGATATAACCCAAGAAAAGGTAACTAAATGTTGTTAACTACCTTGATTCCAAGAATAAATGTAGAGGTAGTGGAGGAAATTCATTGCATCTTGTGAATGACCCAAATCCAAGCTATGCACATGATCATATGGTGTTATTGGAAAGTAAGCAAAAAATTTCTATGTTCATTTGGGTTCAAATATCAATGATGCTTGTTTTGATAGGACGGTAGGGGATCCCATCCACGAAATGGTTTCAATTTTGCATTTTTATGGATTTTAATTTATTAAACTTATAGAAAACCTAAGCTCTCTATGGCTATAGGGCCCTTGCACGAAGTTGAGGGACCCTTTAGGTGCAATCATGCATTCGCAAAACGCACTAGAATTGTGTAAATTAAAAACGTGTGCACGTTACTTAGAACTAGGCATGGGAAGACTCCGACCTTGTCATGTCAATTAACATGTAGGATAGGATTCCAAAACGCGCGTGCGTTATAGTGATACATAACATGCACGTGTTTTGGTTAATATAACAAAAAAAAAACAGTCTGTGGACTGCGACACTGTTTTACCCATTGTTTTCTCAAAATCGGAATGCTCGAGCGATTTTGGCTTGCAAAAACGCATTGGAGAAGCTCAACAAGGGATATTTCATCTTGCAAGGAGGATTGGAAAGGTAAGCATCCAAATCCTTGCCTCATTTCATCATTAAAAATATAAATTTTTATGTTTCCCTAAATTAAAAATCTTTGTAAATGAAATTCCAAAACTAAAATTTTTAAAATTTGTTATTTAACATATGTTATTTTCTCCCTACTATCAATCCCTTAATGAATTTTACATCCACCCAAGCAATAAGGGATTTGAAAAAAAACTAAAATGGAAATTGGAAATTGAATCCCAAAACAATATTTTTTCCACATCTATTGCAAATTGGAAAAAAACAAACCATCCACCATTTGGCTAGGAGGAGGAAATATGGACTATAACCTAGGCTTGGTTTCTAGACTTGACTCGAGCAAACCCTATGTTTTTTTCCCACACATTCTTTTACCCTAACAATTTCCAACCAATGCTTGTGAAGCCAACCCAATGGCATGATGTATTTTGCATCATCCCCCGAACCCCAAGGGACTAGGTTCCCCTCCTTTGCAGACACACCGCTTACTTGGTTTCTAAGATGAACTACCACATATTTTTTGACCTCTTTCACCACCAACATGTTAGACACAATGGCTCACTAAAAGGGGGGTGAATCAAATCTTATATCATTAATTACAAATTCACTTCAATATCATATTCATCAATAAACTATATCACATGTCATTCATTAAGCAAGACACATTATCATTAACACATTACAAGAGACAAGATATAATATTTGTAAACTTTTTATAATTGGAGACTTTAATCTCCAGAATGGGATACAACCCAAAGTGGAACCAACCCCAAGATAATTATGTCAACTGCAACTGACTAGGATGCACCAACACCCCAACAACCATACATTTACAAATGATATTTCAGACTCTTCTTAAGTCTGCATATTACATACATCATCAACCATAATCCCTTGTTTGTTTCCAAAGCACTTCATCATTCTCATCAAGCACTCATTATTCAATATCACTTCATTCTGTCCATCAACAAATATCGCCAATCAGATCACATCTTCATTCTTTCATCATTATTCATGTCATATCAATCTGCTACCATATCTCCATTCATACACTTTACACTGTCCATATGCACATCACAACATTCTTCCCATATCATCAGTCATCTCTCCATCATTCTACCAGCATGTCTTCATTATGTCCATCAATAGGCTGCCTCAGTTTAACCCAGAATAAAAGATAGAAAGAGAGATTGTTTTACTACTCCACCTGCTGCTTCTCCTTCACCAAAAACTATCCTCATCTTCCTGACCCTCGAGATCATAGCTCTCCTCTATATCCCGAATTCTCCCTCGAATTCTCCACACTCACCACACAAAAAACACAACCATCTTGTTCTTCATTTATACTTATCCTTTCCATGTATTTAGGAGGCCGACTTGTCTTTTTGCTTTTATTAATTCAAATAAGTCAAATGATATTTTTATTTCCATGTTATCCTTAACCAATAAAAATACATATCTTTGCCACATCATCATGGTATTTATGCCCACATGGTCTCCACCCTTATGTCCGCAAGGACCCATAATGTATGCCTGCAATGGTCATATGAAATGATATGTATGTTTGTAATGTATGCCTGAGATGTTATTTATGTTTGTAATGTATTCGTTCTTGCACAAAGTTTGTACATTTTTCATTTTTGATAGATGTCATTATAGCACATGTATATGTTTCTAATGATTTTTATTTTATTTTTTGATTGCAGTGACGACCATGGACTCACACTTAGACATCCAAAGAGAAATTCAAAGGCTCAGAGAAATTCGAGCCTCAATTACTATTGTTGATGATAAGCATCTTATGCTTGCATCCAATTTGGATGAAATGATAGAGACCTTTAGTAGGTCTAATGGTGCACTACAAGATATTGCCACATTCAAAGAAAGAAAGAGGCAACAATATGAGGATGGACTTAGCTACAAAGAAGTTAAGAATTTGAAAATCTCAAAACAACATATCTTTTCCCTCTTTAGCGATCCACGGACGGGTGAAATCTCGAATGCAAACAAAAGGCACATTTATATCGAGTGGTGTACATATCAACCATTCATAGATAACTGGATATACCGATGGTACATGGTGTTTGATGCACCACCACACAAAAATAGGGAAGTGCCTCTATATTTTATGAGAAAGATGTATGCAGAATTTGGGATGGGGAAGCATGTTAACTATTTTGATATCTTGGAGTACCAGGGCATTGGGATGGGGATGCCTCAACAACATCCCAATGCGAGGCACATAGATCCCAATCGCCCAGTCGCTCCACCTCATAGGAATCTACCTAGGCCAAATGCGTCACCTGCACATAATTTGGTCCCAGAGACACATGAGTCATTCCTACTGTTGGCACAGGATACTGTTCGCCGTAGTGTTGATGTATATGTAACTTCGGAATGTATTTCACCTATGTATTTCATCTATGTATATTGTACTCCTATAGAGATGTTATTATTCCTCTATACAGAAGTGTCGTCATTTGTATTGACAAGTGTTGTGTTAAATTTTTAGTATTAAATCACAATACTATAGGATCTTTGCTGAGAGAATAACATCTACAGTATATCAATGCATGACAATCATAATATGACAAGCATCACAAGCATCATAAAAACCAAAAGCATAGAGACAAGAGACACAGAGTTTCCGTGGGGAAAACCCTAAGGTGAAAAACCCCACAACTTCCTGAGAGATAGAGAGAGCAATGGCTCAACCAAAATACAACCAAATAACACTGAGATAGTCTCCTAGCAGATGATCCTCCTCCTCCTCACTAGTGCGCCACTTTTCAGAGAGAGAGATAGTTACTTTTCCGAGTGAGTAAAATAGAGATCTCCTATCTCTATTTATACTCACCTTTTTGCCCAGTGACCTACTGGGGCCGACTTGTCTACTTGGACACACCCACATTATATTATATACTAATCAGGGCCGACCCCATAAGGTGGTCTAATAACCCATCGACAAGTACACACACTTGCGACACTTGTCAATCCACATGACGACACTTCCTTATAGAGGAATAACACATCTCTTATAAGGGTACAATAAATATATATATAATATACAGATGAAATACATTCCGAAGTTACATATACATCAACACTCCCTCTTAACTAGGAAGGTATTTCTCGACACAGATCTGCTAGACAAGTCTTCTTCTCTGGATCATCGTCATTGATGCATCGTCATCATCATCGTCACTGCTGCTACTATCTCAACCAATCTCTGTCTCTACTCGTCATAGGAAGTTCTACAGAGCAAGTCCTTTTTCATACTGGATGTAGGCCCACCACCTGCAGGACTTCATCATCACTGGCCATACTGTGGAATCCTCAGGACTTATTACGTGCGTCACAAAACCTCGAAAGAGCATCCCAGGCTGTTACGAGCACACGGCTCTACCTATAGGATCTCCCAGGGCACAAATTACATGTGACCTCACCACAAAACCTCGAAAGAGAATCCCAGGACTGATTACAAGCACAAGGCTCAACCTATCGGATCTCCCAGGGCACAAATTACATGTGGTCACCACAAAACCTCGAAAGAGCATCCCAGGACTGATTACGAGCACACAGCTCAACCTATCAGATCTCCCATGGCACAAATTACATGTGGTCATGGCAAAACCTCGAAAGAGCATTTCAGGATGTTACGGGTACACAACTCTGACCTGAAATCTCCCAGGGCACAAATTACATGCCATAGGACAAAACCTCGAAAGAGCATCTGCTAGATATCCCAGGGCACAAATTACATGCCATAGGCAAAACCTCGAAAGACTATCTGCAGATCTCCCAGGGCACAAATTATATGTCCTCCCAAGCAAAACCTCGAAAGAGCATTTGCCAGATGTCCCAGGGCACCGAATTACATGCCATAGGAAAAACCTCGAAAGACCATCTGCAAATCTCCCAGGGCACAAATTACATGCTTATCTGCACAACCTGATCCACGGCCACAGAGTATCAAACTGATACTCACCATACATCATCCTGATGTATCCATGATCATCCTGATCATCATCACTGCAACATCCTGTTGCATGTCATCTGGAGCAACATCCTGAAGCTCGTCATCTATGATCATCCTGATCATCACTGCAACATCCTGCTGCATGTCATCTGGAGCAACATCCTGAAGCTCGTCATCTATGATCATCCTGATCATCACTGCAACATCCTGCTGCATGTCATCATACCTGATCCACCTGATCATCAATGCATCTACCTGATGCATACCAAGTATCTACCTGATACATATCATCATACATGATCCTCCTGATCATCAATGTATCCACCTGATACAAATACAAATACATGATACATATCACCATACATGATCCACCTGATCATACAATGTACCCACCTGATACATATATAGATACATGGTCCAGGCATCCAACATGATGCATATACAAAATACATACACATGATCCAACTGATCATATCCAACATCTACATGATGCGTACATACATACAAAAATGATCCAGCTGATCATATCCAGCATCAACATGATGCGTACATACATACATAAAAATGATTCAACTAATCATATCCAGCATCCAATATGATGTGTACATACATACATAAAAATGATCCAACTGATCATATCCATCATCCAACATGATGCGTACATACATACATAAAAATGATCCAACTGATCATATCCAAGCAGAAACCACAACATCATCCTGATGCTCATCATCCAGCGCTTACATCCACAGCCATGTGAAGGATCCTCCTTCCAACATGCTTGGAATGGCTTCAGCAAATGTGTCCATCACTTCTTCCTCGAAGTGTCCTCGATCTGAAGAACGCCAAGCCTCTCTCTGAAGTACTCGAACTTCACTCTGGCTAGTGGCTTCGTCAGCACATCTGCAATCTGCTCGTCCGTCGCAACATACAGAAGCTTCACAGCTCCTCTCTGCACCATATCCCTGATATAGTGATATTTTATCTCTATGTGTTTCGACCTGTCATGAAACATTGGGTTCTCGGACAACTTCACACAACTCTAATTATCACAGAAGATACTAGTAGCTTCCAACGGGAGATCAAATAACTCAGACAGTAGCTTCCGTAGCCATACTACTTCACAACTAGCTGAACAGGCTGCAACATACTCTGCCTCAGCTGTACTCAGTGCTACACAGGACTGCTTCCTGCTAAACCAAGAGATCACACCTGATCCCATATTGAAACAACACCCAGATGTGCTCTTCCTATCTGTAGCACTGCCAGCCCAATCTGAATCAACATAACCCTGTAGGTTAAACTTTTGATTTGCTTCATACTTGAGCCCATAATCCACTGTACCCTTCAGGTACCTCAGAACATGCTTTACAGCAACCAGGTGAAAACTCCTCGGATCCGTCAGGAACTGGCTCAATGTGTTCACAGCAAAGCAAATGTCTGGTCTCGTATTCGTCAGGTACATCAATGACCCAATCATCTGACGATACATAGTGATATCAACCGGCTCAGGTGACGCATCACATAAAAGCTTCAGATTCGATGCCATAGGTGTGGCCATGGCCTTGCAATCCATCATCCCAAATCTCTTCAAGATGTCTACTGTGTACTTCCCTTGACCAAGGAAGATCCCACCTGCACTCTGCCACACCTCCATACCTAGGAAATAGTGCATCATTCCCAAATCTTTCATGTCGAATTCAGCTGCAAGCTTCCTTTTAGTATCTGCAATCAGTCTGTCATCTCCTGTCACAAATACGTCATCCACATACAGTAGTAGAATCACAGGATTCCCTTCCTCAACCTTGTAGTAAAGGTTGGAATCCGCTTTACTCTTGGTAAAGCCCAAACTAGATAGGAAACTGTCCATCCTACCATACCAGGTTCTGGGAGCTTGCTTCAAGCCATATAAGGCTTTCTTCAATCTGCATACATATGATTCCCTATCATGTATTTCAAAACCAAGTGGCTGTTCCACATATACTTCCTCTTCTACTACACCATTCAGGAAAGCAGTCTTGACATCCATCTGGTGTATTTTCCATTTCATTGCTGCAGCCAGGGAAAGCACTGTTCTGATGGAAGTATACCTGGCTACAGGTGCAAAGGTTTCTTCATAATCTATTCCTTCTTTTTGAGAGAAACCACGAGCTACGAATCTTGCTTTGTATTTTTCCACACTGCCATCTGCAGCATGCTTGATTTTGTAGATCCACTTGGAAGTCACAACAGACTTCTCTTTAGGTCTTGGGACAACATCCCAAACATCATTCTTCATTATTGATTGGTATTCCTCAACCATAGCATCCTTCCATTCTTTCTTTTCTGCTTCCTCTTCATAACTGGAAGGATCTTTGTTCATAATGTCACAGAGTAAGGCAACATAACTGGTGTGTGATCTGGTTCTCTTCTTTGCTCTGTGTTCTTCTTCTGGAATGCCAAATCTTTCTGCATCATGAATGAGCTCTATAGCCCATACAGGTTTCCTCTTGTGAGAGTTATCCTCACGGGGTGGATCTACAGGTTCTTGTGGATCTTCAAACTCACGAACAACTTCTGGAACTGCTTCAGTCATGGTAGTGTGCTGAAATCTTGTTTCCTTAGGTTCTTCATAAACTTCGGTAGGTGCCTTCCTTGATTTAATGAATGCTGAGTTTTCATCAAATGTTACATCCCTGCTGACATCAATCTTCTTGAATCCTGGAAAGTATATTCTGTAAGCCTTCGAGCTTTCACTATAACCCACAAAGATGCCCTTCTTTCCTGAAGGATCTAGTTTAGTCCTCTTCTCTTTTGGGACATGAGTATATATTGGACAACCAAATATTCTGAGATGGCTGACTTCAGGTTTCTTACCAGAAAAGACCTCTTCTGGTGTCTTGTTGTCCAATATCTTGTGGGGTGTTCTGTTCTGCACGTATACAGCTGTTCTGGCTGCTTCTGCCCATAGATGCATAGGAAGATCTTGATCATGCAACATTGCCCTTGCTGCTTCCATGATAGTTCTGTTCTTCCTTTCTGCAACTCCATTCTGTTGAGGATTATAAGGAGAAGTCAACTCCCTCTTAATCCCTGAATCACTGCAAAGTTTCTTGAAGTCATTTGAGGTGAATTCTCCACCATTGTCGGATCTGAATGTTTTGATCTTCTTGTCAGTTTGATTCTCCATCAAGTTTTTGAATTCCTTGAATTTGTCAAGCACCTCATCTTTGCCTTTCAAGAAGTATACCCAAGTCTTCCTGGAGAAGTCATCAATAAATGATACATAGTAAACATACCCACTTAGGGAACTGGATGACATGGGGCCACATACATCTGAGTGGATGATTTCCAGAATGTCTTTTGCCTTGCTTTCACTGCTTGGGAAAGCCTTCTTAGTGTTCTTTCCTTTTGCACATCCTTTGCAAACACCTTCATGTTTGGTCTTGATTTCAGGAAGACCCTCTACTGCCTTGCTTGCAATTGGAAGTGCCCTATAGTGCATGTGAGCAAGTCTTCTATGCCAAAGTTCACTTGGCTCCCTGGATTCATGTACCATGGCATGTTCAGGTTGTCCCTTCAATTTATACAAGCCTCCCTCTTGCTCTCCAATCACTACTGCATCATCTATGTTCTTTCCCTTTGGCCACATTAGGACTTGGCCATCCACAAATGCAACCCTCATACCTTTTGCATCCAATGCAGAGATGGAGAGTAAGTTCTTCTTGAGTCCAGGTACATACAATACTTCTTTCATCTTCAATGATTTTCCAGAATCTAGATTGTAGGAGGCTTCACCACTTCCTTTGATTGGGTATTGATAATCATCCCCAAGTTTCACCTTATGGGGTGATTCATGTTCAGAAAGGTTCACAAAAGATTCCTTGAACCCAGTCATGTGTTTGGAGGCCCCACTATCAATCAACCAATCATTACAACCATGGGAGATGGTACCTGTGAGTGCAGAGATCAGAACATACTCTTCTTCACTTGATGAGTCATCATCACTGCTACTTTCTGCCCTAGCCTTCTTCTTTGGAGGTTCATCATCTTCGGCAGCATGAGCATGATATCTTCTTTTGTTATTCTTTTTCTTTTTGTTGAAGTTGTTGTTGTTGTCTTTCTTCTTCTTGGGACAATCTGAAGCAAAGTGTCCCTTCTCATTGCAACTGAAGCATCTGAGATCTTTTTTATCTTTATGATAATGGTGGTGAGAGGATCTTCTATTATGAGATGATTCCTTCTTGGATTTACCTCTTTTGGTGTGAGCTGCAAGAGCTTGATCTTCACCTCCCATCTTTTCTTCACGAGCTATAAGTCTAGCTTCTTCTTGAGAGCATTCTTCCCGAAGTCTACTGAAGGAGATCAACTTCTTTCTTGCACAAATTCCTTGAATAAAGGAATCCCATGACCTGGGTAGGCCATTCAGAGAGGTCATCACCACTTCACCATTCTCCACCATTTCATCCACTACTTCTAGTTGTTCCTTGATCTGGGAGACCCTTGAAAAATAAGATTGAATGGTTTCTCCATTCTGAAATTTTACTGCTTTCAATTGGTTCCGCAGGGTCATCTTCCGATTTATGTTCTTTCCTTCAAATAGCTTGGTCAAGGATTCAAACATCTCCTTGGGTGTCTTGAGAGAAGACACATGGGGTATGAGATGGTCTTTGATAGAATCAGCAATGATTCTCTTTGCCTTGACCAAGTTCTTCTTGTGTAATGCCTTGGCCTCTTCATCCTCTGGGATAGGGATGTCTTCTTTCACATATGAGTCCAACTCATTCTCTTCCAGGATTAGCCCAATCCTATACTTCCAGGCTCGGAAGTTATCAGCCCCTTCAAGCTTATCCTCAAGCTTGGTGTGGAGAGACATCTTTAAGAGTACTTCAAATGGAAATAGAAAATATTTAGGACTCACCACTTCAAGTGCTGAAAATTGGATCTGGTCCCGGATTAGGGTTTGTCAGAGAAACCCTAAAAATTCAAAAAGTGAATTTCAAAATTTCGAAAGGATAGAAAGATGCGCCTTGGAGAGCTGATCAGCCTAGTACATTCAGAATTTGAGATCAGAAAGGTCTTTCCCTTCAAAATTGCCTTTTTGTCCTCCCGGGTTCACTAGGGAGAGCCCTGAATTAGGGTTTGAGTTTCCCGGAGATCTACCCAGCCAAAAATCTCGATCCAAAGCTCAAACCTTCGATTTTTGAAAGGAGCTTCTAGCTGTACCTTCAGTTTCCAGAAATTCGTATTTGTGTGGAAACCCTAATTTTTAGGGCCAAATCTGAAAATGCTCGGAACTGAATTCTGATTGGATAGATAGATGCGCCTTGATGAGTAGATCCAATCTACTATACTGAATTTCAAAAATATATGGAGAGAAACCCAATAAACAAGGAATACAAGCTTCCGTCACTGCAAAATGTCTTCTTCTCAGTTAAGCTCTGATACCATGTTAAATTTTTAGTATTAAATCACAATACTATAGGATATTTGCTGAGAGAATAACATCTACAGTATATCAATGCATGACAATCATAATATGACAAGCATCACAAGCATCACAAGAATCAAAAGCATAGAGACAAGAGACACAGAGTTTCCGTGGGGAAAACCCTAAGGTGAAAAACCCCACAACTTCCTGAGAGATAGAGAGAGCAATGGCTCAACCAAAATACAACCAAATAACACTGAGATAGTCTCCTAGCAGATGATCCTCCTCCTCCTCACTAGTGCGCCACTTTTCAGAGAGAGAGATAGTTACTTTTTCGAGTGAGTAAAATAGAGATCTCCTATCTCTATTTATACTCACCTTTTTGCCCAGTGACCTACTGGGGCCGACTTGTCTACTTGGATACACCCACATTATATTATATATTAATCAGGGCCGACCCCATAAGGTGGTCTAATAACCCATCGGCAAGTACACACACTTGCGACACTTGTCAATCCACATGACGACACTTCCTTATAGAGGAATAACACATCTCTTATAAGGGTACAATAAATATATATATAATATACAGATGAAATACATTCCGAAGTTACATATACATCAACATGTTGCAAGTGTCGTAACTTACCGATGGGTTATTAGACCACCATGTGTGGGTTTGGCCCTGATTAAGTTAACCATGGGTTATTATGCTAAGTTAGACAAGTCGGCCCCACTGGTTTATTGGGCAGGACAAGACAAGTATAAATAGAGATCGAGAGATCTCTATTTGATCATTCACTTACTCACTCTTCCATCACTCGAAAAGTGGTGCACATGTGAGGAGGGGGATCAGCTGCTAGGAGAAGACTATCTCTTGTACTTTGGTTGTATCATTGCTCTTTCTATCTCTGAGGAAGTTGTGGGGTTTTTCACCTTTATGGTTTTCCCCAATGAAACTCTGTGTGTATATTGTCTCATGTGATTGATTCATGTGATTGATATGCAATTTTATACTTGATATGCTGTACATGTTATTCTCTTAGTAAAGATCCTAGAGTATATTGAATTAATGTTAAAAAATTAACATGGTATTAGAGCTTCCCTGAGAAGAAGACATTGTGCAGTGGCGATAACTAGGGTTTCTTGTTTATTGGGTTTCTCTCCATAGATTTTGGAAAAGTAGTAAGGTAGATTGACTCTACTCATCAAGGAGAATCTTTCTGTCCAATCAAAATTCAATTCTGAGCACTTTCAGTTTTGGCCCTAAAAATTAGGGTTTCCACAAAAATAGGAATTTCTAAAATTTGAAGACATAGCTGGAAACTCCTTGGAAAAATCAAAGTTTAGAGCTTTGAATCGAGATTTTTGGTTGGGTAAAGCTCTGAAAAACTCAAACCCTAATTCAGGGTCCTCCCTAGTGAATCCGGGAAGATTAAAAGGCATTTCTAAAGGGTGAAGCTTTGCAGATCTCAAACTCTGAATATACCAGGCAGATCAGCTAATCAAGGCACATCTTTCTATCCTTTCAGAAGTTTGAATTTTTAGGGTTTCTCTGACAAACCCTAATCCGGGACCAGATTCAATTTTCAGCAAATCAAGTGGTAAGACCTAAATCTTTTATTTCCATTTGAGTTTCTCATTAAAATGTCTCAACACACCAAGCTTGAGGATAAGCTTGAAGGGGATGATAACTTCCGAGCATGGAAGTATAGGATTGGGTTAATCTTGGAAGAAGATGAGTTGGACACTTATATAAGTGAAGAGGTCCCTGTCCCAAAGGGAGAAGAGGCTAAGGATATTCACAAGAAGAACTTGGTCAAGGAAAAGAGGATCATTGCTGATTTTATCAAGGACCATCTCATCCCACATGTGTCATCTCTAAATATACCCAAGGCAATGTTTGACTCTTTGACCAAGCTGTTTGAAGGGAAGAACATAAATCGGAAGATGACTCTGTGCAACAAATTGAAAGGGGTAAAACTTCAGAATGGAGAGACCATTCAATCCTATTTCTCTAAGGTCTCTTAGATCAAGGAACAACTTGAAGCTGTGGATGATATAGTGGATAATGGTGAAGTTGTTATGACCACATTGAATGGCCTACCTGGGTCATGGGATTCCTTTATCCAAGGAATCTGTGCAAGAAAGAAACTAATCTCCTTCAGTAGACTATGGGAGGAATGCTCTCAAGAAGAATCAAGGCTTGTGGCCTGAGAAGAAAAGATGTGGAATGAATATCAAGCTCTCACAGCACACACCAAGAAAGGGAAGCCCAAGAGAGAGCCATCTCACTTCAATAAATATTCACACTGCCATCACAATAGAGAAAGGAGAATATGTTTTACCCTTAATGAGAAGGGACATATTGTTGTAAATTGTCCCAAGAACAAAAATGACAACAACAACTTCAACAAGATGAAGAAGGGTAGCAAAAGAAGGTACCATGATCATGCTACTGAGGATGATGAACCTCCAAAGAAGAAGGCTAGGGTAGAAAGTGATGATTCATCAAGTGAAGATGAATATGTTCTAATATCCTCTCTCACAAGTACTATCTCTCATGGATGTAATGATTGGCTTATCAATAGTGGGGCTTCCAAACACATGACTAGGTTTAAAAAATATTTTGCAAATCTATCTGAACATGAGTCACCCCATAAGGTGAAACTTGGAGATGACTATCAATATCCTATCAAAGGAAGTGGTGAAGCCTCCTACAACCTAGACTCTGGAGAGTCTTTGAAGATGAAAGATGTTCTATATGTACCTGGGCTCAATAATCACCTACTCTCCATATCTGCATTGGGTGCAAAAGGCATGAGGGTTGCATTTGTAGATGGCCAAGTACTAATGTGGCCAAAAGGTAAAACTATTGATGATGCAGTAGTGATTGGAGAGCAAGAGGGAGGATTGTATAAATTCAAGGGACAACCTGAACATGCCATGGTACATGAATCCATGGAGCCAAGTGAACTTTGGCATAGAAGGCTTGCACATGTGCACTATAGGGCACTACCAATTGCAAGTAAAGCAATAGATGGTCTTCCTGAAATCAAGACCAAGCATGAAGGTGTTTGCAAAGGCCGTGCGAAAGGAAAGAACATAAAGAAGGCATTTCCAAGTAGTGAAAGCAAATCAAAAGGAATCTTGGAAATTATCCACTCCAATGTATGCGGTCCAACGTCATCCAGTTCTCTGAGTGGGTATGTTTACTATGTCTCTTTCATTGATGACTTCTCCAGGAAGACTTGGGTTTATTTCTTGAAGAAAAAAGATGAAGTGTTTGATAAGTTCGAGGAATTCAAAGCCTTGATGGAAAATCAAACTGATAAGAAAATAAAGACATTCAGATCCGACAATGGCGGAGAATTCACTTCGGGTGATTTCAAGAAGCTATGCAGTGATTCAGGGATTAAGAGGGAGTTGACTGCTCCCTACAATCCACAACAGAATGGAGTTGCAGAAAGGAAGAATAGAACAATCATGGAAGTAGCACTAGCAATGCTGCATGACCAGGATTTTCCTATGCATCTATGGGAAGAAGCAGCTAGGACAACTGTATATGGGCAGAACAGAACACCTCACAATATATTGGACAACAAGACACTAGAAGAGGTCTTCTCTGGTAAGAAACCCGAAGTTAGTGATCTCAGAATATTTGGTTTTCCAGTATATACACATGTTCCAGAGGAAAAGAGGACAAAGCTAGATCCTTTAGGAAAGAAGGGTATCTTTGTGGGGTACAGTGAAAGCTCGAAGGCTTACAGAATATACTTTCTAGGGTTTAAGAAGATTGATGTCAGCAGGGATGTAACATTTGATGAAAACTCAGCTGTCATGAAGTCAAGGAAGACACCTGTTGAATATCATGAAGAACCAAAGTAAAACAGATTCCAAGACACCACCATGAATGAAGCAATTCCAAAAGCAGATCGTGAAGTTGAAGATCCACAAATACCTATAGATCCACCTCGTGAGGAGAACTCTCACAAGAGGAAACCTGCATGGGCTAGAGAGCTCATTCAAGATGCATAAAGGTATGGCATTCCATAAGAAGAAAACAGAGAAAGGAAGAGAACTAAATCTCATACCAGTTATGTTGCCTTACTCTGTGATAGTATGAACAAAGAACCTTCCAGTTATGAAGAAGCAGCGGAAAAGAAAGAATGGAAGGATTCCATGCTCGAGGAATACCAGTCGATCATGAAGAATGATGTTTGGGATGTAGTCCCAAGACCTGAAGGGAAGTCTGTAGTGACTTCCAAGTGGATCTAGAAGATCAAGCATATTGCAGATGGCAACATAGAGAAATACAAAGCGAGAATTGTGGCTCATGGCTTTTCCCAGAAAGAAGGGATTGATTATGAAGAGATTTTTGCTCCTGTGGCTAGATATACTTCCATTAGATCAATACTTTCTATGGCTGCAGTGATGAAATGGAATATACACCAAATGGATGTCAAGACAACTTTATTGAATGGTGTAGTCGAGGAGGAAGTGTATGTGGAGTAGCCACTTGGTTTTGAAACACATGACAGGGAGTCATATGTGTGCAGGTTGAAGAAATCCTTGTATGGCTTGAAGCAGGCTCCTAGGACTTGGTATGGTAGGATGGAAAGTTTCCTATCTAGTTTGGGCTTTACCAGGAGTAAATCAGATTCCAACCATTACTACAAGGTTGAGGAAGGAAATCCTGTGATACTACTATTGTATGTGGATGACCTGTTTGTAACAGGTGAGGATAGTTTGATTGTTGATACCAAGAGGAAGCTTGCTGCCGAGTTTGAGATGAAGGACTTGGGAATGATGCACTATTTTCTAGGCATGGAGGTGTGGTGGAGTGCATATGGGATCTTCCTTGGACAAGTGAAGTATGCAGTAGATATCCTTAAGAGGATCGGGATGATGGATCTAAAAAAAAAGAATCAATTACTAGAAAGAGTTTCTAGTATTTACACAAATGGAATTCTCATGTAAGGATTCACAAGGGTCCTGTTGGCAGTGCCGTAATAGAGCTTAGCAAGTTGGTGGAGAGAACAAGGAAAAGATTTCCCATAACATGAGAAGAAGAATTAAAATCCCAAATGCAATTGATGGCGACCATGAGCATTACATTATTCTTGGATTTCCAATGGGTGCCACTTCTATCGATATCAAGAGAGATTTCAGACACCTTTCTCACCATGTGCCTTTTAGTTCTTTTCCCCAACTTAAAATGGCTCAATAACATCTAGTTCAATATTTAAAATGATCCCACCAACTTCTGATATAATTTTATAATTTCATTTCTGCCATGATTAAGTATACATGAGATCATGGAAATTAGAACTATATTCACTTCTAAATTTGGTCGTAGGAAAGTGTCCATTATATACATGTAATTGCAAACATATAACCAGTGATATGCCTTGTAACCAACTAGATTTATGTTACAGTGACTTGTATCTGGTTACATCCTTACAGCAATACAGTGATTGCAATCACTTATTGCTCATTGCATATATGATCTATTTATTTTTGTTTGTTACTATTGCATGGGAACTATTCTCCGAGGCCATATCAGTTGATGTAATCCCTCTATCCAATATAAGGGGACACTGGTATAGGTAAATAACCGGTATAAGCAAATAGTAGGCCTGGAACGAAGCACAGATGAGTAATGAGTGATGAATTGTATCTATTGGATATTAGTTTGTATATGATTTTTTGATATTTTTCCCTTTTGGGGTTTCTTGGAGATATTATCCTACTAGTCTTCTTAGGAATCATGCAACTCATCTTCACTATTCTACTTTGGATCCTTGTTCCACATCTATAATTGGCATATTCAATATTTTTTATGTTGTTTTGGAGGATTTGAATCATCATATCCATATGTCCAGTGCCTGCATCCTGATGATATATTTCTTTACAGAGGAAATTGTTGCATCCCATATCCATGGTTCAAAAGTTTTCATGCTTATCATACTTCTAGCACCTAGAGGTACCCATGGAACATGGCCAATTAGTTGAAGCCTGGAATTAGGATCGTCCAAAGTGAGAATTATCCACTGTCCAGTTGATCCTAGGCAAAGCCAACGTTTCGTATAAGCTCATAGACAGCATTTGAGAAGGGATTCTTTGGCAGAGAAGAGAGGGAATGGATTAAAATTTGCATGTGTAATCTGTAGTGCTCCAGATTGCCAAAACACCATTTTAATCCTGCAACTGCTATGAGTAATAAGGCTAGAACATAGCCATGCAATGCTGGAGTTTCTTATTCGAGTTTCTTCCAAGGTAATATCTGTGTCTATGGTGTATATAATTGTTGTGTAATTGTGGTTCCTTGTATGTCTGATTAGTCTTGGTGTTAATTCATTCCAGCACAACCAGTTTCTTTACCCAAATGACTCCCACGGCATTAGAATCAATTTGTTTGCTGGCTATTTTAGCAATTTGTTTGAATAATTGGTTTGCACCTATAGCACTGTCACTAGCACTTGTTGAAATTGATGGCATAGTAATTCCTAAATTCCCATCTTCATTCCATGCTTAAGATCAAGGTATTCCCATAGCGATCTAGAATTTTGTAAGCCCATGGTTACAAAATGGGAAGATTTCAATTCATTGTTGAAATCACAATTCTATCCATGGTCTACAAACACGAACAACTTATGAAATGGCACTACATTCGACAAGAACAATGACAATATACAAGAATACACATCTAAATTCCAGAAGCAAGCCATCGGGTTGGGTATCTCTTTCGAAAAGCCTAGGGTAGTGGAGAAGTTCCTTGGAGAACCATTCAACCATATCCAAGGCAAAGACAACTTCTTAAGCATTGATGAGGCAAGTGAGAAAGCTCTCTACATTGAGCTGGACTTCAGGAAGGGGCAACTGCAAAAGGGTCAGGAGAGGCCCAACAATACAAAGGCAAAAGGATTATAGTGACAATCCAGAAGGGAAAAGACTAGTTCAAGGTTGCAAACCAAACCCTGTAAGCATTTCAAAAACCAAGTCTGAGAGTGGCACTTGGGCATGAAGTCTGTAAAGGTAAATAAGTAGATTTTTAATGAGAATGAGCAGGCCAACGCCTTAACCTCTGTGTCTCTTACTATTTATACTGCCTTATTGAAATCTGCAATAGAATTTAGTCTATAACTCTTAAGCTTCCATTTCCTGTCATTAAGGTTGTTAAGCGAGTTAGGCTCAATCGTAAGGAGAGAAAACAGAATGGACTCATTTTTCACAAACAGGTAAAGTGTTGACAACAAATTGGTTGGTCACCAAGTCAAGTTGAAGGGAGAAGGATAAAAGGATAGATTGCACAAAGACAAATAGGGAAGAACACTAGTTCAAGGTTGTTGAAGACTAGTTCAAGGTTGTTGAAAATAACAACATCAAAAGGCATTCTCCAATGAGAGGTCTTAAGTGACCACCCTAAGGCTAGCTAGGAATATTTGGAGGCTAAACAGTCTTGTGAGTCATGGCAAGAGTCAAGGAAAATGAACAAGCCTTGTGAGCCACAAAAAAAGTCAAGAAGAAAGAGATGGTGACAAAAATGAGTGTTGTGAAGTCATGGCAACAGTCAAGGAACATGTACAAGCCTTGTGACATAGGAAAAAAGTCAAGACAGAAACCTTGTGAGCCATGTGCAACAGTCAACGTTATCCTTGAGAGCTTAGTGCAAAAGTCAAGACAAATCTAAGTAATAGACAGGATGAATGTACAAGTCTTGTGAGCTAGATTGATGTGTAATGATCTCCTGAAGATCAAGTCAAACAATCTTTCTTATTATGCAAATGATGAACTTGAGAAGATCTAGTACAATGGCACTTGTGAATGCTGGAAGAGAGAAGAAGAGTCAAACTAAAGCAAAGTTAAATTACTAATGTAAAATTGAGTTATTAATGCAAAGAGAATTATTAAGTCAAGCTGCTAAGGTCTAGTTATGTAAAGTCTAGTTGTCATAGCGAGTTGCTAGCTTGAGTTATCATCAATGTCAAGTCGAGTTACTAAGATAAGTTCAAAGACAAGTGTGAGCTATCATTAAAGCTAATTCAAGTTCCAAGTGTGAGTTGTCATTGAAGTTAATTCGATTTAACCAAGTCATGCAAGGATAACTCCAAAAGAAAAGTCTCCTTGGTGCTATTATTCTATTCACATCGTTTTTACGCATTCTAAGTTGTTGATCGAAGGACTATTACCTATTGCTATTCACTCTCTCTATTGCTGCTGGTGCATTTGCTGCTGCAAATAATTTTATGATCAGATTTTTAGTTCATGCCACTTCCTTAGAAAGTATGCTAGCATTCTGCTAGACTTGAGCAGCATCTTCTCTTTTGAAGGTAAGCCAATGTAGCTAGGTTTATATTGTACTTCTAGCTCTATCATCTTTGCAAATAAGAATGATTGTTTTCTGGGGTTTTCTCCCACTTTGGGTTTCCCCAAGGTAATTTCCTGTGTCTTTGTGTGACTCTCTATTTTGTGCACTATCTACTACTGCTCTATAGTTTTCAGTTTCCGCATTATTGCTGATAAAAGTTCTCAGATCTGCACATTTATATAAAAGAAAATTTAAAGTTTATTGTATCCTGAATTAAGCTTGAAAATTTACAGTTGCAAACCAAACACTGTGAGCATTGCAGAAGCCAAGTCTGAGAGTGGCACTTGGGCGAGAAGTCTGTAAAGGTAAATAAATGAATTTTTAATGAGAATGAGCATACCGGTGCCATAAACTTTGTCCCTCACTATTTATGCTCCATCTTATTGAAATATGCAATTAAATTTAGTCAGCACCATCCAATTTTGAAGAAACTGCCAAATCCAAGCCTTGAGATATGGTAGAAAAAGTTTAACATGGCTAATCAATGACTTCAGCTTGAGTGGAGGGTATATTTTTGCTAAGGGCATGGAAAAGGAATTCAACAATCAACAACATCAACAATGAGGGGCATAAATGGCTTGGTGCTCTTGATTAAAGGCCAATCCCATACCCTCATACATGATATAATCCAATGAAAATGCTGCAATACTGCCAATCTTGAAATCCTCAAAATTGCTAAGTCTGCTGAGTTTTGAATGGAATATGAAATTCTACTTTCTCCATATGAAGTCCCATGAGGTTGGAACTACTATCAAACATCTTGAAACAATTAATGGTAATGTTAAAAAGTTGACATTTCCTTTTTCTATCCTTTTACTTAAATTTTTAAAATTTCTATTAAAAGGTTAAATAAAAACGATAAAGGAAATGTCAACTTTTAAACATTACCATTAATTTCCAGCATTTTTGGTCAAACACAATGAAAAACAGAGTAAACAATTAGCTAAACCTTTTTCGAAACACGTCATATGAACGTTGGTACAGCCCAGAAACACGTTTTAGGGCCATACCACATGGTACAACCCTATACTACACATTTCCTGCAACTAGGGTTAAGCCCTAAAACCAAGGCAATTAACATATGCCATGAGCTGCATTACATTGTGAAAACAGAAGATGTCCATTCAGTTTACTAAGCTTCGCATCTAGGAGGAGGCACAGTGGGGATCGCAAGGATGCCTGGGGGAAAGTATTTAGACACTAAAGCATAACATCTGGTATTAACAATCTTGAGCATGAATCATGTAATGTTCCATACATCAGCAATACTTCCCAAAAAGGTCACTTGTCCTCATACTACACGAATGAACAGGCTTAATAATGGAATTTCATCACAAAGTTTTTTGAATCGACACGACGAGATAATTTTTCATATCTTATTGAGGTCACCATTGTATTCTAATTATAGATACAGTAGGAGATATTACACTCATTGTTCAGAACTAGTGGCCAACAGGGCATTGGTTCACTAATGAGGTCATAGTGTTAAGTTGTCCACTAGTATTTATTTCCATCGTGGTCTACTAAATTCCTATTCATAACCACTCATCCCCAAGTTTTTATTGTCAGAGGAAGTATCCATGACTTTGCAAGAGGTGATCAACCCATCTTAACCACAGCCCTTAGATTCAAAATATATTCTACCATGTGAAGTTCCATTGAACCAATTATTCAAAGTCTCTATAGAATCCTATTGGGATCACAATCGTATACACAATTCCAAAATAGAACCATTCTAAAATTCCTATTGGGATCACAACCGTATACACAATTCCAAAACAGAACCATTCTAAAATTCCCAAACGGTTTAGACACCCAAGGTTTAAAAAAGAAATCTGATGCAACAATCATGTCCATTTAGGCTTCATAAATTTCAAAGCATGTTTGTAAAATGTTCAAAATGGAAGCAGAAGGTATCTTGTATGTGCAGCCCATAAATTACAATTTTAGGGAAAATGCAGAATAGAAGATAGTAAATACCCACTTGGAAATTGAGCATTCTTCCAACTTCTTTCCGACTTCCATCACAAATGCACAAGTCTGGTCTCTCTTTTATTCTTATTAAAACCCAAAAGGAGCACACAGTCAAGAACCTTTGAAACACATTATCTCCATCGTTGTTTGTTGTAGAAAATGTAGCAGAAAGCCCATGCTTGATTTATTTGAAGAGATGTAGAAGAAAATCCAGGGTTTCTGCAATGCTTCTAGGGTTTGGTTTTTGTGGTCGGTTGGGGGATTCCCTGCAAAACCCAGCTGCTACGCGAACTCTCACCTCGAGGCTTCCCTGCAAAACATGAACTCTCACCACACTCTCGCACGGGCGGACATTTGGCAGCAATGCACTATAATATATACCCCAACATATTGTATATTGCATAAATAAATAAAATAACCCTAACCACCCTAAATATGTAGGCAATATAATGTTATGATTTTCATGTTTAATTAATACCCCCAATATGAATGGACGTGGTATAATATTTCCCCCCTAGTGAAGACCCCGTGCAATTTTCATTCAGTAATCACACTGAATAAAGAAATTGATGTAAAGAAGGAGGAGCTCAAGAAACTTCAAGAGCAGCTGGTTAAGGCCAATGAAGAACATGAAGCTGACATTCGTGAACTGAGAAAATCATTTGAAAATAAGATTGAAGACCTTCAAGAACAAAATGCTTCTCTTCAAGTCCAATTTCAAGATGCCGAAAATTTGGACACTGCTAATGCTAAAAAGATAGCTGTGCTTGAACAACAACTAAAGCATGCAACTGCAAGTGCAACCTCCTCTGTGTTTTCTAGGTTTTCACAGCAAGAGTTCAAGGACCTAGCCAATCAAGTCAACCTGGAGCACCATCATCTTCTAGCTAAGCTATTTACTACCTTGGGTGAAATCCATGAGACTTACATTGTCTTTGACAAAATGGCTGTCACCTTGGGCCAGCAAGTAGACTGGAAACAAAATAGGCTTATAAATTTGTAGAAGACAACATAGATTGGAAAAAGTATATTGAAGATAAGCCAACTGATATCCCTGAGTTGGACAACCTCAAATTCAGAAGGATCTGAACTACTATGCGAGCTTGGGAGAATGTTATTGGCATGGTACAGGATACTATCAACTAGGCTCAAGCCCTTTGCAGAAGAAGATGGTATGCCTTAGGAAATCTCATGGAGATACTGGCATTCACTAGTACAAAATGAGAGATAAGTGACTAAAAAAGTTAGTCACCACTATTTTTTCAAGGGATAAATGACTAAAATTGAGCAATTTTAAATAAGCCAACTAAAAACGACTAATTTAATCACAGGATAAAATATATGACTAGATAACAAGTGACTGAAATAAACATTACTAACATAAATGACTAATTTAGTCATAGGAATATAAATATGACTATTTGTTCGGGTACACAGGGTACTCCCAAAAGACCGAACACCTAGAGCAACCACTTCACACAAATAGATCACAGATCAACACACCGATGTTTTGATGTGGTTTAAACCCTTGAGAGGGAAACACTCCACGGCCCCTGCCAGATAGCTTCTACAAAGCAATTTATTATGCAAAGAAAGAAAGTTACAAATGAGCTTCTCATAATGGATCAACTAGACAATGACCCTCCATGCTCTTTAAATAGAGATCATGGACCAATCTGGTGCTAAGCCACAGATCAAGGTTAGGTATGATCTAAGAGAAGTTGAGCCGTTGGATCACTCTAAGTCTAGAACATATCGTGACCGTCGGATTAAATATTTACAACTGCATACTAAAGAAACACACTTTTCCTAAAGGATATATTACACAAGTTTATATTAACTAACTCCTAAGTGTCTAAATATCCTAACATACCCCCTTAAGAACAACTTGGGATAGGATTGAAGGATTTACAAAAGTGACACTATTAGGAGAAGAAAGGAGGCATTAGAGCCTACCCCCCCTTAATGACAAATTCGTGAACTCTTAACATAGATCGAAGTTTAGAAAACTTTGCTTCTGTAAGAGACTTGGTGAAGATGTTTGCAACTTGATCATCTATAGGACAAAAGAGCACTTCAAGAACACGATCATGAACAAGATTTCTGAAGAAGTGCATGTGTAGCTCAATGTGTTTGTTGCATTGATGTAGGACATGATCTTTGGTAAGCTTGATGGCACTTTGATTGTCGCACCAAAGTGGAGGAGGCTGCTGCTGCTCGAATCCAAACTTTGAAAGGATCTGTCAAAGCCATAAAGCTTCTTGACTGGCATTAACTACTGCTTGATATTCTGCCTCTGTTGAAGAAAGAGCAAGAGCTTGTTGTTTCTTACAAGCCCAAGTGACAGGTCCAGATCCCAGATTGAAAACATAACCTGCTGTAGACTTTCGATTATCATGATCACCGACCCAATCTGAATCAGTGAAACCAACCAACAAAGGTTTCCCCTCTGTACTATAATGAATCCCAAAATGAATTGTACCTCGAATATATCGAAGTATTCTTTTAGATGCTTTCCAATGAATTTCATGAGGTATTTGCATATAACGGGCAACATGACCAACGACAAAGGAAAGGTCAAGACGAGAATGAGTCAAGTTTAAGAGACTACCAACAAGCTGACGATACAAGGTGGCATCTACTTTAGGTGAAGTACAAGTGGCAGAAAGTTTGACTCCAGACTGGAAGGGAGAAGGGGCTGGTGTACAATCTTCAATGTGAAAGCGACGAAGAAGGTCACAAGCATACTTAGACTAAGAAAGAAAGATTCCTTCTTTGGTTTGAAGGACTTGGAGACCAACAAAATAATGCAGATGTCCTAAGTTTGACATTTCAAAATTTTGCTTAAGAATGGATTTCACATGGGTTATAAGCTTAGGGTCACTACTAGTAAGAATAAGGTCATCAATATATAGAACAAGTATGATGAGATGGTTTCCTACTTTCTTGGTATAGACATTGGGGTCAGAATGGCATCTAGAAAAACCAGTGTCAAAGAGAAATCTATCCATTTTGGCATACCAAGCTCTAGGAGCTTGCTTAAGGCCATATAAGGATTTATTAAGGCGACAAACAAGGCTAGTGTTATTCTGAACATATCCAGGAGTTTGTTCCCTGTAAATTTCCTCCTGTAAATCACCATGTAAGAAGGTAGACTTGACATCCATTTGATGGACTTCCCAGTTATGTAAGGCTGAAAGGGAAAGAATAAGGCAGATGGAGTTCATTTTTGCGATAGGAGCAAAGGTTTCATTGTAGTCAATCCCTTCAACTTGGGAAAAACCTTTGGCAACTAACCATGCCTTAAGTCTTTCAACACTTCCATCTGATGCATACTTAGTTCTGTAGACCCATTTACATCTGACAAGTTTTCTTCCGTTTAGAAGAGGTACAAGATCCCAAGTATTGTTCACCATTAAGGAACGATATTCTCCATCCATAGCTGCATCCCAATCTGGATTTCCTAAAGCTCTTGCAAAGGTTTCTGGATCATGATTCTCGGAAACTTGAGCCAAAAGAGAAGAGGCTCGCTGAAACTGAGAACGTGTTTGACGTTGATCTCTAGGATCACCGGCAAGATCACTAGCTGCTTCACATGTTGAATGGACCCATCGAGGAAGCACTTGTGCTGTTGCAATTGAAGGAACATGAGTAGGCAAAGGTGGATTTTCATCCTCACTATCATCATCAGAAACGAGAGTTGGAAACTTATCAAGGAAGTCGGAAGAAGAAGAAGGCACAGTCGCCGAATCAGGCTCGCAGGCCAAAGATGGCACAATCGCTGAGTTAGGATCGCAGGCCAAGAGATTTTCATCAAATTTAACATTTCTTCTAATGATTACATCATGAGAATGTGGTTGAAGAAGTCTATAACCTTTTACATCTTCATAATATCCAACAAATATGCACTTTTCACTTTTAGTCTGCAATGCTTTCTGTTTTTCATCCGAAATGTGAGCCCAAGCTTCACTACCAAACACACGGAAGTGACTTACATCTGGTTTAATTTTACTCCATGCTTCTTTCGGTGTGATACCTTGTAAAGGTTTAGTGGGGGTGTGATTAACTATGTAATTTTCACAATTTACGGCTTCAGCTCAAAATTGAAGACTTAGTCCCTTAGATTGAATCATACAATTAGCCATTTCTTTTAAAGTGCGGTTCTTCTGTTCAGCTACACCATTTTGTTGTGGTGTATATGGAACAGTGTGTTGTTGTTGGATTCCTTGTTCAGTCCAGAAACTAGTGAACTTTTTGTTAACATATTCTCCTCCATTGTCAGATCTTAACTTAATAATTTGATGACCAGACTGTTTTTCAGCAAGGGCCTTGTAGGCCAAGAATATATTAAATACTTCACTCTTAAGTTTTAGGAAATAAACCCAAGTGCGTCTGGTCACTACAACATTTTGACCCAGAATCCGACGGCTGTATTGTCGGATTTTCGACATGTCCTTGTCGCATGTGCGACACTATGATTTTTTTTAGGCGTCGCTGGATTATCGTCGGTTATCCGACAGCCCTCCAAGCCGTCGTTTCAGTGACGGTTAATCATTCCGTCGGTTAACCGATGCCTAGGCGCGGTGTCGGTTAACCGACGCAAATCAAGCGACGCCTAGAAAAAAATAAAAAAACAAACCGACGGCTTCTTGCTGTCGATCAAATGGTCCACGGCGTCGGTTAACCGATGGCATGTAGATGTTATAGGTGTCGGTTAACCGATAGTCCGCAGATGTTGTAGGTGTCGGTTAACCATCAGTCTTTGGATGTTATAGGTGTCGGTTAACCGACAGTCGCTAGATTTTCTAGGGTTCGGTTAACCGACAGTCTGTAGATGTTCGAGGTGTCGGTTAACCGACATTATGGTAGGTGTCGGTTAAGCGATAGGCTGTAAACATTTTTTTTAAAAAATAGCGGAGCGAAAAATAGGATATCGTACATTTCTGTATGGGTATCCATTTTCCGCTGAGATGTGACGGGTGCTACATGGCTGTCGCTAAGTGGAAGCGGAAAATGGATACCCGTCCAAAATTTACGATATCCTATTTTCCGCTGCGGTCTAGATTAACATGATAAATTGCAGGTCTAGGGTATTAATTTTTTAAGACCGCTGAAAGACTGTTTCCGCCATTTATGCTAACTCGCTGGTCTAGGCACTAACTAAGGAGGCTCCACCGTACATGTTACCGTCAAAGACCACTGAAAGACTATTTCCACCATTTCTGCTAACTCGCAGGTCTAGGCACTAACTAAGGAGGCTCCACCGTACATGTTACCGTTAAAGACCGCTGAAAGACTGTTTCCGCCATTTCTGCTCGGAGATCAAGGTTCGATTGGTTCGGCTGCTACAGATACCAGATATACTATCAACATTTGAACTGTGAGTAACTACAGTCAGCCCTTACCCTCAGGTACACAATTTCTGAGTATTCCTCTGTTGAATTACCTACTTTCACCATGTTTACCACTGTAAAAACCTTAGATTCCTCCGAAGACCTGATTTCTTACCATTTCTGGGATGTATATGACCCAATTTCAAAACCCATTGATATCATTACCAATCACAATGACCTCAGTACTACTTCCCTTGACAATTCCGAGTTCCATACCAAATTGTACAGTACTTTGATCCCTTCTACGTCATTGTATCCTTTACCTAGTTGCCCGGAATTTGTATCCTTATGTGCTGAAAATTTTTCAACCTCAGAGGGAGTAATTATGAATTACCAGGGTGACCAAATTATCTGCAAAGTAGACCCTCAAACCCTTAGGGAAACCCTGAAATATTCTGCTGATTTCATTTCAACTTCTATCTCTTTTAATGAAGCTGAAATATCCCAGATTTACAAGAAAGTTTCTAGTGAGGATAAAGAACGAATGTATCAGAAGGTTTTGTTGAAACCAGTGGAGAACCTGTCTGTTCCTTTTTCATCTAAACTTTGTTTACCAGTTATTGCTGCCGATGTAACCCTATTAAGTCAAATTTTAGGGTCAGACACTAGTTCGGAGGTAACTGAAGCAATGTTATGAATTTTCATATACCTAGATAGACCTGGAACAACACCCCTTAGGTTTGATGAATATTTTTCCAAAGAAATGTGTTTTCAGTTGTCCAATTTCTCCAAAATCTATCATTTCAGGTATCAGGCATACTTATATGCTTTGATAATTCATGCTAAGTTAGGAGCACTAGCCATTACAGACTCATAAACCTTCAAGGAATGGCCTCCTTCTTCACCATTTTGCCATGCCTGGTCTTATGCCAAATTCATGGATTTGATCGTACTTAATCTATTCAGAGTGTTTAATCCAGAGATCAGCAGAATTTCAAATGACTTGAAAGAAATCCTAAACCTTGATTTGATTGGAGATTGGTTCCTGGCAAAAAACTTCTCCCTTGTCAAAGTCTTTGGATTCACTGGATCACCATATGTGTTGCCTATATTTTTAATTACCAGTGTATTTGCTTTAGAGGTAATGAGGCAAAGGATCTCTGCAGATAAAGAACATTTCACTGCCCCATCATTGAAAAGGAGTTCATGGATAAAATATCCTATGATTGTGGGAAATTTCATTTTAAAGGAAGCATCATTGCCCATTATTGAAGAAGTTCAGAAGCAGCTTGATTTCCCTCAAGTACCACCTGTAAAATATGACCCTAAACATGTTATTTCACAAAGGAGACAGGAGTATGGCAGAGGTATATTTCAGCACAGTCAGGCTGAAACTTGGATGGGAGAGGCCAATTCTCTTATATATGATCAGATCTGGATCAGTGAGCTTTTAAAGGAGATTGTAGAGGCTAGAGATCATATAGATTTTTCACAGTCAAATACTACACAGGGAAAAGTGGAGCAGATATCTACCAAGAAAAGGTCAGAACTAGAGGCCACAGATATGGATACAAAGGAACCTGAGACATCTAAAAAGCAGAAAACTGCCATGGGTACAGAGAACATTGATGTTGAGTTGATAAGGGATCTAGTTATCACCCCTACTATTATTCAAGAAGAAGTATCACAGACCAGAGTTGAAAATACTACTGCAAAACCTAAAGAAAGCAGTAAACCACCCCTTGTACCGGTCGTGCAATACAAGAAATATAGCTATGCTGTAGTTGCTGAAGGTCAATTTCAAAACAAGCAGAGTCTCCTCAAACATTACATTGATCAGAGAAATGAGTCTGTGACGCAAGAGCAAAAAAAATTGAATCAACTCAAAGAAAAATATGATATGAAGACAACATTGATGACAGTGAGGGATTCAGCAACTAGATCTTTAAGTTTGGCCATCACTGATGATGAAAATGCTTCTGAGATTCATTTAGAAATGGATCAATTACCAACTCCTGATAAGATTTGGTTCCACAAACAAGCCGGTGAAGTCCTTTATGCTGACTTGACTAGGGAGACCTTGGCACATAAGAATGCAGTCCAGAAAATAAAAAAATTGGAAGCTCACCTAAAGCAGGAGAAAGCTGCAAACAAAGCATGGTCTACACAGGTGGCTTATTTACAAACTAAGTTGTCTTCATATAAAGAGTTGCCACCTGCACAAGGGGCAGAAACCCAGCCAACAGTCAAAGTCAAAACTGTTAAGACAGTTAGAAGGAGGGCTAAAGGGGTAAATGTTAAGGTTGATACTACACCTTCACCTAATTTGGTTAAGTTGCATGAAGAGATAGCTGGTTTGAATGCAAAGGCTGTGGAAGATAATGCCAAAATTCTAGTCCTTCAGGAGTAGAAAGAGGCATTGGAGAAAGAGAAAGGTAAATTGCTTCAAGAAATTGAACAATTGAAATCAAACAGGGGAACTAGTCCTTTGTCACCAATGGACCAGATCATACATGACATTGCAGATATGTCTGTACATGAAGCTGAAATTGAGAATTTCAAGGAGAAGGTTTCAGACTTACAGGACACAATTTCTGAACTTAAACTGCAGATTGAAGAGATTAAAGCTCGGGATCCTAGAGAGCAGGAAATCATCAAGCTCAAAGAAGAAAATGATAAACTGAAAGATAAGATTTATAATTTGAAAGAGAAAACCAAGGGAGTTCTGCCACTGGAAGGTGCAAAGCATTTGCTTTGGGATGAATTGATAGCAGATATCAATGCTTTCTGGCCTCAATTGATCATTGTGGAGGAGCATGAGAAGGCATTGGGAGTGGCATCCAACAAATGTAAATTAGCTGAGGAAAAGTTAATTAACAGAACTCAAGAGGTAGCTCAAAACGTAATTATTTTCCTCAGTAAAGCTCCTGCTTTTGAGTTACAGGTTTTAAAGGTGAGTAACAGAACTGTTCTGTTAGTAGATGCCAGGAGGGTGTTGCAGAAATATAATCTGTTGAATTCAGTCAGAGGAAAGATGTCCCACATTAAAAAGCAAGTGCAGGAGTTCAAGCAAGCCTTTTTACCATTGATTGGTTATGGTTTACCATCCTTTTGGGATGATGAGAATATGCCAATAGCATGGCCTGAATATAAAGAAATGTTTATTAAAGCTAGATCAGACCATAGAAAATTTAATGATATGGTAAAAGGACTTAAAGGCATGGTGGTAGTAAGAAAAATGAGGTAGGACTTCGAACTTCCATTACTTTTCAGGGAGGTTAAATCTAAATTGCCTGTCTTTACAGAAGGTCTTTTAATAGAGCTTGATGTGCTGATGGAAGAATTATCTGATGCTTTTGTTCCAAAGGATGATGCTTGGAATGAAGTATTCAGGGTGGGAGCACAAGATCTTATACCAAGTTCAGGTCTAGGAAGTGCCAGTTAGATGTCTGTGAAGCATAAGTAAGTCAAGGTTGTCATATATTTGATACTATTGCTAAGAACTATAAAGTTTAGATCCTGCAGAAGAAGTTTTAGGGAGTCCATGATGCTAGCTTGCTGTCTGCAGTTACTACAGTAAGCAACAGTCACACAGATACTTTATTTACAGTTGTTTTGGAAATATTCAGAGGAAGATGACAAGTTAATCAAGCGAGCCTGTTCAGACAGTATACGCCTTTGAAGGCTAAAATTATCAGAAAACATCAATGATATCTCTTTCCATCCTGGAAATGAATAGGATATTGTTGATCCTAAAAGGATTATCGACCTCATAAATATTCATACAGCTATCATTTCTTTTTGTAGAGTTGGTTATGTATTGTGTGGTCACTATGCCATCTGTTTTAGAAGATAGGATTTAAGCTATTTTGCTGGGACATGATCCCCATGTATGTAACTGTTTCCTAGTTTTTTGCATCTCTCCTTTGAATAGATTAAATACAAATAGACCCTACTTCGATAGGGAGAGGGTTGGTCTTTGGTCGAATAAATGCATATTGTAAAGAAGAAAAGACTCGTGTATCTGGGATTTTGTGAACTTCAATGAAAGAACAGACATACAGGTTTTCTCATGTTTAAGATTTCTTCCAAGTTTTGTTGCAGAATGTCTTCTATGTGAAATTCATTCATCTGTGTTATTTCCTCTTCTTTACTGTTAATTTAAATCTTTGGAATTCATGTTTCCATGCTTCACAGTATTTACAGTAAATACCATTGAAAGATAAACTATAATATAATTCATCGTTGGTGTTCTGGTGCTCTATTATAATTTACTTTTCCCTGTCTTTCATAAGTCTTTCCTGTTTATTTAAGGAATTCATAGTCACATGCTCCTGAAAATAAACAATCAATTCTCTACCTTCTGCTATCACCTTTAAAGTTTAATGATCTGTGCAAAATGCATGCAAAAGGCCTTAAACCTTTGTGACCTGATTTACTCTTTCATTTGATTTAAGCCTCAATCCTTCACTCCATTGCCCAATGTTCTTTACTCTTGAACTTTCCCAACACCTTGATCACAATTGAAAACACTTGTTACCTTGAGAATCTGGCCTTGTTTCTCCTATTCCTTGATACATTTATCATACAGTGACAAAGAGAGAGCCCTCTCTGGTTGGCTGAGTCAGACAGTCATCCTAAAGATTGGTTGTAGGTTACCTTTGGGTTTCTTGAACACAGCCTCAAGAAATTACGGAGTGATAAGAGCACCCATGAATTTGAGAAGAGGAAGGGGGGGGCATCTCATTTCAATCCCTTTAAACTTTGTGGGACAAATGAAGAATGATGTTCAAACAAACATCAAGAATAAGAAATTCTTACTTTGATCCCATTCCAATTGGATGTCCAGATGGTATAATCCCAATTGCAAACATGAGAAGTTGTTGGAACTTCCCTCAAATACCTTGAAAATACACTTTTGTTACAGCTATAACTAGGAGAATATCAACAGCAGAGGTCAGGAACAACAAAGTTCTACACGCATAACAATTGCAAGAGGAAGCATACTACACATATATTACACATGTCATCCATTCATACCAAGCCCTTACATACATAACTACATATGACAGAATATTCAAAAGCAGGTCTCAGCTATGCATAAGTCAGTGTTATGGGAAATTTCAATCAAAGCCACCACATATATGAAATTATTAATTTAAAAATAGGACAAAAATACAATACTTACCGTATTGTATTTCTCGATCATCACAAGTCCTCACTGGGTTTGTTGACAACATGACCTTGTGCTGGTTAACAGGATATTCTAGGGTCTTCTATACCCTGGGATAGATGAAATGGTTTAAAGAATGACAAATCACCATTATTTAGATTTGCAAGCTCCACCTTATGAACGTCTAATGACAACCCACTAATCATATTAGCAAACCAATTCCAGATTATCAATGGTGAGAACTACCATGAAATTTACCTTAGAAACTACGTTAGTTGCAACACACTAAGACTATATAAAACCTCAATACCTCTGCTACAAGCCTGTTGTTCATCCACTGGCTTTCATCTATTTCTTGGGAATGATTTACTGAACCCTTCTTTTCTACTTCACATTGAAAAATCAATAGAAAACCTAAATTAAATTGAAGGATGGGTACCTCTTCATATTTGTGGATTTGGAGCTGGATGTAGAGTTTGCAAAAGATGTTGAGGTATTGATACACAGAATGGATTCCAACGATCCTCATCCTGAGACTTTGAAGATCTTCCAAACCAGAAAGCTCCAGCCCATCAAGATTCTCACTCTGCAGTTTAAAGAAAATGCATGTCTATAGTTAGTTAGAAGAAAGAAACAACGTATCTGGTCATAAGAAAGAAACATTGTAATAATGCATGCATTTTACCTTATTGAGCTCCTCTCTGTTTCGAGAATAGTTTAATATTCTCTACTAAACAGGGCCAACCACGTGAAGGTGGAAGCTCATATGGCCCCTCCCCCCCCTCACATCACTCTCAATTCCCCATACCCAATGCAAGTGCTTGGAAATAAATGATCTTTTGTGCGAACATCGTGAGTTTCTTCTCTTAAAGGAATTACGTGCATTCGATCATTAATTAGTTTATAGCATTCATTAATTAACTCATTCATTCATTCATTCGTACATAGAAAAAAATAAATAGTTGAAGACATTACTCCATAATATCAAAAATAATATTCGAGCACAATGCATAAAAAAATAATGCAATGGTGTACTTATTACAATCACTACTTTTTTTTACGCTTTTTTCTCTCCACAAATTCTCTAAGTGTGACATCCTCTTCTACCAATTGTTTTTTGTTTCCTATGCCCTCTGTAGCTTCCTGTGATCGTGTTTGTCGACGGTTCGTGTGCTCACGACGTGTATGCGGCTGCTGTAAGGTGCCAGGATGTACTAGAAAAATGAAGAAATATTAATTGCTTGACGTGTTTTTACTATTATAATCATTGTAAGTCCTTCATTAAGAAAAAAACATTAGAGCGGTGCTTTGTACCTGGCAACTCATGGGTGACATGAATTTCCTGCGTTTGATCTTCTGCTGCTGCCTCAAGTTGCACATGAAGACCCTCTGCATTAAAACATCAACACTTACAACAATATAGTATTTGCAATTTAATATTTGAGACTTTAATCCATGCTAGTTTTTTTTTAACACTAGCATATTTATTACTTGGATTTCGATCACCATGAACTTCAATATCTCTTTCTCCTCCATCCTCTGCATTTTCTGTACTTTCGTTGTGCGACTTAACACAAAGAGACTCAATATTTTATGTACTAGTTTATTAATGAATATAGAACACAATGAATCAAGCTTAAATAGAATTTGTTTATTGTAGTTACCTGTTCGCAGGATGGATCACTGGAAGAATTTGCTTGGCTACCACGGCTGCTTGTTCGATGTTCAACAACACCTGAAAACCCGCATTGGTAGCCGATCCTCATGTCTTCCTCCGTTGGCAAATCGTGGAATCTTTGAGCCTGCAATTTTCAATTAGATCATCATTGTTGTTGTTATATCATCATGAAAACAATTTTAAATGCAATCTATAATTTCTATACAATAAAATAATTATTGATCATACTTACAATTCGTGCTTGCAGGTTGGAATATTCACCAGGGCCAAGCTTGTGTTGCCCATGTTTTTCTATTCTTGCCTAGGTGGCCTTCGATGTATCTGGTAGCCTATAAAAGTATTTTTAAATACATTAGACATTCCAAAAAAATGGAAAATAAAGTGTAATAAACATATAATTGCATTGCTGAAAGTATTGCATACCTTCTAGCTGACTCGGGTACTGGCTTGCCCGCTATTTTCGTAGCTTTCTCTTTTGCATCATCCAGCAAGCCTTTCCACTTTGTTGTTGGAATCATCGGAGGGCGCTCATACTTTGGATTATATGCTAAGTTGTTCCGATATTGCTCCCGTACATAATGTAAATGTTGTCCAGCTTTTTCGAGAACCTTTTTTTGGTTGAAGGTTTCGGCACCAAAAAACCCAACCAAGCGAGCAATAAGCTCATCTTTCAAAACTTTACTCTGTCGGTTCCACCATGTGCGGATAGTGGGCCCAAACAACTCTAAATACAAATCATTAAGATGTTTATAAAAGACATCATTTCCTACAAAAATGAGTATGTGTTAATTAGTGTAAAAAGAATGATGCATAATTACATTCCAATAAAATTATAATATATAGTTAAAACATTTTGTAAATAGTACCTGGAATCTTCTCCATCTTGTAGGGAATGAGATCTTCGTCCACCAAAAAAGTAGTCTCAAATGTTCCCGTGCTAGTGACACAGAAAGATCCAGGAAATGCTGGGACGACAGCATCAAAGTCATGCTCTTCTCCATGTACTGGCCCCCGATCCTCATCGGCACTCGCGTGTTCCGTCTGGGGTGTCTCATTTTGTGTTTCTGACTGGCCAGACGACAACGATACATGATCAGTGGCGAAGGGGGTGTCAGGCTCAATGGTACCAGCATGCCTCTCACCGGGGAAAAAATATTCTTGTAGAAACAAATAATATTTTAGTTACTCATATACGAATAGGAAAAAAAATTGCATTTGGAATAGACTTATAATGAAAGAGTTTGCAGCTTACATCCAAGCGCTTTACTTTAAGCAACACACGATCTATCTTTGCTTGAGTCTCATCCTGCGTCATTTGCGTATTCGATATAAGCAGATTGAAGACCTCCTGATTTAATTTTGTTTTTTCTTTTTGAACTGCATCCCGGATATTCTTTGAATTCTTGAGGTCAGCATCATCAAGAATGTGCCCCAAATCCATATCCTTTGGATCCATCTATAGATATGTATCATCCGACATAAAAATAGAAAACATTAATATCAATTTGGAATCATTCATATAATTAGATAACATAAATATGTATAAATACAGTTTCTGAAATTCACAATGTGCTATATACCTGCTCATGACCCGATGAGCGTGGCATGTTAACATCTGTCGACATATCATCTGTCATGGGGCTCTTATCTCGACCCTCAGCCTACAAACAAAATATTGGCCACGTTTATATCATAATTAAACAAATGTACTTTCTAAAGAAGCAGGTAAGTAAAAATGTGGTATATATACCTGTTGCCTGTAGGGGGGTGTCGGCCTCCCAGGCTCCATTGGGGACTTGCCCCGATCAGCTGACTGCAACAAAGTAATTAAAAACATTAATTTCGCACTGAAACCAATACACGAGGAAAATAAGGGGCGGGGGGTGTTGAGATATCTTGGCTAATATTCACTTGTGGCCATGTGCCAAACCACTAGGTGGGTAATTGAGGCCCTTAATGGGTGGACCTGTGGGTGGTTGTGGATTGTAATCATCTCATTCAATTGAATTATTCATCAGCCCAAGGGAATCCTATCTATTGCACACTCTCTTGAAGTCTTTATATGTGTTTATGGTGTTAAGTCAGTAATTTGTTCCTTCAAATTTTGTTTGATTTGCATTTTATTTTAAGTTATTTATTTGCACTGTTTTGATTTCTCCCTCTTTTAGGAAATTTTTTTTAGTTTTTATATGAAATTTTGGGCTTTCTTGTGAAATTTTCAAGTTTTAAACTTTAGGTTTGTTTTTGTTAAAGGGTTTAAAAGTCACCATATCAAATAATGGGTTCATAAACCATACTCTAAGTATACTCATGTATAATCATCACTCTGACAGCTTTAGAACTCTATGCAAAATGACAAAAGGCTATGAAAAAGCACCAAAACAGTGTTAAAATTATTCTTGTACTGCTGGAGCTCAAAATCACCAAAGGTGCGCTACAAGAATATCGCGACTCCAAAATTCCTCCGATTTTTTAGCAAATTTTGGCACCTTTGGAATGATGAATGACTAATTACATGTTTTAGACACCCCTGTAGACCTGTTAATTGAAGAGGCTGAAATCTTCAAAAAACTTGATATACCTTGTGTTTGTGCCAGAAATTGTTTCTAAGGCTAAAGAAACAAGCCAACACAATCTCAAATAAAACTCAACAAAGTAAACTAGGTTTTAGGTTTTTTGGAATGTTTTCTTGGTTATAAATTTGGTAGTCAATCATGGATTACATTCACCAGCTAAGGAAGAAACTAAATCATAAACAAGTAAAGACAAAGATACATCATATAATCCACAAATAACAATTAGCATATAATCTTAAAGTTCATTTAGGGCTGACAAGCATCACAAGTAAAGAAATCATGAACCAGCAACGAATATATCAGTCCAGTAGTTAAACAAACTCAAAATAAAGCTAAAACATATGCTGAAGGGTAATAATTATCATATATTTCATAGTTTGTCATCAAATGCATACAAGAGTCATAGTACTTAGCTCTGAACAAGTCTGCAGACCAAAATAATATGGAGACCTCCTGAAGCTCCCAAAAATCGAACCCTCTCAATGACTTCCTAACATCTCTAAATACTATCCTTTTACAAAATCAGTTAGGCCTCTAACCCTAACTGCCTTCCACCTATTCGATGAGATCAAGTAAATGCAGAATCTTTAAAAAGTTACAAAGGATGCTAAAAATAGCATATCATTAACAAATCTGTTTGCTAACTAATGACAACTAACAGCATGTACAATTGTCTTATAGGTCTTTTTCCACCTCAGCCAGCATAGGGATACCATCTAATGCTTGGTCTTTCTTCTTAGCTTTCTTCTGCTTCTTCTCCATGTCACTTATCCTTTTGATTAGCTCTTTGTTTTTCTGCTGCAGGTCCTGGACTGTCTTCTCCAACTGTGTGCAATGAATGTCAACAGCTCTTTTTCTTTTAAGTGCTTCTTTTGCATCAGCTACTAGTTCCTGAAAATTGTCATTTACATCTTGGAGATCTTCTCTTAACCTTCTGTTGGCCATCATTAGTCCATCATTGACCTCTTGCATATAATTCATCTGGTGTTTGTATTGCTTGACAGTTTTCTGCAAATTTTCCCTGTCAGAGTTAGCTAATTTATCCATTGTAGAATCTTGTTCTTCATCAGGTCTCCAAGGAATGTCAAGCTTCTTGAAGATTTCTGTCTCTTCAATCAACAATTCTGTGTCTTCAATACTAGGACTCTGATTTTCTGTACTTGCTGCTTCAACTGAATGAGTTTCTCCTTTTAAACATGGTTGCAATTTATCTAGTTCTGGTTTATCATCATCCATGGACACTTCATCTAAGACAGTCCCTTCGTTTGTATTCAATTTGGGATTCAACAATTTCTTCATGTTTAATCTCAACTTGTTCTTTGACCTAGTTTTAGGTCTCCAAAAGGATGTTGCTTCTCCCATCATCTTCAATTCTTTCCCTTGGTGCTGAATAGCAGCCAATTCTACTACTTCCAGCTTGTTCCTTTTCCTGTTAGGTCTTGTTGTTTTGCTATCTGAAGTATGAATTTCTTCTATTTCAGCTTTGACTTCTATTTTGGAGATAGGCTGTTCTTCTTCCAATAGATATCCCTCATCATCTGAGAGAATGGTGATAGGGATTCTCGGATGAGTGTGAATTTCCTCTTTAGGTATAGCAACCACTTTTATATCAACATTTTTCTCTTCCTGAGGATCTGCTACAGGCGCCAAATTCTGTTCAGGCTGTTCCTTCTTATCTTCAAACAGTGTATATTTGCCTTTAGAGCTAGCTGAGAATGTCTTTTGTTCATTGTCTTCCTCCACAGGCTCTGCTGCTTCCTCAATTTTGATCTTTTCCTTATCTTCCAGCTTTGACCTATGGCCTAACTTTCTCAACAAGACCTTACCCTTATCTATTTGTCTCTTAGACTTTTGATCTTCAAAACCAGACCAAAAGATGAAGAAGTCCCAGGTCTTTCCTTCATGCTACAAGACAGTACTAATAATCAACTTGATTAATCCATGGTGAAAGATGGATAGAGAGGAATGATCTATTGGCCCTTTCACCTTGTTGGACATTTTCTGTAAACTCTTCAAAAAAAAGAATGGCAGGTTCATCTTGGACACCCCCACCATGTGCTGAAGGAATCTAAAATGATATTTGTATACAAAAGCATACCTGCCCTCACAAGTAATATAGCTTTGTAATATCTTGATTGGTTCAACCCACTCCTTTTTGAGATTTTGGATAAGGACACCTTTATTCCAATCAGGTGTGACATTTGGTAAAAGAAATTTCTGTGGATCAAAGTCAAAGGGAAATTTCTTAAACCATTGTTCGCCCTCATCCTTAATCCCTGTGGCTTCTGAAATTAATTTAACTGTAAGATTGAATTTCAAAGTATCAAAAATCACCATGTCATTCTTGAAACCCTGGGCAAACTTGCAGAACACCTTTGCATTATATCCATCAATCTTTCTGAAAAAAATCCATCCAACCAGCTTGTTTGAACAGCTCCACACACTTAGGCAGTTTTTCAACCCATTCTACATCTGTTGGTTCAGCTCTATTTATTTTACCACTCCTTCCCATTATTCTTCAATCACTGCAAATTGAATGTATCCTCATGTATCCTCTTGTATTGTTTGTGAACAGGAGATTAATTTTGGAAGTTAAAAACACTATTGAATGTACAGGTTGTTCACAACACTGATAGTGTTAAATTTAATAAAAAACGAAACTGTTCTCTTCAACCCTCATTCAGCCTGGCGTCGCAGATCATCAACAAATAGCTATTTCTCTGGTTAAAATTGCGTTTAAAAGCACAATTTAACCTATCCTTTGATCAATTTGAACAGAGTAAGCTCCGGTGAAAAAGCCCCAAATTTACTGTTATATTGGTTTTTTAGGAATACCTGTAAATTGCTTCACTATTGTTGTTTGAAATCATGACCCAAACTAATAGCTGAGTCACCTTGGTTGTACAGATGTCCTCCAACCTTCAATTTAGCTGTTAGCAATGGAATTAGGAAGCCCTAATTTCCCGTGAAGCCCTCAACACCTCTTGCTTGTTCAGCTGGCGACGATGCTCGGTTTTTTCTAGTGGTTATGGTTACCTTATTAAGTCCTACATGTTTGAATATGCTTGTAGATAACAAGTTCATGCCACATTAACTCAAACCATGTGGATATCTGTCAAAATGAATTACACCCGTGCTGATGATGAGCACGATTTCCTAACGACGTGCAAGCATTTGAAATCATGATGTTTTCTGCATCAACACGTCATGAATCCTCTAAAACATATAATCAGTCATTCATTAGCCCAAGCGTGCCAAAATTTACTGAATAATCGGAAGAATTTGGAATTGCGATATTCTTGTAGCGCGCCTTTGGTGATTTTCAGCCCCAGCGCTACAAGAATATCATTAACACTGTTTTGGTTCTTTTAAGCAGCTTTGGGTCATTTTGCATGTGGTTTTAAAAGCTGTCAAGGTAAAGATGATACATGACTAAGCTTAGGATAAGGCTTATGAGCTCTCTATTCAATATAGTGACCTTTTAAACCCTTCATCAAAAACAAACTTAAAGTTTAAAACATTGAAAATCTCAATAGCAAGCCCAAAATCTCATACAAGAACTAAAGAAAATTTCCTAAAGAAGGAAGAATCAAGTTAAAGCAAGTAAATAACTTAAAATAAAATGCAAATCAAACAAAATTTGAAGAAACAATTTACTGACTTAACACCTTGGAGACCTGATGAGGAACAAGATCCTACAATAGACAAACTATTTGACTCTGACAGAGAGAATTTGCAGAAAACTGTTAAGCAGTACAAACATCAGATGAGATACATACAAGAGGTCAATGATGGATTAATGATGGCTAACAGAAGGTTGAGAGAAGACCTACAGAAGTCACCCATGAATTCATCAAGGTTAAGAGAATTCAAAGAGACCTAGGGTCTCACATTTGTGTAAATTGTTATTTTTGTGAAAAATTTGAATAATGGTTAAGGATTCTAGATCCTTTCCACTTGTAAAAGATAAGACAGGGTTTGTTAATTGTTAGTGAGTCAATGATGACTCGTAGGGGTCAGTTGAGGTTATTAAGGACTCTATTCCTTAATCATAGGATCTAGAAACAGAAATCCATTGTAAATAAATGCAGTCTTTAGTATTTTGAATAGGTAGCTTAGCCTAGATGAAGGTTAGCTCACAGAGCTCGAGAAGAGAGAGCAGGGTGTAGAGTGTGATTGATTACATACAGTGAAATGTAATAAAATGATGGAGAATCATTAAATTTCCTCTCTACTGTGTAAAATCTCAGTATATATGATTCATCTCATCTGTATATGTTGTGATATTTCTGTTATCATTGGTTGGATACATATGATTCAACAAATTTCATCTAAAAGCATTGAGTTTAAGGAATAGTGAAATGAAGTGTGAATTATTGGAAACGTTACAGTGTATATCCTAGGGTAAAATATAGTCTATATATATGTTAACATTCTGTTCAGCCCTATGGGATTTGATTAGCCTTCTATTTCGAGTATACATCTGATTCGTTAAGGGAAACAACGATTCCATGGAATATTGTAATGGTTTGTGAGTCATCATAATTGTCACAGTGCAGAAGCCCTAGCTCACATGTACAGTCTATAAGTGGCGCTGATATGTATAACATTTGGGGATCGACGATCGAGAACAGAGCGGAGATTGATGAGCTAAGTAATGGATGGTTATGATCACATAGGAGATTAACAATCAGGATGAGAGCAGAGTTGTGAAGTCAGAAATCAACGATCACGATCACAGCGAAAAGTGACGGTTCAAAGCTCGAGGCAAAGTGGAGTTTTCCGCTGAGAGATACGTGTTGTGCATTGGGTGGAAGCGGAAAATGAAAAGAAGGTACAATTGGTACGATAAGTGATTTTATGTTGGGGTTGAGGTCATGACGAATGGTCATGTGGCGTTTAACTTAGAACAGTATAGCTGCGAACTGTAAAATGCACCTCATTAGTGCAATAACTTAGAACAGTATAGCTGCGAAATGATAGCCAAAGACGAAAAAAAACTGGAAGGGAACATTCAAGAATTATTCCATAATTCCTCCACTCGACAGCTCTCACCACGATCAACTCAGGTGAATCAGCTCGCAACACCAATGCCAAGAAGAGCCATATAAAAAATAAGTTATTTTTCTCATGTGCTCTGATACCATGTGAGAAAAGACAAGTAATCCAGATAAGTTATTTTTCTCGGGGCCTTTGGGCGGAACCAGTCCTTCTTCCTCCTCATCATCATTAATTCGATATAAGCTCTCCTCCTCTTCCTCTACTGTAGGACATAAAGAAGGACAATACATTGAGCAGCACGGCAGGCAACAGCCCGTCTCGCTCTCGTTCCAAGTTGACTGCACAATTACAGGCGCTGCCAGAAGAAATAGAATTCTAAACATTATCATATGGCTGCCTCGAATCCTAAATTTCTTCATTCTCACACTAACACAATATTGCAATGGAACTAACCACTACTGGAAATTCCGTTGAGGGCTAAGCAAAAGGTAAAGTGTTTAATTCGCTAATAGAGAAGTCTTGCTGAATTTTGATAGAATTGCCAAGTATAGTGACAGTTATCTATTTTTAGTTCTGTCACAGAGTTAATTGGAAACTAAGAAAAACTAAGAGAAGAATGGTAAAGGACTGTATTAAGTGAAGATTCCACTACAGAAATTTTGGGAATCAAGGGTCTGCTTAGGTATTGCAGGTGGTGCCTGCATCAATAAGCCAAGTTTCTAGTTGGGGGACTTGGACCGACTACAGAATGAACATTTATAGATGTAATGTCCCACACAGTGTGCATATCAGGAAAATGAAGCTATGGATGAGAATGTCACTTACTGAAGACATTTGGAATGGAATGGTATCTCCAAATCAAGATGGCTAAATGGACTGAGCTTCAAATCGAAATGGCTGAATCGACTTAGCTTCAAATCGAAATGGCGGACTGAGCTTCAAATCGAAATGGCGGGGCTGAATGGACTAAGCTTCAAATCGAAATGGTGGACTGAATCTTCTCCAAATCAAAATGGCGGACTGCTCCAAATCGACGAAATGGTGGATTGCTCCAAATCAAAACGACGGACTGCTCCTGCTACCTACTTTGCTTCTTAAACCCCTACCCAAGCTCTAGCCACCTCTATTCTACCTATTAAAGCTCAACATATTGCATCGCATCTGGTACTGCTTATGCGTAAACAAGGGAGGAAAAGGAACGAATGCTGCGTGGGTTTAAAACCTATAGCTCTGCTACTGTTCGCACGGGACTGTTTAAACCCTATAGCTCTGCTACTGTTGGCGTGGGTTTAAAAACTTTTATGTTTTAAAATATGTAAAAGAGTAGAATTTTGGCAGGTAGCATATGGTTGTAACCATAATTTAAAAACAACATTTGTTATGCCAAAATGAATAAGGTGGACGAGTCGAACCCGTGACCTATCCTCCTACTAAGTCTTATCCGCATGATACATATTCTATATTTACACACCCTAGCTCCTAACATCCCGAGATAAACACCAAAAGAGGAACCCATACAACATGACAACAACTACTCATTAACGCCCTTTCCTTTACTCATTAACTAGTACTTTATAACTAGATAACTAAAGGATATAGAATAACTAAAACTAAATAGAGTATGCAAAGGATATAGAATAACACTTTATATTAAAATTTAGGAAATATAATTAGCTCCTTAGCTGTTTGAAAGTTGAGTCATTAATTATCTTATAAGTAAAAGGCAGGGCTAGGACAACCCTATAGCCATCTTAAATAGACCACCTCATATTTTATCTATGCTTGGCCTAGGTAGCAATGTTGTTTGAGTATCTAGCCAAACTAGTAAAAGCATTACTCTACAATATTATACTTTACCTGCCTTCCAGCTCTTAGATCATGTCTAATAACAAACGACCAACCCTGTCTACCAGGAACTTTTGAGTAAAATACCTTAATGAGCTTCTCTTTGTTTCAAGAATATCTTAATATTCTCTACTCAACAGGGACAACCACGTGAAGGTGGAAGCTCATCTGCCCCCCCCCCCCCCCCCTCACATCACTTGGAATGATGTTCAATGCACTTCATGATCATCTTCTCCATCCAAGTCTGCATCTGTATCATCTGATCCAGATTCAACATTATAAGGATTAGAGGCGGCTATATCATCATTGTCGTCGCTGTAATTAGTTTCAATAAATTGATCATGATCATCAATATCATCTTCATCATGAACATTGTCTCTAACATCATCTTCTTCAACTAACTCTTCAACATCTTCCTGCGTAACATTATGATCATCAACATCCAACTCATATTGATCCTCTACATGATCACCTTCTTCTTCAACACCCTCTTCAGCTTCCTCTACAATATTATACTTTACCGGCCTTCCTCTTGGATCATGTCTAATAACAAACGACCAACCCTGTCTACCAGGAACTTCTGAGTAAAATACCTGTTCACATTGACTTGGAAGAACATAGGGCTCTGACGTTCGTGACTCAAGCGACCTTGTATTGACCATGGTAAATCCATTAGCATGTTCAATAATAGTTCTATCTGGATCAAATCGATTCAATCATAGCCTGTACCATTTCACAACAAAAAGAATTATTTTGAATGATTTAAAGTCATAGTCAATGATATCTTCCAAATATCCATAATATCGATTTTCTGACAATTCTGGACGTCTGTCGCTTCTAGATGAAACATTGTGACCTCAAAGACTGTACTTATCCCAGAATCACATGTTTTCCTTGTGTCATCCAACTTTTTAATGCGATATTTATGACCGTTGCACTACATAGCCTTGTGGTGTTTTACCTGCAATTGATAATGAACTAGTAAGTATTTTATGTTCTTAAAGTATGCAAATAAAATGAAATTAATCAAGATGAACATGAATATCGACGTAATTGAAAATATTATGGCTTATATATTTATAATATCATGCTTACCTGTTTATCTTTTAAACCATATGCTAAATCGATTTCCCTTTCTGTTAGATTGACATCTCCATTGCGATGTGCTTCTTTAACCAATGAAGCCACACCTTCCCATGATAGTCCTTGACCAGATTGATTACATCGTTCAATCCATACCTTCATCCAATCAAGATTGTTTGCGACGTACAAATGTAGTGCATCCCACTCGCGACCAACTGCATGAAAATAAAATTACATAAATCAACTAAAAAATTCATAATTACTTAACGCAGTGTAACATTATAAATATTAATGATGCATATCATTAATGAATATTAAATTTGAAATAATTATGTACGATACTATTAAAATGTATTAACATTATTATTCTATAACACCATTTAATAATTACCTTTGACGTTCCTCGATTTAACTTTCCCCATCAGGTACTCTCCTTCTAATTTCTTAGTGGAATTTGGATCACCAATGCATCGATCTAATTCGGTCTTAATAGACCCCAACCCTGGAAGATATTCAATATACACCATGGCCTGAAATACCATATATCCCTCCATCATAGAACCCTCTGGACGTGCTCTTTGTCTAACTAAAGCCTTCATAAATTTCAAGTGCCTCTCAACCATCCACATGGACCTTGCATGTATAGGTCCACACAATTCAATCTCCTCAACTTGGTGTATGAGGTAGTGTTCTTGTGCATTGAAAAATGCCGAAGGTAGAAATCTTTGCATTTGACACATTGAACGAGGAATTTCTCTCTTCCAATACTTTATATCTTCTTTGTGGATTTCTTTCGATGACAACCATCTACATGTAAAGCAAGAAAATAATGATATCATTTAACGACGAAAATTTAAGATTGTAGTATGTCAAATCTACATGATTGACTAAAACAAATGTCAATTCATATAAGTTATGCAACGAATTAAACAAATTACATGATGATGCGTGAAAAATATTGTTTCTAATTACCTCATGTATTTTCCAAGATCATATATGACCTGTTTGACATTATTGTCAAAGTTGTCTGGTAGAGATACAGGTAGAACATACTGTAACAATGAACACGTCTCATCAATATATTTTTCAAAATTAAGAAAAAAAGTAAACAAAAAACATGCAGTATTGTAATATACCAATATATATACCAAAAATATAATTACCTTAATGAAGATATGCCAATCATGCGTTTTTACCCCACCAAAATCACCTTTCCTTGTTAAGATATTCTTTATGTTTGAACAAAATCCTGTGGGAAATTTCATTTTTTGTATCACTTCTTTTACTGCATTGCTTTGTTGCTCAGTCAATAACCATGGAAGTGACCTTATATTAATTTGGTCTCCATCGTTGTTTAAATGTTCAATGATATCTTTCATTGCATGATTGGATTCATGAATGTCACTACAAATTTTGACAATTTTTTCTTTGTCACTCCTTCTGTCTAATATTCGCCATAGTGTTTCAGTTACATTCTTTCTGATATGCATTGTATCAATCAAATGAACAACTAGTAAGTTCTCATAGTAAGGAAACCTACTAAATTGTTTCGGATAACTTTTCATTCCTCGTGGAAGCCCATTTACACCTTCATGATGTTCATGCAGACCATTAGTAATCAATATATAAGTTAAAGAGATTAAAATGTAGTATATTACAGTAAAAAAAATTAATACAATCCAAAATAAAACATTAAAAACATATAAGAGATGATCAATACGAATATATAAGATAGACAAATTGAATCATACCTTGACGATTTCTATTATATTGCAACTTCCATATGTGAGGTGTCATTCTCTGTGGTTTTAATGCGGTCTCCTCTTTCCCATTAAAAAGATGTTTTTCGGTAGTTCGGTACTTATGATTCTTAGAGAGGAAGTTCCTATACTCGTCAAACACTACCTTACACAAACTCTTTGAATGACGAGATTTCATCTTGGGACCACAAATTGGACATGCAAATTTTCCCTTTGTTTGAAGACCACAAAAATGTGTTAGCCCTGGAGCATCGTGAATTGTCCAGGCAAGCATTGCATGGAATTGAAATTCCCTTTTCCCTACTGGTCTAGAGACATCATACATAGTGACACCATTCCATAGCTTAAGTAGTTCATCAACAAGAGGCTCGATATATACATTCATATCTTTAACTTGGAACTTACCTAAAAGAAAACAACAAATACAATACATATAAGTAAATGAAAAATATATATGACATGAATATGCAACAATATTGATCTTCGTGACAAATTAAATACTAAATATGCATTAAAAAAACACTGTTCTAAAGTGCAAATTATACCTGGAACAATCATTGCCAACATTATATGCTCCCTCTTTATTGACATCCATGGAGGAATGTTATTGTTGATAACAAAAACAGGCCAGACCGAGTTAGTAGATCTCATCTCTGCATGTGGATTGACACCATCCGCTGCCAAAGAAAGTCTAGCATTACGAGGTTCTTCTTTAAAGTGTGGCCATTTTTCCTCCATGTCTGTAAATGCAGAACCATATGCAGGCATTCGTAGAATATCATCTCCACTTCTATTCCGTGCGTGGTAATCCATAAATTGTGGTATGTTTTTGCACCTAAATAGTCGTTGCAAGCGTGGAATAATGGGAATATAACAAAGAACCTTACGAGACACCTTTTTGGTTACTTGATCTGTTCGGTATCTACTGCTATGACATATAGGGCATTCTGTTGCAAGCTCATACTGATTATAATATAAAATATGATCATTAGGACATGCATCAATTGCTTGATACTCCATTCCAACATATTTCATGATGGAAGTTAAATCTCGATATGTGCGAGGTAATTTATTTGATGCCGGTAAAAAATATTCACCTATCAAGCTGTTACAACAAATTTTAAAAAAATGGTTAGTATAAATATTTGAAGAGCATGATATTAACGACAACAAATACATCCTTATTTTTTGGAGTATATTATAAGATCAAAGTGGTTTTGATTGAAAGGTGTGACATAGTTTTGGAGTATATGCACTAAAGTTGAGATCCGACGGATCACATATAATCAAATGCGTACCTTAACACCAGCGTGATGGATGTGTTTGAAAAACCATTCATAACCTTCAAGTTCATTATCAGCAACACAGCAGAGAGAACACTTATGGGGGAGCCTTCAAAAAGTGGTTCCGTCGCCTTCTCAAGTGTAGGTAAATCATTAATATCTTCGAGGTCATCAATTGGCGGTGCATGATGTTGATCATCGTCCATTCTAACATTAAATGCATCATTGATTAATGTATTTGCACCATCATCCTCAATTATGTTATCATCATCATGATCATCGTTTAATTCCATATGATCATCATTAACTTGATCATGATCAGTATTCGAAGGACCTGCATATTGTTCTTCCTGCGCTAGTTGTTCCGCAATTACCACATTCTCCATGTTCGGAACAGCCCTAGGATGCCCTTGCTTTATAATTACAATTAAAACATCAAACAAAGAACGTTAGTCATGTGATCGATTCATAAGTAACAAAAATAAAAATGATACAATATACAATTACAAAAACTCTCAATATAAAGACCGTGTTAAGTCATGAACTTGTTTCCTTCTATTTTATATTTTGATTGTGATTTTGATTTTAATTTTGTTCGTTTGCTAAATTTTTCTCATTTTGCTTCCTTTAGGAATTTTTTGATTTTCAAATGAAATTTTTTATTTTTTGCTTGCTTTTAGATTTCTTATTATTTTCTTTTAGGATTTGAAGGGATAAATAGGATTTATATTAAGTAAGGATGTCACAAACATACTCAAAGAGTGTGGTTTATCATTTAAACTGGAAAAATAGTTGAAATTGGGCCAAAATTTGAATGCAGATTATTCTTGTAGCGCAATCATGAAAAGTTAATACAGTGGCGCTACAAGAATATCGCGCCAACCGAAATCATTATTTTTTAAGCTAAATTTTCGCATGGTTTCATTGCTAAGTGACTAATCACATGAATGAAGGCTGTTGATATGTGTTTCTCCAGTAGTAATTATGAAAACAGTTGCTGCTAGATCGTGGAGATTATTAGCTGGAACAATGCATATCATGACAGGAGGAGGTGTTAGACGAATTTGACGTGAAAGGAGTCATTTCATAGACACATCACGAAGCTGGAAAATAGGTGGAGAGAGGACAGGTTCCTGAAAGCCAGAAGTTGCAGTTACAGAGAAATTACGACTTGCTCGTTCTGCCAGCTGGTAGTGAATTAAAGACCTGAAGACACTTGCACAGAGAAATTGAACAACTAGGTACCTAAAAAATTGATTTAAACATCCACAGCAAAGCGAGAATAGGGTATTCCGCATTAAACCGATAGCGGCTGCTAAATTGGGGTTTTTTCTCAGAAAAGCTTGTTTTCTTAAAATTCATTAGGGAAAACATGAATATAGGTTCTAAACAAAGCTCCTATCAAAAATAGATCAGTTTAAGAGTTCTTTGAGACGCTGTGACAAGTGGAAATTTGAAATTTAGCGATACATTAAGCCACTACTTCTTCAAAATCTGAAAGTAGCCTGTTAGCTCATCAATAGAACTCCAAAAGTACATAGGTTTCAGTAGTTGAAAGCAGATGGGTAAAAGTGGAAAAACAAATAGAATCGAACCCACTGAGCTAAATTGGATTGACAAATTTCCAGATTGTGCAAAGCTTTTTCAAAATGCTGGTTGGTTGGATTTCTTCAGGAAAATCAATGGCTATAACATTGAGGTTTCTTATAAATTTTCCCAAAGCTATAAGGAGGACATGATAGTATTTGATACTTTAAAGTTTAAACTGACTGTGGATTTAGTTGCTAAAGCTACATGAGTCAAGAATGAAGGTGAAATGTGGTTCAAAAAACTGCCTTTCACTTTTGATGATCAAAGGTACCTTTTACCTGGTATTACTCCAGACTGGCGCAAAGGGGTGTTAATCTAGGAGGTCAGGGATGAATGGGTGCATCCCATTAAAATTATACAAAGCTATATCACGTGTGAAGGTAGATATGATTATGTTTTCAAATACCATTTTAGATTTCTACAACATCTGATTGGTGAATCCAAAATGAACCTTCCTTTATTCTTATTCAGAAGTCTGCAAAAGATGTCAAGCAGGATTAAGGGGCATCATGATCATACTACACAATCCATCTTCCATAATGTTCTGATTAAGCTTATTATCAGCACAGTTCTACAACAAGAAGGGAAGACATGGGAGCATTTCTTGTTTTGGTCTGATTTTCAGACCAAGCAAAAAGAGCAGCAAGCTAAAAAGCGTGTAGACAAAGGTCAATCTCTAGTCAGAAAACTAGGTCAGGAGAGCAAGTCTGAAGACAAAAAAGAAATTAAATTTGAAGAAGAACCAGAACCTTTGAAGGGTAGCAATGAACCTCAAAGGGTTGTAGCTGATAGTAAAGGTAAATATTCATTGTTTCCACAACAAGAAGATCAGCTTGAGAAACACATGGCGCCAGCGGAAACTCTCAGTGAAGAGAAAATTGTTGTCACAGAAAAGGGTGCTCTAGAAAAAGAGGACATTAAGGTTCAACGAAGAAGCCCCATCACTGTCCTATCTGAGGATGAGGGATATTTACTAGAAGAGGATGAATTCACTCTCAAAACTGAAGCTGGGATGGAATACACAGAAAAGTACAGTCAAGAAGATAAAACAAAGAAGCCAAAGAAAGAGAAAACCAAAATCGAAGGTATAGAGCTAGCCACAATTAAGCATCAAGGAAAAACTTTGAAGATGGTAAAAGAACTTGGTTTAGAATGGAGACCGAAAACCAGATCTAAAAACAAGTTAAGGCTGAATATGAAAAAGTTGCTAAACCCTAGAATGAAGACAGAAGAGATAATTGTACTTGATGATAAATCTTCAGATGAAGAACTCAAGATCAAGAAGGAAGCAGTTATAAACAGTCCAGTTTCTGAGCATACAAAAGAAAAAAGGTCATTGAAGTCAGCAGAAGATTCTAGTCTCACTCAAACAAAATTATCTGCTGTGTTTCTGGAATTAAAAGATGAAATAATAAAGGAACAACAAAAGAAGGAAATTGAGGTTTCTTATTCTAAAAATCAGAACTTGATAGATGAAACTACACCCATTGAAACAACAAGTCAGGAGAACCCTATTTTTCATGGTGTATCTTCAGAGCTGTTACAGGAAGATGAGGATATTTTCAGAAGACTGAATGTCCCTTGGCTGCCCAGTGAGATGCAAAATACCATAACAGGGAAGGTTTTTGACTCAGACATGGAGAACCTGCAAAGAACCATCAAACAATATAGGCATCAAATGGCATGCATGCAAGAGACTAATGATGCCCTAGTCTTAGCAAATAGAAGGCTAAGAGAAGACTTACTGGAAGTGAATGAAAATTATCAAGAGCTAATAACAGTGTCTAAAGAAGCCTTGAAGAGAAAGAGAAGCACAGATTTGCATTATGCAGAATTGAAGCAGAATGTCAAAGACTTCCAGCAGAAGAATGAAAAGCTTACAAGGAAGTTAGCAGAGACAGAAGATGAGAAGAAGAGAGCTAGAAAAAAGGCTCAAATCTCGGATTGAATAGCCTTACTAGTCGAAGCTTCCAAAGACCTTTGAGTTGGCAGTTAGTCGGTTGCTTATGGAGCTTTTAATAGATGCTTTAACTAGTTAGTTTTTTAGTTATGTTCTAGAGGAAAGACTTTATTTCACTTTAACCCATCGAGGATTTGGTTGAAAGCAGTTAGGTTTTAGAACCTAACGAATTTTGTAAAAAATAGTATTTAGAGTGAGAAGAAAGACAGAAACAGAGTTCGATTTTTGGCTGGCTTAAGGAGGTCTGTGACTTGTTTATGAGCGCCTAAGTACTGTAACTCTCATGTGTATTTGCTGAACAGAATTATGAAATATATATGATCCTTTTTACCCTTCAGTCTGTGTTTTGGCTTCATTTTTAACTTGTTTAGTTACATAATTGATAAATTCATTGCTGCTTTATGGTTTGTATGCTGGTAGTGCTTGTCTTTAATGAATGAACTTCAAACACTATACAGTAATGTAATACTGTAAATTTAAAACTTTAGATTATACAACTTAAAAGTTATACACCCATTAGCATGCTTGCCAAACTAAAGATTTAGGTTGATCATGTCAAAGGCTGGCCCAATATACATGGTGTTAATGAATGGACATGAATCAAAAAAACAACTACTACAATGGCTCTGTCTCATAATTTCTGCTGTTTGCATGGCTGTAATTAGAGAACATGCATGAGAACTGCCTATTAGAGTGCTTTTACCTCATTCATTTAGCTGTCTTTCAGTATAATAACTAATATGTTTACAAGTATCATCACATCACACTTTTTCCAAGGTTATGCTATGTCTAATCAGCACACCAGGCTTATTATTGTTTCCAGGATAGAAATATTTGACAAACTGCCATCTCACAGTCATATATTCAGTCATGCTGTAATCTAATCACTTTAACAATTTCCCCCGAGAATAAAGTTCCAAGGTCAACACAGCTTGTCAGTTATGAAATCCACTCATGGAGTAACATTGACAATTTCAGGAATCCTACCCCACATGAAAAGGAGATCGCGTTCTAGGTTGGAATGGCCAATTTCACTTAAGGTTTCAGAATAGCAAGTTTTTTTATGACTTTAGCTTGGTCAAATCAGCATGCTTTCCAACCACAGTTAACCAACCAAGCAAGATAAACTGGAACTTTTATTCAAGGCCTGTTTGTAGCTTTGGTAGGATTAGCATAAATGCTAATTATAATAAGACAGTCAACTTGCTTTCTAGTTTGTCAAACGGCTATACATATATCTGACTTTAGATTATACAACTTAAAAGTTATACACCCATTAGCATGCTTGCCAAACTAAAGATTCAGGTTGCTCATGTCAAAGGCTGGCCCAATATACATGGTGTTAATGAATGGACATGAGTACTCAGAAAAACAACTACTACAATGGCTCTGTCTCATAATTTCTGCTGTTTGCATGGATGTAATTAGAGAACATGCATGAGAACTGCCTATTAGAGTGCTTTTACCTCATTCATTTAGCTGTCTTTCTGTATAATAACTAATATGTTTACAAGTATCATCACATCACACTTTTTCCAAGGTTATGCTATGTCTAATTAGCACACCAGGCTTAGTATTGTTTCCAGGATAGCAATATTTGACAAACTGCCATCTCACTGTCATATATTCAGTCATGCTGTAATCTAATCACTTTAGTAATTTCCCCCGAGAATAAAGTTCCAAGGTCAACACAGCTTGTCAGTTATGAAATCCACTCATGGAGTAACATTGACAATTTCAGGAATCCTACCCCACATGAAAAGGGGATCGAGTTCTAGGTTGGAATGGCCAATTTCACTTAAGGTTTCAGAATAGCAAGTTTTTATATGACTTTAGCTTGGTCAAATCAGCATGCTTTCCAACCACAGTTAACCAACCAAGCAAGATAAACTGCAGCTTTTATTCAAGGCCTGTTTGTAGCTTTGGTAGGATTAGCATAAATGCTAATTATAATAAGACAGTCAACTTGCTTTCCAGTTTGTCAAACCTAGCAACAGAAAATAGGATTAACTTGGCTTTTTGACAAAATGGTAAAACGAATTAGGGTCCTGAAAAATCCAAATATTAAGGATGCCACATTGCCAACTACAAATCAAGGCTAGTTTAATGTTTCGGAAAATCAACCTAAGGTTTTAGCATGATACCTTTTGCAACCTCATACTAATAGTTAAAACACATCTGCATGAGACATTTCAAAAGGACAAGTAGGCTTTTACAGATTTCATAAAATGGAGTGCACTAACAAAAAGGAAAAAAGCATTTGAATGGAATCAAACATGGATGGGTATAAATCAAAAGGTAAACAACAACTAGTGGCCGAGTTCCTTGATATGGCTATAGACAGATTATCATAAAAGAAAATGTTCCTGCAATAATTTTAAAGTTTTTCAATTTTAAATTTTTTCGTATTAATAATTAATAATTAATAATTTAGCTTAATTTTCAGTTTTATTAATTATATTTATATTTAATTATAAATATATTAATGTAATTATTACTTATAAAATTATAAAATTATATATATATATATATATATATATGTCTACAGTACCCCGACGTACCCAAGTACCCTATTTCAAAAAGTGGTGTACCCGTACCCGTCCCAGTACCCAAGTACCCTGGCAATTTAGCCTAAAACCTACTTTTACTTTATTGTATTTTTGAGATTGTGTTGGCTTGTTTCTTTGTGGCCCGGAAACAATTTCTGGCACAAACAGACCGCATGATATATAATGAATTATGACTTACCAATGGATGATATTCATGCCCCCCCTCAACATGTCCATGTTCCCTACAATGTTTTTTAGCTGTTGAGATCAGTAACCTTCTCTTATTAAAGCCCCTACATCGATTGCAAGGACAATAACATTTTCCATCACCCCTTCTTTCCACTCCATCCCACAACCTAGCAAGCAATTCTCGATTTCGTTCAAGATGATCTTGATGACCTATAACATTATTGTTACATGGAATTTTATTACTCAAACCCTAAGAACAAAGTACGAGCAAACCCAAGTATATGATGAGTCTTCTTTTCCACAAGGGTTAGAACCAAATCCACAATATATGAGTCAACCCTAACTCAAGACAAGACCAAGTATATAATGAGTCTTCTTTTCCACAATGGTTAAAACCAAATCCACATGAGTAAACCCTAACTCAAGACAAGACCAAGTATATGATGAGTCCTCTTTTCCACAATGGTTAAAACCAAATCCACATGAGTAAACCCTAAGTACTCAAGACAAGACCAAGTATATGATGAATCTTCTTTTCCACAATAGTCAAAGCCAAATCCACAAGAGCAAACCCTAAGTGAGGGTAAACCCTAACTCAAAACAAAACCAAGTATATGATGAATCTTCTTTTCCACAAGAGTCAAAGCCAAATCCACAAGAGAAAACCCTAACTAGTGAGGGTAAACCCTAACACAAGAGGACAAACTTTCTCCAACAAAGATTTACCAATGATAAACCAATTAGAAATTAACCAAGAGATACTTCAAGAGAGAAGTCACCAAAGAGCAAGACCAAAATCCGAGACCAAGTGGGAAGATCCCCACAAAGGCACAAGGCCAAAAACCAAACCCTAAACAAAGAAATTAACCAAGAGATACTTCAAGAGAGAAGTCAAAAAAAGAGTAAGACCAAATTCCAAGACCAAGTGGGAAGATCCCCACAAAGGTACAAGGCCAAAAACCAAACCCTAAACCAAGAAATTAACCAAGAGATACTTCAAGAGATAAGTCACCAAAGAGAAAGACCAAATTCCAAGACCAAGTGGGAAGATCCCCACAAAAGCACAAGGGCAAAAACCAAACCCTAATACTCCTTAGGAATTTCGCATTTCTTGTCCAAGAGATTTGTGCGAGAGTGAGTGTGTGAGATTATGAACCTAGGCCTACATCTCTATTTATATGAATGTTTGCAAAGAATGGCCACAAGCGTCGAATATGCGACGGCTCGTTTAGGACGCATGGAGTTAAACGGCGTCTCTTTTAGTACACGTCGGCTATGCGACGACTATACATATTTCATATATCTCCCCTATTAAACGTGCTCTCTTCACCGTCGCTTAACCGACGTGTACTAAAAGAGACGTCGCTTAACCGACGTTTACTAAACGCGCCGTCGCATAGCCGACGCTTGTTGCCACATTTAAAAAAAAAAATTGTACACTTGTGTTTTTTGGTAAGTTTATAAAGATAAATCCACGCGCCGCCGGATTTTTCCGTCAGATTTTGGGTCAAAATGTAGTAGTGGGTGTAATCATCAATGAAAGTTAAGAAATATTTGAAACCAGAAAAGGAAGCAGATGGAAGAGGACCACAAGGTCACTATGCATAAGCTCCAAGGGAACTAAGGTGTGCCAAGAGGCACATTTGTCAAAAATGTCCCGATGATGTTTTCCGAGTACACAACCGAAATAGACACCATCCCTGTAAGATACCATCAGAATACCTGTCACCATATTGTCTTTACATAGTTGTTGCAATGAGCGATAATTTAAGCGACCAAATCGCTCATGCCAAAGTTTTCTCAAGTTATCACTATGAGCAACAAAAACTGAAGGAAAAGGTGATGACCCAAAGTTGTTAAATTTGTACAACCTGGTAATATCATTAACAATTCCGGTAGCTAGGACATGTTGAGGATCTTTAAAATCCTTGATTACAACTTGGTGAGGTGTAAACATCACAGTTTTACCTTCACCAGAATGAGTTATTTGATAGATTGATAACAAATTGCAAGAAATTCTTGGAACACATAGTACATCACTAAAATGACTATTATTGAATGGAACTGTTCCAGCTCCTACAACACTTAGAGATCTATTATCACCAATAAATATTTGTTTGGTGTTACATTCATGCATAGTAGAAAAGATGGCTTGATCCTTAGCCATATGATAAGATGCTCCAGAATCAATGAGCCATTCATTTGAAGTAGAAGAAGAAGATGCATTATAAGAATAACGAGAAGCACAAAGTGCATGTCCATGAGAGGTAGATTCTGAAAGCGAATCTAGGCTGATGTGGTGCTTCTTCATTGCTACTTCCAAGGCTGTCATCTTCTTGAAACACTTAGATTCATCATGATTATCTTTCCCCCAATAGTTTCAATGATGCTCAGTCTTCTTGCCTTTTGGATTGGATCCTTTTTCATTTTTTAAAGAAGGAGCTGACTGAGAGGGTTTGGGACCCTTGTTGGACTTATTATTGCGAAAATTTTGTTTCTTGGGGGGCTTGGACTTTTCTTTCTGTTGAGACAATAAGGATTTCCCAGATGTATCTGCATTGTTAATTATTCCAATATGGATGCGCTTATCTTGCTCTCTAATCAAGGAATCACAAAAGGATTCGAGACTAGGCTCTTGATAGCTAGCTGCAGTCAAGGATTCTTTCATGGAGTAAAATTTAGATACAAAAATAGAATATGCAGGTCCAAGTTTTGAAAGAATATGATAAATGCATTGTTTGTCTTCCCTCTTAATCTTACATTCTTCACATTAGAGTTTAAGAGTTTTGTACTTAGATAAATAATCTTGAATGGATGAAAAATCACTTGGATTTAAAGAAATCAACTCATTTTCGAGTTGATGACCTCGAATTTCATTGTGTTTACCAAACACAGATTCCAACTTGTCCCAAGCAGTATCAGGTTCATCAATTCCAGATATGTGGAATCACAAATCAGTAGAGATTGACATCCCAATCAATCCACGAGCTTCGTCACATCTATTTTCCCATTTTATTTTCTTATCATCATCTGTGGGTTCTGTTTCTTTCCCTAAGGTAATTCTGAAAAGTCCTCTACTTCTTAGAACATCCTCCATACGAGATTTCCATGAGAAATAGTTGGAACTGGTAAGTAGAATATCACAAGGGGCGGCCATATTGTAAATTAATGGCTGTAAAAATAGAAACCAATAGTCTAGATGCGAAGAGCTCGAAAAAATAGGTGGTTTAAAAGAAAACAACACTGAAAACTGACTCTGTATAATGAAGTTATGCTTGAACAAAGAAAATGTTGAAGATGTCCCCAATAGTGACGTGGCAGATAGAAAATGACCAACTAAAAAAAAGGACCCCCTTCTTCCCAAGATGAACCTTTGACAATCACTTTACAAGAAAGTTGCTTTAAGTGAATCACTTTTGTAAAATAAGTGATTTCACTTTTACAATGATGTTACTTTAAATAGTGCAGCAATAAAAAGGAACTTAAGTGACTCACTTTTTTTTTATTTAAATGAGATGCACTTTTACAATAAAGTAACTTGAAAATAGAAATTGCACACACTTTTTCTTTTAAAAGTAACTTCCTAAGACTTGAACTCAAGACCTATTAAGGAATAAAGCAACTTTGAATCAAGTGAGCTAGATTAAAAGATATGTAAAATATGGGAAGGAGGAAGGGGGATTTTTTTTTTTACTCTTCTCTCTTGCTTTCCGTGCTTGCTGCAATTCACAACACAAACCGAAACAAAAAACCTTTTCCACAATATGGGGTTAGATCTCGTTAGCTTGCCCAAAAAGTCAACGTTTTCTCTTTGTTTTTTATTTGCCGAGATCACACAAGGTGCATGGTAAAGAGCGCTCCGGATGTAATGGAACACCTCCCACATCCCATAAATGCACAGAAACTGCAGAACTAGAAACCCTTTCAAGTTTCGGCAGCAACAGTTCAAGATCTAGATTATAACTAGAAGCGGCTCTTCATAGAAGCTCTGATACCATGTTCGGGTACACAGGATACTCCCAAAAGACTGAACACCTAGAGCAACCACTTCACACAAACAGATCACATATCAATGCACCGATTTTTTGATGTGGTTTAAACCCTCGAGAAGGAAACACTCCACGGCCCCGGCCAGATAGCTTCTACAAAGCAATTTATTATGCAAAGAAAGAAAGTTACAAATGAGCTTCTCATAATCGATCAACTAGACAATGACCCTCCATGCTATTTAAATAAAGATCATGGACCAATCAGGTGTTAAGCCATGGATCAAGGTTAGGTATGATCTAAGAGAAGTTGAGCCATCGGATCACTCTATGTCTAGAACATATCGTGACCGTCGGATTAAATATTTACAAATGCGTACTAATGCATACTAAAGAAACACACTTTTCCTAACGAATATATTACACAAGTTGATCTTAACTAACTCCTAAGTGTCTAAATATCCTAACACTATCTAACAACGGTTAATGTGAATTAGTCATTTATGTTAGTCATTTTTAGTTGTGTCACACTAACAATGGAAAATCACAATTTTGATAATGAATTTGTACAATATTTTACTAATATTTAACAATGCAGATGGATTTATAGATCTTACTATTGGGGTCATGGTCCCTGTGTGTGGTCCCAAACCACCATATTGGCCCTCCATAGGGGATATTTGGCCTGGAAGTGGGATGTGGTGCTCATTTTGAAGTTTAGAACACTAGATATGGTTTCTAATATTATAAGGTTTTTTTATAAGCTATAACTTCATATATTACTTGGCAAAAAGAAAATTACATCGAATAGCCATTATAGCTCAGAATCAACATTCGACACAGAACTACAGATAATGTTGTCCTAAAAATCTATTGATCCCCACATCCCAACAACTCCACCTCATACGAAGCATTAAGCCAGACAAAACTTTCATCCCATATTAGAGCACCGAGACTAAAGACTTCACTATAGCGATGACTATATAATACTTCTACCCAAGCACTAGGACCGACATGTTGCATATGACCGACTATCAACGTTAATTACAACCAAAATGATCAATTAATAGAGATGCGCTTCCAATTATCGCACCTGAAATCTTGACGACATGGCAACCTAGAAATCCTCCTAAGGGTCGGCTGGGGCTCCCACGCCATCAACATCTTGGTAGATAGCTCCCCACTCACACAACGCATGCATCCCACCCGAGACACCAATAGGAGGAGCTCCCCCCTCCTTCAAGTGAGGAAGAAATGGTATTCCCAAGTGGTGGGTGATGACATCAATTTTCATGTGAATGAGCCATGAATCCATTAGATGCTCCTTCCATAAGTGAGGAAGGATATTATCCCCTAAACTCTTTAGCTCGCGCTCCTGAAGCAGGTGGCTAATTACCAAGAACATGGATATAACCCATTCATAAAAACAACAAGTGGGCCTGAGTGGACCCAGGGTCCCAAATCCAATGCTCAAGCATAGAAAATTCCTCAGCTGGCTTCGAAACCTCCATCTCTGCCAATAAATCCTTCTCCACAGAGTCAGTATTTGCCCTAATTTCCTCCAGAATTGTGGCCATGTAGTCCCAAGTGTCCCGGGCCATCCTCAGCTACTCTCATATCACTTTTTTATTCCCTCCCCTAAGCCTTCCCCGGATGGCCTCCTCAACATTCTCTGGCCCATACATGTCTTCCTCATGACCACACTTCCAACCACTATAACTAGTCGTTAATGAGCTTAGACTTGCCACCTTTAGCAGATAGGCGATAATGCCAAGCATTGATATAGCATGAGCCATCAACTTGATGACCTTAGAGATGAGGACAAGGGCATCATACCTGAGGATCTATTTTAAACCTGGATCTATCAAGCACCGAGAGGGATCCAATTACTGAGGTGTAAATTTTTTTTATCCTAAATTTTTACATCCAAAAAATTTTACACCTCACAAAATTTAATCCCTATAATTGCTCAATAGATTTGGATGTAAGCACCTCACTCCTCTAGGTAGAAAGAATATACACCTCCAACCATGAAATAATTGAAGATTCATTATTGTGCAACAAAGAAAAGAATCTTACACATCAATTTGATACTCAACTAAGCCATGATCTTAAACCTTTGTAAATAAATAAGTGCCATTTTCAGCAAGAAAATGTAAATTAGTGCCTATGTAAACTAATGATTATATTTAACCTTTTGAATGCATTAAATATGAAATCCATGATGCCCTAAAGCTATGTGGAGAGGAATGAAGAGGAATGCAGGCATTTGAAGGGGTGAGTGTGTGTAGGTTTTCTAGAAGCCAAATCCAACCAGGGTGTGAGTGTGTGCAACTTTACCTTTTCCAAAAGTTCCCACATATCTCTACTGACTCTCTTCTGTGATCAAGACGACCAATTAAAACCATCTAAAAGAAAGTGACGTGTAAATGTCGGTATTACACAATTGAATATTAATTTACTTTTCCACAATATATTTCCATTTTTACTGAATTCGGGTTACACTCCAGGGACACTCTGCTGTGAGCACCGCTAGCCTTTTCTCGAGCCAGAATGATGATATCTAAACTCTAGACTTCTGCTATATACAGGTAAGCCATTCGTTCAAAGTTTCTCATTCGACTTCCGCTTTTTATTTTAAAAAGGTTTTCAATTGAGAATTGGCATTACACACTCTACATAATTTACCCGTATGGATATACGTTGTTCCCTTGTAGCAATTCCAATTGGCATTTTTCCCTCTTTGTTCAACCCATAATCGGGGTTTTTGCTTATTTTGTTTCTCCGTTTTTAAATTTTAACAACCTGGTTGTTGAATTTGGCGTGTGATAACTGGTACTCAAATCGCCCCCTGTCGGCGACGGAAAATTTTTCGGCGAGGCACAGTTCCATCCTTTCTCGTTATTTTTTTGGAATTTCAACGATCTGGGTTGTCTTAAAATGGGCCAAAAGTTCTAGGGACATAGTTCCATGGCATAGTTCCGTAGTAAATGGGGTGGAACTACGATTCCACCGGTTTTTATAACCAGATCTAGGGAAGAAATAGCCAGAAAAGCGGGGCGATTTGAGTGCTAGTTATCCCATGTCATTGAATTTTGCACTAGGTGTATAGGGTGCAATTTTGAATCGCCCATTTTCGATCGTATGCATTCACTGTTGAATCATTCAATGCCCATGTCTTGTGGTTTGGCACTTTTAAGATCAGATATCTTAAAAAACAGAGTGTTGGACACATCTGTTGAAGTGATTTTCTTTGCAATGTGACTATTTATGTATCTTACAATTGGATATTCACAAATATTTGGTTTCCGTGTTTTTCTTTTTTAAAATGCAGGTGTAATAATGTAAGAATTTTCGTGTATTGATTGCAATTTGGGCTTTTGACCATCCTCTAGATTTTTCGGTATGTTTTTAAATGCCCAGTTTTATGGTTTGTCACCTAAGGTCCAATGCAATAAAAAGCTATGTTTCAGAGACAGGCACGCAGATATTTGTGTTTTGTGCACAATAGGATATCTTTTAATGATGTGTATGTGTGTTTTTCAGCTATGTATTTTAGACTTATCATTTTCTATATCTTGTTCACAACCGGGCATTGGGCATTTTATTATTTATTTGTTTTTTATAGTGTTTATTTTAAATTCAATAGAAGCATTATCAGTGAATGAATGGGCTCAGGTCAATGATGATGTAAGACATGAGGAACACATTTCAAATGGTAGAGTAACTGAAGCAGCATAGGAGGATATTCTTATGAATGAAGAGGTGTGACTTTTTTATGGATATGCTACCTGGTATTTAACATTCTTAGGATGTTTTTAGTAGATGCATTTTGATGTGCATTGAGCTGACATTTCATATGTTCAGGATGCTAAGGTTAAGGACTCAAATAATGATGACTTAACTAGTGTTGCAGTCATTGTTGAAGCTGAGGCTAGTCTCCATGGGTTGCAGGTTTTAAAATTTCAATATCAATATGTTAATTAATTGGATCATAATATTATTGTCCTTATAATTTGGGCATTTTTACTTTAAAAATTCCTTTTGTCCAATGTTTTTGTCAATAGATAATAAAGAACGTTGACCTTGAAGAATTGCAAGATCTAGGTTTGGGAACCTTTGGAACAGTATACCATGGCAAATGGAGGGGATCAGATGTTGCAATTAAACCGATAAAAAATAGTTGCTTTGTAGGGAGGTCGTACCAGCAAGATTGTCTAGTGGATTTCTAAAGTTATCAATATGTGCAGCTTATGGTTTCTTTCTTGTTAATCATATGTTGTTATGACGTGCATAACTTACTATGGCATAATCTACAGAGAGCTGATTTTTGGAGTGAAGCTTGCTTGCTTTAAAAACTCCATCATCCAAATATTGTGGTCTTCTATGGTGTTGTACCTGATGGACCTGGTGGAACCTTGGGAACCGTAACAGAATATATGGTGAATGGCTCTCTCAAACACGTTTTACAACAGAAAGATAGGTATCAATTATGCCATTAATGTTATTTGTTCTTCTTATTTCAAGAAGCAATGAAGAGATATAAAATTATTTAATTAATAAGTAGTTTAAAAGGCATAATACTGTTTGCAGGACAATTGATCACCGCAGATGGGTCATAATTGCAACAGATGCTACTTTTGGAATGGAATATTTACATAACAAAAGAATTGTGCACTTCGATCTGAAATGTGAAAATATGCTAGTTAACATGAGGGATCCTCAACGTCCTATATGCAAGGTACATGCACATTCTTTTCAGTACATCATATGTTCTATTCTTTGACTTGCATTGTTGTTTATGTACTTTTAAAGGTAACATCATAAGTGTTATGGAGAAAATTACAGCTTTTCTGGTACAAAAGGCTTCCATTCCTGTCTAAATTGCATTTTGTTCTATGAGAGTGAGATATGAGATATCTCTTGGCTCATTCAGTGAAAGTTGTTTAAGGTTAGTACTGAAATATTTTGGATGGCTTTGCGGACACAATAATGTTGATCTGTTGATAGGTGTAGAGGGTTGGCTCATGTTTTCCTGGAATTGCATACCTGTGCTTTACACTTGGCTTGTCGTTTCAATTGGATTTTAATTCTCTGACCTGCTTCTTTTCTAACCATCTTACTATCTAGGGGTTTCAAGAATTGAACTTGTGAAATGCATAAAAATGTATAAATACATTGAATTAGGGGTCATCCTTGGCAGAGGACTCCCATATCTGTACCTACCCTTTTTGATTTGGTAATGGTATAACACCTTGCAGACATTGTCAACAGCCCTGATTGTGAAATTGCCTGTATATGAATGTTGTGCATCTATACAGTATATTTTTCTTTCCATTCCTTCTCATGGGTGGGTGAGAAATTATTTCCAAGCTAGATGCCTATTTTCCAGGTCTCCTTAAAACCCATGGATAATCTCTATATGATAATAAAAAAGATGAGTGACTGTAGCTGAATCCTGAGCATCTGTACAATATATTTTTCTTTTTAGTCCTTCTCATGGGTGTGTCAGGAATTCTTTATAAATTAGATGCATGTGTTCCATATCTCCTTAAAATCAATGGATAATTTCTATATGAAAATGAAATCTATATGAGAGCTTGTCGCTGAATGCTGGGATTCTGTACAGTACATTTTTCTTTCCATTCATTCTCATGGGTGTGCAAGAAATTCTTTACAATTTAGATACCTGTTTTATGTTTCTCCTTAAAATCTATGGATAATCTATGCCATTTTACCTATATAGAGATATAAGAGACTACTACTATATTTTAACTATATAGCCTTTTATAGATCATCGCTTCCCCCAGTTGTTGATTTCTCCATGTAGGGGTCATCTTAATGTCTCCACATCTTTAAATCCCAATTCCTCAAAAACTGATGAACAAAGAAATCTGATAAATGGTCCTCCCTGGCAGAGGACCCTCATATCTATACCTACCCTTTCTCATTTGGAAATGGTATAAAGCCTTACAGACATTGTCAAAATCCCTGATCGTGAAAGAGCCTGTAGCGGAATGCTGTGCATCTATACAGTATATTTTTCTTTCCATTCCTTTTCATGGGTGGGTGTGTGAAAAATTCTTTACAAATTAAATGCATGTTTTCCAGGTCTCCTTATAATCCATGGATAGACTCTATATGATAATAAAAATGATGAGTGACTATAGTTGAATCCTGGGCATATGATAATTCTTTACAAATTAGATGCCTGTTTTCCAGATCTCCTTAAAATCAATGGATAATCTCTATATGATAATGAAAATGATATGAGAGTTTGTCACTGAAGTCTGGGCTTCTGTACAGTATATTTTTCTTTCCATTCATTCTCATGGGCATGCAAGATATTCTTTACAATTTAGATACATATTTTCTGTTTCTACTTAAAATCCATGGATAATCTCTTCCATTTTGTTCAGTGTGAGGAAGTAACAAGCTACATCATGGACTGTCTAGAGGTCATAGTCATATGGACTGTCTAAAGCTCATAGTCATTTATCCAACAAAGGGATTATCAATTGCTATAGATCTATTTAACTTAGGATAATTTGATATTTTTAATTTTATGAATATGAACATAGGGTTAAGATGATCTCTCTTGGCATATATTGAAGATTTATTTGAACTCTGGTATTAGGATTTATCTAAAATCTGAAATTTATTTAGTAATTAAAAAAAATACAAAATCTTGTTCTAAATGTGTTGTATAGTAAGAGTGTTTTACTTCACTCATTACAATATTGAGAGAAATATTTGATTAATTGTTATTTGTTAAATTATCCTTTTATGATCAGAAGAGAGTAAATAACTAAGAAGTCCGTTTCTAATGCATTTTTTCACATTCTCTGTATTGAAAATTGTACACAAATATATATGTTTCTGTCCACTTGCATGATTCCAATGGGAGACTTGGTAAAGACAAGCTAACTCTCACAAGCATCATACACCTCTCGAGTTTTAGGCCTCCCGTTTGCAGGATGATAAGCAATGATTCCTCAGATATTCAAGGATAGCCTTGACAGGTCTTGCGTGTGTTCTGTGCACATTCTCCTAGCCTCATTAATACAATTGTTGAATCTCCCTTTGATTTGTTGTACACCATCCCCATTTCCAATGTTCTAAATACACAATCCTAAAATTGCATACAATCAAATAGATCCTCACTCTCTTCAACCAGAATGGCAACATTTTTTTGGTTACAGAACAGTCATGCAATCTATATGTTGAATGGATCTCTTCCAAAAAGCCTTCATAACATTTGACAATGTTTGTGGAAGACATTTAAATGTTTTTCTCAATCAATATTTTGGATAGCAAAACTTCAGAAATGGGTTTTATTTCTCTTTGTCATTGACCTTATCATGCTTTCCAACTGTTTGTATAGATTCTAAACCAACAAATCCTAATCCATTTTCTTTTGAAGACCAATTCGATTGATTCTCAAACTCTTTAGGAATCACTGTAACCTCTACATGTTCTCCTTGTCCTGATGACTAAGAATCTCCTATAAGCCAATCTTCTAGCATAAAGATGCAATAGAGAAGTTAGAATCTGACTTCCAAGGAAGAATTACATCATGTTGAAACTTATGAAATCTCTATCCTTACCCTCATTAACCCTTCTGCGTTGATGCAAAGATAATACCATAGAGAGCATTGATGAAGCCTATATTCTCGGTAAATGCTCTCATGAATCCTAGAACTATTTTTGAAGCCATTAACGGAGTTTCTCCCCATTCATTGGTAAACCCTGCATTGGAATGGTGATGATCTGTGACCTTCCCAGATCTATAAAATCCCTACAATTTTCTGAGTAAAACCAACAGATCTATGACCTTACCCTTTTCACCTGGAATGCCATAGAACAGATTCCTAGATTTCTTTCTGGAAAATCTGGATTGAAGCAGTTGCCAATAACATGCTAAAACTCCTATCATCTGGATATAGGAAGTCCGCCATAGTTTCTGAAATGTGTGGATTCATATAGCTTGCCAATGGACTAGACCATGTAGGGAATCCCTTACCCTATTCATGTGGAATGCCGCAGACTAGATTCTAGGATTCTGAAAATTCTCTTATGAAATTAAATGAAAGATGGGAAGTGTGATGAAAGTGCCCTGCATAATATGCTAATAAATGCAATAATGCTTTCAAAACAAGAATGTCAGTCCATTATGAAACTAAATACAACCTATCTAACCATGCAAAATATTTACAAAACCATGAAAATGCATAATGCAATTAATTTTTTGAAAGTAAAGCTTTAGTCATTAGTATATAAACACATTTAAATACTTTTACATAGGATTTAGTTAATAAATCCTCTTTGTATTGAAATTTGAATTCTTTTCCCTATAACATTTACAATTCTTTTTTGCTCATAAGAAATCTTGCATTTTGTTTGCTACAATGAATACAGATTTGTGTTGATTATATTGTCACAAATATTGGGTTCTTTCACCAAGTATAGGGATATATTGCCTAAATCATGGCATAATTTACCTAATTTAGATTCCATTGAACTGAAATGAATGTAGACGAAGCTAGGGTTTTGTGATTGGTAACACGCAAGGTTATTAGAACCCAAATCAGTTGTGGCCAAAAGGGATGATATTATCAGCTTCTAGTGTCCTAGGGGTCAACTCTATGGGATTTGTCATCTAGAGAAAAACTCCTAAGCCATAACTGGTAGTGGAAGGAAGGGGAAGGTGCTAGAACACGCAAAGTGGGAATGAAGTGATAATTGCTCTTGGATCAATCCTGGTAGTTCTCCTCCACATGACAATGGAATATGTCTGTGAATGTACAAAGTACACATGTTTATAATGCTTGTCCTTAGACTTGTGTGAATCCATGGCAAGTCTTCTTTTCTTTGTTATAGTTGATGCTTCAAAACTATGCCAGTTAAAGTTGGTACATGCTTTGCTTTTTCTTTAATTTTGCTGAGCGATCTTTGTTTTCTGTATGCCTTACTGCTTCAAGGGAACCATTGCACCCACCGGCTTGCTCTTGTGTTGTTCCATACCACTCTACCCATCGAGGAAGGGATTAGTGAAGCTAAGTAGGTGGGTACAAAAGGGGACCCAACCAACTATGCTTATCATGGAGGATTAACTAGAAGTCAGGTTAAAAATGTGCTGCCTGCATAAGTAGATAGATTCAGCTTTACAAGAAAACTTTATAAGATTTTAAATGGAATATTTTAATTGAGCGTATCCAGGAACCTTATAAGAGAAGTTATAAGTCATACTTTAGTAGTCTAACTTGATTGGGGATTGTTGCTAGGTATATCTCATTGCAAGTAGCTACATAGTTGACTGACAAAGTAATAAGTAATCCGCATAATTTCTGAAATCTTGAATGATATATAATATCCTCTCAATGTAGAGTTTGGATCGACAATCTTACAAACTTCATAATTTTTGGCTTGTAACTTGCTTAGTTGAGAACATGTACAAATTGTGTATATCTTCTCTGCTATGTAACATTTGCAAATTGTGTATATATACTCTGCTATGCTCAACCAATTCATGTTTTAGGGGTAATATAGTTGTGTTAAAAACTCAAGGTTAACTAGAGAGAAATATGTAGACTAACATTTATTTTGTGAAATTTATACTCCTGCAAGGTGAGGATCTTCAAATCCCAGTTGATGCAAGTGGATGCTTTACTCAAAAGGTTGTTGACTTTAAAGGTCGATATGTAAAAGATGTCGATAAAGATATTATCTCTGCTATGAAGGTATGCCTGTTTACTTGACCTCACTATGTCTAAAATCTTGTGTGTTGTTGTTTGTGTTTCAGTATGAGACTTTGTTAGCTATTGTTTGTAGTTTAACTTGTCAACTGTCCAGGCTCTAGATTAAAAACAGTCAACTCTTGATAGGTCATGGAAACTCAATAGATTTATTTTATTGCCGTTGTTCAGAGTTTATGGAGTTAATTTTCTCTGATGGAAATTTTGGATAGGCTAAGGGAAGATTGGTTACTTCGGGCAACATTATGTACTCATATCCATTTTGCTGGAGAGATGAAAGACACCTTTGCTTTATAGGGCCATACCAAGTTGGTATGAGTTCACAATCCTTGAAATATTTTTACAAAGTTTTAAAAGAAAAATATCTTCATTCATTTATTTTATTTGCTGTTGCATTTGGTTGTAGCTGTTGTTTAAAATGCTATGGTTTATGACCCTATTCCAATGGAAAATTTGAGAATCCGTGCATAACCCAAATCAGGCCCTTTTACGGAATATATGCATGTTGAATCACTAGTTGTCCAATGCCATGTGTTATTAATGACTAATTCTTATATATCACATATCATAAAGCAATGGTGTTTAGCTTGCATTTTATTATTTTTAGACCTTTTTTAATGCAATTATTCACTTGGGGGCTAAAGTCTAATCCTATATTTTGAATCTTTGATGACCATTTTAATTTAGGACTCGTCATTTATTCCAAATGGTAAATGTTTGTACTATTGTAACTCTAATTTTTTTGTGTATTTGTAACTGCCGCTTATGTGGTCGTTGAGATATTTTGACTAATCTTCACTTATGGCCACATGCCATCCCACTTTGTGGTTTAGTTGAGGCTCTCATTGAGCCAGCTTGTGGGTGGTTACACCATTATTACACTTTATTATATTTTATTGTAATTTAGGGTAAGGTTGGCCTAACGTCCTCCTTGGGGATAGCACCTTAACCCTAGTGGAGTGGTATAAATAAACCATATCCTTAATTTCTAATGTCATCATATTCAATTGAGTTTAATCATTCTGTTGCCTAAGAGCACCTACACCAGTTCACTCTAGTTGTGTTGTTCTCTCTTGAAGCCTTTTGTGGTGCTGCTATTTTCAGCGTGTTTATTGGATTATCATTTGTTGAATCATCTGGAGTATTTAGTCCACGTGTTGGAATCATCTGACTTCCAACTCTTGCCAAACCCATTGTAGGAATCATGCTGCCTCTACCTGTGGAAATACTTTGATGGGACTGGAATGCATTATTTAAAGGTCCCGGGAGGGAAGACATATTGTCACCAGAAATAGGAAAAGGATTGTTGTCGAGGCCAGGGGTAGGCATCATTTTGCTTGAGTTATTATCATGCTGCATGTACCTGTGGAAATATTTTTCTTGAGTTATTTTCAATACAATGGGGGATCAACAAGAATAGCATCGTATAGGCCCATTTAAGGGCTCAACATGTCACTTACAAGGAATTGAACCTGGGTGGGGAGGTTAACATTCATTCCTTCCAACCACCCACGCTACATCCACTAGACAACTATAGTTCAAGAGGTAGTTCATCTTTTTATTTTTAAAAATGCTTGCTGAAATTCTTGACAAGTTTTGGTAAAATATTCATAACTTTGAGCTTAGAAATCTAATTGAGATGAAACTAAAGGGGTTTTGAATAATAATTCTATATATTTTCTTTCAAAATTTCAATTTCAGATTTGCTTAAGAAATAAAGATTTACTGAATGTGAGGTGAGCTTCATTTGAGTATAAAATCCTCACTTTTAAGCCTTAGCTTTTAGAAGGATTTAAGGTTATAAAGAATAATTTAAGAGAAAAGGGCATAATTTCTTGAGATTGAAGGCCCAAGATATAAAACTAATATTAGAAAATGTTATTGTCTTAGTAGATAAATGTATTGCTTAGTTTGAACAATGTTGATTGAGGAAAAAGTAGAAATAATTGCTAATAGTCATGCATAGGGGGGAAAGGAAATATTTCAACTAGATGAATATAAATACTTTGATATTCTATTTGGTGAATCTCATCTTCCCATTCAAGAATCCTCTACACTATTTGTTACTCAGAAACAAGAGTTGTCTTCCTCTTCACCTAGAGTTCTTGATGGTAGAACTTTGCTTCATGTACTTGATGCCCTACGATGAGTGAATCTTGATTCCATTGATGATTCGAAGGCATGAATTTATCATGGACTTGCTATCTTTTAGGAATGAAAGGAAAAGGTTGCGATGGAAATGTCGAAAGGAAAAGACCAACAATGAGTCATGTTTTGACGTGTGGCAATAAATCAGAGGTTTGTATTGATAGTTGGCAATGGAAGTAGGAAGTGAAACATCGATTTTTATGATCGATGGACCAATCGAAGCATGGTTTTGTTGGCACTTATATCACCAATTTTTGTATTTAATTAGGCTTGATAAAAAATTCTGGTCACCGTGAAAATAATTCTTGTACATCTTTTCAGATCTAATGTCCATTCATTTTAAAATAATATGTTGAAAAGGTCCAGGGAAATGACTACATACTGACTCTTGTTTTAAATGGAACCATCTGTCATGTCCCAAATTTGGTATTGGGTCACAATGGCCTAATCACATTGGCTCTATTCATTAGAGTTTGTCAAATTGATGCTAAAGGTCAAATAATTGCCAAGGAGGAAAATTACTAGTTTCCTAGGTTTGGGGTGGAAGCTTTGGGATTTGGAATAATGGGGATAATAAATGATGTTTGAACATTAGAATGGAATAAATATTTAATAAAGGAGATAAATAAATATATACAAGTGAAAATCAAAGTGGCATTTCATGATGAAGACACATGGAGGAAGTGGGACCCACATATGGCTAGATTTCCCCACTACATTTGGCATCATTCTCTCACCAATTCGAATTCAAGGTGAATGGTAACATACTTGGGGGAGTCCAAAAGGTATTATTCATTGCATGACTTATACAAGGTCGAAATATAGAGGAAGAGTAACTCCCATGGAAGAGGAAGAGGCAATTTGGAGCTAGTGAGACACTTGGGCTAGATTCCCTAGCTCTATGACAACAATGATGAAGATGCTATGACACCTATGACACAAATCAGACCTGAAGGCTGACATATGACATATATGACATGTCAGGGCTAAAAATAGACTCCAAGAGGGCGCTCAAGGGTGTTAGGGCAGCTAAGATGCTTCCACATGTGATTTGGTGGAAGTGGGAGACTAGGAATTGTTGTACAAGTGGCGTTCTTTGGAATCTCTTCCCAACTTGAGTTGGCATGAGTCTCTTGGAAGGAATTCGACCCATGGAGGACATTAGAAGTTTATAAATGTCAATAACAAAGAATGAAACCAGCTTTTGATCATTTGTAGAATTTGCAATTGCATTTGTGAAGAGGGAGAGCTAGTGGATGACTAGTTTCTTGCCTTAGCCAATTTCGAGGGTGAAAGATTCCCATCCAAGTTGGCAATTGGAAAGGCCATTCAGACCTTTCATTTGGAGCTTTAATGGAGTCTTTATTTGCAGGTGTAAGCTACAGGGAAGCTCATGGTTTCTTCTATTGCAGCTCGCTCCTTCAACCATTTCCAGTTTTGATGGCATATTCTTGATCCTTGAGGGAGGGCATTTTTGGTGAGCTATTGTACTCTTTGGGGGAGCTTTTAATGCCCCATTTATTTTGTAATATGAAGTAAATACTCTGTTCTTCATCTCCAGAAAGTTTCAGGTCGAAATTCCAAGTGGAAATGTATAAATCTCATTTTTAATGGAAGAACAATGCCATTTCCCCACTACCTTGTTGTGAACCAATGTATGGATGATGATTTCGAATGAATGGATGATTATATGATATATTTGTGATCAATATACCTCCATGGATGTCTTATACAAGTTTCATGTACTTTACTTGAGCATTTGAAGCATTTTTACTCAGTTTAGTTGTATTGGGAGGTGAAATAGTGCCATTTCCCCAAGGGTCGAATTGGGGATTTTTGCAGTTGAATGGGAGAGGGTGAGAACAGTTGTAATAATCCATTAATGGTGCATATGATACCTTAATAACATACTTAACACATTACATACCTCTGTTCATAAATTTGAGTGGGTTTGGAGGCATTTGGGAAGCCATTTTCAGTACTTACCTCAAGGGGATTTGAACCCCAAATTACTAGTAAAATTGCATACTTGGTCCAGAATCTTAAGAGAGTTTGCAGAGGTCTTTTGGTGGCCATATGTTATCCCTGAACATCATATTCAATTCCTAATATCATTCATAAACCTTCCTTGAATATTTGAAGGCATTTGGAGTCAATTTGAGACCTAGAGACCAATACTAGTCAAAGGGAAATCACTAGTAAAGTTACCTACATTGATTGGAATTGAAAGAGTATTTGCAGAAGTGTTTTAAAGGTAAAAAGGAATCCCTGAAACACATATTTATGTTCTAATATCATTCATATACCTTCTCAGAAGATTTGGGATCATTTGGGGCAAATTTGGGACCTAGAGATCGAAACTAGTCCAAGGTCGAACCAAGGAAAAAAGTGGAAAATTGCAATTTTAATAAAATTCCTAACAAGGGACATTACAGTGGTATCAGAGCATGGTCTTGGCACCTGATGTGGTAGAACATTAATGAATACCAGGAGTCAAATAAATAAGCCACCACCCTTAGAAACTGAAACTGGATGTACTTTGGTGAAAGGGAAGAAGTAGGAGAAGAAGTGCATTCATTGGTCACCATGAGTAAGGATGAGAAAGGAACCTTAAAGGAGAATGAGGAGTTTAGGAAATTACTTGAACCATCCTTTGAAGACAAGTGGAGACAATACTTTCAAGAGTTCAGATTGTTGCTTAGTGGAATTGGAAGCAACTCGGAAAAAGTAATGAGCAATGGTTCTCTTTTCAAGGAAAAGGATGAAACAATTTATGCCACAAAAGAGGAAACTAATGTAATTGTGGAACATGAGGTACATGTTGATATGCAGGTTCTTGAAGATACTACACTAAAACAAGAAGAAGGACAAGCACTTGTCCTTGTTCAAAGGGATTATGAGTTGCCTCATGGAGAGAGTTGCAAAGCCTTGGAAGAGGTACATGATTTCACAATAGTTGGACCAACCAATTATGGAGAAGATGAATTAAATATTTCAATGGGTAAGAGTTGTAAAGAATTAAAGTTGGTTCATAATTCCTCACCCCACACTTCTTTTCCAGCCACATCACTTTGGGATGAAAATTGGGTGAAAGGTTTTTTCCTAGTGGTGCCACATGAGGGGTATGAAACTCCTACCTCTCCTTTTGATGATGACATGAATAGAGCACCTCATTATTTAGAATTGCAGCAGCATATTGCTTTACCTTATGATGATACATATCCTCATGGATGTATGGATGAGACTTCTTTGAGTCCTTTGAATTCTCCTTGTTTTTTCTGCTCATTATTTGGTTCAGATTTTAGTGGAGATTCTTCATTCACTTCTTGGATGAAAGAATGCATGGCTGAATATTTTGATGCATATCACATTCTCTTGGAGCAGCACTATTGGACATGGGATCCTCACCTATGTCATTGGAGCAGATTTGATGGGTCACTTGAAGATTGTATGCACTTGGAAAATGGTGGTCTACATGCTTGGAGGTATAAGCACTTTCATGACTCTTTGATGAAGCATCTCCTTTATGTACATTTTCATTATGTTGTTATGTACTTTGATGATATATATTTTGTACTCATGATGTTTGGAAGAATGCAAACAAGAAAATGGGATCCAGGAATCCTCTTATCTGATGGTATGGGTTGGAGAGCACTTTTAATTGTTGGGGTGCAATACAAGCAATGGGACCCTGGAATAATTTTTATCTCATTGGTTTCATATTTTTTGGGGAAGCAAGCAGGATGGGAGATGGATTCCCCACTTAATAAAGTGATTTTAATCAGAGTAGTGCAGCAGCAAGCATGGTGGTTCCTCTCTAAAATCTTCATGGAAACTCAAAGACTCAAGGTTGGGCAATTCAATGGCAATTTCAAAGAATTATACAGAAAGCAGGTTCTTCAACACCCACATTTAAAATTGCTTGAGGACAAGCAATATTGGGAAGGGAGGATTTGTCATGTCCCAAATTTGGTATTGGGTCACAATGGCCTAATCACATTGGCTCTATTCATTAGAGTTTGTCAAATTGATGCTAAAGGTCAAATAATTGCCAAGGAGGAAAATTACTAGTTTCCTAGGTTTGGGGTGGAAGCTTTGGGATTTGGAATAATGGGGATAATAAATGATGTTTGAACATTAGAATGGAATAAATATTTAATAAAGGAGATAAATAAATATATACAAGTGAAAATCAAAGTGGCATTTCATGATGAAGACACATGGAGGAAGTGGGACCCACATATGGCTAGATTTCCCCACTACATTTGGCATCATTCTCTCACCAATTTGAATTCAAGGTGAATGGTAACATACTTGGGGGAGTCCAAAAGGTATTATTCATTGCATGACTTATCCAAGGTCGAAATATAGAGGAAGAGTAACTCCCATGGAAGAGGAAGAGGCAATTTGGAGCTAGTGAGACACTTGGGCTAGATTCCCTAGCTCTATGACAACAATGATGAAGATGCTATGACACCTATGACACAAATCAGACCTGAAGGCTGACATATGACATATATGACATGTCAGGGCTAAAAATAGACTCCAAGAGGGCGCTCAAGGGTGTTAGGGCAGCTAAGATGCTTCCACATGTGATTTGGTGGAAGTGGGAGACTAGGAATTGTTGTACAAGTGGCGTTCTTTGGAATCTCTTCCCAACTTGAGTTGGCATGAGTCTCTTGGAAGGAATTCGACCCATGGAGTACATTAGAAGTTTATAAATGTCAATAACAAAGAATGAAACCAGCTTTTGATCATTTGTAGAATTTGCAATTGTATTTGTGAAGAGGGAGAGCTAGTGGATGACTAGTTTCTTGCCTTAGCCAATTTCGAGGGTGAAAGATTCCCATCCAAGTTGGAAATTGGAAAGGCCATTCAGACCTTTCATTTGGAGCTTTAATGGAGTCTTTATTTGCAGGTGTAAGCTACAGGGAAGCTCATGGTTTCTTCTATTGCAGCTCGCTCCTTCAACCATTTCCAGTTTTGATGGCATATTCTTGATCCTTGAGGGAGGGAGTTTTTGGTGAGCTATTGTACTCTTTGGGGGAGATTTTAATGCCCCATTTCTTTTGTAATATGAAGTAAATACTCTGTTATTCATCTCCAGAAAGTTTCAGGTCAAAATTCCAAGTGGAAATGTATAAATCTCATTTTTAATGGAAGAACAATGCCATTTCCCCACTACCTTGTTGTGAACCAATGTATGGATGATGATTTCGAATGAATGGATGATTATATGATATATTTGTGATCAATATACTTCCATGGATGTATTATACAAGTTTCATGTACTTTACTTGAGCATTTGAAGCATTTTTACTCAGTTTAGTTGTATTGGGAGGTGAAATAGTGCCATTTCCCCAAGGGTCGAATTGGGGATTTTTGCAGTTGAATGGGAGAGGGTGAGAACAGTTGTAATAATCCATTAATGGTGCATATGAGACCTTAATAACATACTTAACACATTACATACCTCTGTTCATAAATTTGAGTGGGTTTGGAGGCATTTGGGAAGCCATTTTCAGTACTTACCTCAAGGGGATTTGAACCCCAAATTACTAGTAAAATTGCATACTTGGTCCAGAATCTTAAGAGAGTTTGCAGAGGTCTTTTGGTGGCCATATGTTATCCCTGAACATCATATTCAATTCCTAATATCATTCATAAACCTTCCTTGAATATTTGAAGGCATTTGGAGTCAATTTGAGACCTAGAGACCAATACTAGTCAAAGGGAAATCACTAGTAAAGTTACCTACATTGATTGGAATTGAAAGAGTATTTGCAGAAGTGTTTTAAAGGTAAAAAGGAATCCCTGAAACACATATTTATGTTCTAATATCATTCATATACCTTCTTAGAATATTTGGGATCATTTGGGGCAAATTTGGGACCTAGAGATCGAAACTAGTCCAAGGTCGAACCAAGGAAAAAAGTGGAAAATTGCAATTTTAATAAAATTCCTAACAAGGGACATTACACCATCCTCCAATTAAAGTAAGAAAATAAAATATTCCCCAACGGCTGAATGCTATCCAATGTGGCATAAATGTGAGATTCTCCAATGGTTAATGTTTCTAAGAAAAATGGAGAAGTGACCTTATTCCAATCCCTTAAAGGTCCCTTCTAAAGCAATGCAAACATTAAAGAAGGAAACAATAAACGCCCTCCTCCATGAATAATTTATAATAAAAGGTTATTCATAACTTTTACAAAGCGCCAACACTAACCTCAAAGGAAGTGTTGTAGTTTCCATATTGTAAAAGGCTTTCTGAGATAAAGCTACAACAAATATTTCCAAACTTGTGATGGATTGAGGATGGATTAAGCACTAAAACCAGCAACGAACCTTCCCTCATGTGTTGAGTTTGTTTATTTTGAGATCTGTTCTAGGGATGAGATAGAAGCACTTTTCCTCAAAAGTGACAACTAGGCCATCCCCTTGACCGCAACTACCTCATGCCTCTTTATCCATGGATGGGTCCCTTCATACTGAAGAATATGATGATTTATAGGATGGCAGTTTGATACAGGAAAATGACCACATAACTTCAAGGTCCGGGCAGCTCTTTCAGGGCTAGCGTCCTCCTCCTGTAGGTTGGGTGCACCATGATAGTGGTTCCTACAAGTTTGGAGCCTCTAGAATTTAATAAAATAAGGTAACTTCCAAACCCTCTTGACATTCACATCCATTATTCCAGCTCAATTGTTATGGTATCACCCTAGAAACCAGAGAGAATACAACTCGTTTCCTTGTGTTACATGGTCTGCAATGCACTAGTTCATTGTCTAACAAAAACAACTCTCACCTATGTTATCATAAATGTGAAATAGACCCATAATCATTCTAAAATTGATGTGCACTTGAGGTTGAGAAAATATTAGGTACACAATTTGCTGTAAAATTGCAAACAAGTTTTTTATGGATTCCTTGTGATAGATGAGGCTACTACAAGGTAATAACAAGTTCTATTTTTGTTACTATGTCGAGTTTTTATTGAGTTCTCAATTGACTTGTACAATAAACCTTTCTCTTTATCCAATGTGGTTTCAGTTGTGGACCGCTTTCCCAATATCAACCTTATGTGGTGTAGGAATGACTGGGGCTATTGATGCTAAACTTGGGTCTAAGCCTTAAGGCCACCTTTTCCTGCTCCCAGCTATCCAAATTGGCAACTTTATCTAGTAGCAGGTGTGGTTCATGAGGATAAGCAGCTGCCCTAACAGCTTGCCTCTTGTGGGATATAATCCCTTAGGATCATACTTCCATACAAAACTTATAGAGAGGTTAAGGGTGGCCATATTAATCTTGTAGAGAGATTAATCCCCTTAGAGGATGTATGGTGAGGTTGATTCCATAAGAACCCAACTGGCACAAAAAAGAGTTAATAACCCAAGAAAAATTCCAAGTTAAGAAGGAAGAGGTTGTATTTCAAATCTATCCCCAAATACTACTGACATCACCCCAGCATTGCCTACTACAACATGGTCTTGACAATAATCACAAGTTATTTGTAGACCAACTTTAGGCCCTGTTGACACTTCTAGGCAATATCTCAGTGCATACTATGAAGAGAGGAAGAGGTCATAGCTGACCTTTAACCAAATTATAGACCTAGAAGTTAAAAAATCAATATGTTCATTTGGGTGACAACCCAAGTTAACAACAATGTAAAAATGTCAATGAAGGTTTGTCTGATTTTAATTCTATCAGTAGGCATTCTACAAATGTACAATTTTTTGGAAATGTGTGTGATGAGTGGATTCGACACTCATCAAATATTTACAAATCCCAGCAGATTTCAGTTGTAAGAAAAGATAATGCTGCATTGCATAGGTTTCAACAATTGAAACAACCAGTCTTCAAAGACATCAATCATGGGATGGATCCTCGTTACCTGGCGTCATAAGGTCTTCCCCAAGGCTGAAATTATAGCAGATCCACGTTCCAACAGGCTGGTCGACTCAACAAATGACTCTTCCTCCTGTGAAGCTATAGGAAAAACTCCAGAATGTGGATTGGTCTTACTTGGGTACCCAAAAACACAGATACTCTACCCCATATTTGCTTATTTCTGCTACAAGAATTCACCTCTTTTGCTTCCCAGGTCAAAAAATACAAGTCTTTGACAAGCTGCCACAGAAAAGTTCTTAGGGTTGAAGGTACATGAAATCCACTACATAGGCTGATCAGAAAATGCCCTTTAATTGCAAAGGTGGCCTTAGACCCCTGATTAGAAAATGCCCTTTTACTAATGCCTTTGCGATTAATACAACTTTTGCATCATTTGAAAGAAAGTTTTTGAAGAAAACAACCTGATTAGCTCATTTGTGAACAAAGATAATTTTTTTTGAATTGATGGATAACTAGTCAATTACCAGGATTTTTCCAAAAATGAGAGCAGAAAGTCTTATATTCTCTTTAGTAATCACATTTCACTATTGTCAATATCAGTTGTTTGTGATGTCACTCCATAGGATAGACTTTCACTTTCACATTAGTGTTTATTTTTCATTATAATGCCATTGTAATTTGTGCTTGCAGTTCATGTATTATTATATAATTGTTTCATTAAGGTTTCTATTAAGCTTATCAAGGGGGGAGTTATAATAATTTCCAAGATTTGTGAATTATAAAAGGCATTCATTATATAAAATTTCAGCAGCAGTTATGAAATTCCACTTGCAAGCTGCAATATTTAGCCAAATATGAGCTTGATTTTATAAAAGATGATAACAGAAAATAATGTAAGGTGAGAAACAAGGTTAAAAACCCCTAATGCCTGGCCACTAAAACAGATAAGCCTACGACATTCATTTCTCAAGCAAATGGTAGAAATAAAAGCATAATAAGTACCTGAAATTGTGATATTGTTCCACTATAAACAAACAAAGTTGTATATAAAAGTGCTACTGCATACATTTACATACCTGAATATATTTTTGGAAGATGACTACTGAAAATTGGCAATTTCTATGAATAATATTTTTTTGGTTGTTGTGTTGATTATAGAATAACTTTGTCTTGTTGTGAGTTTCTCATAGAATCTTCCTTTATTTGTAGGTGGACAATCTTCTTTAGCAGATTATTGTGCATATTTTGTTGCATATTCAGATGGTTCATGTACAGAAACAAACAGTGCACGATCACCTGACCATATGCTGGGAGAAATGTGTGGAGCTGATTTAAGGTGAGTTGTCAAGCTGGTCCAGCTTTAATGTTTTTGGTCTTATGTGTATGCTAAAAATTAGTGATGATCAGCTTTACTTGAGGGTGTTGTTCAAACAGTAATTTAATTAAATTAATGCAAATAGTATCTTAATTTGTTATGTTCTCTATGTAGTATGTGCTTTAAGATAGAGACTAGGTAGTACTTAAGCTGTCTACAATCAGACCCCAAATGCAATTACAAAGGTGATTCTGAAGAGTATTTCCATTTTTTAAATACAATGATAGTATTTATTTCATTATATATATATATATATATATATATAAATTTTGAATGTCAAAATCCTTCAATTTATTTAAAATTATAATTATTAGAGCCTTACTTTTGATTCATTATGAAAGATAATTTTAATTTTTTAGAATAGATCATTTACCCTTGTTACACCAGATAGTAGTTCTTATAGTTTATTTATGGCATGGTCTTCTAGGTGTATGCCATCATCATTAGTTTGAACTGGCTTTGTACAAGGGACTTTAACACAAGGCAATGGATGTTATCAGCATCGTTGTCAAAACAAAAAATTGGAGGTACAATGCAAGCAAATATTTTTCTTACTGGATCATCATTATTTAGTTTTGATGGTAAATGTAACTTATTAGCCACCTTTTCCTTGATTTTGGTTCCATAGACAAAAAACATTGGCAAGGTCATTGCAGAATGTTTTTGAAATTTAAATTGCTCTTGCTGTCAACGTTGTTCTCATAACAGCTATTGCTTTTTTAACAATTTTAGCAATGGGTATACGTTTTGGGAAGCTCTTGTCAACTTGAACCGAATGGGTAGATTAGATGTCTTTTTTGGGGAAATTTGATAGCCTTCTTGTTCACACCTTGTAACTTGGAGAATTTCTTATGGACACAACTACTTCATCTTCAAAGTGCCAAAATTTTTGCTTCCCTACTATAGAAATATTTTCCATGAAGAACCTAATGACAAGAAAATTAAATCGGACCAAAAGTTGAATAGAAATCATTTGATGCCAGAATGTGAAGGAATTCTAGTATGCAATTTTGCTTTAAGGATTTCCAGACCAAGTAGAGCCAGATTCTTGGTTGATTCTAGATCAAACAGAGTGAACTCTCTTTTATGTTGAGACAACCAGAACTTATAATGACCAAGAGGAAAGGGATAACAGGTCCATGGGGTGTGCAAGCTCCCAAGATTTCAATCTTCTGTCACGGGTGAGTAAGAGAGGCATCCAGAGAGAAGCAGAGGTAGAGGTATAGATCCTTCCACACACAAGACTGCACACATCACCATCTCTAAACACTGAAGAGAAATATTAGAGGATCAAGCAGAGAGAGAACAATAATGAGTTCTTCCCTGCCATATTGATTATATGGCAATGAACATAGAAGCCATGTTTGGAACAAAATTTAAAACAATAGAACCAAAAAAAATAGTAGGAAATGGTTCAACTCTCAAGTAGTTTCATCTACCTTGGGTGGGGTTGATGCAGGTCCTTTTGGTTGCCTTGCAATTTGGAAAGGCATCCAAAGAGTAAATAAGGGGACTGAGAGATAATCTATGGAGATATGCACATATCAAAGGCAGTGAGAATTCCCTCAGATATTGTGATAAATTCAAGACCTGCAAACCTCAGATATTTTTGCATTTATTGTGTTGTTGCTTCAATATGATTCCTGTTGTCTATATTCAATTCTTCATCAACGTCATCCCTTATTGCATATGTGCAATGCGAGACGGGTTTCATTGGATTCAAAACACGGTTGGATTTGACAGCTTCATATTGTATGGTCTGTACAACTCTCTTATAAGCTACAGGTTTTTGCTAGGCTATCCATTTATCAGGGGATCCCATCTAAAGCCAGGCTGAGTAAGAGTGGCATCTCTAATGGCCTCTTCCCAATATGTCACTAGACAAATACCATCAAGCATATTTTCTGGGAGTGCTGATTTGCCAATCCGTGTTGGAGATTCTTCAAGGATCAACACACAACTTTGTTTCAGAGTAGGATACATTGGCATGCAACTTTGTTTGGGGATGGTCATTTTCTTGTGAGGGAGTCCTCCCCTGGCCTATGCCATTGTGTACAGATTTTGGTTCTTTTTTTGCTTTGGAAGCTCAGGTGTAAGTTCGTCTTTGATCAAGAGATAAGTTCTTTGTTTGCCTTCTTTTCATTGCGGAAAGGTGAGGTATGTCACCAACCATTGGCAAAATGTTCATTGTTGATCAACGATGTCAAATATTTGGGTCCTACTGAATATTCTAATCTTATTGTTGTTTTAGTTATTCTCAGGAAGAGGTTATGAATCTAATTGTATATACCCTTCCACTTTTTGTAGCTTTTAATTTTAAAACTTTCCAACCAAAAAATACATTGAAACGGTTTTTTTTTTTTTGGGGGGGGCAGGCACAAATTTTTCCTACAATGGCTATGAAAATTCATCACCAGCTCTTGGACAATTGAAGATCATAAATAAAAATTCAAACTATTCCTACACCTTACTCATCTCAATTTATCCTAGTTTTGTGAAGTGATAGATAACACATACAATCAAAATTACCAGATTTGACTAGAAGCATACCCACACCCACACCCAAATCAGATTGGAAACAAAAAATCACATTAAATAAAATTTGAGGTCTAAAATGGGCCTCCTAAGGAAAATAATAAAATAATATTTATTAATTTTGGAGGAAGAAAGAAAAAAACTACTTCTTTTGTTCGTATTTCCAACATATCTCCCTTTGTTTTTACTCAAATTTCGAGCGGGAGCACTCGTTGGATGCGGAATATAAATTTCAAGCAGGAGCACTCACTGGATGTGGAATTAAATTCCGCATCCAATGAGTGCTCCCGCTCGAAATTTGAGTAAAAACAAAGGGATATATGTTGAAAATACGAGCAAAAAAGTAGTTTTTTTATAACAAATATCTCAAGTCAACCATTATGGTTGACTTATTTTATTGAAATTCTATTGGTTCTTGAATTCCAACTTATCAAGCAATTATGGTTGGCTCATTTTCTTATATGATGGCTCGTTTTCTTATAAGGCCCATTTTAGACCTCAAATTTCCTCTAATGCCAATCCATATCAGATTCATGAAATTTCGACATGTTTTTAAGCAGATCCATTTTGCTAGTTTAGGATATGTTTCCATTTTTCATGGGTGTGATTTGAATTATAGGATTCATCTAGGATTCAATAGGAATTGGATCCTATGGAAGGAACAAATTCCCTAAGGTTGGGAACCATTTCTATCCACTGGAAATAACGTTTAAATCAGGGAAAAACTAGTTGTGGAAACATATGACATTTTTACACTTCATGTAATTATTTATGGTCTAGAATTTACTAGTTCACGTTTTTGTCCTTTGAAGTTAAGATGGACATCCAAATATGATTGAAACTATCTGAAGGTTGTGTAATATGCTCATGGAACCTGAGAGAAACATGCACTTGTGCTCATTTTACCGGGGATGGTGGTTTGGCCCACATTGGAGGAAGATGAGTTTGGGACACCATTTGCTCATCCTTTGCTTCTATATAAACTGAAATTCTCCTTTCCATGGCATCATCCACCATTATCATCAAGTTACATATGAATTTTCAGTCAAATTCAGATATCTTGGCATGACTCTAGATGACTCAGTAGATATTTTAACAATGGATGCATGCTTGTCATTCCTATAAATTTATGGTATTTTTGCATTTTGCATCATTCAAGCATACCAAATAATGATTACCAAGTTACTATAGATCCATAATGGCTTACCTTGTACTAGTCCTTCAAGTTCTTCAATTGGTTTTATTAAGCGCAAAAGATCTATTGTAACTTGGTAATCATTATTTTGTATGCTTGAATGATGCAAAATTTGTTTGAATATCATCATTGTCAAGCAATAACAACTTCTTAAAGGGTGCTAGCTCAATGGTAGAGCACCTGCCTAATTATAGGCAGGAGATTGGTGGTTCGATTCCTCTGTACCCTATCATAAATTAGTGACTAAGAAAACAACTAAATTCGCATATATACGACTATTAGTAGCTAATTTACAATATCTTATAGCGCGACTAACGTTTAGTCGTATTTAGCTTAGTCATTAATATGTTATCATCTAGTAGTTTATTTAGTCGTATATTTGGTCATTAATTGCGACAATCAATTACTAAATTAGTGATTATCAATGACTAAATCAATGACTAAATCAGTGAGTATCAATGACTAAATCAATGACTTAATCAGTGACTATCAATGACTAAATCAATGACTAATAAGTCAACCAATTAATGAATAGTGAAATACGACTAGAGATAAGATAGTGGAAACCGGATACTATTAGTCACCGACTCAAAAATAGTCGTTTATAGTCGAATCTTAGTCATTTTTTTAGTCATTAATTTCTCATTTTGTACTAGTGATTCCCTGCAATGGGGCTCATCGAGGGGGAAGATCCGCCAAAATTGATGATAGAACAGGTCAAAGCCCATTGTGATCAAGTCAAGGAGAAAATCATACAGATTGAGCATATCCAAATTGAAGACGTGGATTGGTTGATTAAGCAACCTATTTCCTTGGATGCCAAGATCTATATGTTTATCCGCACGTGGCATAAAATAGCCAAAAATGAGATTTAAGGATTCATGTGTGATGCCCAGTTGGGGCTCGAATCTCCTCGTTATCCAGATATAGATGAATTGATAGAAGTTTGGGACAAGTGGGAAGATTTCCTCACTAAATAGAATATTCTTATTTTGTAATCCCTGTTTAAGGGGAATTTATCCTTTGTATTATTTTTGTAATTTATTATTCAAGGGGTAGATCTCTCTTAGGCAAGGGATAATAATTTTTGGGGTAGAAACCGACAAAACAAGACTGGAGATACTTTGTTTTATGCTGAGCTTTTAATTTCTTCCAGACTTTCATTAATACAGTAAAGTTATTCCCATGCATCATCTTTTGTTCATTGATCAAATTTCTTTGGTAAATATTGATTTCTACTTCAGGTTATTATCTATGTTGTTTAATCATTTGCAAATATTATTTCATGCAGAGATTGTTAATTTGGATTTTTCCTTATGTTAGATATGTGTATGCATTATGTTTCAATTGAATCTCTTGAACTAAAATAGTTATCGATTTCTGCAAATGATTTACAGTAAATTATAATATAATCGCTAATTTTTCAATTGACATATTGGTTACAGGTTAATCTTGAATGAGCTTAAACACTTAATATTGCATTCAGTTAATTTTAATTGATGATTATAACTTAAGCAAATAAGGAATTGATCTTCTTCACATTTCTATTAAGTGGATGAATGTACTTATTTATGTTCACATCAAGTTAAATCTGCATTTAAGCAAGACACCTTTTAGAGTAGGTCTAACTTAGCTTAGATTTTCCTTCCTAGGTAGATTTGTTTCATACTGAATACACTTTGTTTTCCTTCATTGGAAGACAGATCCTTTTAGGATTAAAACCACAAGTGCCAATAGAGGCCTTTGTATCTGTGGGAGATCACCATCCCAAACAGCTTGAGGATAGGGTAATACTTGCACAGGATTATCTGAAGCCTCTGGTTGGGTTTTCTCCCTCCGTTGAGAGCTTGGGAACCCATTCCAGCACATACACACTCGAGGCCTCAACAAATGTCACTAGAAGGAGGGCCTGAAGTAAAATATGCCTAAACAGAATACCCATAAACCTCCTCCAGCAAGAACATCATTGGTTGTCACTGGTAGCCAGTCACATGCATCTACCTCTGAACAACAAATAGTCCCACAACTGACTGTAATTCCTGGTACACCTTCACCTCAGCAGGAAAATAGAAGGGATATCCTTATCATATCACCTACTAGAGGACCCCTTTCACTTGAACAAATATTGAAAAGTTCTAATGATAGTGTTGCTAGAGTACAACAAAGAATTATTAACCTACAAAGTAGAGGACTAGCAGCAATTCAACTGAACACCATTTCATAGACTGATAACCAAGAACACCATGTCACAAACTCATTGATGGATGGATGCCTCCTGTATGTTCTTAGAATGATATGCATAAGCCTAGTTAAGGAGTTGTTAATTATATGCTTAATAACTTAACTTAGCAAATTAACTCAATATGATGATAATGACTGTTATGTAATTGCAGAATGTGAAACAATATGAATCAAGTAAAGAAATTTATTGATGCATAACCTACATATAAATCATATGGATAATAAATCAAGCACACAGATTGTAAACAGAGGTACTAGATGTATGTATGAAAAACCTGTGAAATTGCCCACATAAGATCCAAAGAGATGATGTAAACCTCACTATGAAAGAATTTAGGAAGAAGAGAGAAGCAATAGAACATAGATCCAATAGAGGCAGAATAATTACACACATTACATTAATCAGAATAGTAACCGGGTAAATATACAATGCTGAGTATGAGGATTCGAATTCACTAGGTGTAATTCGAATTATCCTTCATGCACAGATCCATAATCAGTGGAGAGTCATCAGTGCCAAACTAGGAGTCTATCTCATCATCGGTGAAGTCATCAATGCACAAGTAGTGATCAACCGGGAGTCAAACTGAGTCTAACTGAGTGTGGTTGGTGTAACTGGCACATGGAAGCACTGATATAGTGAAGGAGACTCAGTGGGGGGCGCTCATGGAGCTAACTGGAGTCAAAACAGTCTACTAGTCACACTGGAGGTCCAAAAGAGTGATAAGGTCAGTTAGGAGTCAGTTAATCCTTAAATCAAGGAAGAACTGAAGATAACTGAACTAAACTAGACTGGTAGGTGAAGAAGGGCGCCCTTATCATGCAATAACTGAAAAGAGGGCGCACTAAGCTCTAGGAGAGCTAAGACTGATCCGAGAGAAGCTCCTGGGGCTAGTTTGGCAAGGGCTAGGTGCTGGTGCTGCAAACCCTAATTGCATGCAAACCCTAATTGCATGCAAAACCCTAATTGCATGCAAAACCCTAATTTTTCATGCAGGACTGAAAATGTCAGAAATGTTAGAGGGACTAGGATGGAGTATAGGAATATCCTAACAAAACCAAAATGAATCGAGGAAACTTTATACACAACAAAAGAAAGGAAAAGAGAAACTAACTGTAATTCTTTTAAGATTGTAAAACATTACAATTCTCCAAGTACAGAGTTTCTCCAGTTCTCTCCTTTGATGGTCCCCCCATTCATTTGATTTTCCAAGGGTAGATTGCCACTTGCCCTTTTGGAAGGCTATTTTTTACACATCCAATAATTAATCTTGAAATTTTAAAACAGATTTTTCATTTTCGGAAACCAAACTCGACACTTTACAAGAATTATAATCACAGTGAAATTGAACATACTAGTACAAACAAACATTCAAGTGTATTATTTAACAAAATAATTTCATTTTCATTTTATTCACAATTGGCCTCACATCGCTCACGCCATTCAGCTGCAGTAAGCAAGGCCATAATCGATCTAACAAAAATGTGTCATTGACATTGTCGCAAGAATAAGTTTTTGTTATAATATATAGTTTCCTTCCTTGTTAGAAACATGTTTTCTTAGAAGTCATCGACAATCACAGTATTTTTCCGATCCCAACCATGGATCATAGTGTCCCGAACTATACTCAAGGGATTGCAAAATGCATAAGGATTTCCATGACCCTGAAAACCCTCTCTGGCTACGGAAGAACAATCTTCTTGTGTTAAAATTAGTCTAAATAGTTCCCTTTTCAATCCTGTTCTTTCTAATAATCTAGGCAAAAACTCGTCAACATTTTTTTATTGAGCAGATGTCCATACGCCAACCTCAAAAATAGTAAAGCATTTTTCCAAAAATTCCCTTAATCTTGGCCGTATAAAATAATACTTTGTTGATGTTTTGATGTCCGGTGATCGTGGCAATCCGGGTTTCTGTTTTTCTATGTAATGCGTGTAACAAAATGCCATTGAAATAAAAAATAATCAATGGTTTACTAGAAACAAATCTTCTAGTACTATTTGCAAACAAACACACACACACACACAAACCTGTCAATAAAATATTATGGTTCAATGTTTCTAAGTATATTGCTTTCATGTTCAACAATTTTTGGAACACATTACCAAATACATGGTACGATGTCCATAAATAATATGAGAACTATGCAATAAAACTTACATCAATCAAATGCAAGAGTTGTAAAAAATATACAAATCAATAAATGAATTTTTTTTGTATAATATGACGATCATTTCAAATTCAATGTGTTTAACGAACGCCCCATTTTTTAACAAGGCCTGAGATAATTCAACAGACAACACAACATTGTTTTTATAGTTATATCTCTCTCTTGTGAACCGTCAAATTTCCAACTAGTTGGCATTTTCAAGCAGTTTTCCTTGCAATTGTCTGCTGATTGATATTGCCCTTCATCTATAAACAACATGTCTGTTTGTTTATATATATCTCCATATTGGATAAGTACATCCTTGAATGACTTTTTGTATATGTTATGTACTTCACCAACATTATAGTATGCAAACATTGAGTGATTATAAATAGTACTATGTTTACATTGCTCTCGACCCCAAATAAATACAAATTCTTCATTTTTCAACCATTCAAATATGCCAAGGAAATTTTTAATTTCCATGTTGTCGAGCGAGGAAAACCACAGCGCAAAGTCGAAATGCTCTCTGGCAACACTGATAATTTCGGGGCTGAACATGCGTGTATAATAACTATAGCAATTATGGACAAAATGAGGTTGACATTCTGAAGAATCTCCAATGTTGGATAACATTCGAACTCCAAAGAGCAATCCCTCTACTCCCAGGACCAATAGTTTCTTTTGCGGTGATATCCTGACTGCATACAAGAATAGTAACTATATATATAACAACAACAACAACACTTTGTTCATGAAGTTAATGATCACAACGATGCAACTGTACATGAAGATGTTGATTTCCAAAGAATAATACAAAAATCACCCAAAATTTCACAGTTTCAATTGATTTAATAAAAGCATCACACTAAACTAATAATATGTTACATTTAGACAAAAATAACGTCTCCGAAAAAAATAGAAAACACATTGAATGATTTAAAATAGGCAATGATAGATTACATCTAGAAATAGGCAATGATAGGTTACATTTGATGGCTGTCACTCAACTAGGATTCAACTGGGGAAGGCATTGAAGGTTCTGATATCAACTGATTCATGAATTTTACTAAAATGCTGCTAAAGTCCATTTACCAATTCAGTATCTGTCCTAAGGGACGATTAAATAAAGGGCTTACTCAAAATACAGTTTTGAAATGGAAGTGCTTTCTCCCCATCACCCTCCAAAACAATCATTGATGTATTAATTTCTGAAGTTTTCATTGGGAACTCCGTCCACACACTCTCCATATCTTTTTGTGTATTTCCTTCTTGATCATAGGTACATCTCTCTTGAAACCAAATAAATAAAAAAAATTTCTCATATGATTTATCTTTACCGCTTGCCACCAAAAAGTTTGTAAGCAGTGGCTTCCCCTCATTAACACTACATTTAGATGACCAAATCCCAACATTGAATTTGGAAAGAAGTAAATCCAAATATTCCATGGCATTTGTTCGTGACTCATATGAATTTCTTCTATGTTTAAATTCAAATTCACCATTAGTAATCTCTTCCCCCTTTTTTCCTCTTTCCCCTCCAACAATATTTTTTTATTTCCTTTTTTTTGTCTTTTGGAGTCATTTTTTGTGGCTTTCTTGCGAAATAGAAAACCTTCCATTTCTAATATCAATAACATTTTTGTATGGGGAGCTACACAGAAATATTACTTGTCATTATATACTTCAGAATAAATTTGTTTTATCAATTTAAGTAAAAAATATTCTTTGTCTTTTACCTGTCAATGGCAGGCCAACATTTGACTGGTGAGCAACATCGCTCGACACAATGCATTTTGACACCAAGCCCTTTCCAGTTTCATTATTTTCCAAGCACTCTTATGGTTCTTTATTGTCCAAGCTCCCTTCTAGTCCATTATTCTCCAATATGATTTGCTGGCCAATATCCAGGGACATCGTTGCCAGCTCTGGTTGTGGATGATCCACATGTTGACCTAGAAATTTGCAGGTATACATTTTATATAATTTTTTGCAAGTATTCAAGGTCACTATCCCCTTTTATAATTTAGTTAATTTATACACAATCTTTGAAAAATAATTTTTTACCTTCTTGTCCTGTGTGCTCCTGTTTGGTAGTTCTTTGTAGATTCTATATCACATTCACTTTGGTCATCAGATAGTATGATTTGATTGGACGATACTTGGGTGTGCTCTTTATTTGAAGCTGTAGTAGAATAGGAATTTGAAGAAGTTATTGAACATAACCGACTGAGAAATACCTTGTTTTAAAAAAGTAAAATAAAATCAAAGACATCTAAAAAAGTTAATAAAAATACCTTATTTTACACCCAATTCATGATAGAAACTGTTCATAAACAACTCTTGTTGTACTGTCTCCACAATAGAAATAACTATTCTTTCTGGAGCCCTCATCAATGAATGAAGAAGCCTACCTCCCGCGTACAACGGAAGAACTGTGCCTTGAGAAGAGACCTGTCTGGAAACTATGCGATTCTAGAATCCCTGTGTCCTTTCTTTTGCAAACACATGGCTTCTAGAACTATCGTTGTTAACCTTGGACCAAGGTAAATCAATCATCGGTAGGCCCTCGTCCTTCCAATCCATATCAATTTCAGAAGTAGATAAAATATCCTTAATATCGATTCCAATGCTCCAAAACTGTATAATATAGAATCCTATAAACGAGTCCCTGGAGAATTCTCTATAAAGTCCCTTTGTAGGATTCGGTGTAACATGTTTTTTTGATTTCTTGCTGAAAATTGTGAAAGCTTTATAAATCATCCAAGAGTTTTCCATATCAGCTAAAAAAATACAAGTACATGCCTCTTGATTTGTTTCTAAGTAGTACAAAAACGCAAGCATGTCTTGTTTTATCCATCGACTATCACAATTAGACATATCCACAGCAACAAATTCACAGCTGACTGCCGCACCCAAAACTAGAATTAATCTGAGTGTGTTGACCAAAGATTCAGGATAACAATGTTGACAAGCAAACTGTGAACTATTTTCGATGTTGCCAATGGACATACCCATCCTCTCTTTATTGATATATAGATTCAATATTTTTTGTGCATCAATTGGTATTTTGGTACCATTATCCACTTCATATTTGTTCTTTCTCTTTTTACTCAGACATTTTACTTTCTTTCCGGAGCATAAAATACTGCACAGTTGCTGGAGATGGTTTGGTGCAATTTTATATATTTCAATGACGTTATGGTCAATGACAATCTGTGATCGATCACTTGGAACATCATTAACTTTGAGATCTTCAACAATCGAATGCCTGGTTGACCTCTCGTCCTTGATTCGTTTGCAATATTGATTTAAAGTTTCCGTGCAAACGTTTTTATCAACTAATGTGCTCATCCAAACCGATTCGTTGATTATATTTTCTGCCACAGCGGTCAATTCATCTTCATCAAGATCACGTCTAAAAAAATTAGAGCCATAACTCTTTATTTTATTTGGAACAAAATCTTCCTAATTGATGCTCTTGGGCTAGCATAGCAAGGATCCACTTTTGTAAAGATCGAATACAGACTTCCATTTTCTCTACAGTCAATCCGATGTCAAAACAAGAATTAGCTTGTCTTTAAGGCTCTCCTTATTTTGACCATGAAAGATATCCATACATTCATCTTGGAAAGACTGCAAACATATAAAATTGAATATTCCAGTTAATTTGCTAATTTGATAACACAAGAAGCAATCTGAACACTTTGATTGATAAGAAGAAAAATTTTATACCTACCAAGGATCACTTGGAATGTTTCCCTTTCCAAGGCGAGATGGGCTACTGCGGGATATCCATTTCTCCCTTGCTTTTTCAACTTGAGAAATGAATGTAGTCTCTGAAAATTCCTTGTTTGTTAAATTCTGTTGTTTGCATAATTTGTTGATGATGTGCTGAGGAACATCTCTATGTAGAAGACGAGTTGTTCCATGCCGATACCTTGAATGGAGCTGTTTATATCGATCATCTGCAATGATGATTTTCTGCGCAGAAATAGTATGCTGCCCATCCAATATATAAAAATTTACTGTCGGCAAATTAATTTCTTCTTCATTTCCAAGAAGAAAGGGCAATGTGGTCTCCTTATCGAAAGGCAATAGAATGGCATCTCTCAATGTTGTTGTAGATGTATGGACAAGAGATGCAACCATCTTTTGCATGACCTCCTCATCAACCTTTCGATATTTTAAGTGTGGAGGCGCAACAACACATCTTGTTACGTCAATGGAAAAAGCTTGCTCTTTGAACAAAAAGTATTTGATTTTCTCTTGTTGAACTTATTTTGAACTTTTGAAGCTCTTAGTCGCTTTCTGTAGCATCGCTTTAGAAGGAATTCCTTTGAGTTGTTTGAAGGAAGATTTGTTCACATCTTTTACAATATATTGGAGAAATACTCTTCTGTTGTACGTAAGAATCATTTCATGGCACACCTTTATCGACTTCTTATTAATATTCATGTAATGCAATACAGAGGAAGTTTTCCCAGCCAACATTCTTTTCCTCCATACCGACAAAATTCCTTTCTTCAAGGATGATGCGGTATCAATTCCGAAATGATTAGAAACATCATACGAGGGCAAAAGCCACCCTTACTTCGCACAGGAAATTGGATCTGAATCGGGACCACTTTTCATTAGATCTGGTCGATAATTGCAAACCATAAGATCAAGTTGTACAAGGCAACAATTTTCACCACTAACCACTTCAACTTGAACTCGCAATTGTTCATCAGATTCAACGGGATCCGCATATGTCAATATTCCAGCTCTAGTATGAGCTCCATCCTCATTCAAGTAGAATAGATATAAATCCGAGTACAAATTATCCGGTTCTTCCATCTCAACATACCATCCATTTATGAATGGATGAAGGCAGTAGTGATCTGTTATCAATTCAAAGAGAGGGATTTCCTGGTAGTTACTGAGGCTCAACAACGCAACCATTCTTTATCTGCAAAACAGTGAATATTAAGTATTCAATATAAGAATGCATACAATGTCTATAATTATAAATTAGTGTTTTAATATTAGATGTATACTTGCAAATGTTCATGCTAATGATCAATGGCTAAGGAATGATCCCTCATTTTCAAAATCAATTGATTGATTAAGAACAAATCTACTAGCATTATCCATGAGAGATCGAATGCACATTTTACAGATTCGTTTGAGATAAGGATCGATCATAGAACGAGCGATCATCATAGAAGGGTTGGCCGATCCTTCTTGTTTATGTGTATGCGTTAATCACATGTTTTGTATTCTAGTTTATGTGAGTTTTTCTACTTAATTTATATGTATGTTAATGGTAATTGCACATTGATTAATTGGAATACAAGTGCATGATTGTGAAGACAAAACACATAGTTTGACGAATTCATGGCTAACTAGTGAATACAGTAGAGATTGAGCATAGTTCTGTATACTATGATAGCTTCCAAGAGCGAAGACATCTGGTGTTCTATCCCATTAGTTAGTTGATGTTAAATAGAACGATATGCGAAGATCATAACGACATCTCTGCATCGCCATGGTTAAGAGAATCTTGATTATGCAACCCCCATAATCGCTTCGGCTTAGAATTCAACCTGTTTGCAAGGTGATGCCGAAGGGGCCAGTGAAAGGGGTTTGTTGTGTATACATTTATCTTGTGAATGAAGGGTCCGCCGACCCTTATTGTCCTCAATCTTCTTTTAGTGTTCACCATTCTTCATATACACGAATTGACACCCTCGCCTTTAGAGGTTGAATATTTTGACAAAATTATATGCAAGCCACCCGATAATTTGAAAATATTTATGGTATTAAAAATGGAATTTACATGCATTGAATAGATGGAAACCTTAATTAGGCTTGGACAATTACTAGACAACAAGGTCTACAAATCATGCAAAGATAATAAAAAAAACTTATTAAAGAGTATTGATTGGATTGTTTCTTATCTCTTCTTTTACACCAGACCAAAGCATTTTGATAGTAACTAAATGGCTACCTTGGCTTTGTTAAAAATTCCCATGCAATGAAGGGGTGGCCAACTCTTCTTCTACCAAGCAGGGTTGGAATTTCATTTCACCTTTTCCCTTCAAGTTAATTTTTTTTTATGTTTTGAAGTTTAATCTTCCTCGTCACTTAACGTTTTGTTGAAAAAATTACCCTTCAACAAAACTACTTTTGGTTAAATTTGTTTTCTCAAAATGCAGCCCAAATCCATTCTCCACACATGGGATCTCCTGTCCAACATTTAGAGCCTATTTCACGCCTACAATGTTCTACTTGGATTCAATAGTGGCCCCATATGGCGATCAATTAACCCCCATATGGTGATAAATTAAATCTCGCCTGGTTTTAGTTCTGTTATCTGCTGCAGACAAAAACACACACTTGGAGGTTGTCGGCGTTTCCATGCAGATGAAAGTGACTGTGACCATAAACATGTAGCATAAGAGGAAATCGAGTGGAGATTCGCATTTAATGTGAAGCGACTAGTTGGGATGGTACGAACTATGAAGGGTTCACGTCAAAGCAAAAGGGGTCCACCGCGGTTAGCATTACCAACTTACCATCATGTTACCTCTATGTTATTAACACCTTGCTAACCAAAACTGGCCACGTTTTATAAAAAAAATTGAATGTCAAAAGTATGTTATTGCTAGTTACTTACCTGTTGAACTCGACGGCTTGGCAAAATTTATGGCAGTAAATAATGGGAAAAATGCCCGTCAAATTCCAACCCTGCTACCAAGTATTCTTTTCATAATAGTTCTAGACTGCAAGAAGGGTTGGCCAATCCTTCTTGTGTTCAACATCCTAGATACAGGTGAACTCCTTGTTGAGATATTGTAACTTCAAAGAATATTATATTTGTACTTTATTATTTTGGAGATGTTTCATTCCTCCTTGAAGATCTTATTGTATATCCGGAGATGTTTATTCCTCCGTCATATTGTGGTAACTTGGGTTATTAGAATTCCCTAGTGGGGGTCGTCCCTGTATGTGTTATGTGGGTCAAAGGGTTATTATACCACCCTAGAGGGGTCGGCCCAGTCAGTTGTAGTGGGGTATTTAACCCAATGGTTAAATACGAGCCTACATGATTTGTGTAAAAGACAAGTCGGAGTAGTGTATAAATAGAGGAGGTGTATTCCTCATTTTACACACACTCACTCACTTGAGAGTGGCGCACTTATGAGAGAGAGGTCTGCTATGGAGAAGGAGGATCTTATGCTCAGGGTTACATCGTTTGTATTTGCTGGTCATCTATATTGAAGAAGCTTTGCTGGGTTTTCTACCCCATGAGGGTTTCCCAGGATAAATTTGTGTCTCTTGTGTTTATGTTGTGCTTGTTGTTTCTTCAGTGATCCTGTATATGCTATTATTGTGAAATGGAATGTAATGATGCTATTTTATGTCTTAGAATATTGAATTTTAACATGGAATCAGAGCTAACCTGAAGGAAGGTAATGTATGGCACTTACGACACTTGCTTCACTTGCAACAATTTGAAGGTTTGGGTTTTACATAGAAAAAACCAGTCATCGTGGAACTTTCACTATAAATACATTTTGGAAAAGGTTCAGGACCTGAAACCTTTATAGGTTGTAGATAACATCCCCAGGTAACTTGTGTCTAAAGGGAACCCTCAGATTCATTGTACTTTGTGAGTTATGATCAGTAAAAGTTAAGGTTTCTGCCTCTTCCAGATCTCAGTCAAAATCAGGTGACCTAGGAAAAAAGGTCATAACTTGGGCTAGGAAGCTCCAAATGAAATTTCGTACAAAGTGACAGGTAGTACACAGACTGTACTATCTCAAGAAACGTTTTCAGAGGCCGAAGTTGAATCAGTGACACGTGGAACTCCGTAGAAGTTCGATCTCCTGTTTTATCCCATAAACAGGTCACGTTGCGACAATTGGCATAACTCTCTCTTAGGAAATCCAATTGAGGTCAGACCTATCGGGATGGAAATATGACAGGACAGGATACCACAAAATTTTTTTCAGACCCTGTGGAACGAAACGTTCGGAGTTACAGCAGAAACAATCAGGTACATATTTCTGTCAAAACAGAATTATTTTTGGAGCACCTTTATTCATGGCTTCCGGAATTTAGGGTTTCGGAGAAAGTTAGAATTTTTGGAATCGGAATCCACGTCTGAATGCTAATTAGGAAAATAAAAATTTAGAGACCAAGATTGAATTTTTTGGTTGGGTAGAAGACCGGTCTTGATCAAACCCCAATTCGGGATTTTGATCGGAAAGATGGAAAATTAGGGCTTGAACAAAGTTGGAATTTTTTTTAAGTCTGTAACCACAGCTGGAAGCTCCTCAGAAAAATAAGATTTTAGAGCCTTGGATCGATCCTCTTTATTGGGTAGAAGGGTGGGCTTCATCAAACCCTAGTTCGGGATCCTGTCCAGAAGATCCAGAAGTTTCGAAGGAAAATTTTGAGGGGTCAAATTTTGGAGATTTCAAAATTGAAGTATGCTAGTTTGATCAACTCAAGAAGACACATCCTTCCATCCATTCAGAAGTGTGAAAGTCAAAGCTTGAATTTTTAGGGTTTCTCTAGCAAACCCTAATCAAACTCCAGATCCAGTTACAGGGGGAGTTGAGGCTAAGGCCTTACATAAGAAGACTACAAGAAGTCTCGACAGGTATGACTTAAGGAGGTTCAAGTATGTCTTGAAATCCGATTCCTGATTAAGTTCATAATGTGTTTGTCTTCATATTATTTATTAGTACAATCTTGATTAATGTTAGAATTGTCTTATCACCCAAGTAACTGTATGAATGCATGTGAATGATCGAAGACATTCATTGATTAGGGATACATGATTGTACTAATACATTATGGTGTTGTATCAGGTTGATGTTGTCTGCTAACAAGATACAGGTACATCATGAAAGACAAATCAAGTTCCATGACCATGACAACATGAAGACAAAGACTCATCCATAATATTTGTTCTACTTACGAGGTATGTATTACTTTGTTATATTATGCTTAACCTATGAGCTATGCAGGTTCTAGCACAGGATCTCTAAATCATTGAAGAGAACAAAGAAGATATTGATTAGGTATGTTAAACAGATATACTAATCCAGGTATGTTTCCTATGAATCTTACCTTGTGTTAGGATCCCTTATATAAGTATACTTGGTATGATTAGATATGCTTATTCATAAAGTTAGTAATCAAGGGATTATGCATATTATGTCTTTTATCTTGATTGATGATATGCATGAGTAAAATAAGACTTCCTTGAAACCCTGAATACTAATGATCATGACTATACATATTCAAGATTATTTAGAATTATAATGCTTTGATAATATTGAGAATATACTAATAAATGTATGTTTGTGTATGAGATCATGAGGATGACACTAGTGCACACTTGAGCATGCACAGTGGTACATAATGAATAGAAGTTCAAAAGATATATAGAAGATCAAGCGAGAGGCAACCACACAAACATAAAAGATAAGTATTTGAGTTGTTATTTGAAATAGTAAATAATATTGCTTGTATGCATATTTGTATTCCTAGAATATATTATGCTGAGTGTAAACATTCATAGAGCATTGAACAGTATACTACTAATATGCATATGATTGGTAAGTTGGACAAACATTCCATTGTTGCTTGTCTAGAATGAAACCTCTTTGCTGACATGCTGAGAGCTGTGCACACTCTCGATAGTATGTTCTGGTAGAGATGGAAGGCATCTAGATAGCCACTGTATGCATACAGGATATGGGAAAGTGTTGTGCCAAAGTATTGGTCAAAATAGTTGCATAACTATGTAAATGATATCTGTATGCATAATAGGTTATCATGTCAATATGATTTGATGATTATGAAGTATTACTAATCATGTACTTAATTTTGATTTGTAGGAAAGATCATGATGAATGATGAACACTGAACAAGCGATGGATGTTCAACAAAAAGATTTACAAATCAAACACACTATAGAAGGCTTGTGGCTAGAAGATTCTCTTAGAAAGAGGAAGAGAATCATGATGAGATGTTTGCTCCAAGTGGCTAGATAAGACCATTCTCTTAATGGTGTAATTAAAGAAGAAGTGTGAATCAGGTTCTGTATGGGTACCCAGGATCGATAATCAATTGATGAGCATAATGATCATCATCGGTGATGTGGATCTCAACCTTTGCTACAAGGTTGAATATGGTTTCTATACACAGATGACATGGATGCAAGAAGGAACTCACCACAGAGTTCGAATGATGTTGAGGCTCATATCAGTAGACCCATCTGACAAGAGATGGCACAAATAGATGGCTACAGAAATGAAAATGAAAGATCTTAGATTGATGCATTACTTCCTAGGTCTGGAAGTATGGAAAGGCTCAGAAGGAATCTTTCTCAACCAGGGAAATTATGCCGAGAAATATTAAAAGGACTTGATATGTTGGAATGGACACTAACATGGATTCCAACTTGAAGCTGTTATCGAATGACTCATCAGAGTTAGTGTATATAACTCTATACAGACAAATTATTGGGTCATTGATGTATCTAACAAATACTAGGTCAGATATATGCTTTGCTGTGAACAACTTGAGTCAGTATCTAGTGGAAACTAGATGTGTTCACCTGATAGTTGCAAAGCATGTGATGAGGTACCTAAAGGATACGATAGACTTTGATCTATGGTATCTTGGAGATCATGACTTCAGATGGCTACACAAATGTTGATTGGGCAGAAAGTGTATCAGACAGGAAGAACACATCGAGAGGATGTTATTGTCTGGGACCAGCCATGATATCGTGGTTTAGATGGAAGCAGTCTAGTGTGGCTCTCAGCACAAGTGGAATATATGGCTAGTTGTGAAGCAGTATGGCTTCTGGATTGTTTGACTTAGAGGATAGACCCAACTGTGATCCTATTTAACAAACAGAGTTCTATCAAGATGGCAGAGAATCTAGTGTTCCATGATATGGCGTAGAAATGAACTATAAAGTTCAAATTTGTAACAAGTTGCCGATGTACTAACCAAACCTCTACCTCAAGTGAACAAGTTACCGATGTACTAACCAAACCTCTACCTCAATAAAAGTTTGAGTATTTTCCGAGACAAGGTTGGTAGGACCCTCCTCGAGAGGGGGAGTGATGTGGTCACTTATGACGAGATTGCCTGCATCAACAGTGAGGTTGATGATGTGGATACCTATATTGGTGATGCCGACAGAGAGGTTGGTGGATGGTCCTTAGACAAGGTCTAAGTTGACTAGGGGATTGCATCATCCTTGAACACATGTTCTAAAAGGATCCGTAGACATATGTATCCGAGAAAGAAGAGGGATTGCATCAACCTTGAACACATGTTCTAAAAGGATCCGTAGACATATGTCTCCGAGAAAGAAGAGGGATTGCATCATCCTTGAACACATGTTCTAAAAGGATCCGTAGACAGATGTCTCCGAGAATGTGGTCCCTAGTGGATGAGAGGATTGTATCATCCCTGGACTTAAGTTCTAAAGTGATCCGTAGACAGATGTCTCCAAGAATGTGGTCCCTAGTGGACGAGAGGATTGTATCATCCCTGGAATTCAGTTCTAAAGTGATCCGTAGACAGATGTCTCCGAGAATGTAGTCCCTAGTGGACGAGAGGATTGTATCATCCCTGGACTTCAGTTCTAAAGTGATCCGTAGACAGATGTCTCCGAGAATGTGGTCCCTAGTGGACGAGAGGATTGTATCATCCCTGGACTTCAGTTCTAAAGTGATTCGTAGACATATGTATCCGATAATGTGGTCCCTAGTGGACGAGGGGATTGTATTATCCATGGACACATGTCCTAAAAGAGATCCGTAGACATATGTCTCCGAGAAAGTGGTCCCTAGTGGACGTGATAGGAATGCATCATCCTTGAGCGTTTGGTTCAAAATGTACGTGATAGGATTGCATCATCCTTGGACTTATGTCCTCAAGTGATAGGGATTGATTATCCCATAAGTGGATCAGGATTGCATCATCCTTGGACTTATGTCCTAAAGTGGTAGGGATTGATCATCCCGTAAGTGGATCAGGATTGCATCGTCCTTGGACTTATGTCCTAAAGTGATAGGGATTGATCATCCTGTAAATGGATCAGGATTGCATCATCCTTGGACTTATGTCCTAAAGTGATAAGGATTAATCATCCTGTAACTAGATTGGGATTGCATCGTCCCTGGACATGGTGAGGTGTCTTAAAGTGATAAGGACTAATCATCCTGTAAGTTGATTCGGGATTGCATCGTCCCTAGACATGGTGAGGTGTCTTAAAGTGATAAGGACTAATCATCCTGTAAATTGATTCGGGATTGCATCGTCCCTAGACATGGTGAAGTGTCTTAAAGTGATAAGGACTAATCATCCTGTAAGTTGATTCAGGATTGCATCGTCCCTAGACATGGTGAGGTGTCTTAAAGTGATAAGGACTAATCATCCTGTAAGTTGATTCAGGATTGCATCATCCCTAGACATGGTGAGGTGTCTTAAAGTGATAAGGACTAATCATCCTGTAAGTTGATTTGGGATTGCATCGTCCCTAAACATGGTGAGGTGTCTTAAAGTGATAAGGATTGATCATCCTGTAAGTTGATCTGGATTGCATCATCCATAGACATGAGAAATGTCTTAAACTGAGAGGGACTGATCATCCCGTAAGTGGATTAGGATTGTATCATCCTTGGACCTATGTCCTAAAGTGAGAGGGATTGATCATCCCGTAATAGGATCTTGTGTGTTGTAGGGTATGCTGCTATTGTGTATACTTGTATTGATGAGGATACTTGTATTGATGATATGTATACTTGTATTGATGAGGATACTTGTATTAATGATATTTATACTTGTATTGATGATGTTGTTGATCGTGATGATCTAGATGACGATGCTGCTGATCGTGATGATCTAGATGATGATGCTACTGATCGTGATGATCTAGATGATGATGATGTTGATCGTGATGATCTAGATGACGATGTTGCTGATCGTTATGATCTAGATGACGATGTTGATGATCATGTGATGACGATGCTGATGATCGTGTGATGACGATGCTGATGATCATGTGATGACAATGCTGATGATAGTGATATGACGATGCTGATGATCGTGAGGATCCAGGTGTTGATGTTGTTGTAGCTTTTCGAGTGCTGCAGAAGAAAAAGACTCAGTACTGAAGATGTTGATGTTCCAGTATTGAAGATGTTCCAGTAACTGCTTGAGTGACTGATGATGTTGAGAAAGCTTCTAATGATTTATAGATGTATCATGTATGATGTTGATGACTCCTTGCTCGTGCAGATGCTGTTATAATATCCTTCTCGTTAAGGGGGAGTGTTGAGATATTGTAACTTCAAAGAATATTATATTTGTACTTTATTATTCTGGAGATGTTTCATTCCTCCTTGAAGATCTTATTGTATATCCGGAGATGTTTATTCCTCCGTCGGATTGTGGTAACTTGGGTTATTAGACTTCCCTAGTGGGGGTTGGCCCTATATGTGTTATGTGGGTCAAAGGGTTATTAGACCACCCTAGAGGGGTCGGCCTAGTCAGTTGTAGTGGGGTATTTAACCCAATGGTTAAATACGAGCCTACATGATTTGTGTAAAAGACAAGTCGGAGTAGTGTATAAATAGAGGAGGTGTATTCCTCATTTTACACACACTCACTCACTTGAGAGTGACGCACTTATGAGAGAGAGGTCTGCTATGGAGAAGGAGGAGCTTATGCTCAGGCTTACATCTTTTGTATTTGCTGGTCATCTATATTGAGGAAGCTTTGCTGGGTTTTCTACCCCATGAGGGTTTCCCAGGATAAATCTGTGTCTCTTGTGTTTATGTTGTGCTTGTTGTTTCTTTAGTGATCCTGTATATGCTATTATTGTGAAATGGAATGTAATGATGCTATTTTCTGTCTTAGCATATTGAATTTTAACACTCCTAGATATAGGTGTTCACAATTTTATAGTAAACAAAGGGGCAGCTGATCCTTCTTGTTAGAGGTCGGAAGTCAGGATAAATATTGTTTATATGTTATAACTTAGCCAATCTCCATTCCCCACTATTTATTGCAGAAGTCGGGAGTCGATAATTGTTGTCCCATCCCACAATATGCATTGCAGGTTGCGGGATAGCGGAATTGATGGAACGTTTTAAGAAATATAGGTATCCGCAATCCGCAATATATTTGCGTCTTCGAAAAAGGCGATGAAATCCTCATGTGAGGTGCAAGAATGGTCGACCGATCTTTCTTGTGCTGAGTATTCTGTTCAAAGTAGTTCTAGGGTGCAAGAAGGGTCGGTTGATCCTTCTTGTGTTCACCATTCTGGATACAAGTGAATTGTAACATATAGGTGTCTACAGCTCTCTACTAAACGAAGGGGCCGCCGATTCTTCTTGTCACAAGTCGAGATAAATATTGTTGATATGCTATAACTTAGCCAATACACTAATCCCAACTATTTATTGCGGAAGTCAGAAGTTTGGAATTGTCATCCCAGCCTAGGAGGGTTGAATATTTTTACAATTCACTCATAAATGAAGGGTCGGCCGACCTTTCTTCTGCCCAGTATTCTGTTCAAAATAGTTCTAGACTGCTAGAAGGTTCGGTCAATCCTACTTGTGTTCACCATTCTGGATACAGGTGAATGGTTGGATATAATTGTTGACAATTTTATAATAAACGAAGGGGCGGCCGATCCTTCTTGTCGGAGGTCAGAAGCGGGGATAAATATTGTTAATATGTTATAACTTAGCCAATCTCCGTTCTAGGATGAATTCTGCATTAATTTGGAAGAAAGAACATTGACAATATTTAAATGTGTGGATCAGAGCATATAAAATGAATTCTAACTTAAATATTACAGTCAACTATGAGTCAAAGCGATAAGATGTTGTAACACAAAATACATTCACAAAAGATAAATTAAAAGACTGAAGAAAGTAACAACCTATGAATCTCTATTTCATATATACTTGTACTTCTGGTATTCATTAAAGTCTTCAAAAAATATTACATCACTATATTTTTTTCTCTCGGATCCAACCCCTATTACTTTATAAAATAAAAATTGTGCAAAACATTCTTTGAATTCTTTGCTAAAAAAAGAAATTTCAAAGAAATCTACCAATGGGACATTTAAATCTATTCTCAAATATTTATTCCTGACATAACCTGTGTTTTGGTTTCCCAAATCTTTCAACAATTTTCCATTTCTCTTGAGTTGGGATTTCATAATCCATCATTTCTTTCACGATCACCTCCAATTCTATGTATCCTGTGTAACATACATCTGGCAGAACCTTCTTAATCATAACAAATTGTTCAAGTTTTCAAAATCATTGGTCAATTTATCAATTATTGTCTTTCCAGTTAATCCTTTTACCATGACATAGGATCATAATTTATCCTTTCAGCTTCTTGGAAATCCATAATCTTCAGTAATTTTTCTACTACAGAGAGGGCTTCCTTATTCTTAATGATGAATGGACCAAGTTTAAGAGGGAATTTTACATCTGATGCTTTTTTGAAAGCACATAAGTGTTCTTCTTCAGAATGCAACCTTTGTCTAATAAATTCCAAGGCAAAAACCCTCGATGTTAAAAAGGTTGGCAACATATATGGTGCTCTAGTAATACCATACACCCTAATTATAGTATGTTCTCTATACAAGAACCAATCACCTATTTGGCCTTATGGTGTAGGTTACAAAGTTTCTTTCATTTCTCCTAACACTCTGGGCATTTCAACATTAAAAATAATTCTGTAAACTTCTGCCATGATTTTATGGGTGAGCTCAAACTGCATATTGACCTGTGTAGGAAGGTCATGAGAAAAGATGGTACCAAGAAACTTGGATTCCGAAATGTTTGAACACACGAACAGCTTCTGGAGATATGAATGATATCTGAAATGCTTCAACTGGTTGAATTTCACCAACTGGACATGAATCGCTTCAGCTAGGAATTCATCAAAATTAAAACAACACACCGGACTCGACTGTGACTCTGGTGAAATTACTTGGAGAAGGAAACCTAACATAACTTCCATGATTGAATTATCACTATATAGACCTAAAATTTGACTCAACAAGGACAAAACTAACTGGGTATCTCGCTGAAAGACATCAATACTCAAAGGGAACGATAGGTTTTGATGCGACTGACCATCTTTCATGACTTGTAATAAAAACTTGTCTTTTTCGGCAGGACTGCAGTTTCTATAAAACTTTACCAAATTTTCTTCGTTAAATGACTCAGGGCTTTTGGGAAATGTTTTAGGTAAATGTATAACCTCACGGACAGTCTACGCATTTACTCGACATAGAATTTTGGTCGTTTTTTCATTAATGATTACCCTTTCGCCCTGCGAATAATTCGCCGCAAACCAACAAACAAATTCAGGGAATTGTAGGGTTTGTTTGACACAAAAATAGTACAGAAAAGGGCCAAAAACATTAAATACATCCTTTCCCTATGAATTAAACTGCGAAATACTACACACAGACAAAACAGGGTCGAAAATATCCCTTTCCTGTCAAATACAAGCTTCTCGTTTTCATCTGAACTTTCATTGAAGGGAAGAAGGTCTTGGGTTTTCTCCATTTGGGACACAAAATATAAACACTGAGGGTTTCGAGGTACCTGTGAAGTGAGCTTCTTCCGTGCTGTTCCAGTTGACGAAGACAACGACGTGTTTCCCGCGGGTTCTTTTCCTCCAGGCAATAAGCGACAAAAACATTTTTTAAAATTTCAAACAAACCTTTTATAGAACATATGCTTAGGTGGTTTCGGAACTTGTGATGAACGGTTTAAATTTAACCTCTTTTCATAGCGGACTTCACCAACGCTTGCCACATGGTAAGCGGTTTTATTTCCGCTCCACCTTCTCCAAGTTTAACCATCGTGCACTTTCTAGAGAGGGAACCCATTTCCACCATCGATTTGCTTTTGGGTAGGTCTGCATCATTGCCACGTTGCTACACGTTTGCAACTTTTGGTGTGAGTCGTCCAATTTTTTAGCACCTTTTCCACCTCCTACCTTGGAGTGAGAGACCTTATGTAGAGACCTTAGAATAGTGACAATATTTGCATTGTTCCTCTCTATAAACATTAATAAGAAATTTTATATTAACGTTAAATAACCCAAGAATCCATATAGAATAAATTTAAAAAACATAAAGACAAAAATGCTAACAATATGAAGAAATCACTTGTTTGATCAAGTATTGTAGATGGGTTTGTATAAGATATAGTGTACCATGGGAAGAAGTCGATGAAGAAGAGGGAGAGATGACCATATAGATAAGAGAAGTCTAAACAACAAGATCAATCTTCCAAGATGGCATTGAGATGAAACATTAAATTAGGAAAAGAAGGAGAGATCACATGTCGTAGCAATAACATCTAAGGTTGGTGTTGTTTTTTTACACAACCAATTTCATATTAGCTACATAATTCTATTTTTCATGTAGTGTACCTTTTTAATAAATTTGTTAAAATTGGAAAATTGCAATTTTTGGCCAATTCGACCCTTAGACTATTAATGGCTTGAATGCTTCCAAATAACTCCAAATGATTCTGATTTGGGTCTGAAGGTGTTTGAAAGGTATTCGGACATAAAAAGTGACAAAATTTGCATTGTTCCTCTCAGATTTTAATAAGCAATGTCTAGTAACCGAGATAAACCAAGAACCCATATTATAGAGGAAATTGTAGAAAGTTAACATAAAAAATACCTAACGAGTTGAAAAATATTCATAACTGTTGAGGTGTAATATGACACATTTATGCATCTATTATAGGCTTGGAAACTTCCAAAATACTTCATCCACTTGCATTTACAGTTAGAGAATGAAAGGCAGAATTACTAGGAAAATCTATGTTGAAGCCCCCAAGGGTAGATGGCTCCAAAAGACTCTTTTAAAGTATTTCGAATTGGGTATGAAGGTATATGAAGGGTATTAAGATATAAAAAGGATCCCCATCAGTGATTGTATACTAATATCTGAATACTTCTGCAACATCCATTTAACTTCAGGAGAAGTTGCAGAAGTTTACTAGTCAAATCGAGGTTCAAAACCCCCAAGGGTAGGGGACAAAGATGGCTTCCCAAATGTTGTAAGACCTTCCCAAATTTCAGAACAGATATGTGGTACTAATAAAGGACTTCAATTATATCCCCAATGCATCACCAATTAGTTTCTATACGCTTCGTCAACTACCATAAATCAGATGTTTGTATACATGTCTTCACATACTGTCTAGGAGGAAATGCTAGTAAACTTCACCACTGGTTATGGAATTCGAGATTTGGGTTCCAAGGACTTGTGCAATGTTAATGAATAAAATTTATTCATAACATTAATGACACTCCATACATCAACAAAATCACAAATATTGACTTATACAATTCGAAATAATGTCTCTTCAAGCTCTGGCAACAAGATATAGGGAAAATGGCACCATTTATGCATTGTTTGGTATTTTTACATAGTTTCACTTGGTATTTCGACCTGAGATTCTTCCAAGCATTAAATACAGAGTATATCTATCAGAATACAAATAAATGGATATTCTTGGAACATCACAAAATATACTCTCCTTCTTTGTTCTTACGACTTTTATAAACTTCTCAAGTCCTCCATGGGTACATCTCAGGATTGATTACACTTTCTCTGAAAAACCTGTCATGGCATCAATCGAATATGATGAAGCATCATTCAATATCTTCAGGTTCGATGCCGTAGATGTTTCCATGTCCTTGCAGTCCATCATCCTGAACCGCTTCAAGATCTATACTGCATACATCTTTGTCTAAGGAATAAGATTCTATTCGCACTCTGCCACACCTCCATGCCTAGAAATTAGTGCATTGTACCCAAGTCCCTTATCTCAAACTCGGAAGCAAGATTCCTCTTCATGTCAACAATCAACCCATCCTCACCTATCACAACCAAGTCATCCACATACAGTAGGAGTATCACTGGTCCAGGATTGCCTTCCTTAACCTTCTAGTGAAGGTTGGAATCCGCTTTAGTCTTGGTAAAGCCCAAACTAGTCAGGAAACTGTCAATTCTACCATACCATGTCCTGGGTGATTGTTTCAAATCGTACAAGGATTTCTTCATTTTACACACATGAGTCTCCCTGACATGTGTCTCAAACCCGAGTGGTTTCTCCACATACACACCCTCTTCCACTACACCATATTTCAAGAATGCTGTCAACATATCCTGTAACTTTCTAGATGCCTTCCATCTCTACCAGAACTGATTGTTAAGAGTGTGCACTACTCCAACATGTCAGCAAAGAGGTTTCATTCTAGATAAGTCGCAATGAAATCTTGTACAGTACCATAGACCACTTAGTACCCATTACTTGCATATAAGTTAAGTATCTTGTTCATAATTTAATGCAATTTTTTTCTAACATGCATAATATACATCCTAAATCTAGGAACATAAGTATGTATATGAGTGAACAACATTATTTAAGTAATCATATATTATAAAAAATGTTGTCTCAAATACTTATCTTTGTTTGGTTGTTGGGTGGAATCCCTCTCAATCTTTGCTTCCTTGCAGGAACTACTGGAGTCTCTAAAAGAGTGTTCTTCTTCTTGTGGGAGCTGCTTTTGTTCTTGGGACAATCTCCTTCTTGTGATGAGGATGCTCCCTCTTGTTGTAATTCTTCTTGGTGTGTGCTGTGAGAGCCTAGTCTTCACTACCCATGTTTTCATTTCGAGCTACAATTCCAGCTTCTTCCTGTGAGCATTCCTCCCACAACCTACTGAATGTGATGATCTTCTTCCTAGCACAAATTCCTTGGATGAAGGAATCCCATGACCTACGAGGACCATTCAAGGTGGTCATTGCTATTTCTCCATTCTCTATATATTATTCAATGTATTCAAGTTGTTCTTTTATCTGAGAGACCCTTATAAAGTGTGACTGCATGGTATCTACATTTTGTATCTTGACATTCTTCAATTGATTCCTCAAAGTCATCTTCTGATTTATGTTCTTTCCTTCAAACAACTTGGTCAAGGAGTCAAACATCTCTTTGGGTGTCTGTGGGGATGACACATGTGGTATGCGATGGTCCTTGATAGAATCTGCAATGAGCCTCGTGGCCTTGACCAAGTTCTTCTTATGTAAGGCCTTATCCTCATCTCCCTATGGGACCGGAACCTCTTCACTTATGTAGTACTGTATACAATTCATTCTCTTCTAGGATTAACCCAATCCTATACTTCCATGTTCGGAAGTTATCATCCCCTTCAAGCTTATCCTCAAGCTTGGTGTGGTGAGACATCTTAATGAGAAACTCAAATGGAAATAAAATATTTAGATATTACCACTATATTTGGATCTAGCTAGGGTTTGACAGAGAAACCATAAAAGTCCAAACTTCAAATTTCAAACTTCTGACTGGACATGGAGATGCAATTGACTGACGTGAGCAAGCTAGTGTGCTCAGATTTTGAAAAGTCCACAAATTGGTACTAAGGAAATTAGAGTAAACACTCCACTAGCATGGACAAGGTACAAGCTCTCCAAATTGCAAAGAAGCAAATAAAAATGATCAAAAGCTACTCTCCTTCTTTGTTCTTGTGAGTTTTATAAACTTCTCAAGTCCTCCATGGGTCAAATTCCTTCCAAATGATTCATTCCAACTCAATTTGGGAAGAGATTAATATGTGTGCCACTTGTCCAAGAATTCTTAGTCTCCTTATTCCCTCATTTCAAATGGGTGTCTCTTTGGCTACCATAACTCCCTTGTGCACCTTCTTGGAGGCTATTTTTATCCCTAACATGTCATATATTTCAGATGTCGGCATTCAGGTCTGATTTGTGTCATAGGTTTCATAGCATCTTCATCATTGTTTTCATACTAGAGGCTAAGGAATCTAGCCCAAGTGTCACAATTCTTCTAACATGCCTCTTCCTCTTCCATGGGACTTATTCTTCCACTCCAATTCGACCTTACATGACTCATTCCATGAATAATACCTCTTAAACTACCCCAAGTATGTTACCCTTCATCTTGAACTCGAATTGGTGAGAGAATCATGTCAAGTGTAGTGGGGAATCTTGCACAAATGGGTCCCACAACCTCTTAATATGTGTCCTCATGGTCCAATGCACAATGGCCTCTCCAATTCCTAATTAGTATGGGAATCTTTCACCCTCGAAAATGGTACTAAGCCAAGTAGAGTAAACACTCCATAAGCATGGACAAGCTATGCTCTCCAATATTATGCAAAATGAGAAATGATAAAAAACCACTCTCCAATGGCATAGATATTATTGGTGATTGTATTGGAATATTCCATGGTAATGATATTGGCATGAGATCCCTCTAAGGTTTTGGAATGTACTATGAGGTCTATGACATAAGGGTTTGAAGGTGAAAATAGATGAAGTCTATTGGTGATTATTTCTAGGTTTTAATTACACTCTTTGAAGGCATATTGTTCTTCTTATTCATATTAGGGTGGCAAGATCGATCCAAGATAGGATATTGAAGTCTCCTTTGGGTTGGTGCTCGTGATCAGATCAGGGAGTTGGGGATTCCATCCAGTTGGTGCTAGTAAAACTATTGAGTTGGACTTTACTGAGGTCTAGAGTCTTATCTATAGGTTGGAAATTATGAAAACCAAGGGGTTGTAGCCTCATTCTAAATGGAGCTAGTAAACCGAGGAGTTGGAGCTTCCTTAGGTTTCGAGCCTCCTTCTAGTTGGTGCAGTTAAATCATGGAGTCAATTCCTTTGAGAGAGTCTAATAGTTGGACCGATGATCTCTAGATCACATGGATGAACATGAAAGTCTCTACTCCACAGATGGGGTTCGACTGTTCTATGGATCAAATTATGATCTGATTGGATTATAAGAATGAGACTCCATTTAAATGCATAAGGTTTTGATATCTGGAAATCTGTTCTAAATGCTTACATCACTCTAAAAAGACTACAAAAAACTGCATCCATGAAGGATCTAACAAATAATAATGCAATGGAAATGGATATCGTGTTGCATGGAATACATGATCATGTGAAAGATAAATTTGGAATGTGTTCATCAGGTGGGACAAGGTACAAAATCTCTGCACAAAGGGACCCCATTCTTAGCATTATTTTTGTCTGGAGTACCTAAAAAGATCGGGTAAATACCCTCATGAGCTTTGGAGTCCAAAGAAGGCTTAAAAAGTATAAGGGAAGTAAGCTTACCTTAGGCGGCCTACAAAATTATGCCAATAGGCCCAAGCGCTTAAAATATTAAGCAGAGGTGCTAGAGAATCAACTACACAACACGTTAGGTGACGACGAGGGCGCTATGTGGCAAGTCAACATTGGTTCATCCAACAATACTAAGAGGTGGGGGGGGAATCAATATTGCCTTTTTCAACCCTTTTAAATAAAATTAGTATTAAGCACAAGTTAAATAATCATTTCCAATGTGAATAGGACAATTAAAAATTTGAACACACAGAATTGTTCTACAGGCACCAACTTGGTGGAGAACTTAATCCCATGAATTCTTCTTCCACTACAAAAAGGATACTCCTACACCCCTGGTTTTCTACTTGCTAAATAGGCAAGGATTCCCCACCACCCTAAATCTCTACCCGAAACTGGAAGGAGGCAACAATTCCCTTAGAAGTCTTAAACCTGCCCCAAGAAGCACCCAAGAAACCTCTAATTTATGATCTTGCTTCAGTTTTTCAGATCTTGCTTCTAATATGCAATTACCAAAACTTCATAGACACCTATGGTCCTCTTCATACATTTGACTTGTATGGTTATATATATTTTCAAAGAACTTTATTATTTGAGAACTTTAATAAGGAAAATCATGCCTCTTCATAAAAAAATATTGGATCCTTATAATGGCATCGATTCATCAATGATCTTCATAGTCTTTCAATCTTGTTTTAATTAGTAAGGAATTACTGATTATGAACCCTTGCCGTCAATATGTCCCATCAATTAAATCAAAGGGTAACGTCTTTGACCCTTACTGTCCTATAACGCGCTATAACAGTCTTTTAATTGCTTTGATATTTAATTCCGATGGCTCTGTAGATCTACTACGAAACATGTTCTACTTTTTTTTTATCTACTGCGATCCATGTGCTATTTTTTTTTTATCTGTCTTTCAATTGCTTTGACCTTTGCAATTTATGAATGCATCTGATTTGTTGGTTCAAATTTTTCTTAACTCACTATTTGGATGTTACTATGTATTAGGTAATTTTATTCTAATTTTTATCGATTGAGTTATTGCAATTTTTTGCATAATTAATGAAATTCAGATGGTTTCTCTTAGCCATTTTTTTTGGATAATTTGTCAAATTTCTATGAACTATGTTTTATGTTGCCAATTTTAAGAATGCATCGATCTGTAGGTTGGATTTCTATTAATATGTGATTCATGTGTTATTATGTGTTAAATGAATTTCTTCATTTAACTCATTTTATCTATTTCTGCAATTGATAAACAACCACACTTATATTGATGCTAAGTGGAAAAGCACTCTTACACAGCCAGTTGCGTTGAATAAAGATAAGTAATCTTATGTTGTGATTATGTAATTGAAAGGTTTTTAATTATGTTGTGATTGTGTAATTGAAAGGTTTTTAATTATGTTGTGATTGGGTAATTGAAAGGTGTTTTCCACTGTGCATGTGTAGGTTGACGTGGAGAATCCACATGGGAAGGAATTCTGGTGTGGAGGAGACATGTGGGTAGGAGCCCCAATGTGGAGGAGTTGCATGGGAAGAAGGTGTGATGTGGACTGGCCACATCATATCCACACATGCCAACGACAGTGAAGGATGGACGAAGGTGGTTTCGCAAACAGAGGAAGGCAGTTCTCCTTACTGCCCTTCCAACTTGCGAAATCATGTGGTGCTTCCACGTGGAGAGCGGTTTCAGATTCCGCAACCACCCATCCCTCCGTCCTAGCGTGCATGTTGGGGATGTGGAACAGATGTGGGACCCTTGATCTTTCCCCGCCGGATTGATCTTTTCCACCATTTAAAATTGTTTGTACGTTGGCATGGAGGTGATCCTGAGGATTGTATCACTCGTGTGAATAATATCATCATGTTTATGATGGATTGTGTTTTATGTGTCACAATGTACAGATGATATCATGCCACACTGTGATAATTAATGTCATGTTTATGATAGATTGTGTTTATGTGTCACAACGTACATATGATATCCCACCAGGCCGTGATAATTAATGTCACCATCTTTTCTACATTCATACTGTGTTGATATCCTGCCACACTGCTCTAGCCGCCCACTACCTACATTGAAACTCTATTTTTTCTAGTTTGCCAGATCTGGAGCTCTGTTTTCTCTGTGTTTGCCAGTTTGGAGCTCTGTTTTCTCTATGGACCGAGGTTTGCTTTTGATGAGGTGGAACCGAGAAGAATGTTGGGCAAGTAGAGAAGTAAGATTGGTTTGAAGAATCGACTACTAGTTTTTCAATTGGCAGGTATTTATATTATTTAAACCATAAATCTAAATCTGTAATAGAGCATGCTTATTCAACCTCCGGGCTAAAAACCATATCTTCCATGGTTGTCAAAAATCTGATTCAATGCAATGATAGTTTCAAGTTCATAGTAATTTAAAGTCGCTGAACATTTTAGATTCTTCAGATTTCCTTCCACCCTTGTTTGTCTTCTTTAGATTTCCAGAATTTATTTCCTTCAATTCTGGGTAGTTATATTTTTACAGTCCATTAATATGAATTCACATCGTTATATTTGCAAAATCGTGCGTTACTCATTACTGGAATAAATTAACAGAATTAACAGGTTTAATGTCGATTGCCGCCAGCTTGCATACGTTTTCTATATGGTGATGTAGTGTATTATTTTCATAAATTCCATATTGTTTTCTGCAAATCCTCGAGCATTTGGCTAGGTTTGTTGGAAAAAGATAACGACAAATGAACTCGGAAAATTGAAACATGTTTTTTGTTTTTAATATCATTTTGTAGTTAATATTCACTATAGTATACTAATCTATATAAACGTTATACTTTATTTGAAATATTTGAAATTGATAATTTATGTCTTAATTTATATAATATTGATTACATTTCTTTTACAAATATATATAATTTAAGTCTTTAATTTAATTGAATAAAATTAAGCAATCAAATAGCTTTAAACAAATTTATTAACGTATAATTGTTTGCCAATACACTATCTTGGCTAGAAAAGTCCCATGTATTGGGTAGTTGGACGTGGTGTATGACTCCAATTGTTGGATGCAATGAGAGCACATGTGAGTCTTGCATATGATACCAAGGAACTTGGTTGAAGAGATAAAGCTGATAAAAATGTTCTTAAAATTAAGTGAATTTTAGCAAAAAATTGGAGAATACCCTTGTCTGTCTTAATTTGCAGGTTGATAATGAAGAAAAGAAAACAGTCCATTAATATTGGTCATTGGTTATAAATGAATCCAATATCAATTTTAGCAGAAAATTAGTGAATACTTAGACGCGGTAAACCACAGCATAAACATATGAATTCTGAGTTAGTATTACTTTCCTCCAAGCATGAAGAATAACACAATGGAAAAGATTTATTGGAAATAACAATTAACAAAGAAAGGAAGGAAATTTACAGACTATCATTACTGGAAATAAAAATTAACAAAGAAAGGAAGTAAATTTACAGACTGTCATTAATGAATAGTTTTGTCATCAATGGTACAATTATATTCAACACATTCCAAACAACACATGCATGCCTTCCCATGCACACCATAATGCTAATTAAAATTTAAGCATGATACCATGTTGGAAAAGGAATTTAATAGTGATGACAATGCAGATAGTGATGTCGTTAGTTAGAGTGATTCTGACTACAATTAACCAGACATAAACATTCTTTCTTTTTTGCTTTAAAAAAAAAAAAATAGAAACAATATACTTTTGGGTCTGCTCTTCCCGAGAATGACATGAATGATATAGCAGCTTCTACTTCACCGAGTGTAGAACAGATCAATTCTGGAATAATCAAAGCCACGTGGCACAATCTGAGCATTCCACGTGGCACAATCTAGTTTTCTGTCAAGTCAAAATTTTGTCAGAGAAAGCAAGGTCACTCTTTTGTCAGGTTGTTCCATTTTGGGGTGTTGGAAGTAGATGCTGAGGAGAAAGAGCATCCTCTCCTTCCCCCAAGGATGAGTTTTTCGGAGTGGCTAAAGTAGATATAAGCACTTTAAACACATATTTCATAGGAACATTGCTTCACACATTTTGTTGGAAAGTGGAAATATGCACAGAGAAAGATCGGCCGCTCTTTCTCCAAGTTCTATTTTTACAATTCCCTCGTAAAAGAAGGTGCGGACGATCCTTCTTATTCCCAATATTCTTTTCATTATAGCTTGAGACTGCAAGAAGGGTTAGTCGATCCTTCTTCGTCTTCACCATTCTAGATATCATTCATTTGTAAATAAAGGTTTTCACAATTATCTACTAAATGAAGGAGCGTACGGTCCTTCTTTTGGTGTTCACCATTTTAGATATAGATGAATTGACGTACTAGCCTTTGTAGGTTGAATAATTTTACAATTCCCTCATAAATGAAGGGGCGGTCGACCCTTCTTTCGCCCAGTATTGTATTCATAATAGTTATAGAATGCAAGAAGGGTCAGTAGTTCCTTCTTTCTTTTGCCATTCTATAGGTGAATTGCTGGATATAGTTGTTCACAATGTCCATCTCCCTACTACTTATAGTGGAAGTCAGAAGTCGGGAATTGTTGACATAGCCTTCGTAGATTAAATATATTTAAATTTATATCGTAAATGAAGGGTCGGCCGACCCTTGTTGTGCTCAATATTCTTCCCTTGTTCACAATTTTGGAAATACATGTATTGATGGCCTAGCATTCGTAGGTTGAACATTTTTAATATTCTGTCATAAATGAACGGGCGGGAGACGCTTCTTCTACCCAGTATTCTTTTGGTAATATTTCTAGATTGCAAGAAGGTTCGTTCGATCCTTCTTGTGTTCTCTTCTTCTTCAAGAAGGGGCAGCCGATCCTTCCATTTGGAAAATTGGAAGTCTAGACAGAGATATTTTTATACAATATAACTTATGTTATATCTTTGTTTAAAATAAATATGATTTTTAATGTCCTCCTGTTATTTTATATTTCATAAAATACTTCTGAAAATAAATATGATTTTAATATTCCGCCATAAATAAACGGGCGGGAGACTCTTCTTCTACCCAGTATTCTTCTGGTAATATTTCTAGACTACAAGAAGGGTCGTTCGATCCTTCTTTTGTCCTCTTCTTCTTCAAGAAGGGGCGACCGATCCTTCCATTCGGAAAATTGGAAGTCCGGACAGACATATTTTTATATATTATAAATTATGTTATATCTTTGTTTAAAATAAATATGATTTTTAATGTCCTCTTGTTATTTTATATTTCATAAAACGCTTCTGATAATAAATATGATTTTAATATTCCGTCATAAATGAACGGTCGGGAGACAGTTCTTCTACCCAGTATTATTTTGGTAATCTTTCTAGACTGCAAGAAGGGTCGTTCGATCCTTCTTGTGTTCTCTTCTTCTTCAAGAAGGGGCGGCCGATCCTTCCATTCGTAAAATTGGAAGACCGGGCAGACATATTTTTATATATTATAACTTATGTTATATGTTTGTTTAAAATAAATATGATTTTTAATGTCCTCCTGTTATTTTATATTTCATAAAACGCTTCTGAAAATAAATATGATTTTAATATTCCGTCATAAATGAACGAGCGGGAGATGCTTCTTCTACCCAGTATTCTTTTGGTAATCTTGCTAGACTGCAAGAAGGGTCGTGCGATCCTTCTTGTGTTCTCTTCTTCAAGAAGGGATGGCCAATCCTTCCATTCAGAAAATTGGAAGTCCAGATATACATATTTTTATATATTATAACTTATGTTGTATATTTGTTTAAAACAAATATGATTTTTAATGTCCTCCTATTATTTTATGTTTCATAAAATGCTTTTGAACTTGATTTTTGTTCTGAACAATGTGTCCTATTATTTTATATTTCAGATATCGTTTATGAAATGTATTTTGGTACTCAACAATGTGTGGACCTGCTTTTGAATGGATTGAAAATTGTTGAGGGAATCTCTTTTCCAGAAAGAAAAATTTTGCATAATATCAGCATTAATGCTGGATTTATCATTGTAAATGTTACCAAGACTTTAAATGAAATTCTTCCATTTCCCTATCCATCGGAAGGTGCAGATACATTTTTAGAGGCTATTGGTGGTTATATTCAATGGCCTATATTTGATATCGTTAACCAGATTGGGTCCGCTCTTCGCGAGAATGAGGTGAATGATATACCAGCTTCTACTTCGACAAGTGTAGCACATATCATAACAACTGAGAATGAGGTGAATGATATACCAACTTCTACTTCGAGGAGTGTAGCACATATCATAACAACTAAGAATAGATCTTCTTTTATTATGAGAAAAGTTAAGTTGTTACATAAGTGTTCTGAAAGCAAGTGTTGCATTTCCATAGGTTTGGTAACAAATGTGAGTGGGATTGATTTTGTTGGGGGAACATTTTTGGGTGACTTATCCTTTGATGTTATGGTGAATGAAGCGGTGTTTTATTGTATGGAATGTTGTCCAGGGTTGAGTAGTGGAAGTTTTGTTGTTTGGACGATTGAAAGAATCATCAATTTTAATACAAAAATATTGCTTTTTGTTGCAAGCAATTTCAACAATAATCAATCTGAATCTACTTTGAAAGTATTAAGAGAAAATCACAATTTCGGGTTTCTGGGACAAAAAGTTAATTTGATACATCAATGTTGCTTGGTGAATAGTGTCAACTATTTTTGAGGGAGACATTGTACAATTCAAAGCACTAGATGCTAGTGAGTTTGGTATTTTAGTTCATAAAGTCTTCTGCAATTGCAATGATTGTGGTGTATTTGAAGGCTCCCTTATAAGATGGACTGCAAACCATTTGCTTGACCTCCATGATGTTCCTTTGGATGTTATACTAAAAAAGAAAGCATACAAAGTTATGGTCAACTTTTGGAATGTGTTTGAAGAATGTCCTTTACAGATGGTCCTTCCAAGTACTCCCCATTGTGAATATACAGATGTTAAAGGTAATGAAACAAGGCCATACAATTCCGTAAAGCGGCAAGCTGGAACTAAAATTTCTAACAGAAATTCAAGATCGGTACCTTACAGGCCTACAATAAATATGGGTGTATTCCTTTCAAAAATTGGCACTAAACATTGTTGCTTAAATTTTTGTATATCAAAAATTCCACTTCAATTGATAGTTGAATGTAGGAAGAAATTTGATAGTATGAATGGAAATTCAAAAAGACAGTATGTTATAAATGCTATGGGATCAAATGCTCCTGTGGCTAAAGAAGGAGATGACAGAAAAAGAAGATTTTTTACAATGAGATTAGACATCAGAGATGCCTGTCAAAATGCATGGTATAAATTCCATGGGATAAAAACGAGCACTTTCTTCAATTATAAAAGAATGTTCTTGATTGGTGATGTGAGAGTTGTGCACGGTAATAGTGGCTTGGAAAAATCTAGGGTGAACACTACTACACTGGTATCTATTATTAATAAAATTGTAGTATAGAATTCAAAAAAATCTCTACATCTTACACGATTAATCAGTGGAGATGGAACAAGGACAACCTTGAAATTATTGCCCGCTAATATGTCCCATGGTTTGCTGCGAGAAATGGCTAATGATGAAATGAAAAGAATCGGTTTGCCTCTAGTATCACAATCCTCCTTTAGCAAGGTGATGAGAGAAGATTTTCGAGATGTTAAAATTTCTAAATCAAACTCCTTTGCAAGGTGTAATGAGTACATTACAATACAGGATAGGATTAAGGGGACCACTGATCCAGCGAAGGTGGAAAAGTTGTGAGCAAACAAAGTAGCTCATAATAAATACATCGCAAGTTGTCGCTAGCTCTATTATTCACACAAGTCAGCTTTAGAGAAAAATCCGTAGACTTATCTCAATATTGTTCATGAAAAAATGGATAAGTCAAAGAATTCCATTCCAAGGATGGGTAAGAAGGCAAAAGCCTTTAGTAATGCTATGAATCTTCCCATATCATTGACTGGAATGTTGACTCATGGGCACAAGACTAGGGGTTTCGATCATTTTAGCCTCTCATTTTTAGAGATGGGATTGAATTTCACTGTGACATCCCTGGCTAAATGCTTGAAGTGTCTTGAAGATCCAATGGGTGATAAATATGGTGATTTTCTCTACAAAGGCGGAACATCTATGTTCTATTGCAATCAGACTCATATGAAAAAGTGTTCGATATACAGATGAGCTGTAATGCAAGATGATGTAATGTGTGTTGATGGTACTAATCAATGGATGCCAAATAGAAAACTACCACCCAAATTTTTGTTGCAAATGGATAATTGTTTAGGCGATAAAAAAAACTACTTTGTATTTGCATTTTTATCTCTTTTAACAACAAGGAGAGTGTTCGAGACAGTTGAAGTTGGATTCCTCCCAGTTGGACACACCCATGAAGACATAGATGGAACTTATGGTAGGTTATCAACAAAGCCAATGGGAAAGGATATATTTTCACTCCCAAAAATTATGGATACGTATAGGACACGTGAAGATCAAAATTCCTTTGTTCCTTATCTAATTGATGAACTTTATGATTTTAAGAGTTTTGTGAAACCCCACCTTTAGGATGGAAATGCCAAAATCATCGGTATCAAAAAATGCCAGTTTTTTAAATTTCAGCTCATAAATGACATTCCAGTCATGCAGTGGAAGGCATCACCTCGAGATGAAGCTTGGTCATCTACTATTCATCTTTGGCGTTCATTGCCATATGGTAGCGCAGATTTGCTGGTGGGATAGCCTAGGTTATTAAATCCGCAATCAAAAAGTCCTTCGGACATTGATGAAATAAAAAAGGGAATAGAAACATATATTTCATTCTGGAATCAAGGGATTGAGAAGGGAGGTGAACAATTTTGGCGTCCCAAGTTAAATTATTGGGAGGCTATACTTAAAGCTTTGGAAAGTCCCTTCGGGAGTGTTGATCAGTCATCAACTAACTTTTGGCCATCGACAAGCCATGATATTCGGAGTAGTGAACCTACAAGATCTGAACATAAAATTATGGATGCCTATTTGAAGGAAAATATTATTGCTTTGCAGGATTGCTATGTTGGACCACTGTGCAACAAGCCTAGAGATGAATTCATTCCAAGAGTGGATGTTGTAAAGGGCCAAATGGTCATTGTGCAATCACTAGAGCCAAATTATGCAATCTGTTTGGGTAAGGCGATTGGTGATATTTATCAAGAGTCAGATGCTAGTACTGTTGGGTCTTACAAAGTAGAGGTGCAATGGTGGAAGCCAACAAGAGCATCGAAGGATTTGAAGGTCTTATACAAAAAATGCTTAGATAAAAAGCAACAATGGGTTGTTGGTGCATAAGAAAATATGATGATCGACATAAATAGAATCATATGGGTATGGTCACCAAGGCAAGGATGGGCAGGAGAAAAAATTACCATAAATGAGAAGGGCCTTGCAGCAGTCAGGGGACAATGAGAAAATATGGTTTCTAAATAGTAGACAAAATTGGTTTCTAAATTTCTCTATGTGGTAGTTTTAGGAAACAAAATTGTTGTGTTTCTAAATTTCCACTTGGTCAACAAAAAGTTGTATTTTTTCATTTTCATTAAAGTTTTATAAAAGGAAAGGCCATTGGGATTGATAATGGATGGTTATTTGTTAAAAAATTGGATTTGTGATCACTGTCGTAATTTGCGCAGTAATTGGTGTTAAGTGTTGTAATTAACATCTTAATTACTAGTTAATTGTGCTTAAGAATAATTGTCCTCAGAGTAATTATACTCAAAGTGCCAAATTCAGCGGTGCTCATACTAGGATAAAATATTCTATACAAGCAAATATTATAATTAAACTATATTTCTAATAGTCAATGTTCCAAATCAAATATGCCATGTGTCACAATATGATCGCTCCACATGTCACCCTGGGATACTAGATACACGGGGGCTTCACTCAATAAACAACTATCATAGCACGTTCGATCGTGGCATATGAAACAATACCCCTAATTTCACTAAATATTGGAAAATACCTTCCAAAATTTATTTTTTTAACCCCCTCCCAATATGCCTTCCCAATTTAAAAAAACTCCTATTTTCACTAGATATTGTATATATCAATTTTTTCATTTACATTTTTTATATACCCTTTATATTTCTACCTAGTATATTGATATGATACCCTTCTTATGACCCCACAAGCATTCTACAATGCACCTTGCTTCTTTTGATGTATATTGTGGATGCACATTACTTCACCCACAATGCAATTACTCAACCACATATCATTATGATTTGTGACATCTAATGGTCTAATGAAGAGATAGGAGATCACTTCTTGTATGTCACTAGAGCCAATGCACATAGTACAATATTTAGATTGCATGTTGTAGTTCCCTGATTGCTGACTAATACTGTTGTGGGCTAGGCATCCAAGCCCCCAGGGACTGTAACAAGCTCTAAGAGGCTGACTAAACCTCCCAAGGCCTATAATAGGCATGATTGGTCGGTTATTTAAGCCCCCAAGGCCTATCGAGGGCCTATAACAGGCCCTAGAGGCTTATATCGTCCCAAGGCTATTGGTAACAACTTGCTGAGTGTTATTGGTAACAATTGGATGTCAACCACTGTCTCTTGACTATGATCGACTGGAAACCCACTTCACCACGAAACCCCTGGCCTCAAGCATGCCTCAAGGCATGATTTCCCTGCGTACTGGTAAGCCCGAGCCTTTCCTCAACCCGATTTCTCATCCGACCATGATCCCGCCATCTCCATTTGGTGGATATTTGTCATCCTGCCCATATAAAAAAGACCCCAAAGTATTTTTGTATTGTTACATTAAATTAAAAAAACCCTTTGCCCCTTAATATATAAGCAATATAATTTTTAGGTTTTCACGAATATTTAATACCACAATATGAATGAACGTGATATTTTATTACCTTCTAGTGAAGCCCCCATGACTAGATATCAACATTTAAACAACCAAATTTATATACGTTTTGCTTCAAAGACTTTGCTGGCAAGTGGAAATATTCTCAGAGAAACAACGGTCGCTCTTTCCCAAAGGTGTTCTATTGTTATGATTCCCTCGTAAATGAAAGGTCGGCTGACCCTTCTTATTCCCAATATTCTTTTCATAATAGTTTGACAGTGCAGGAAGGGTCAGTCGATCCTTCTTGTGTTCTTTATTATGGATATAGCGGAATTATTGGATAAGGGTTTTCACAATTAACTATGAAAAGAAGGGGCGGTTGATCCTTCTTGTCGGAAAACAAAAGTCGGGAGAAACTATTTTTATATGTTAAAACTTCCATGGTGTTCTATTTATAAAATTGCCTCGAAATTGAAAGGTTGACTGACCCTTTGTATTACCAATATTATTTTCATAATAGTTCGACACTGCAAGAAGGGTTGGTCGACTATTCTTATTCCAAATATTCTTTTCATAATAGTTCGACACTGCAAGAAGGGTCATTCGTTCCTTCTTGTGTTATCCATTATTGATATCAATGAATTGCTGGATAAATGTTTTCACAATTAACTACGAAAAGAAGGGTTGACCCATCCTTCTTGTAGGAAAACAGAAATATGGACAAACGATTTTTATATGTTATAACTTAGCTGATTGACTGGCTATTCGCACAATGCGTGAATATTTTAGACATTGGACTTTTCACTTTAAAATTTTGAACATTTAAAAATGAAAATTGCACTTTTAAAATAAAAAAATTGCATTTTTTAATTTGAAATTCACACTTTTCAAATCAAAATTTGCATTTTTTCATTTCAAGAAACACACTATTTGAATAGAAAAACACACTTTTCAAAGCCAATATTGCCACTTTCAGAACTTGATTTTGCACATTAGAAAGGTTGATATTGACACTTTCAAAGTCAGGTAGATGTTGACACTTTCCTTTGAAATTTTCTTGCATTTTTGGGTGTTTTTGTGAGTTGAGGAAAGCACTAAGTTTTTCCAAAAGTCAAGTTCTTTCCGCAACCCACAATCTGCAATCCGCAATGCGGATTACGGAATATTGGTTTTCGGTTTTGAAATATTTTCTTTCCGTAACCCACAACCCGCAATGCGGATTACGGATACAGAAATATTCTTTAATAATTGTGGGTTGCGGATGCAGAAGACCAACCCCGCAACCCTTCATTTCCTTCCCGCATGTTTACGTTTTAACGATCAATTTGTCTTGATCCTGCTGATAAGATTACATTGGGTGATTTGAATGAAGTTTAGCTTGCCTATTTACCTTGTCGGTGTTAGCACTAGATTTGTCCTGGATGAAAGTGGGAGGTTCAATTTGTAAAAAGAATGGAGAAAACCTCGGTGGTCTGAGAAAAATAGAATCATTTGGGTAGGTATTCATGTCCTTAATGGTGAAATGATCAAATCCCAAGCTCGAAACTTTGCAAGGAGAATGGCATTGCAGAGGTCCACCTCCAGTTACATATCTGCGTAAATAAACAGTCTAGATTAGCGGTGGTGAATATCTACAGTCCTGAGCATACTTTGTGAAAAAATGGTGAGGTATTTTAGACGGATGCAGGAGGTTTATCCCACAAGTATCTTAAGGAGCAAATCAACAGCTAATGGAGTAGATCGACAATCGGGAATTACTTCTCCAATACGACATGCGCGGAACAAACAAATTTCTGGATCCGCAAACTTTTGGTATAGGTCCGTGGGTTTGGACGGCTCAGATTTGACGAGGCCGAGATCTATGGCTGAGGTTTTGTTCGTGCATCTAACTTGCATGAAATATGAACGCAAGCCAAATCCACGAAGTTGGTAAAAGTCCCACCATTTGACGGCTAGGATTCATGCAAGATCCAGATCAACAGTGGGCGACTTCTCGTGGTTTTAACTGGAAGAAAAGGTGACATGTGGCAGGATTCGAGACCACCAGGGATCATAGAGTTAGAAAGCAGCGGCGATCCATGGCCCATAACGGATTAGGAAAATAGATGGCCATGGAAGATTCCACGCCGCAGGAGATGCAGGGGTGATAGCAAAGGATAAAATGGTTGATTTGAGTGATGGAGAACCCCCTGGTTTTGAGATTCAAATCATAGAAGGTTCAGCCGACCTTTCTTGGAAGGGTCGGCCAAAATGCAGGGTGCCAACCTTCAACCAACCAGGCAGGTTCTCTGCTCTACACTAAACTATTTAATGGTTGATTTGAGTGATAGAGAACCCCCTGGTTTTGAGATTCAAAGCATAGGAGGGTCGGCCGACCTTTCTTAGAAGGGTCGGCCAACCCTTTTTACAATTCTCTCATAATCGTACATGTATCAATCCAATCGATTCCTTGAAAATCCAACGGCCAACATGCCTGCTGCAAGTGCATTAAATGGCCTACAGCAGGCTGAGTAATATTCACCATAAATGATGGATTGTATCACTCCTGTGAATAATCTCATCATGCTTCAGTCCACATTATGTTTATGTCTTGTCACCAACAAAGTCTCTGAACGTTTTAGATTCTCCTTATCCTTGAATCAGATCATCTCGTTTGCAGGAGTAATAAAAGACTAAACTTTTATTGGAGCCTCGACTTGTAGACATAGAAGCAGTAGACTCATCCCCTGCAGCCACAAAAATAATTAGTCATTATTCCTCAAAATAATCAGTCATTATTCCTCAAAATAATTAGTCATTATTCCTCAAACATGTAAACATGTAATCTTTGCATCAGTCACTCTGTTCGAATATCAAGAAATACTGAGAGGGGGGATGAATCAGTATTTTCACTATTCTTAAATTTTATCACTATTCTTGGTGTTTGTGACATAACTTCGACTAAAGCATGATGTGATTATTTTCTTCACACATGTTATACAAGCCATCATTCACCATTAGCACCGTCAGGATAACCGCCATTTCAGAATTTCATCGTATAAATCATCGCCATGTCAGCATACATTCCTTTCACCGTCAGGATAACTACCATTTCAGAATTTCATCGTATAAACCATTCCACCATATTTTGATCATTATCCATAACATCCAAGTCAATTCACCAATTCACTATATAAAGACTAAATCATACCCGGTATCGCAGCCGAATGAAATCTTCAGGAAGTCATGGCACTCTTCTTTACCTCCTCCATTCTGTTTCCTTTGTTGTTTTATCAAAATTACTTGAGTCTTATGGTCGCTCGTTTTGTGATATATTAGCATTTGAGCACTGGTAATCTTCAAACTACTATCAGTGAATTTCCATTTCCTGAATTTCCCGCACTAGTAAGCTCGCTATACTCAATGTGCCAAATCAAATAAAAATTAGTAACCTCGCTATATACTCAATGTGCCAAATCAAATATGCCATTTGTCACAATATGATCGTTTCACGTGTCACCCTAGGATACTAGATATCAACATTTTAACAACAAATTTTATAGACGTTTTTCTTTAAAGACTTTGTTGGCATGTAGAAATATTCTCAAAGAAAGCGACCGCTCTTTCTCCACGGTGTTCTATTGTTAGAATTCCCTCCTAAATGAAGGGTTGGCCGACCCTTCTTATTCCTAATATTCTTTTCATAATAGTTCGAGACTACAAGAAGGGTCGGCCGATCCTTCTTGTATTATCCATTATGGATATAGCTGAATTGATGGATAAAGGTTTTAACAATTAACTACGAAAAGAAGGGGCGACCGATCCTTCTTGTCGTAAAACGAAAGTCAGGACAAACCATTTTTATATGATATAACTTCCAAGGTGTTCTATTTTTACAATTCCCTCGTAATTGAAGGGTTGGTCGACTCTTCTTATTTCTCATATTATTTTCATAATAGTTCGGCACTGCAAGAAGGGTTGATCGACCCTTCTTATTACCAATATTCTTTTCATAATATTTCGACACTCCAAGAAGGGTCGGTCGATGCTTCTTGTGTTCTCCATTATGGATATAGTTGAATTGTTGGATAAAGGGTTTCACAATTAACTACGAAAATAAGGGGCGGTTGATCCTTCTTTTCGGAAAACGGAAGTCGGAACAAACTATTTTTATACGTTATAACTATCAAGATGTTCTCTTTTTATAATTCCCTCGAAGTTGAACGGTCAACTGACCATTCTTATTCTCAATATTATTTTCAAAATAGTTCAACACTGCAATAAGGGTCGGTCGATCCTTTTGTGTTCTCCATTATGGATATAGTTTAATTGTTGGATAAATGTTTTCAGAATTAACTACGAAAACAATGACTGAATATTTTAAACACTGATTTTTTCACCTTAAAATTTTGAACATTTACAAATGAAAATTGTAATTTTCAAATAAAAGATTGCATTATTTGATTTCGAATTCACACTTTTCAAATCAGAAATTGCATTTTTTATTTTAAATTCACACTTTTCAAATGAAAATTTTCATTTTTTGATTTAAAATTCACACTTTTGAAATCAAAATTTGCATTTTTAATTTAAAATTCACACGTTTCAAATCAAAATTTGTATTTTTTGATTTGAAATTTGAACATTTTGAATTGAAATTCATAATTTTATAACAAAAAACTACAATTTTAAGGTTCATAAATAGTCAAAAAACACATTATTCGAATAGAAAAACACACTTTTCAAATCCAATATTGCCACTTTCAGAACCTGTTTTTGCACTTTAGAAAAGGTTGATATTGGCACTTTCAAAACCTAGATTCACACTTTCTTAGTCACAGCAAATTTTTCAAGTCTAACTCATTTTTTTGATTGTATTGTGTTGCCGAGCAACTACTACAAAATCGATTTTTAATTGTACGAGATGGCCTTTTACATGGATTTTGAGTCATCCAATCTGTACAAAGCCATTACAAATGTGTGGGCTTCTGTGAAAATCTCTGAAAATCTCTCGCGCAAATTTTGAACATTTACAAATGAAAACTGCAATTTTCAAATAAAAAATTTCATTTTTTGATTTGAAATTCACACTTTCAAATCAGAAATTGCACTTTTTCATTTTAAATTCAAGTTCACAGTAATTTAAAGTTGCTGAACATTTTAGATTCTTCTTGTCAGTTGATGAACTTTGGCGGCATCTTTTATATCAGCCATGGATGACACCCCTATCAACCATCATGACAGTACTATTCCGACGGATGCAGGGGTCAGCCAGACGGTAATGTAAGTTATAGAATATTTATGGGCATTTTCTTAAATGGTGCTTTACCATTATCATGTGACGGTAATCTAATTCATTTTATGGTATGATAATACTTAAGCCATGAGGGAGAAGAGTGGGTGTCAATATAGTAGAGAGGGATGTGAGTTATATGTAATGAAATTAGTTTTATATAAATCGAAAGAATTATAATTGTCTATTTTCATATGGTTCTTGAAAATACTTGCACTCGTATGGATGCACATAATGAAAATAGTGGTGATTCCCACATGTTATGCAAGTCCTACGTTTTATAACAATTGTGTATAGATGTTTTACAATTAAAAGGTTGCTATTTATATATTGTCATTATGTGCAACCATATATGTTATGCAAGTCCTATGTTTTAATAGAATTATGTATATATGTTTTGCAACTTCACCATGTGAAACCATATATGTTATGCAAGTCCTATGTTTTAAAAGAATTATTTATATATGTTTTTTCTACACACACAAAAAAAAGATTCTGTTTATATATTTTATGTGCAACCATATATGTTATGCAAGTCCTATGTTTTAAAATAATTATGTATATATGTTATGCTACCAAAAGGATTCTATTTATATTGTTTCATTATGTGAAACCATCATGGCTTGTTTGAAGGGATGGTAGTGGAGGATGACATGCGGTAGGGGTCAGCCAGATGCCCTGTAACATCATGCCTCCAATAAATTACACCCTTAATCATTATGTTGATGCCGGTTTACACAATTTGTTTCCATCATTGCTCCGTCGAGGTAGTTGGCTTCCTTATCCATAACGGCCTCTATGCTAAAGGCAGTAATTCTCCTTATCAGTCGCTAAATGTTGGCGGCATCTTTTATATCAGCCACCAATGACACCCCTATCATCCATCATGATAGTACTATTCCAACGGATGCATGCTCATTTAAAGGGACGTTAGTGGAGGATGACACGGAGCAGGGGTCAGCAAGACGCCCTGTAACGTCATGCCTCCAATAAATTACACCCGTAATCATTATGTTGATGGCCTTTTACATGGATTTTGAGTCATTCGATCTCTACAAAGCCATTAATGGAAATCCTCTCATATGTGTAGGCTTCTGTGAAAATCTCTGCGAGTCAAGTTGGCTCTCTACTCTGCTTTCCATAGAAATTCCTATAAATATTCTCAATGGACTCGAGAGATCTGCAATTTAAAGGTTGGCTGAACTTCTGGGTGGAATTCTGGTGGTTCAGTTTTTGAATCGATATATCATGGATCCCCATAGCCGCAGGGGATCCAGCATGGGTGGAGGGTCTTCACGACCTGGGGGGAAAGTTGCTTTCAACAGTAGACCATGGATCTGGAAGAGTCTTCCCCACAGAGCTTCAATTGGGGGGCTCAGTATCTAGCAGAGATGCCTGCTCCGATAGAGGCGCAGATAGCACACCATGAAGTAGCCCTTCTCTGTGAATATGAAGCCCACTTGGGCTGGAAATTAATCGCCAGCCCCTTCTGGGTGGTCAAGATCTTGTTGGCTCGCAATATTCAAGCAAGGAGCCAGCTGGCTCATGACCTCTGTGAAGCCATCCAAATTATAAAAGGCAGCCAACAAACTAATTTGGCCGATGTTCACTTGCTCATGACTGCTCTAGAAGATTATATGGATACCTCGAGGGGATTCCCTCGTGAAGAACTAGTTTCCCCACGGGGGAAGCACCCTGCTCCCTGATTGGTCTTGGCAGTCTACGTTCGTGCCAGTCTTGGTGGTCAGCGTCCGTGCTGGTATTCATTTGATGGTATGAGCTCTTTTCTATTTTTTCTGTGGATTTCACCATGTCTTGGGAAGTTCACTCTCGGTGCAAGCTCCAGATGTTAGCGTGGTTTTGTTATGGAGGCTGCTCGGCCATAACCCTCTTACTTTTTGGTTAAGGTTTTCCTTTCTCTTCTGATCATGTTGGGGTCTTCTGAGGCTCGGGGCCTCTTAGTTCTTTCCGCGGTTAGCTATCTATCGGCCATGATATCTTCAATCTATTGTAATCTCGGGTTTTATTTGTAGTTTCCTTTGCTTCATGCGCTATTTAGCATGGTTATATGCTCCTCATTTTAATCTTTTCTAGCTTTTTGAACATACTCTGTATGACACGAGCTGATGGGAACTCGTTTGTAATTGTATCCTGTACCATTATTTTGTTTTCAGTAATAGATTGGACCTATGCTTACTTGAAAAAAAAAAGATCGTCTCCTTTGCAGGAGTAATAAAAGACTAAACTTTTATTGGATCTTCGACTTGTAGACATAGAAGCAGTAGACTCATCCCCTGCAACCGCAAAAATAATCAGTCATTATTCCTCAAACATGTAATCTTTGCATCGGACTATTCCATCATTCTGTTGGAATATCAAGTTGGATGTTGCAAATTAATTGTAAATATAATTTTGCAATATTAGAAAGAGTTGGTGGTTTTCCCAATTGGGCTTCCACAATAAAATTGTGTCTTCCATTTTGATTCTTTCCAACTTGATGGATGCACCAACACCCGATTTTTCAAAATTTTCAGCTACAACTTAAACATTTTTTTTTTCTTTTTAAATAGAAACATTTTACTTTTTAAAGAAAAACATTCTTTATTTTTGTTTTTTTTAATAGAAACATTTTTCTTTTTCTTTTTGTTTTTTTTTAAATAGAAACATTTTACTTTTTATTGCAATGGGGTAGATACAAAATCAGTGACAATTATATTCAACACTGATTCCATGTATAATTTCAAAAACAAGCAACATATGCATGCCTTACCAGACACACCATAATGCTAATTAAAATTTAAGCAGGATATTGTGTTAGAAAAGGAATTTAACAGTGACGACAATGCAGATAGTGATGCCATTAGTTGGAATTATTCTAACTACGATTAACCAGATAGAAACATTCTTTTTTTTTAAAATAGAATCAATATACTTTTGGGTCTGCTCGAAGTTCCAAATCAAATATGCCACGTGTCACAATATGATCGTTCCACGTGTCACCCTAGGATACCAGATCTCAACATTTTAACAACAAAATTTATAGAATTTTCGCTTTAAAGACTTTGTTGGCAAGTGGAATTATTCTCATAGAAAGAGCGACCACTCTTTCTCCAAGGTTTTCTATTGTTACAATTCCCTCCTAAATGAAGGGTCAGCCGAGTCTTCCTATTCCCAATATTCGTTTCATAATAGTTTGACATTACAACAAGGGTCGGTCGATCCTTCTTGTATTCTCCATTATGTCTATAGATGAATTGTTGGATAAAGATTTTCACAATTCACTACAAAAAGAAGGCGCGGTCGATCCTTCTTGTCATAAAGTGAAAGTCGTAGCAAAACATTTTTATATAGTATAACTTCCAAGGTGTTCTATTTTTACAATTACCTCGTAATTGAAGAGTTGGTCAACCTTTATTATTCCCAATATTATTTTCATAATAGTTCGACACTGCAAGAAGGGTCGGTCAACCCTTTGTATTACCAATATTATTTTCATAATATTTCGACACTACAAGAAGTGTTGGCCGATCCTTCTTGGCTATGGGGACAAACAATTTTTATATGTTATTCACCTTTAAATGTTGAGTCTTTAAGGTTTATAGTAAGGCTTTATGTTCAGTCTCCAAGGTTGATAGTAGACATGGGAATTTCTCTATATGGTAGTTTTTGTCTCAGAAGTGCAATGTGAAAAGAAGACAGATGTAATCTGTTTTACCAGTATATAATACAAAGTTTCTCTTTTTTTGCTTAAAAAAACAATCCTTTCAATAAACATGAAAACTAGTGGCACTGTCCGGGATAAAATTTGAAGGGATGAACTTAATTTCAGGTTGAAGGTTATATATTCATATCGCCCTTCTAGCATGAAGGGATTTAATTAAAAGAAGATAATAAATGCTTCGATTAAAAACAAAAAGAAATAATGCTTTGATAATAAGGGCTTTCATTCTTTTTATGATATTTCATTCTATTTAAAAAAAAAGAAAAAAGAAATAATGCTTCGGTTTAAAAAAACAAAAGGAAATAATGTTTCTATTTAAAAATACAAAAAGAAAGAATGTTTCTTTAAAAAAAGAAAAGAAAAAAAGAATGATTCTATTTTAAAAAAATAGAATAGTTTTTGTATAATGCTAATATAATGATACTAATGTAAATATGTAAAGTTACTTATTTACAATTACTTCTAAAAGTAAACTTCATTTCAACGAGCATTATGGACCACCAAGGAGAAAAAGGAGAATATAACCTGTGGTGGTCGAAGAGTCTCTCGTGCTCATAAGACGATTGGTGGATTAAACAATTGGAACTATTGGTGGATCGAAGTTTTATTTCAAACTTTGAGCAGATCCCTCGATTCGGTCCCTTGTCTGACCTCTTCTCTCAGTTCAATGGCGGGACTTGCCGATGGAATGATGTTCCTAAGGTCCAGCGTGGAAGAATTCAAAAAACACCTGCTAAAGGTTTATGAGGCAGTCTGCTTGGGCATCAAAGTGCGCAGAGAGTCATCCCACCACATGAGGTTGTTGGGCTCCGGAATTGTCTTCTATAATAATGTTATTTACATTAATTCATGATCATATCTACCATAATTTAGTACATCAATGTTCAATAAGGCTATCTTTACTTTATTTTATTACTAAAAACTCTTAAACATAAAGAAATCCTGATCTACTTTTTTTGATGTATTATGGTCCATACAACCCTCATTTCGGTACTTCATATGACCTTCCATCCAGCCCTTCACCCGTATCTAAGTTGCGTGCTACGTTTAATGGCATGTTTCTTATTAGGTTCTTGGTTTGCTTTATTTTCTTCTATTTTTTCGCCGGTCATTTTGATCCTGCATATGCAAATCAAAAACCATGATGATGAGCTTTGGATACTTTAAATTTCAATTGAAAAAAATCATTATATATTAAAATCATCATTTGAGATATTCATAAATTTGTTTGAACTTAAAATCATAATTAAGTGGTAATGATTTAATATTTTTTATTAAAAGATTAGCACTACTAACTAATGGACTTTGATGTCATATATATTACATGAATTCTTATTGTCCTAGAATGTTAAAAGCAAACCATTTTGATAAGGTTCTCCTCACTTTAATTTTGATCTTTTTATTATAACAATATCATGATTATATCCATTTGTGAAGTTCTTACAATGCATAGCTACATCATATTCTAGCATTAATATGGTGTGTTTATATATTTCATGACTTCACGTGAATATGCTTTGATATCAAAACGATGAAGTTTTCCTAACATTATAATATTATGGTGTTGGATTGACATGTACGAGGATGGTCTCATAATTGTGGATAGTATATTAAAACACCTACTCATATCTTGTGTCTGAGGATAAGGTCATTGCGATAGATTTCGATCATGATGGTTATCCATAGAGTTGCCAGTATGGTTTGAAGGATCATTGAGGACGTTAAAAATATAAATGATTCTTTAATTAAAACTCAATGTTATTGCAAAATCGAAGATGATACACATAGAATGATAGATTAAAAGATCATCTTACAACTTTATTAAGAAACTAATTTATTTAAGAACAGTCCGCGCATATGATTATTTTACACAGATTATGGAAGGATCATTGAATGTTGTCAAAAAGCCTTGGATGCACAACATGATTTTTTCCAAATGTCTTGGATTGGAATTTGTTTAATATTAAGACTTCCACCGTGACATTATGATTACTCAAATGGAGTTTACATCACTCAAAATCAGCCAGGAATATATATGTTGGTTGTTGGCGATATCATGGGGATTTATCATCATGAAAACAATTAGTTAAATAAAATCCAATTATCATGATAGTACCAGATTATTAAATGATTAGTTCAACAAGTGTGCAGTTCAATAAGTGTGCAGGGAAAGAGGAAGTCGATGAGCCTATCTCTATCGACATTCTAGCATTGAAAAATCATGTAAATGGGTAAAGAAACCAATAGGTTAAAGATGAGTTATTCCAACATTGCTAAATTAAGTAAAGAATTGTAAATGGCTCCTACATTTTCTGCCCAGGTTTCAAATATTCTTTGTTGAAGAATTTAAATTACAACAGAACATAGAGTAATTTGTATGCTACATCAAAAAACAATCAAGAAAGTTATCTACGCTCATTTATTTCCCCATGGAAGTATCAAGCTTCAAGTTTATATGATTGATAAAACATGCCACATCGTGTTTGCATGGGAAGAGTGATGTGCAAGTCAAAGGTTTTAAGGTTTTAAATCATGGAAGACTGTACCAAATGGATGGACTCATAAGGGAAGATTTCTTTCACCTTTCTCCTTTTTATGCTATGCACATATATATATATATTGACATGCTTAAATTCTTACGCTATATTATTTAATATTGACACACGGGTTTGTGGGAATGATCATTTCAAATAAAGTCACGACGTAATTGTTCCATGAAGCTAGATCATCAAGCAGAGTTTTAGAAGTAAAGAAGTGAAGAAAGTACCGAAGATCTGAGGAAAATTAAGGGAGATTGTTACACCAGTTTGTCGATTGTATGGGCCGTTTCCCCAGCATTTAACACTTGCTATTTTTAGAGTAGTCGACCACTGAAAGGGTCGACTTGCTCACCCTTTGTAAACACTATATATATTCACCTCCACGCGAGAGAAAAGGGGGTAGGAGCCGGCATAGAAATTATGTAAACGTTGTCCCCAGTTTAATAAAATCCTATTTCAGTTGTGGATGTATAGTTTCGTCTTCTGTGGGTGATTGTTTGACTTAGACGCAACCCTTGATTGCTGAGAAGGGCCCCTCAACAACTAGAGGTTCTATTTATGCATATTCAGTAGTTTCCTTTCCTTTTTACAGATAATTAATTTTGCTTTTATGTCCATGTACTCCATTTTTCTATAGATGGCGTTTTGTTGTTCATGAAATACAATTGTCTTTTAGTTTACATGTAATTTGCATTTTCAGAATTAATACGACCGGTTGTTCGCACTATTCGCTCAGTCTGTCTTTCAGCCTTTAATTCGAACTTAGATAGAATTTTCCAGGATTTGCAGTCATTTCCTGAATTGTCAATATTGAGTTTTATACATAGTTAATTAATTAGAGTCCATGTTGATTTCCCAGTACTTAACATGTCCTGTAGCTTTAATTTAACTTTACAGAACTTATGTGAATCCTTACACATATAAATCCTGCATACATCTGCTTGAAGAGAGCATTAATCTGCATGGAGAGGGCATAAACCTCAATTGTGTGCAATACTAATCTTGTGTATGAGCTTAATGCACATTGTTGACTAAATTTGATTTTAAAAGTGCATACATATTAAAATGCATACATTGGAGCTTTAAGTGGAGTATTTTAGATGTTTCAGGGATATTTTATTTAGAGATGTTTTAGATGTTTACTTAGGGATGTTTTAGGAATTAGTTATTTTCATAAAAATCAGTTGTTTATTTTAGGAATTAGAATTGTCTTTTAAGCCGATGGTTAATTATTTGTTTTTAATTAGAAATTTGATTTAAGATTGTTTTCTTGAAAATCATTTTATAGTTTAAATTTTAAAAGTTTAGATTTTGCTTAAATTTCTTTTATTTCAAATTGGTTTCTTGGCACGTGCTTTAGTTTAAGGTGTTCACAGGTCAGTTTAATATGATTATTATTATTTTTAAAATTTGATAAGGTACTGTTAGATTAGTTGATTACATTTAAATTATTTGATTACATTTAAATTATTTTGTCATTTATAAAATTACATAGTTGTTAATTAATTTAACTTGCAATTAGAAATTTGTTTGTAATTTACAATTGGTTTGTAATTTTTAAGTTGTTACTTGAGATTATTTTGTCATTTAAAATTAGTTTCACATTTGTAACTAGTTTATAGTTTGAGATTAGGTCATAGACTAGCACACACTTTTCAAATTAAATTAGGGATAGAGTTTGGTTTAGATTGTTTTCATTTTTTCCTTTATATTAGATGCATTAGTTTTCGGTATTTCAAGCTTCGTTTATTTCTGCTAATGCTTTTCCTGTAAATTGTATTTTGCTACTAACATAATTTACTTTTCAGAATTAAAAATGGTCGACCATCTTTTGTAATTAGATAGTTTGTTTTGTAGTTTCCTGCAATTAAATAGAACTTAATTAGTTTCTGCTTTAAGTTTTGTTATAGTTTGTTTCATTAGCTTTGCTCTCTTTGTTAGCTTTTCTTCCTATAGCTGTAGGTTACTTCTATCTTACATCATTAGTCTTGCTTTAGCATAGAATAAGAATAGTTCATCTTCTTTAGACAATCATTAGAATAGGTTGCTTTCTATTATTGTAGCTTCTCAACAAGTCTTCTCACTGATTTCTTTGCACAGTAGGATCATATGCATCAACTAGCTGGTAATTAAATTCATCCAAAATTCTTCTTTTCTTTAGTTTAAATTGTTTTCTTCCATTCGGACTAGCATTCGGACTAGCATTCAGATCTTCATTCGGACCTTTACACTTTCTGCATTGTTTTATGCTTTTTCATAATCCAGTTTCTTCTGCTTTTAAAACGTAATGCTTCTTGCTTCTAATTAATAGTTTTAGATGTAATTTAAATCTTGCTTCATGTTATATAAAGTTTTTAATTATGTATTGTCATTATTTCCTACTTCCATATTTTCTTCCTTAATCCTCTTTTCAACCTTCCTCCAAAGTTAAGTTCTTTAGATCTGATTTGCTAATTAGTTATTGTTCCAGAATTTACCAGTCTTGTTCTTAGATAGTTTATTTTTAAGTAAAAAGTTAATAATTTCATTTTCCAAGTTATTTTAGTTTTGATAGTTCCATTCATTAATCAGTTTCCTGTTTTCATAGATAGAATAAATTCCTACATTTGAATTTTGAAAGTCATGCAAGTAGTTTAAGGTCATATAATTGCATGTTTGCGCATTTGCATTTTTAATCAGCTCAGGTTAGTTCAAGCCTTCAATCCTGCACATATAGTGTTTGCATCTCATAAGCTCCCTTCCCGGGTTGACAATTTAAATTTTAAATTAGATAGCATATATTTACCCAACATTTTGGTGTCATTGTCGGGGAGGTGTTAAAGTGATTGGAGTCTAGGTATATAGGTTGCTTTTACATTACACGGCAAGAGGGAGGTGAAATGGTAAGACGCAAAGACGACCTCACTACGGTTTTCCATAGTGTAATAGCTTGACGCATCCACTTTAGTGGGTTTCCCCAAATCCTTGTTGTTCCTTTCCGCACAAGTATGATTTCCTTTTTGTACATCTGAGTATTTAATTTTACGGAATTTATTTCGTAAAGTTTGTCTTCCTTCTTTTCAGGAGTGTTATTCTTTCAACAAGTGTGGTGTGTTTTAGTTCGCAATTTGTTTTAGTAATATAAAGTCTTTTAAAAACACATAAAAAAAATGGGTGCTGTAAGAACCCAGGGACTAATCCATGTGTGAAGAAGGATCTATCAACTAACAAAATGGATTCAAAGGTGACCATCAGTATGAGAAAAATCTCTCAAATCCTTGAAGCAGCTGGGATCTCAATTTCTTCTTCTCAAGGAGAACACGTCTTTACAGAAATAAAAAATTTATCTACCTCTCCAAAAATTATAGAAGAACCACAGTTCCATGAGCTACAAACCAACCCTCCTTATCAACCTACCAAGGAAACCGGAAACCTGGAGACTACATTCAATGGAGAGAGACCTGATGTTGAAGAGTTCTCCACATATTTATCGACATATCTTTCATGTACTCAAGCAATTAAACATTTGGAAGAAGAGGATCTGCATGGCATGAGGAAGGAAGGTGAGTATTAGGATTATATCGAAAAATGGTTCCAAGAGGTAATGAGGCCTCAATACCATTCCTTCATTTGACACCTTCTGTTGCAAAAGCAAGTAAGTCGGTTGATTCTCCACATCTAGGTAATCACTACTTTAAATTTTTCATATGTGGATATATGTATGTTTTTCATTTTGCTTCGCACATGGTTACATTAGAAAAGTTCTTACACTTGAATAAAGGGTTTTTCTTTCTTTTAGATAGCATAGGATAGTATGTATATAAATAAAAAGTTGTATGTGGTTAGTTATCTTTAGATATTCATACAACTTCACTTTTTGTTTTCTTTTAAAATAAAAGAACTAAGAATAAGATCATGTTAATGACTAAACCAAAGCAATCTTACATCATACATATTTCTTATTATACCAGTTACTCAAAGACCTACTTTAATTATTATGATCTCCACAAAACTCAATCTTACACCTATGGACTCCTAGTTCATCTTGGACTCATTATCAAAACTTGTCTCTAAAGCACCTTTAAAGGGTAGCCTAAAAGTGGGTGATATTTTCTATTTTGTGGGGAACATTATTGACATTTTATGAAGAAGATAGACAATGAAGTCAAAGAACAGCTTTAGGTTATTATATTTTGACATGATCTGTAATTTAGGCCATTATAAATAAAGTTACTCATAAGGTTTGTGCTAAAAATTTGAATTATGTGTTTAACAGGCTTAGTACACTCTAGTGCCAACCGACTTCCTTACTAAAAATATCATTATACGAAGTAAACCCACCGGGGTACTGAACAGGCTCGCTGGCAGCGGGTCCATTCTAAGTAAAATTCTAAACAAGGAAGCTCGGTAAATGCCAGTAAACCCATCAGGGTACTAAACAGGCTCGCTGGCAGCGGGGCTATGCTTGCATGGTACCAAGATAAACCCACTAGGGTATTGAATAGGCCTGCTCGCAACGGGTCAATATCGGGTAAAAGAGGTTTGGTTAATGCATTGCTATTCACATAACTCATAAAAAAACATGAGTATACAAACACATATTTAGGCCGATTATTTATAATGTCATTAGATAATGGTTGTAAGTTGGACTTGGACACTGTCATCTAATTCAAACAAATACCTAGGATATGATTATCCTAGAAATGGGACCCATAATTATAGTAGATCTCACAAACTTTACGGTGAACCTTATCTATATTCTTTGGATGACAAGAGATCTTTACAATGAGTCATGGACAACTAGTTTTCCTATGGCATTTTTTGCATCGCTTACACTATTATTCTTTATGTGGTCTTTGTGAGCATAAACTGATGAACTTGCATGTATTAAAGTATCTGCCTTAGTATAATATTAACTACTAAATGTTGTTGATCCAAAGTGTTAACATAAGAGAACACAACCTAGTCTTAATTCATTCATGGCACGAGGATGTGCCATACCTTTGGTCTGGGGGAAAAAAGAGTCTCAATTTATATGATCTTCATAATTATGAATTATTACTAGTTGGCAGAATTGTATGTATTAAGAAGTCTTAATTAACAGTTGTTTCGATCTTCTCATAACATAACATTAATAAAAAAAATTCTAAGTTCTAGTTTTTCATGCATTAATAAAGTTGGCTTAGTTTTGCAGAAACATTGCCTATTTGATGATCAAACAGAGTCTTTGAAAAAATGAAAGACCACTTCCAATTCATTTATGGCACGTGGATGTGCCATACCTTTGGTCTGGGGGAGTGTTGGACTCTGGAATTGTCTTTTATAATAATGTTATTTACATTAATTTTTGATCATATCTACCATAATTTAGTACATCTATGTTCATTAAGGCTATCTTTACTCTATTTTATTACTAAAAACTCTTAAACATAAAGAAAGCCTGATCTACTTTTTTTATGTATTATGGTCCATACAACCCTCATTTCGGTACTTCATATGACCTTCCATCCAGCCCTTCACCCGTCTCTGAGTTCCGTGCTACGTTTAATGGCATGTTTCTTATTAGGTTCTTGGTTTGTTTTATCCTCATCTTCTATATTTTCACTGGTCCTATTGATCCTGCATATGCAAATCAAAAACCATGACTATGAACTTTGGATACTTTAAATTTCAATTGAAAAAAATCATTCTATATTAAAATCATCATTTGAGATACTCATAAATTTGTTTGAATTTAAAATCATAATTAAGTGGTAATGATTTAATCTTTTTTATTAAAAGATGAACATTAGTAACTAATGGACTTTGACGTCATATATATTACATGAATTCTTATTGTCCTAGAATGTTAAAAGCAAACCATTTTGATAAGGTTCTCCTCACTTTAATTTTGATCTTTTTATTATAACAATATCATGATTATACCCATTTGTGAAGTTCTTACAATGCATAGTTATATCATATTTTGGCATTAATATGGTATGTTTATATATTTCATGACTTCACATGGATGTGCTTTGTTATCAAAACGATGAAGTTTGCCTAACATTATAATATTATGGTGTTGGATTGACACGTACAAGGATGGTCTCATAATTGTGGATAGTATATTAAAACGACTACTCATATCTTGTGTCCGAGGATAAGGCCATTGCGATAAATTTCGATCACGATGGTTATCCATAGAGTTCCCAGTATGGTTTCAAGGATCATTGTGGACATTAAAAATATAAAGGATTCTTTAATTAAAACTCAACGTTATTGCAAAATCGAAGATGGTACACAGAGAATGCTAGATTAAAAGATCATCTTACAACTTTATTAAGAAACTAATTTATTTAAGAATAGTCCACGCATATGATTATTTTACACAGATTATGGAAGGATCATTGAATGTTGTCAGAAAGCCTTGGATGCACAACATGATTTTTTCCAAATGTCTTGCATTGGAATTTGTTTGATATTAAGACTTCCACCGTGACATTATGATTACTCAAACGGATTTTACATCACTCAAAATTAGCCAGGAATATATATGTTGGCTATTGGTGATATCATGGGGATTTATCATCATGAAAATAGTTAGTTAAATAAAATCCATTTATCATGATAGTACCAGATTATTAAATGATCAGTTAAACAAGTGTGCAGTTCAATAAGTGTGCAGGGAAAGAGGAAGTCCCTGAGCCTATCTCTATCGACATTCTAGCATTTAAAAATCATGTAAATGGCTAAAGAAACCAATAGGTTAAAGATGAGTTATTCCAACATTACTAAATTAAGTAAAGAATTGTAAATGGCTCCTATATTTTCTGCCCATGTTTCAAAGATTCTTTGTTGAAGCATTTAAATCACAACAGAACATAGAGTAATTTGTTTGCTACTTCAACAAACAATCAAGAAAGTTATCTACACTCATTTATTTCCCCATGGAAGTATCAAGCTTCAAGTTTATATGATTGATAAAACATGCCACATCTTGTTTGTACGGGAAGAGTGATGTGCAAGTCAAAGGTTTTAAGGTTTCAAATCATCGAAGACTGTACCAAATGGATGGACTTATAAGGGAAGATTTCTTTCTCCTTTCTCCTTTTTATGCTATGCACTTATATATATATATATTTATATATTGACATGCTTAAATTCTTACGCTCTATTATTTAATATTGACACACAGGTTTGTGGGAATGATCATTTCAGATAGAGTCAGAGTGTAATTGTTCCATGAAGCTAGATCATCAAGCAAAGTTCTAGAAGTAAAGAAGCGAAGAAAGTACCGAAGATCTGAGGAAAATTAAAGGAGATCGTTACACCAGTTTGCCGATTGTATGGGCCGTTTCCCTAGCATTTAACGTCTTCTATTTTTAGAGTAGTCGACCATTGAAAGGGTCGACTTACTCACCCTTTGTAAGCACTATATATATTCACCTCCACGCGAGAGAAAAGGGGGTACGGGCCAGCATAGAAATTCTGTAAATGTTGTCCCCAGTTTAATAAAATCCTATTTCAGTTGTGGATGTATAGTTTCTTCTTTTGTGGGTGATTGTTTGACTTAAACGCAGCCCCTGATTATCGAGAAGGGCCCCTCAACAACCATAGGTTCTATTTATGCATATTCAGTAGTTTCCTTTCCTTTTGACAGATAAGTAATTTTTCTTTTATGTCCATGTACTGTGTTTTTCTATAGATGACATTTTATTGTTCATGAAATACAGTTTTCTTTTAGTTTGCATGTAATTTTCATTTTTAGAATTAATACGGCCGGTCATTCGCACTATTCGCTCAGTCTTCCTTTCAGTCTGTCTTTCAGCGTTTAATTCAAACTTCGATAGAATTTTTCAGGATTTGCAGTCATTTCCAGAATTGTCAATATTGAGTTTTATACAGAGTTAATTAATTAGAGTCCATGTTGATCTACTTGAAGAGAGCATTAATCTGCGTGGAGAGGGCATAAATCTCAATTGCGTGCAATACTAATCTTGTGTATGAGCTTAATGCACATCGTTGACTAAATTTGAATTTAAAAGTGCATACATTGGAGCTTTAAGTGGAGTATTTTAGATGTTTTAGGAATATTTTATTTAGAGATGTTTTAGATGTTTACTTAGGGATGTTTTAGGAATTAGTTATTTTCTTAAAAATCATTTGTTTATTTTAGGAATTAGAACTGTCTTTAAACCAATGGTTAATTATTTGTTTTTAATTAGAAATTTGATTTACGATTGTTTTCTTGAAAATCATTTTATAGTTTAAATTTTAAAAGTTTAGATTTTGCTTAAATTTCTTTTATTTCAATTTGGTTTCTTGGCACGTGGTTTAGTTTAAGGTGTTCATAGGTTAGTTTAATATGATTATTTTTTTTTTTTACATTTGATAAGGTACTTTTAGATTAGTTAATTACATTTAAATTATTTGATTACATTTAAATTAGTTTGTCATTTATAAAATTTCATAGTTGTTAATTAATTTAACTTGCAATTAGAAATTTGTTTGTAATTTACAATTGGTTTTTAATTGTTAAGTTGTTACTTGAGATTATTTTGTCATTTAAAATTAGTTTCACATTTGTAACTAGTTTATAGTTTGACATTAGGTCATAGACTAGCACATACTTTTCAAATTAAATTAGGGATAGAATTTGGTTTAGATTGTTTTCATTTTTGCCTTTGTATTAGATGCATTAGTTTTCGGTATTTCAAGCTTCGTTTATTTCTGCTAATGCTTTTCCTGTAGACTGTATTTTGCTGCTAACATAATTTACTTTTCATAATTACAAATGGTCAACCATATTTTGTAATTAGATAGTTTGTTTTCTAGTTTCCTGCAATTAAATAGAACTTAATTAGTTTCTGCTTTAAGTTCTGTTATAGTTTGTTTCATTAGCTTTTCTCTCTTTGTTAGCGTTTCTTCCTATAGCTGTAGGTTACTTCTCTCTTCCATCATTAGTCATGCTTTAGCATAGAATAGGAATAGTTCATCTTCTTTAGACAATCATTAGAATAGGTTGCTTTCTATTATCGTAGCTTCTCAACAAGTCTTCTCACTGATTTCTTTGCACAGTAGGATCATATGCATTAGCCAGCTGGTAATTAAAGTCATCCAAAATTATTCTTTTCTTTAGTTTAAATCGTTTTCTTCCATTCGGATCGTCATTCAGACCTTTACACTTTCTACATTGTTTTATGCTTTTTCAGAATCCAGTTTCATCTTATTTTTAAATGTAATGCTTCTTGCTTCTAATTAAGAGTTTTAGATGTAATTTAAATCTTGCTTGATGTTATATGATTTTTTTAATTAATTATTGTCATTATTTCCTACCATATTTTCTTCCTTAATCCTCTTTTCAACCTTCCTGCAGAGTTAAGTTCTTCATATATGATTTGCTAATTAGTTATTGTTCCAGAATTTATCAGTCTTGTTCCTAGATATTTTATTTTTAAGTAAAAAGTTAATAATTTCATTTTTCAAGTTATTTTAGTTTTGATAGTTCCATTCGTTAATCAGTTTCATGTTTTCATAGATAAAATAAATTCCTACATTTGAATTTTGAAAGTCATGCATGTAGTTTAAGGTCATATAGTTGCATGTTAACGCATTTGCATTTTTAGTCAGCTCAAGTTAGTTCAAGCCTTCAATCCTGCACATATAGTGTTTGCACCTCATAAGCTCCCTTCCTGGGTTGACAATTTAAATGTTGCATTAGATAGCATATATTTACCCAACAGAGGTATATCTCTCAGCAATTAACTTGTCACGACTCTAGAATTGATGATTTGGAACGCAATTTGTTTGAACTTATGGGGACAGTGGATTTTATAAAAGATGAAATTTTGAAGATGGCCAGGACGTCACAGTGCAGCCACTACCAGGAATCCCCCTCTGTGGACATAAGAATTGTTGAGGAAACCTCTGTTCAGTGGCATAATTTTTTGTAGAAGAGATCCCTACTTGGATGAGTTTTTACATCAATTTTAGAGTTTTTTAAATTTACAAAGCCATACTGGGAAAGCTATTTATGCTCCCAGACTCTCCTTTTTGTAATGAATGGCTGTGCATAGCCTTTTGAATAAATCCATCTATATGCTTCAATATAATTATAGAGAAGTATTTTATAGAGAAATATGGTCAAATGATGAATGTATATTTCTGAATATAACTCATTGTATTTTACATATTAAGAACAAAAGTATTTTACATTTTAAGAACAAAAGTATTTTAGAACTTGTTTTTGCACTTTAGAAAGGTTGATATTCACACTTTCAAAGTCTAAATTCATGCTTTCAAAGTCTGAATCCCTTTGAGGGGCATTAAAATATTCAAATTTTATATGCTTTCTTTTCAAACAGTGCTCATAATTTTATGTGTTCTCTTTTCAAACATACATATTATAGAATTAAATAACAAAGAAATCACAACATTACAATTAACAGAATATAAAATAATATTGCACTACATTTAAGAAACCAAATCACAAGCTTAGTTAGAATATCTAAAAAATGTTTGTCCCGAATCCCGATGGCGCTAATGGTAAATGATGGCGGTGATCTTGGTGTTTGTGACAAGATAAAATTTCAACTAAAGCATGATGTGATTATTTTCTTCACACACGTGATACAAGCCATCGTTCACCATTAGCACTGTCAGGATAACCGCCATTTCAGAATTTCATCATATAAACCATCACCATGTCAGCATACATTCCATTTTCAAGGCATCGATTGGAGTGATACATGTACAGATCATATCTATACTCCAGCAAAATATACAGTCAGTACAGATCATATCTATGACCACCATCCCTCCATAATTATCCTTCCCCATCCGTAACATCCAAGTCAATTCACCAATACACTATATAAAGACTAAAATCATAAATCTTCGGGAAGTCATGGCACTCTTCTTTACCACCTCTGTTCTATTTTCTTTGTTGTTTTATCAGAAATACAAAGGAAGTCATGGAGTCTTATGGTCGCTCTCTTCATGATATATGACCATTTCGACAGCAGTTCCCTGACAAATCCTCACCACAGCATGATATATGGGCATTTCAAGCACTGTCAAAGCCCCAAGGCCAAGATTTGTGTCTAATGTGACTCATAGCTTCTAGTTGAAGCCAAAATAAAGTCTGTAAATTCTCTGTAGTAGAAGAGTCTGTGTTTGTGAGCTCAAGCTCGTAGTCCTGAAATGTATTAAGAGCCCAAGCTCTATAAAACGTGAAAGATCGAAGTAAATTTCATCTAATAATTTGTAATGCTGTGAAGTTGCACTATTTTAACCCGGAATAACTTCTACTGATTTTTATGTCTAATTAGTAAGAAATTTTTTAATATAAATCCTATATTAGAAGCGTCTATGTTTGTGAGCTCAAGCTCGTAGTCGTGAAATGTATTAAGAGCCCAAGCTCTATAAAAGTTGAAAGATCAAAGTAAATTCAATTCCCAGGAATAACTTCTATTGATTTTTATGTCTTAATAATAATTCTGTAATAGAACATTTAAATCTAGTTTTTCAATTGCCAGGTATTTATATTTTTCAATATCTCATAAGTTTGGCGCATGAAACCATTTGGGTTTGATGGCCGATTAGAAGATGAAACATAGGCACAAAACATCAAAACACGGTCTTTACCTTCGACACCTTTGTTTTTGGAGGATTTAGGTGTCAATATTTCCAATCCATAGGTCTCAACGATTGGTGTATTGACAATAATAAGGTGTATTGACAGCTAGTGGATATGACTCTGTACAGACAGATTATTGGGTCATTCATGTATATGACGAATACCAGGCCAGATATATGCTTTGCTATGAACACCTTGAGTCAAAATTTATTGTACCTTTTAGGTACCTCATCACATGCTTTGCAGCTATCAGGTGTACACGCCTAGGTTCTACTAGGTATTGACTCAAGGTGTTCATAGCAAAGCATATATCTGGCCTGGTATTCGTCATATACATCAATGACCCAATAATTTGTCTGTACAGAGTCATATCCACTAACACGATAATAAGGTGTATTGACAGCTAGAAAAGCAATGATAGTGCGAAAGCACAAATTCTACTATAATTATTCACTTCCTCTTGCAGTTCGCCTAAGCATATTTAAAACATAGTGTTTAATAGAGAATAAAACATAGCATGGATTCAGTGGTGCTCAGAGGAGAAAATATTCTATACGAGTCAATATTATAATTAAATTATATTTCTAATACTCAATGTGCCAAATCAAATATGCCATGTTTCACAATATGATCATTCCACGTGTCACCCTGGGATGCTAGATATCAACATTTAAACAACAAAATTTATACGTTTTGCTTCAAAGAGTTTGTTGGCAAGTGGAAATATTCTCAGAGAAAGAGCGGTCACTCTTAATCCAAGGTGTTCTATTGTTACATTTCCCTCGTAAATGAAGGGTCGGTTGACCCTTCTTATTCCCGATATTCTTTTCATAATAGTTTGATACTGCAAGAAGGGTCAGTCCCTCCTTTTTGTGTTCTCTATTATGGATATAGTTGAATTGTTGGATAAAGGTTTTCACAATTAACTATGAAAAGAATGGGCGGCTGATCCTTCTTGTCAAAAAATGAAAGTCAGGAAAAACTATTTTTATATTTTAAAAATTCCAAGGTGTTCTATTTTTAAAATTGCCTTGTAATTGAAAGGTCGGCCGACCCTTCGTATTCCCAATATTATTTTCATAATAGTTCAACACTGCAAGAAGGGTCGGTTGAACCTTCTTGTGTTCTCCATTATGTGTGAAGAACCTGCAACAATTAATTGACAAATATACACAATATATCAGATCACATAATACTTTTATTGATCGCAGGCCACTTCGAGGGGGCAACCTCCTTTGAGCAAGCTCAATACAAAATAACTTCACGGTGCCTTCATAGGCCTCAACACACACTTATATACTAAGTCTAGGCGCCAATATTATGGGTCAAAACCATGGGCCACTACAAACTATGAATCAACAATACTATGGGTGACTTATAAAGCATATGCGCCAACAACAATAACACAAACTATGGATCAACAAAGACTACGGGACGACTTACAAAGCATATGCGTCGAAAAAAAATATACTAACAAAGTAAAGACATGGGTTCCTAACATCCCCTCCCCCTTAGAAAAAGCTTTGTCCTCAAAGCTTTAGATTCTGAAATTGTTACTGAATCTGAAGGAGTGGTTCCCATGTAGCATCCTCTGGTTGCATGCCGTGCCACTGAATTAAGACCTCTGTGATAGAGTGAGAGAAAAGATGACGAGTGCGTCAATTGAGGACGGCCTCCGGCTCCAAAAGGATGGATCCTTAATTATCCATTTCGGGTAAAATAGTTTGTCCATTGATGTTGGTGCCAAGAACTTTCTTCAGACAAGAGACATGAAATACTAGATGAATGCGAGAAGAAGGAGGAAGTTTCAATTTATAAGCAATGGACCCAATCTTCTGAAGAATCCGATATGGCCCATAGAAATTTGGAGCGAGCTTATGACGCCCTTTGAGTTTCAGGGAGGATTGCTTGTATGGTTGGAGACAAAGAAAAACCATATCACCTGCTTGAAAAGTTCGATCAGAATGGTGCTGATCAGCTTGTTGCTTCATGCGATTTCTTTCCATGTGAAGATTGTCCTGCAAAATATGAACAATCTGATTGCGGTTTCGAAGGATCATGTCAACGGCCTGAATTGGTGAACTGCTGGGGGTGTATGGAAGAAGAACTGGAGGTGCCTGACCATAGACTGCTTCATATGGGTTCATTTTAGAGGCAGTGTGGTAAGAGGTATTGTACCACCATTAAGCAAGAGAAGGCCACTTTTCCCACTGATATCGTTGTTCAGAGGTGAAGCAATGAAGATAAGTTTCCAAGAATTTATTGATAATTTCAGTCTGACCATCTATTTGTGGGTGATACCCTGAAGTTATCTTCAATTTGGTGCCAGTGTGGCGAAATAGTTATGTTCAAAAATGACTAGTGAAAGTCGCATCATGATCTGAAACAATGGAAGAAGGGATGCCATGAAGACGAAAGATCTAGTCCAGGAAAATTTGAGCGACTGAGGAGGCTGTATAGGGATGGCTGAGAGCACAAAAATGACTATATTTGGAGAGGTGATCAACCACAAGTACAACGAGAATCACGGTATTCCGGCTAAATTTAGGGAGCCCTTCAATGAAATCCACAGAAATATTTGTCCAAATCTGTGTAGGTATGGGAAAGGGTTCAAGCAATCCTAAAAGGAGTGTCGTTTCACCCTTATTGCGCTGGCAGGTATCACATTCAGCCACCATCTGTTGAATTGTCCTTTTCATGCCCTTCCAAAAGAAGTTACGCCATGCCCGTTCATACATTTTGAGGAACCGAGAGTGCCTTGCTGATGGAGAAGCATGGAGTTCATAGAAGACAACTTGTTGAAGATCTGTGCTCTGGGGAAGCACCATACGACCCTTGTATCTCAGGGAAGCACCATCCCAAGAGTAATGTGGTACAACAGAAGGGTTGTTGGTCAAGCGTTGGATGATTTGAGATAAGGAAGAGTCATTGACATAACCTTGTTGAATATATTGCAACCAATTTGGAACATGCATAGAAATAGCTGAAAGAGAACCTTGGGAATCAAATGTGCGAGAAAGATCATCTGCCACAATATTGTCCTTACCCTTATTGTAAGTGATCTCATAGCCATAACCCATGAGTTTGATAACCCATTTATGTTGTGCTAGGGAGGAGACACTGTTCCAAGAAATATTTCAGACTTTGGTGATCAGTCTTGATGCAGAAATGATTCTCTAAGAGTTATGGTCGCCACTTCTGTACTGCATGCAAAATAGCCATCATTTCCTTCTCATATGTAGAGGAAGATAAATTCTTACCTGAAAGGGCTTTGCTAGTGAACGCAATGGGGTGTTCATCTTGATGGATAACAGCACCAAGTCCATTGCCGTAAGTATCACTCTCAATAGTGAAGGGCTTGGAAAAATCGGGCATAGCTAGAATAGGTGTAGTACACATAGCTTGTTTCAGTTTGTCAAATGCACACTGAGTAGCATGTGTCCATGTAAAAGCATCATTTTTCAATGGAGCTGCAATCTTCCCATAATCCTTGACAAACTTGCGGTAGTATCTAGTCAACCCCAAAAAACCACGAAGGCTCTTGAGTGTCTGAGGATGTGGCCAATTGTTCATGGCAGCGATTTTGGCAGGATCCACGCGAACCCCTTGTGCTAAGATAATGTGCTCAAGATACTCAACTTCCTTCTGTCCAAAAACACATTTAGACTGTTTGGCGTGGAGATGGTGGTCAGAGAAAATTTGCATGACAAGATCCAGATGCTGGAGATGTTTAGCCCATGTTATAATATAGATGAGGATATCATCAAAGAATACCATAATGAATTTCTGCAAGTAGGGCCGAAATATTTTATTCATTAAGGCCTGGAATGTGGAAGGAGCATTAGTGAGGCCAAAGGGCATGACCAAAAACTCATAGTGGCCATGATGTGTGCGGGAAGCTATTTTAGGGATATCATCCTCATGAACCCGAATTTGATGATACCCAGAACGAAGATCCAACGTGGAGAAAAATTGAGCCCCATGAAGCTCATTAAGAAGCTCATCAACAACAGGAAATGGAAACTTATCCTTAATGGTGAGGTGATTAAGTGCTCGGAAGTCAATACAGAGGTGCCATGACCCATCTTTTCTGCGGACAAGAAGAACTGGAGAAGAAAATGAACTAGTGCTTGGGTGAATAATACCTTGTTTCAATAAGTCCCGAATGAGCATTTCAATCTCTGTTTTTTGGTGAAACAGGTAGCGATAGGGCCTGATGTTGGGAGGAATGCTTCCAGGAAGGAGCTGAATATAATGGTCTTCTGGCATTGAAGGTGGCAATCCCACTAGTTCAATAAAGACAACTCTATATCGATCCAGAATTTGTTGTAGATACAAAGGAGTAGTGGAGACCGCTGATGGTTGCATCTGAATGAAATGGATCTGAGCGATGACACCATGTGAATTCTTCTTAAGGAGTTTTTCCATGCGATGTGAAATGATGATGCTGAGAAACCTTGGTTGTAATCCCGTCAATGTGTGTTTTTGTCCATTGGGGGAAAACTACATCCAAAGTTCAACAAAATCCCATAAGATAGGGCCAAATGTGCGTAGCCATTGAGCAACCAAAACCACATCACATCTGCCTAAGGTTAAGGCAAACATGTCAGAGTGTAGGGTATAATCTCCCATAGAGATACGCATATTACGACACTTCCCTTTGCAAGGTAAGGTGCCCCCATTGGAAACCATCACTTCAAAGTTGGAGCAAGGATGGATAAAACAATCAGCTTGTTTGGTGATCTGAGGGTCAATAAAATTATGAGTGCTAACATAATCAATGAGTATTGTAAGAGGAAGCTTCTTGATGTAACCCCTAACCCGCATTGTTTTGGGGGTGGTGATTTCAGCTAAAGCATGGAGAGATATCTCTGGCTGGTCATCCTAAGACAAAGGGTCAATAGGAGGTTCTTGAATGTCGACCTGAGTATCCATTGTATTTGGATCTTCGTCACCAATTTCAGAGGCAGGCAGAGAATCCACATATAAGAGATAGTGCTTTTGCTGAACACATCTATGTCCCTGAGTGAATTTCTCATCACAATTATAGAAAATCCCCTTTTCTCTGCGTGCATGCATCTCTGTTTCAGACAAATGCTTGATAGGAGTTGGTCGAGGTGTCAGCAGTATGAGTGGTCGTTGAGAACCCATATTTCGGAAGGGAACAAAAGTGGGCTTGGAGCGCTGTTGGGCTGCAATCTTGTCTTCTTCCAACTTAGCCAACCCCAGGGCTTCCATCATTGTGTTGGGAAAGAACATTTTGACCTCAGAGCGGATGGCATCTTTTAGACCACTGATAAAACAAATCCGGTAGAAGTCATCAGACAATCCTTCAGTGTGGTTGGCTAGTTTCTCAAATTCGGTTTGATACTCTCTCACAGTGCCAATTTGGCGAAGTTTAGTGAGGGCTCCTAGGAAGTCATCAAAAGCACCAGGACCAAATCGTTGCAAAAGGAACTGGCAAAAGTCTGGCCATTTTGGCTCTTCATGAGCCTTGATGTACCAATGGTACCATTGAAGAGCTTCATCTTCCAAATGAAAGGATGCAAGTGGAACTTTGTTGACATCAAAAGTATTATGTAGACTGAAATACTGTTCTGCACGATAGATCCATCTAGTTGGATCAGTACCATTGAAGCGAGGAAAATCAAGCTTCGAACCATGAAAATTGCTGGAAGAAGAGAACCCATTGTCTGATGAAGACTCGGACTGCCGTTTGTTGTTCATGGTTGAATGCTCAAGATGGAGGCCGAGAAATTTTTCATCCAAATCTTGAAGTTTGGCTTGAATGGCGGCAAGTGCTTCCTCCATAGTTTTTGCTCCGACGCGGGTGACAACCATAACCAAAATTTTATTTATTTATTTATTTTATTTGTTTTTGAGTGGGTAGAAAAACAAAAACAGAGACTTTTTCACTAAAGGAAAATCTGGATTTGGGAAAAAATCAGAAGGGTAATTTGGGTTTGACTAAGTTTTGGACACTGTCAAAAGGACAGGGAAGCAGAAAATGAGGATTTCAGAAGAGGGGTGAAAGAATGAGAAAATTTGGTAGAGAGTGACAAAGAAGCAGAATTATGAAATGAACTCTATGGTAAAATTTGAAGGCGATCGGGTGAAAATCGAAGAAGTTATGGCAAACCCTAAAAATAGGCAAATGTGAGATTTCGGGTGTTGAGAAGTGGAATTTGGGATAGATTCCTCAGGAATGAAAGATGCAGAATGGGATTACAAGGGTGTCAGAGAAGTTTTAAGGGAAATAGAGTTAAAATAAGGGAGATATGGTGGAAAAACAGAATTTTATACTTTTTTTTTTCAAAACTCGATCGGCAACGGCGCGGAAGGGATCCACAACAAATGGATCTGCAATGGCGCGGAAGTGATCGGCAACAGATGGATCTGCAATGACGCGGAAGTGATCAACAACAATTCTGGACAGAGAAAATCTGCGATGTATCAGCTGAAAATAGATATGGACCCCAGGTATGCTTGGCTTCCTAACAGTTCAAGGGATTCACTCGACCAACAATGCTGTCTGACGGCTTGCGTATTGGGGCAGTACACCTCACTGCTCTGATACCAGATGTGAAGAACCTGCAACAATTAATTGACGAAAATAGACAATATATCAGATCACAGAATACTTTTATTGATTGTAGGCCACTTCGAGGGGGCAACGTCCTTTCAGCAAGCTCAATACAAAATAACTTCACGGTGCCTTCATAGGCCTCAACACACACTTATATACTAAGTCTAGGCGCCAATACTATGGATCAAAACCATGGGCCACTACAAACTATGGATCAACAATACTACGGGTGACTTACAAAGCATATGCGCCAACAACAATAATACAAACTATGGTTCAACAAATACTATGGGACGACTTACAAAGAATATGCGTCTAACAACAATATACTAACAAAGTAAAGACATGGGTTCCTAAGATTATGAATATATCTTAATTCCTGGATAAATTTTTTCACAATTAACTACGAAAAGAAGGGGTGTCCAATCCTTCTTGTCGGCAACGGAAGTCGGGACAAACCATTTTTATATGTTATAACTTAGCCGATTGAGTGGCTATTCAAACAATGAGTGAATATTTTAGACATTGGAATTTTCTCCTTAACATTTTGAAGATTTAAAAATGAAAATTGCAATTTTCAAATAAAAAATTGCATTTTTTAATTTGAAATTCACACTTTTCAAATCAAAAATTGTATTTTTTTATTTTAACTTCACACTTTTTAAATAAACATTTTCATTTTTTGATTTGAAATTTACACTTTTGAAATCAAAATTTGCATTTTTTGATTTGAAATTCACACTTTTCAAATCAAAATTTGCATTTTTTTATTTGAAATTCACACTTTTTGAATTGAAATTCATAGTTTTATAACAAAACACTGCAATTTTAAGGTTCATAAGTAGTCAAAATACACACTATTCGAATAGAAAAAAAACACTTTTCAAAGCCAATTTTTTATGTTTATACGACATGGTTTAAGAGTTCAGTAAAACACATTATCCTCTTCGTAATTTTGCTAATTAGAAAATTTGTGATTCATGACCTATCTGGTGAGATTGCAATTTTCACAATCCCCACCAACTCAGATTTGAATACCTCTTAAAGCACTCTTAGGAGTACATGAGATATTTAAGGTTTTGGCAAGATCAGAATGGAGATTCTAGATTCGAGTTAAGAGGAATAACTCGAAAGATATATATCACAAAGGAGGAAAAGGGGGCTTTTTAATTAACACTTAGCAAGTTAGCCCGTTTGGTTTGCTTTTATTTAATTTACGAAATATGTAAGGCTGCATCTTATGCTTTGGTCACACAATATTTACTGCAAAAGGAGTACGTACGTTATGTTTTCCATCGTTCCAGGTGAGGGCACCGAAAACATATCCTCTGGTGGCAACATTGGATGATGTAAAAACTACATTGAAGGATTGTTTACTGGAAGTCTTGGAGAATTGAAGGGTTTGTGGAGAGACCTTCACATCCAACCCGGGGGGTCCATCGATGGTAACCTTGTAAGTGGATGCCTGATCAGGGTTCAAGCTTGTGAGGCTTCTGATTATGGTTGTGCACCCTTTCGCAATTAACATGGAGATCGCTATGCTGGGATAGTTCATGTTACTGATCAGATCCACCTTTGGGCCAGATGGGCAGTTAAAGGTTTCATTCCCCGCGATTTTCTTTATCTGCTGAGAAGTAAGACCGTAATTACACAAGAAGCGGAAGTAATCCTCTGTTGATGTTTCGTATACAAGTCCTGGTTGCAGAGCTTTGATTGGATTTACTACTCCGCTTCCAAAATCAAACGGTGTCCCAGGCATACCTGAGTCAAGAGTCAATAATTTGCCCATATTGTTCGTTGTAATAGCTGCCATATGGATGGAGTACAGATGTTAGAAACCCAGGCAGCTTTGGCATTATAAAAGAAAACTTGATTCAACAGATGATTCCATAATTGAGATCTAGATTTAACTTTAACGATAGATATGCAGTATTTGTCACCATAAAAAGAAAAGTTTCCCGATGTTGGTCGGTCTGGTATTATATTTTCAAGGAGAAACATGATAAGTACCTGTTGTCATAAGGGCTGATTTGATAGCAGAGGGGCTCCAAGTAGGATTCATAGATTTTACAAATGCAGCTGCTCCACTAACATGAGGAGTCGACATGGATGTTCCAGATATGATGTTAAATTTGGAAGGCATCATTCCAGCAGGGACTGTGTCGGAAGACGCATCGGTGGGAATCCATGCCGCAAGTATGTTCACACCTGGTCCGCTGATGTCTGGCTGCAAGTATCAATAAAAAAAACTCATCACAGTTGTGATTATCTGCAAGTTAATAAAGTTAAATCGCAACAGGAAAGCCAAAAAGTTTTATCACTTCTCTGATCATTTATGGCATTAAAAAGGGGAGTTAACATTGGGCAAATTCCGTTGATGGCATTAAAAAGGGGAGTTAACAATGGGCAAATTTAACTTTCAGGCCAGACAAAGTTAAGTTGCATTTTGTTTTAATTATTTTTTTTTGGGTCATTTGTAAAAAAAAAATTATATATTTTATAGATATTTTTGAATTTTAAAATAGCACATCTATTTATTGAACATCTAATAGGTCACACTTTAAGTGATAGGAACAGTACTTTTTGTTATCATTGACCTTGTTATAGTTGAACAGTTACAAACTGTTAGTTATTTATACAATAGCTATCAGTTTTATATATATAATTATTCATTTAGAATTTGTAATTAGTATAACTTAGGAAGATAAAATTATCAAATCTGAATAGTACATTTGTCTCATTCTCCTGGTCTTTCAGTAATTTACAAAAAATCCACTCCAAATTGTAAAATATAAATATCTTTCAATGTAAAAATGAGAGCCATTTTGATCTCCAACTCCTTATTAATTGAAATTTTATCAACTAATAATTTGAATGGATTTTAAAACTAATCCATTGGATTGTTTGAACAGATTGTAAAACTAGAAGGGTTTAGTCCTCATTAGGTGTAAAGCTAAATAGATTGTATAGGGTTTAGTCCTCATTAGGTGTAAAGCTAAATAGATTGTATAGGGTTTAGTCCTCATCAGGTTATTGGTTCAAACCTCGTGATAAGAGTTGAGGATTGGGTGTAGCCACTTCCCTTTGGGTGATTCCTTTAAATTTAAATTTATGTTGGGCTGACTCAGGTTATATATGCATTCTTTGGGTGTGGATGTGGGTGTGGAGAATTCATAGATTTAAAAAAAAAAAAAAAGCTAAATGGACTGGACAAAATAAAAAAGATAAATGGACTGTGGACAAAAAAAAAAGCTAAATGGACTGTGGACTGTTGGGCGATCAGTACGTACCTTGAGAATGTTCTGGGTCAGTCCTCCAGGGCCTCTTGACGAAAAATATGCAACAACAGGAGCCGGCTTGTAATTTGTGACCACCTCAGTTGGAGTGATTGTTGCAACAGGATTTCTATGATGACAGAGGTTGGAGGATTATGAACAGCCACACTTTAATTGGATTGTCCCATGAATACATCGATATGCTCATGTTACATAGAAAGGAAAAGCTAGTATGTGGGCGAACGCACCTGGTCGTTTTTATGTAGGAAAATATATCCGTTGCAGACGTATTACTTACTGTGGTGGCTGGAAATGTACCGTAGTTAGTTGTTACTGATGTTTGTGAATCATCCACAATAATCATGCCTATGCCTCCCGCGTCCTGGACTACTGTTTTCATCAATGACCTCGATATAACTCTGTTGTTGCCAATACAAAGCACGACCTTCCCGTGCGCTTTGCTTGTGTCCAAAGAGTCAAAATCACAGTAGCTGCAGCAATCCCCTCCCCATGAGAAATCAAATTATAAAATCCGTAGATTTTATCTTGTATCGTGGATAATGAGTTAAATTTGTTTGTTATATTTACTGAAATTTAGCCTAAAAATTGTTAGCTTTAATGCAAATTGATGTAAAAATCCGAAAAAATGCAAATTGACATTAAAAATTTGATAATCTACCTCGCACTCGATGCAGAAATGGACTTGGCAGGAATGGTTCTTGCATACACAAGAGGGTGCACGGCCGAGTTGCTCAGATTCGAGAAGTTGATGCCCTTCCCCTAAGTGCACACAGTGTAAAAATCCTTTACAGTTTGAAGAATTTATTGATTTGACATCATGTTTGTTTGAAAACATGAATCAGGCTATATGAAGTCCAGTTATTTTTTTTAGCCACATTAAATACTAAAGTCTTTATTATCAAATTATCAACGAAAATAAAACTATCACTTGTAAAACAAAACAACAAAAGTGTTTTAGAATGGCAGAATCTATCAATAAGGAGGCGCTGAACTAATTAAAACATGCGATAAAATCAAAATTGGAAGTAAAATTTAAACATGGTAGACATAATACTAATGGGTTCATTTTCCCTTCTTCTCACCTTAACAATCTTACCATTTCCCAACTCAACGTTTGATTGAAATTCCCGGTCGATTGTGGTCGCTGCAACTGTAAAAATCCATGGAGGAGTATTAACGACCGTCTTAGACTGAGGTCCCGCGTTTCCCGCAGAGCATACAACGAGTATTCCTCTCTGAGTAGCATGAAATGCTCCTATGGCTATTGGATCATTCACAAAATGTAACGGATTGGTGGACCGAATTCCAAGTGAAACGGATAAAATATCCACTCCATCTTTAACTGCGTCGTCAAATCCAGCTAAAATCTGTACACCTGGACATCCATTATCCGGTGAACACACCCTATACATAGCGATTCTTGTAGAGCTACTCGCTGATCCGCCTCTGGCTGTTCCGTTTGCGAGACCATAATAGTTTGCATTGTCCACAAAGTTCCCGGCTGCAGTAGATGATGTATGCGTACCATGGCCCTCTTCATCTCTTGCAGACCTTGTATTTGTCCATATCGATTTCTGTTTATTATTTGTTTTCAAATCATCGTCCTCTCCGGCTGAGTAATATCTTGCCCCAATTATTTTCCTGTTCATATTACTTGAGTTATGAATCATACGCGACGAGAGAAGGGGAAGGACGGATATCGTATAGTAAGTTAATTGAAACAAGTCTATTATCATTGTTATTAGTTTTCAATGTGATATAAAGGAGAATCTAAATAATTAAGAATATAAGTAGTTTCAGAGATCATAGCTATATAAACATCTAAAAACAATGTAAAATACAAACACACAACCAATTTATTTGAATCCTATAAATCACCTGTTGCAATTAGAAACGTTGAAATCTTGTCCCTCCACACACGCTCCCTTCCACCGTGACGGGATAGGGCCCATACCCTTATCACTGAAGCTGTCTGCTTCCGGCCAAATGCCTGCGAATGGTCCATATATAACATGGATATTGCATGATTAGAAATCCCCCACTCCAGTTCAGTGAATCAATCGAACTTTTCTCTATAAAACTAAAAGCTGAATATCATATTATACCTGAATCTAGAAGTCCTATTATGATATCAGCGCCAGAAGTGTCCTGTTTTTTGGAATAAGACCTTGGCATTACCAATTCGTTTTCTATGAAGTCCCATGAATGTGTCGTATGAAGGTTTAACACTGGATCAAGGAACACTGATAACACTCCTGGTTTCCCTGCTAAATCATTGGAATATATCAGAATAGGAACCTGGGGGCTTACTATTCATAACAATCTCTTGGGTAAGGTTAATTTCAGACGTACCACTTAATGTAGTCGCTTGTTCCTTGGATAATACTGCTGCGAATCCAGTAAAGGCATAAGTATAGCTATACACCAGTGATTGCTTTGCGTGGCTGGGACTAAAGCGTTCAGATATAAGAAAAGTAAAATCAAATACCAACAAATATACCAGTACAGATAAATTCTCAAATTTGAATATTTCATTTGATACCTTTCTAGAACAGACGAAAGAACCTTTAGATGACTCGCTACAAGCATTTCTCTACTTTTGCGGAGTGAACTCCCCATGTATACAATATACACCTGCATACAGAGTGAAAAAATTATAGGAAAATTGGCATAACACAGACGTCATTTCAGAGACCTTACACTACGGGGCACGACATGAAAAATTAAGGTAATTAAGGGTTCGCACCTTTCCATCCTCAGCAATGACTTGACCGAACAAGAGACTGCATAGAAAAACAAATCCAAAACAAAGCTTAAATCCCTTCATTAATATTTCCCACTACTATCCACTCTTCTCTCAATCAACCTGGATGAGAATCGTTTCTCTCTAATAACTACTTGTTTGGAGGCTGCGGTGACAGAGTTTTATAGAAAACAAATCGAGCATAGTGTGTTGTGTGTAGTGGATCTGATGATGACCATTAGCAATTGAAACGACGCAAGTCAATCGGGATTATGATAAAAGTCGTCACCGGGTCAACAAGTGCGGATAATATGTCATGAAAACTATTCATTTTAATGGTATCCAACTTTTCCGTGGAATCTCCATGGACATTTGCTTATGTACTTCCTTATCTTAGTGGTCGACATACTGTGCTTCAATTTTGACTTGGGATTAAGTATGAAGCAATAGGGCGTGGGATAACTGGCTCTCAAATCGCTTCATTTTTTGGGTGATTTGTTTCCTAGATTTCGTTAAGTGGAATAGTAGTTCTATCTTATTTACTGGAAAACTATACCATGATACTATGTCTTTAGGGATTTTGGTTTATTTGAAGACTTGAAGATTACTCAAATCATCCAAATTTCTAAAAAAATAATGAAAAAAAGATAAAACTATGCTTTGCCAGAAAAAATTTCATCAACAACAATGACTATTTGAATGCCAGTTATCACACGAGAAGCAATAGCGATCGGGGTGCTGGAGAATCCGATCTAAAACTGAACCAGAAGTGGAAAGAAGATTCTGTTTCTCGACCCATTTTATATTAAACAAAGGAAATGATATGCACACATTTTAAAAGTCTTTCACTCCTCAATTGACTTGGTTTCTTTCATTTTTAAAATATGAATCCCATTGATTTTTACAAATTTTTAATAAGATAAACAATACTTAAAGTCCTTTTTTAAAAGACTTCTCCAATGGTTTATGTTTATAATGGCTTGAACCTAGGAAATATGAATCCCATTAATTTTTACAATTTTTTATCAAGATAAACAATACTTAAAGTCCTTTTTCAAAAGACTTCTCCAATTGTTAAAGTTTATAGTGGTTAGAACCTAGGAAAATGGGAATGGGAATAATCCTAAAACCTATACAGCAAATGATTACATCTATGGGTTTGAAAGGGAATAAAAGAAAAACAATTTTAATGGAGAATGAATTTCTGTATTTTTTAAATTAGGTGTTGTAGAGTTATTATATTTATTAAGATATTAGAGGAGTTCTTATTAGAGAGATTAAATTAGCAATTGTCACATAAGTTATTAGCATAAGAATTATTAAACTTATTAAACTTATGGAATATGAAAGGTTATTAACTTATTAGTAAAGTTCGCTTTTTATTTGTTTATGTTTGGAATAGCTAGAACCTAGAAAAAAAATGGGAGAATCCCAATACCTTAATAATAAAAGGATTTATGGGTTTGAAAGCAAATTAAAGAAAAACAATTTAATGGAATGAATATGTATACTCTTAAAATTAAGGTTTTTAAACTTATTATAGTTATTTTTAATATATTATAGGAAGAGAACTTATTATAAAAATTATATGGTTAAATTAGTATATAAATATCATAAATGTATGGAGTTAAAGGGGTTATTAATATAAGGATCATATGGATAATTTATCGATTGAGTGTAGATCACGTGGTTGGGAGGAATGTTGTTATCCTCCCCACCCTGAATTTATCCGAATCTAGCTTTGTGACACTTGCTCCTTGGGAGCCGTATTGGCAAACAAACTATGAACCATCATTTAAAAAAAAGGATCATATAGATAACCAAAACTATTAGCATATTATAAAAGTACTTATTATAAAAGTAATTTTAATGAGAATACAATATAAAAGTTATTAGTACATGTTTGATAAAGGATTATAAAAGTTATTAACAAAGGGATTTTATTAGTTAAAAGTGTGTAAACAATAAGAGTTATATGATGGGATCCTCTCTAGTAATATAGTGGTGACTTAATGGTCATTAAAATTAATAATGGAATATTATTGTAATCAATGTAATGTGGAATATGTCCATTAAAGTCTATTACTTAATTATTTTTAAGTAATCTAGAATGACCTAATGATTAATGTACACAAATTTCATAAAGATTCGAGTGGCCCAATGTTGAATCTACAATATTAAATAAAGATAGAGTCTTCCTTATGGAATATGTATGGAAAGTAATTATAATTGTATTTGACTTTAAAGAGGCACAAATATCTATTTTCCTTCCATAAAAATATTTATGTGTGATGTTACACTACTTTAAAGGTTTTGAGTTTAATAAAGTATTGAAGCTTCCTAGCATATGATTAGATATATTGTTCATTATACCATGTTACATGGCCTAAAGGGGGTAGATCTATTAGTGAAGAGCAAGGAGTTTTCACTAGTGGGAAATGTTCAATTCTCGTGAGGGCATATCCTGAAGCCATGCAGTCAACTTGAGGTAGTGGTCAAATGTGTGGTTGCACCTAAAGAGATTGCATTAAATGATCTTTGACCCATGCACACATAAGTGGAACAAATTCCACCTCCATGTCCTTCAAAATTTTAAGAATCCCCTAGGGTGTAGACCAATTGGTGATGTGGTGCAATGTTAAGGCACTCCTTGCAACGTTATGGGTTCAAACCTTGAATAGCCTATGCACCTGTGTAGGGGCAGTGTGGGTGCACTTAGAGGTTATCATGGTAGAAAAATGGAATCGACTTTATGTCACACAAGTACGAGCCCGTCCCAATTACTGATTTACTCGAGATTAAAAAATAAATAATAAATAAAAATTATGATGTTACACTATTTAAAAAAAATCTATTTAATATATAATTTTTTTGGGTGTCTCCTCCCAACTAACTCACCCCCTAAGGGGAATTGAACCCAGGACTACTTGCTAAGGAGACCCACACCTTAACCGAATGAGCAACCAAAAATTGACATATATTATTTATTTTTAATTATGTCTTCTTAAATAATTTTGAATGTAATAAAATTTAAAATATTACTTTTAAATACATTTTAAACTTTATTGCAACTACTCATCAATGATTCAAATATTTGTTCTTTACAATCAAAATGTAAGTCTTTCTCACTAAGAATTGGATCCAAAACTAGAAAAATACTTCACATACATTGAAGTACAAAATACTAGTATGACTACTCTATATCCTTCTACTGAGTACAGATCTTAAAAAGCAGAACTTTTAGATACTATTTGGTTACAAAAGGTGTGCCTTTACAGGTTTTCCAATATTTAAGTTCCATATAATTCACCACAAAATAACTATGTAAATTGTATGTTGCCTCTCCACCATATGTTTTCCTTCAAAAAGTTTATAATGAAGGAAACCTTCATCATATCCCAAATCCTTTTTGCATAAGTAGTCATCTTCAGTATTATATTTCATGTACACATGACTAAAAGAAAGATAATTGAAACTTGAATTCAAATCTTCAATTTTGACTTTCCAATGATCTAGTATGGAGACATTTAAATTGGCTTTCCCATCTTTCCAGTCTACAATTACACGAGAGTCTCTAGTCACCTGTAATGAAGTGAGATTTATGTAATATGAAAAATATAATAAAGCACAGAGTGTAATGAGTTCTTCCCTAGAATTTGAACCGTACCAAATTTGGAATTTAATGAAACTGTTGATTTTTATAAGGATTTCAGCTCCACATTGGCCAGTCTGGAATGCCCCATAAAAAAACCCAATGGAAATATCATCAGAGAAGGAAGGTATAAGATATTGTTTGATTGGTCTTCCTATAATATCTTTATGGAATTATTTATAAGCCCCAACAATATTGGACACTGCCAAAGTAATATTTACCTTAGTATCTTAAAAATGAACATTGTTTCTATGTTTCCAGATCCCCCACATAATAAATAGAGGTAGCTTTGAGTGTATGAAGCTGTGATCAATCCGCTGCAAAATCCAGTCTTCAATAGTCAGGTTTGTCCAAAAGTAAGGTATATGAAGGAATTTTGTTACCTTAATCCATACATGTTGAGCAAAACTACAAAACAAAATTCATTAATAGATTCCTCATTGTATTTGCATAAAAGACAAATATTTGGTCCAACAACACCCCTTCGTATATAATCACCCAAGGTCATTATTTTATTTTCTAAAGATAACCAACAAAAAAGATTAAATTTTAAAGGGGCCCATCATTTCCATATCTCATGATACCACCATTTATTTTGTTTCCACATAGGTAGAGATGATAACCTCATAGGCTAATTTTGCATAGACAAGTCCTTTTGCAATATTCCAGGACCATACCAACTAGTTCTCTTTATTAGAAAGTTTCATTTCACATTGAGCGGGAACTTGAATGTACTGGTTTCACTCAACAACATAATCACCATGTAAATATAACTCCTTAGCACTATACAAATACTTTATATCTAGTTGATTTTCATAGGGTCTTTTTGCATGAACCAGATATTCAAAACCATGAAAATTCAAATAAGAAACAAGACCATGAGATAATTTGAAAAAAAATCCACCTCCAATGAAAGGATATATTCCCCAAGTCTGATTTGTTGACCATTCTCAAGTTTCCAAGCCATCTAAATTTCGAGGAAATGATAAGAATCGGATAGAGCTTTCCAACTATTTGAAACATTTGTAAATTTCTTGTGAGGATCTCTCAACCAATATATGACATTTTTTTTCTTTAGATATTTTTCCTTGATGACTTCACTCCATAAACCACTCCCCATCCATAAACCACTCCCCATGAGGCCTCTCCATAATTTTTGCAATGCTAAGTCCTTTCCAAAACTGAAAATATTCTTGACCCCCCACCCTCCTAGCTTCTTGGGAAATGAAATTTTATCCCACATGACTAGATGAACAACTTCGTTACTCTTTTTCCTTGACTACAGAAAACTAAATCTTATCTATCTGATCTTGTTTAGTGTATACTTAGGAATTTTAGCTAAAGAAATCCAATATAAATGAATGGTTTCTAAGACTAAATTTACAAGAACCAACCTACCCCCAAGGGAAATCCATCTGAAGCACCAAATTTTTTTCTTTTGCTCAACCTTCTTTAAAATCCAGATCCAATCCTTCTTTAGGTAACAATTTGGTTTAAGAAATAAACCAAGGTATTTAAACCTCGAGTCAATAGGATCCATCTTATCAAGGAGGAAAATTTAACATGTTGCAACACTACATCTTCAAGAGCATTGCATAAGAAACTTGATTTTGAACGCTGACCTCCATCCGAGATGCCTCACAGAAGACCTTAATAATAGCCTAACTATTTTTCAATTCTACTATTGTACATTTTACAGATAGTAGAAACATCATCTATGAAGAGTAAATGAGTTATTAAATGTTGAGAAGTAATCTTAACTCCTTGTAGTCTACCATATTTTCTAGCTTTCCCTATGAGTCTACTTAACTCTTCAATTACCGAAAGGAATAATATAGGTGATAGAGGGAACCCATGTATTAGTCCTTAGAATTCTTTGAATAAATTAGTAGGAGATCCATTAATCAACACAATAAAATTTGTTGAAGACACACGCCCCATGATCTAGCCTGTTAACTACTTCCAGATTTAAGCCAATTTGAAAGAGTATTGATCTCGGAAAAACCCAATTGACTTTGTCATAGGTTTTATCAAGGTCAATTTTCATAATCAAATCTTTCAATTTGCTTAACTTGATCGAATGAAGACTCTCTTTTTCCACCCCCACTGATCCAATATTTGTCTTTTATATAAAAAACCAAATTGTGCCTTCGAAATTGTCTTAGCTAAAAAAATCTTCATTATATTTGCAATAACCTTACAAATCACTTTATACACCATATTAGATAAGGATATAGGCCTAAATTCATTAAATGTATCTGGTTGAAAAGATTTTGTAATTATATCTATAAAAGTGGCATTGAATGCCCCTGACACTTCACCAATAGTTATTGATTCTTCGACAACCTATAGAAGTTCTTTCCCAAAAAAAATTACACTGTCCACCCATCTGGACCTAGACTTTTGGACTTGGAAAATTGTTTTAATGATCTCTTCAATTTCCTTCAATGTTATAGGTTCACCAACAATTTGAGCTTCTTCAGGATAAAATAAAGTGGGATAGCATTGTAAAACTTGCAACTGAGATTCTAGAAAATTCCCATCTACCTCCTTGAATAGAGATTCAAAATGGTCAACTAGTGCCTACTCTAGATCTGGTTGAGTGACTACCTTATTCCAATTTGGTCCTTTAACTTCCCAGATAGAATTATTTATTCTTCTCTGTTCAGAATATTTGTGGAAAAAATTCAAGTTATTGTCACCCTGTGACATCCAAATAGCACAGATTTTAAGTCTCCAAGACTTCTCATCAAGTCTCAAAATTCTAGCTTTCTTTGCTTCCAAAGTACCTAATTCATTCTTTTCCAAAATAGAGAAAACCCCAAAGGATTTGTTTAAGTATCTTAAGTGGATTTCCTCCTTAATATCAACTAGTTCAACTTTCATATTTGATTTCTTATGCTTTTCCCAAGCCACGATCTGATTTTTTAGGGCCCTTAGTTTATATTCCAACTAATGATAGCTAAACCCTTAACAAAATCTGACATGGATACCCATTTGTTTCTAACCATATTAGATAAGTCCTCTTCCAAGAGCCATGAGTGGTTGAATTTGAATGGAAATTTAACCTTAACTAACTCCACTTCAAATTGTAACATAATTGGAAAATGATTAGATATAAAAGTATTGAAATACCACGACCTAAATCTATCCAATTTACTAGCAAAATCTTCTGAGATCATAAATATGTCAAGTAGCTTAGTGACACATGTTGATTATACTTTGTCGTTTCTCCAGGTTGGAACCATTTCGATTGGGCACACATCTATAAGTTTCATCATCTGAAAATGATGGTTGAAATAATCAGCCAAGGGATCTAGTTTAGACTTGGAATCCCAAACCTCAAAAGTTGAAATAGTATGATTAATATCTCCACCTATAATCAAATTTGGTTTCTTTAATAAGCCACTTTCCACAACCTCCTCCTAGAAATCCTGTCTATTTAGATAACACCCATAACAATTAAGGATTTTTACCTATTGTTCCAGATATTTAATCTTGCCTTCTAATAGAATTCCCGCACAAGTAAAAAATGAAGTGAAATTAGCCTTCTTAGGGTTCCATGCCGATAGAATTCCCCCAGAAAGAGCAATTGCATCAATAGTGCAACACTCTCGACCAAGAAATATATTCAAAAAGACCTCGCTTGCTTTAACCCTAGCCACCATTGTTTCTTGAAATAGAATAACATCAGGACCATACATCTCCACTAACCACTTGAGGGCTAAACATTTTGGAGAGCCCCCTACTCCAAAGATGTTGAATGACATAATTTTCATTTAGAACCAGTTATATGGGGTGAAGATTCTCTAAGGGCCTCAGAATTAGACATAATACAATTCTTCATCGGTTCAACAAAATTACCAATGGGAGTTGTAGTAGGACTAGAGGAGGTTGTGATATTCTTAGCAAGACCCCCATGAATAATGCCTTCCTTTGGTTTCCTACCTTTCCCACCATTTTTCCTCCTCACTATTACATCCCAACTTTATATAGGAATAACATTGTTCTCAATAGGAGAATCTACCCTCTTTGTCATATATGAATGAAGATGAGTTTTTTGAAGAACCTATTTATAATAGGAAACCAAAGAGTCAACCACCAAATTTGTATCTAGATAATAAGTTCCAAGAGGCTTAAATGGAGTAGAGACTAAGTTGGAAACTTAGATAAAGGAGGTATTTGAGATGAAACCACATAAGAGGAAACGGAAGTACTCAGATCACCCTCATATGGCCATACCCCTTATACTGTCATCTTCAACGCAACGTCGAGCGATAAAAACAACAGGCTCAGAGCTATTCGAAGTTGGCTTCCACCCAAAAGGTCCATCTAAGCCTTTCATAATGAAATCCTTATCCCCCTCAAACATGATGAATTTCTAAAGATTTTATTCTCATAATCATTAAGAAACCCCACTTCTTCTAAAGACAAAGAGCTAAAGAAATTAGGGAAAAGTAGTTTTAGTGTATTGGAGAAGGTAGTCTCTTCAAAGTGAACTAGGGGAGGTAGATATGGGGATTTAAAACCAGGCGATTGTAGAAGTTGAGGTGAATCCGCTATGTGCTTGATAGAAAATGCTTATGTGGATCTCAACAAATTGTTCTTACCCATAACATCATCCATTTTCAAGATAAAATTGGAGAAATTCCTTTTCACGTGACCAATATGTTGATAAGAATGACAATACAAAGGAAGCTTCTAGAAGTGAAGACACTGATGTCACCCCAATTGATCTCAATTTCATATGGAAGCATGGAATCTTACTAATTCTTACTAAAAACTTGGCGAATATTACTAATTCTTAATTTTGCAACCATAAAATGTTTGGTGATTTTTTTAAAACAACATTCAAATTTCTAAGGACTTTCTATAGTTTTTGGACGATTTTGGCGATTTTTAGAGTAAGAAAAATTATCCCAAGGAATTTGGGAAAATCATCTTTGAGAAAAAGGAAAATTGGCAAATAAGTTTTTGGAAAAAAAAGGTCTAAAAATAGACTAGGGGCTAAATTTCGCCCCTAAAATTTTCCTTGTATGGAAGCCCTAAATCCACGTCTAAATATACCAGAACCTAAGCAAGTCACTTAGCTTTCTGAATAAGGGAACTATCATCAAAATAAATGAATTTCCCCACCAAATTAGCTATTTCCACAAATACATTCTTCGACCATAAATCGATTGGAAAACCCGATAGTATCATCCGCACATGACATCTATGGAATTTTTCTTTAAAGGGATTGAAACCAGGATGCAATTTATTAACCATCAGAGAGATTTTTTCAATGATACAATGCTTGGATAACACCTTCTCCAAATAACCCTCCCCCCCAAAATGAAAACAATACCAATGGCTCATAAGTATGTGTAGTTTCAGACATTATCCGAGTAGTGGCTTCCAATAATTCTTTAACATTTCCATCATGTACTCCCACTTCAAATTTGTGTAGCTCATCCTACCAACTAATGCTTTGGACGCCAATCTTTGAACTCTATCCATATTTATGTCCTTACCCAATATCAAATACAACTTATTAGTCCAATCATGACGAGTCTTATATCCCCTTTTACCTTTGACACTAGCCAAATTTGAAGTTCCATTAATAGTTTGATTCTGGTCACCAACAGGGGTTGCCTTCACCTGAGACTCAATCTGCTTACAAGAAATTGTATGAGGGAGAGAAAACCCTAAACACTCTGTATGTTCGAGCTAACCGCCCTTATATCCCCTTTTCCCTTTGACACCATCCACATTTGAATTTGCACTAACAAAATGATACTAGTTACCAACATGAGCGTCCTTCACCTAGGAAGGGAACTACTTACATGAAACTGCATGAAACTGATTGAGGTGAAGAAAACCCTAAGCACTTTTCCTGATCAAGGTGAACACCACCTTGGCATGGATAAAGAGGTGATCTAGAGGATCCCTCCAAACCATTATAATCTAGCACTAGTTCAATGAATTTTGTCCCCTCCACATAAAGTTTTCCAGAACCTCGCGAAATATGTAAATCACTAATATATTCCTCATCGGATTTGAAGACACAATCACTTTTCCACTTTGCATCCTCACCATGCCAGATTGATAACTACCTAAAATCCACCTCATCCATCAAGGATGACTAAACTATATGGATCTACAAGAGGACATAGAAAAACGCTGGCAAGGATACATTGACTCGTAAAATATGGGGAAAGAACAAAACAATATGAACGGGATTGTGCATCATAATCCCAAGGAAAGTGTGACACCCAATCTAAATCTACAAACCTGAGACCATATATGCAGTGGAAAAAACTCTATTCAGCTGCAAAACCCTAGCCTCGCATGTTAAATGTCATGTTAAATAAATTATTTTTATAATTAAAACTAAAATTAAATTATTTTATTGTATTTTATTTATTGTTAATGATTTTGTTATTGTTTAGAATTAGCAATTCACAAAACTTAAAAATAAATTAGATATTATGATTAAAACAAATTAAAAATCATACTCAAAGAATAATATAGATATTGAATATAAATATAAAATTTCAAAGTTTAAAACATTACAAATATAACTCATAATAATATTTCAAATTGAGAATCAATAATATCTAATAGCCTCAAAAAATATTCTTTATAGCATTTCCATTGATGAAAATTGTATAAAATAATTTATTGATGATGATGATGGTTATCAGTGTCTACTAAGACCTACTTTGGTCTATCAGAACTTTTAAAAGTTAAGGAATTGATTGGTTTTCTTTAAAAATTTATTTATGTGCTGCTTTTGCTACCCATGGTATATGAAACAAAATAAAACAAGTAAATGAAATAAATAAAATAATGGAAAGACATAAATGGAGAGACATGACTCCTAGGAGGCACCCTGTAAATACTATATATACGAGCCTCTCATTAGTAAGTAAAAGGCGTTCATCTATCCCATTCATAATATAGTTCTATAGATTTCTTTTTATTTAATAAAGAGTTGATTTTATGTCCATATTATTCTCTTTATTTTTCTACATTTACTTTCTTATTGTCCATTTTGTTCCTTTAAAAATCCGGATCAGTGGTATCAGAGCAGTATGCTCATAGTTATTCTTAGTGTAGGTCCTCAATGAGGTCATGGTATAAAGAGTTGGGTCTCAATCTAGTTTATGTTTTAGGACAATCTACATAAGCAGACTTAAAGGCCAGATCTCCCTAGTCCAACTGGATCTAGAACAAATAGGTACATAATATAATCAACTTCCCTAAATCAATAGAAATGTACAATAGGAAGTAAGTCTCTTACCTGAGATTCGCAATTCCCTTTTCTCCTTGCTTGATTCAATGCTCCAAAACCTTCAGATCTGTAGCTGCAAATCCCTGTTGAACAAGTAGACACAAAAAAGCAGTAAAAGCATATATCTCATATGATTGATCTAAGATAACAGTTAAGGAGGTAAGCTCTAAACATTAACAACACAATAATGTATATGGGAAGATATTGTATTAACTGTAATAAAGGAGAGTACAATAAGAGAGAACGTTACAACATATGCCTTAACGTCGCAACCTTCCTTCCAGCAAGCCAAACCAAAGCCTCCAAGGGTGAAGTAAGACTCCCAAGGATGAACAAGGATCACCTAAGATAATTCCACCAGCATGAGAGTTATATAGACCTTCCTCTCCTTCCAATGGAGAGGAGTTTCATATTTATAAGACCAAATGGATAGAGTAGGTTGAGAACTAATGGGAGAAGTCTAAGGGATCCTCCATTGAGGTTAGGGAACCAAAGGACAACTCACCTATAAATTAGGGATAGAATTCCACCTCACCATGCTTCGAGAAGTCGCTCGAAGCCCTTGTTTATTTAACCAACCCTGGCGCACCCTTCATAAAGGAAACTGGCACCAGGAAGGGGGTAGCGTAAGCTACATAAAGGAAACCTGAGCCACTGGCGCATGCTTCTAGATGACACTTGCGCCAGGCATGATTGGGTGCCTATTGCTAGAAGACAACCTGCGCCAGTGCAACTAGAAAATGTGGACACAGGGGTTGACAACTTACTCTAAGTGTTATTGGTCAGGGAAACTTCAGGGCTTGAGGCATGGAGTTGACACAAGAATCATGATGATGAGATTTAGGTGTAACGGAATTCCCCCCAAAGCATGAAGTTGGAAAAATGAGAGAGGTGATATCCTTTGCAAGATAGATGGCAAGGTCTTGTTGGTCGAAAGGTGTTGCTACAGTACAACTGATTCCGAGGTACAAGTCTCACATGACTCACAACATGGATTCTGACCAATACATTGCAGATCCATGGTAGTAAAGACCGACTAAACACAATCATGGCTACTAGACACAATCGTAGATCCATTATATGATGATAACACAACCATGACCAATACAAAGTGGATCTATGTGATATGACTCAAACAATCTCCATCGCAACCTCGGAGAAATATGAAACAACCTAGGGTCTTCAAGCCGAACCCGCAATGATACTAATCTATCCATGTGATTATAATGTCTTGGAGTCAAACATGGTAGAAAACCACCTAATTATCGATCATTAATGTATACCGTTAACAAGTGCGAGGGAAATCACCATTGATGTCAATGATTTGTTAGTTTTTCAGAATTTAATTCAATCTGATGTAGGATCTTAACTGAAGTAACAACATGTACAACATATCAACCATAAGAGACAAGAGACACAAAACATTTCACCGGGGAAAACCAAGAAGGTGAAAAACCCCACAACTTCCTCAGAGATAGAATAAGCACCAATACAAGGATCACAATGATCAAACCCAAGAGATAGATATCTTTAGCAGCATACTCCTCCTCCACTTGTGCGCACTCCTCCTCTTTCTCACTAATGCAAAGTGAGTGAATAATAGAATGTGTAAAATGAGAGAGACACGCTCTCTATTTATACACTAACTTGACTTGACCTTTACTCAACTAGGTCGGCCTCAACTTAACCACTTAACATAATGTTGACTGGGCTGACCCCTACTAGGGTGGTCTAATAACCCTTTGACCCACATGACTCATATAGGGTTGACCCCATCAAGGTGGCCTAATAACCCATCAAGTATAAGTTACAACACTTACAATATAACTTGCGACACATGCAAGTACACATGACGACACTTCCAATCGGAGGAATAATACATCTCCGTTGGGGATACAATAAAGTACAAATCTAATACATAGAAGAATATCTTCCTAAGTTACAAATACATCTACACTCCCTCTTAACTAGGAAGGTATTTTCTAGACACAAGTCATCAATACACATAGGCACAAGTCTTCAATTCTGGAGTTGGATCATCGTCACTGGATCACGGAGCATCATTGTCACTCTGTTGTACTTGTCATCTCGATCACTGGTGCTATCTCTCAATTCTTCTCGTCATAGGAAGTTCTATAGGGCCATCCCTTTTTCATGCTGGATGTAGGCCCACCACCTGTAGGTCTTCATCATCACTGGCCATACTGTGGAATCCTCAGGACTGATTACGTGAGTCAACAAAACCTCAAAAGAGAATCCCAGGATTTTTACGAGCACACTGCTCAACCTATCGGATCTCCCATGACCTTTTACATGCCACTGCACAACCTATCTATGGCCATAGAGTATCATGTTGATACTCATGATCATCGTTCACGAAGCACAACCCAAATGCACATCACACAGCACTTACACTCACCGGCATGGGAAGACATACTTCAACCATCCGTGAACAGATCAGCACTTATATCTGCGCCATGGGAAGACACACTTCAACCATGCGAGAATGGCATAGCACTTATATCGTAGCCATGGGAAGACACACTTCAACCATGCTCGAATGGCACAACACTTATATCGCAGCCATGGGAAGACACGCTTCAACCATGCTCGAATGGCACAACACTTATAGCGCATTCATGGGAAGACACACTTCAACCATGCTCGAATGGCACAACACTTATATCGCAGCCATGGGAAGACACACTTCAACCATGCTCGAATGGAACAACACTTATATCGCAGCCATGGGAAGACACACTTCAACCATGCTCGAATGGCACAACTGTCACATCAACTACCATGGGAAGACACACTTCAACCATGTCGAAATGGCCCTAGCTCTTATATCTGCACCATGGGAGGACACACCTACCACCATGTGAGAATGGCTCATGTGCATCTCTGTCTTCGAAACTCATCACACATGATCCAACTGATCATGCACTGCATCCACCTGATACATATCATCACATATGATCATCCTGATCATCATCATAGCATTGTCCTGATGCATATCATCCATAGCATCATCGTGATACTCATCACACATGATCATCCTGATCATCATCACTGCATCATCCTGATGCATGTCATCTAGAGCATCGTCCTGATACTCATCACACATGATCATCCTGATCATCATCCTTGCATCGCCCTGATGCATATACATATACATGATCCAACAGATCATACAAAGCATCCAACTGATGCATACCAACATACATGATCCAACTGATCATAAAAAGTAGTAACTGGAGCATCGTCCTGATGCTCATCATACAGCGCTTACATCCACAGCCATGGAAGAATCCTCCTATCACCATGCTTGGAATGGCTCCTGCAAATGTGTCCCATCACTTCTTCCTCAAAGTATCTTCAATATGAAGAACACCAAGCCTCTCTCTGAAGTACTCAAACTTCACTCTAGCTAGTGGTTTCATCAACACATCTGCAACCTACTCATCCGTCGCAACATACAGGAGCTTCACTGCTCCTCTCTGCACCATATCCCTGATATAATGATATTTGATCTCAATGTGCTTCGAACTGTCATGGAACACAGGGTTCTCAAACAGCTTCACACAACTCTGGTTATCACAAAAGATACCAGTAGCATCCAACGGGAGATCAAATAACTCAGATAGTAGCTTCCTCAGCCATACTGCCTCACAATTATCCGAACAAGCTGCAACATACTCTGATTTGGCTATACTCAATGCTACGTAGGACCACTTCCTGCTAAACCAAGAGATCACACCTGATCCCATACTGAAGCAACACCCCTAAGTGCTCTTCCTATATGCAGCACTGCCTACCCAATCTGAATCAACATAACCCTCTAGGTTGAACTTTTGATTCGCATCATACTTGAGCCCATAATCAATCGTACCCTTTAGGTACCTCAGAATATGCTTTACAGCAACCAGGTGAACACTTCTTGGATCCATCAGGAACTGGCTCAATGTGTTCACCGCAAAGCAAATATCTAGTCTCATATTCGTCAGATACATCAAGGACCCAATCATCTGACGATACACAATGACAACAACCGGCTCAAATGAAGCATCACACAGAAGCTTCAGTTTCAATGCCATAGGTGTGGCCATGGCCTTGCATTCCATCATCCTGAACCACTTCAGGATCTCTACTGCATACTTCCCTTGTCCAAGGAAGATTCCATCTGCACTCTGCCACACCTTCATGCCTAGAAAGTAGTGCATCATCCCAAGTCCTTCATCTCGAACTCAGCAGCAAGCTTGATCTTGTAGATCCACTTGGAAGTCATAATAGACTTCCCTTCTGGTCTCGAGACCACATCCCAGACATCATTCTTCATGATCGACTGGTACTCCTCGATCATGGCATTCTTCCATTACTGCATCCGAGATCCTGGGAACTTCAGATTCTTCAATATCTTCAATAGATAGTGAACTTCGTTGTTGCAAGAAATGTTGTTGACCTTCTTTTGTAGGTGATTCTACACGATATTTCCTACAAGTCAAATTCAATTGCATGATTAGAAACTTGTCATGGTTTTTCAAAACAAATTCTTACACATAAGAATGTCTGTCATACAGTCATGCAATTATCTTAGACAATGCTTCAATACAACATTTATCCATATCCTGTAACTTTCTAGATGCCTTCCATCTCTACTAGAACATTGTTAAGAGTGTGCACAGCTCCCAACATGTCAGCAAAGAGGTTTCATTCTAGATAAGTAGTAATGGAATGTTGTACAGTACCATAGGCCACTTACCCATTACTTGCATATTAGTAGTATCTTGTTCATTAATGAAACTTTTCTAAAATGCATAATATACATCCTAATTCATAAGTATGTAAATGGATGGACAACATCCTTTAAATAATCATATATATAACAATTCAAATACTTATCTTTGTTTAGTTGTAGGGTGGAATCCCTCTCAATCTTTGCTTCCTTGCAGGAACTATTGGAGTGTGCTCCCTCTTGATGTTTGCTTCCCTCTTGATGTTTGCTTCCTAGATTACCTATCCTTGAACTTATATTCATCCTGGGCCACTATGCATGCTTAAGTGTGCACTAGTGTCATCCTCAATATCTCATACATCCATTAGTATAATCTCAATACTATCAAAACATTATGATCCTAAATAAACTTAACATGTATGGTCATGATTATATCACACACATGTAATAAGCGTTAGTATTCAAGGTTTTAGGAAAAACTTATTTTTCTCATGCATGTTCTTATTTGATCATAGGACTCTTTTGGTTTGTCATATCATCAATCAAAGTAAGAGACATAATATGCATAAACCCTTGATTACCTAAACTTTGAACTTCAAGAATAATCATTATCGTTCACACAAAAGTATAAGGTCCTAACATAAGGTAGGATTCTAGCTTGATATAGGAAAAACATACCTGGATATTATGTTAGCTAGTTATGTCTAACATATCCGCATAATGTCTTCTTCTTCTCTTCAATGACTTGTGCTTGTAACCTGCATATCTCATAGGTTAAGAATTGTAGAACCAAATTATACATACCTCGTAAGTAGAGCTTCTATGCAATCCATGACTATGTATGAGTCTTTGTCTTCATGTCACCATGGTCATATGTTCTTGATCTAGAACTTGATTTGTACCTTTCATGTTAGCAGACAACATCATCCTCATACAATACCACAGTGCATTAGTACAATCATAAGTGTCATAACTCTAATCAATGAATGTCTTCTATCATTCACGTGCATTCATACTTTTACTAGGGTGATAAGACATGTCTAACATTAATTAAGATTGTACTAAATAATATGAAGAAAAACATATCATAAACTTAATCATGAACAGATTTCAAGACATACCTGTATCTCCTCAAATCATACCTATTGAGATTGCTTGTAGTCTTCTTATGCAAGGCCTTAGCCTCATCTCCCTCTAAAAGTGGAATCTCTTCACTTATGCAAGTGACCAAATCATCCTCTTTTAGGATTAACCCAATCCACTTTGATTTGCTGAAACTAGATTTGGAGATGGATTAGGGTTTGTTAGAGAAACCCTAAAAATTAAAACTTTGAATTCCAAACTTCTGAATGGATAGAAAGATGCACATTTCTAAGCTGGTCAAGCTGGTATACTCAGAATTTGAAAAATGAAAAGTTTCACCCCTTAAAATTGCCTTTTAGATTTCCAGATTCCACTGGGGAGGACCTTGAATTAGGGTTTTATTTTCCTGGAGATTCACCCAACCAAAAGGTTTGATCCAAAGTTCTAAACTTCGATTTTCTTGAGGAGCTTCCAGCCATGGTCACAAAATTAAAAAATTCCAACTTTTGTAGAAGCCCTAATTTTCCACTTTTCCGATCAAAGTCCCGAACTAGGGTTTGATCAAGCCCGGCCTTTTTCCCAACCAAAAAAATTGATCTTGGTCTCTAAATTTCAATTTTGATGAGTAGCATCCAGCCGTGGTCTCCGATACAAAAAATTCCAACATTCTGTGAAACCCTAAATTCCCAGAGCCATGAATGAAGGTGCTCAAATTCCAATTATGTTTTGATAGAAATATGCACCTAATTGTTTCTGCTCTAATTCCAAAATTTCAGATCTACAACATCTGAAAATTCGGCCTGTTGTATCCTGACCTGTTATCTTTCTAACCCCATAGGTCCGACCTCAAATGTATTCTCTGAGAGAGAGATGTGCCAAATGTCGTAATGTGACCTGTTTATGGGATAAAATAGGAGAGCGAACGTGTACGGCATGCCACGTGTCACTGGTTCAATTTCGGCCTCTGAAACTTGGACCTGTGAAAGTACAGTCCGTGCCCTACCTGCCACATTTTACGAAATTTCATTTGGAGCTTTCTATCCCAAGTTGTGACCTTTTTTCCTAGTTCACCTGTTTATGAATGAGATCTGGAAGAGGAAGAAACCCTATATTGTATAAATCATAAATCTGAAAGTACAACGAATTAGAGGCTCTCCTAAGGACACAAGGTACATGGGGATCTTATCTTCAACCTGTAATATTTTCAGATCCTGAAACTTCTCTAAAATGGATTTATAGAGAAAGTGCTACGATGACTGGTTTTTTTTATATCAAGCCCTAGCTTCGCAAGTGCAACAAGTGTCATAAATGCCATACCATGCCTTCTTTCAGGCTAGCTCTGATTCCATGTTAGTTTTTCAGAATTTAATTCAATCTCATCTAGGATCTTAACTAAAGGAACAACATGTACAACATATCAACCATAAGAGACAAGAGACACAAAACATTTCACCGGGGAAAACCAAGAAGGTGAAAAACCCCGCAACTTCCTCAAAGATAGAATAAGCACCAATACAAGAATCACAATGATAAAACCCAAGAGATAGATATCTTCAGCAACATACTCCTCCTCCACTTGTGCACACTCCTACTCTCTCTCACTAATGCGAAGTGAGTGAATAATAGAATGTGTAAAATGAGAGAGACACACTCTCTATTTATACACTAACTTGACTTGACCTTTACTCAACTAGGTCGGTCTCAACTTAACCACTTAACATAATGCTAACTGGGTCGACCCCTACTAGGGTGGCCTAATAACCCTTTGACCCACATGACTCATATAGGGCCGACCCCATCAAGGTGGTCTAATAACCCATCAAGTATAAGTTACAACACTTACAATATAACTTGCGACACATGCAAGTACACATGACGACACTTCCAATCGGAGGAATAATACATCTCCGTTGGGGATACAATAAAGTAAAAATGTAATACATAAAAGAATATCTTCCGAAGTTACAAATACATCTATATGATTCCTAAGGTATCATAGTACATACCATCAAGTGTGAACTAATGAGTTGAGGTCAAACACTTGATAGGATATTCCAGTCAAGAGTCAATGATGTAAACTCATGTTGAAAGAGAGGTAACCTGTCATTGAGGCATGCAAGCCCATGGTACTTGATTGGTTTCTAGATTCAATCCTCAGATGATGTGTTGAAGTTGACAAGGATGAATTCGTCGAAGGAGGGCCATGATGAATCCCCCATCATAGACACGAAACGCGATCAAATATGTTTGGAGTGACTCAGACAATAGAATGATATCTAAGACTGTCTCAGGGTAAGCCGACATGAAAGAAAGGTACATTGATTGCAAATGATGAATAACGAATGTATCTGGAACATAGGAATGGCATGACTTGACCGTATTTAAACAACGAGAATGGTACCAACCCCTAATGCAACTAATGATGGATCATTCTTCGGATAACCCAAAGGAGTGACAAGACTCATGGAATTAGCAGGACTTAGAGACAAACGGATTTCCCAAGTACTGAATGCATATGCAATTGAGTGCAATGTTCAAGAGTGACTATGTACTGCCATAACTAAGATGAACACAATCTCATCCCTATTCCCCATCATGATTGATGAGTACCTTTTTTGTTTTTTAAAGAGCTTGGGGAGGGTAACAGATGCTCGGTATAGCTCATCCCATGGATGAGTCCAATCCAAAATATTTTACAAACCTAGGATAGGAGGGGTTTGTCCCATAACGGGCCCTTCTATGTCATATTTTAATGAGTCCAAAGAAGGTAAACTCGGTGTCATTTCATTTTTAGAGAGTCTAAAAAGAACTAAAGAAGACTCCAAAATTCCTTTATTCGTAAAATTTAGTCTCCTCACCCGAAAAAGGATAAAACAATGTGAGAGAGAACTCTTCCAGTCATGCTTGGATGGAGTGCTCCTTTTTCATAAATAGTGCTTTTTGGTCCGAAAAAATGGGTAAACTATCACCAGAAAGACTATCGTTCAAACACTTTTACAAGCGTGAACACATCAAGTTCGTTTGGCAATCTTTTCATATTTAGGGAGCCTAAAAAGTGTTAAGATTCAATATGCTAAGACAGAAAATATCAGCATTACATTCCATTTGACAATAATAGCATTTACAGGATCACTGAAAGAACAACAAGCACAACATAAACACAAGAGACACAAATTTATCTTGGGAAACCCTCACGGGGAATAAAACCTAGCAAATCTTCCTCAATATAGATGACCAGCAAATACAAAGATGTAATCCACAACCATGAGCAACTTCTCCTCCACAGCAGATCTCTCTCTCACTTATGCGCTAATCACAAGTGAGTGCAATGTGTGTTAAATGAGGAACACACCTCCTCTATTTATACACAACTCCGAATTGTCTTTTACACAAGCTAGGTCGGCCCCAACTTAACCACTGGGTTAAACACCCCATTACAACTGACTGGGCCGACCCCTCTAGGGTGGTCTAATAACCCTTTGACCCACATAACACATACAGGGTCGAGCCCCACTAGGGAATCCTAATAACCCAAGTTACCACATTCCGACGGAGGAATAAACATGTCCGGATATACAATAAGATCTTCACGGAGGAATGAAACATCTCCGGAATAATAAAGTACAAATATAATATTCTTTGAAGTTACAATATTTCAACACTCCCCCTTAACAAGAAGGATATTATAACAACATCTGCATGAGCAAGGAGTCATCAACTACATCATACATGATACATCTATAAATCATTTGAAGCTTTCTTAACATCATCAGTAACTCAAGCAGCTACTGGAACATCTTCAATACTGGAACATCAACATCTTCAGTACTGAGTATTCATATTCTGTAGCACTCGAATAGCTATAGCAACATCAACATCTGGATCCTCATGATCATTAGCATCATCATCACACGATCATCAACATCGTCATCATACGATCATCAGCATCGTCATCTAGATCGTCATGATCAGCAGCATCGTCATCTAGACCATCACGATCAGCAGTATCGTCATCTAGATCATCTAGATCATCACGATCAGCAGCATCATCATCTAGATCATCACGATCAGCAGCATCATCATCTAGATCATCACGATCAGCAGCATCATCATCTAGATCATCACGATCAACAACATCGTCAATACAAGTATCCACACTAATACAAGTATACACATCATCAATACAAGTATCCTCATCAATACAAGTATATATATCATCAATACAAGTATCCTCATCAATACAAGTATACATATCATCAATACAAGTATACACATGATCAATTTAAGACACCATAACATGTCTAGGGATGATACAGTCCACTCGTCAACTTAGACAAAGTCTAAGGACCACTTTCTTGGATACATATGTCTACGGATCAATTCAGGGACCGAAGTCTGGGGATGATGCAATCCCCATCATGTACATTTTGAACTACTGGTTCTGGGATGATGCAATCCCCATCACGTACATTTTGAACTAGTGGTTATGGGATGATGCAATCGCCATCATGTACATTTTGAACTAGTGGTTCTGGGATGATGCAATCCCCATCACGTACATTTTGAACTAGTGGTTCCGGGATGATGCAATCCCCATCACGTACATTTTGAACCAAGCATTCAGGGACGATGCAATCCTGACCACAGTGCCAGTCCTTTTTCATACTGGATGTAACCTAGATTAAATCTAGGATTTTATCACCTATGAATGATCACCTACTGCAGTCCAGGAGCGAATATTACATCATTATAGGTCCTGCAAATGATCACCTGCTGCTACACTGAGCAGTCTAGGAGCGAACATTACATCATTCCAGTCAACCATAGAGCCAATACTATTTCAACTGGGGTGTGACCTAGATCAAATATAGGATTTACAACATGTGAATGATCACTTGCTAATCCAGGAGCAAACATTACATCATTACAGGTTTCGTGAATGATCACCCACTGCTAAGCAGTCCAGGAGCGCACATTACATCATTCACCAACATCTTTCTCGAAGACAAGAGTCTACAGATCAATTCAGGGACCGAAGTCTGGGGATGATACAATCCCTCTCGTCCACTAAGGACCACTTCTCATAGACATATGTCTACGGATCACTTTAGGACTAAAGTCCATGGATGATACAATCCTCTTACTATCGGAGACATCTGTCCACGGATCACTTTAGGACTGAAGTCCATGGATGATACAATCCTCTTACTCTCGGAGACATCTGTTTGCAGATCAATTTAGGACTGAAGTCCACGGATGATACAATCCTCTTACTCTCGAAGACATCTGTCTGCGGATCACTTTAGGACTGAAGTCCACGGATGATACAATCCTCTTACTCTTGGAGACATCTGTCTGCGGATCACTTTAGGACTGAAGTCCACGGATGATACAATCCTCTTATCGTCCATTTAGACAAAGTCTAAGGACCATTTCATCGACCTCATTGTCAGAATAGTAAACCTCATCATCAACCTCATTGTTGGAACAGGTAGCCTCATCATCGACCATATCACTCCCCCTTTCAAGGAGGGTCCTTCTAAACTACACCAAGCTTGTCTTGGAAATACTCAAACTCTTCTCGAGACAGAGGTTTGGTCAACACATCAGCAACTTGTTCGTCAGTACTCACATACTTGAGCTTGATAGCTCCTTTCTGCACCATATCCCGTATATAGAAATATCAGATCTCTATGCGCTTTGACTTATCATGGAACACTGTATTCTCTGTCATCTTGATACAACTCTGGTTGTCACACATGATCACAATGGAGTCCATCTCTAAGTCAAACAATCCTGATAACAACTTCCGAATCCATACCGCTTCACAACTAGCAGAGAAAGCAACTATATATATATTCCACTTCAGCTATGCTGAGAGCCACACTAGACTGCTTCCTACTAGACCACGAGATCATGGCAGATCCCAGACAATAACATCCACCCGATGTGCTCTTCCTGTCTGATACACTTCCTGCCCAATCAACATCTTGTGTAGCCATACAATCTGAAGTCATGATCTCCATGACAACATAGACCAAAGTCTATCGTACCCTTTAGGTACCTCATCACATGCTTTGCAACTATCAGGTGAACACATCTAGTTTCCACTAGATACTACCTAAAGGTGTTCATAGCAAAGCATATATCTAACCTAGTATTCGTCAGATACATCAATGACCCAATAATTTGTCTGTACAGAGTTACATCCACTAACTCTGATGAGTCATTTGCTAACAACTTCAAGTTGGAATCCATAAGAGTGGCCATTCCAACACATCAAGTCCTTTTAATATTTCTTGGCATACTTTCCCTGGTTGAGAAAGATTCCTTCTGAGCCTTGCCATACTTCTAGTCCTAGGAAGTAATGTATCAATCCGAGATCATTCATCTCGAACTCTGTAGCTAGCTTATTCTTTCTTTCCATGATATGTTTCTCATTCCCTGTCACAAAGATATCATCTACATACAATAATAGTATGATCCATAACCCCAAGCTTTCCAAGAAACTGTCAATTCTCCCTCTGTGAATGAACATCATTAACACTCTGCATTGAGTGATCTTCTGCATATCTATCTGTGCAATCTCCCGTCATATGGGTCTACTGATATGAGCCTCAAGATCATTCGAACTCCATGGTGAGTTCCTTCTTGCATCCATGTCATCTGTATAAAGAAACCATCTTTAACATTGTAGCAAGGGTTGAAATCTGCATCACCTATGGTGATCATTAAGCTCATCAAATGATTATCGATCTTGGGTACCTGTACAGAGCTTTCTTCAATTGAATCCCAGGAGTTTTCTCGATTTGCACTTCTTCTTCAATCACACCATTGAGAGAACAATATTTATCTAGCTACTTGGAGCAAACATCTCGTCATGATCCTCTTCCTCTTTCCAAGAGAATCTTCTAGCCACAAGCCTTCTATAGTATGTTTGATTTGTAAATCTTCTTGCTGAACATCCATCACTTGTTCAATGTTCATCATTCTTCGTGATCTTTCCTACAAATCAAAATTAAGTATATGATTAGTAATACTTCATAACCATCATGATAACCTATTATGCATACAGATATGATTCACATAGTTATGCAACTATCTTGACCAATACTTTTGCAAAACACTTTTCCATATCCTGTATGCATACAGTGGCTATCTAGATGCCTTCCATCTCTACCAGAACATACTATCGAGAGCATGCACAGCTCTCAGTATGTCAGCAAAGAGGTTTCATTCTAGACAATCAACAATGGAATGTTTGTCCAACTTACCAATCATATGCATATTAGTAGTATATTGTTCAATGCTATATGAATGATTACACTTAGCATGATATATTCTAGGAATACAAATATGCATACAACTATTACGAGCAATATCATAGACTATTCAGTAATTCAAATAACAATTCAAAAACTTATCTTTTTATGTCTTGTGAGGTTGCATCCTTCTTGGTCTCGACTTCTCTTCCATGTCATGAGCTTCTATCCATCCTGTTCCACTATGCATGCTCAAGTGTGCACTAGTGTCATCCTCATGATCTCATACACAAACATACATTTATTAGTATAATCTCAATATTATCAGAACATTATAATTCTAAATAATATTAAGTATGTATGGTCATGATTATTTCATACACAGGCATACTTACCTAAGATCCTAACAAAGTAGGATTCTAACTTGATATAGGAAAACATACCTAGATTATCAAGCTTGGTCATGTCTTAACATACCCAAACAATATCTTCTTTTGTTCTCTTCAATGATTTAGAGATCCTGTGCTAGAACCTGCATATCTCATAGGTTAAGCACAGTATAACAAAGTCATACATACCTCGTAAGTAGAACTTCCATATGATCAAATATTATGGATGAGTCTTTTTCTTCATGTCATCATCGTCATGGAACTTGATTTCTCTTTCTTGATGTACCTATATCTTGTTAGCAGACAACATCAACCTCATACAACACCACAGTGCATTAGTACAATCATATAACCCTAATCAATGAATGTCTTCTATCATTCACATGCATTCATACTTTTATTAGGGTGATAAGACAATTCTAAAATTGTACTAACCTAAATAATATGAAGACAAACATATTATGAACTTAATCAAGAATCAGATTTCAAGACATACCTGTATCTCCTTAAGTCATACCTGTCGAGACTTTTTGTAGTCTTCTTATGTAAGGCCTTAACCTTATCTCCCCCTGAAACTAGATCTGGAGCTCGATTAGGGTTTGTCAGAGAAACCTTAAAAATTCAAACTTTGACTTTGTTACTTCTGAATGGATGGAAAGATGCACGTTGATGAGCTGATCAAACTAGCATACTTCAATTTTGAAATCTCCAAACTTTGACCCCTCAAAATTGCCTTTGAAACTTCTGGATCTTCTGGACAGGATCCCAAACTAGGGTTTGATGAAGCCCACCCTTCTTCCCAATCAAAATGTTCGATCCAAATCTCTAAACTCTTATTTTTCTAAGGAGCTTCCATCCGTGGTCACAGACTTCAAAAATTCCAATTTTTGCAGAAGCCTAATTTTCCACCTTTCCGATCAAAATCCCGAACTGGGGTTTGATCAAGCCCGGTCTTCTACCCAACCAAAAAATTTGATCTTGGTCTCTGAATTTTGATTTTGATGAGTAGAATTCAGTCGTGGACTCCGATTACAAAAATTCCAACTTTCTCCGAAACCCTAAATTCCGGAAGCCATGAATGAAGGTGCTCAAAAATAATTCGGTTTTGACATAAATATGTACCTGATTGTTTCTGGTGTAACTCTGAACTTTTCGATCCATAGGATCTAAAATTTTTTCTTGTGGTATCCTGAACTATCATCTTGTCATCTCGACAAGTCTGACCTCAATTGGATTCTCTGAGAGAGCGTTATGCCAAGTGTCGCAACGTGACCTGTTTATGGGATAAAACAAGAGAGAAAACTTGTACGGCATGCCACGTGTCATTGGTTCAACTTCAGCCTCTGAAAACATTTCCTGAGATAGTACGGTCCGTGCACTATCTGTCACTTTTTACGAAATTTCATTTGGAGCTTCCTAGCCCAAGTTATGACCTTGTTTCCTAGGTCACTTGATTATGATTGAGATCTGGAAGACGCAGAAACCCTAACTTGTACTAATCATAAATCACAAAGTAAAATGAAGATGAGGGTGTCCTTTGGACACAAGATACATGGGAATGTTATCTACGACCTGTAAACTTTTCAAATCCTTAACCATCGCCAACATGGATTTATAGTGAAATTTCCATGATGACTGGTTTTTGCTATGTAAAACCCTAACCTTCAAATTGTCGTAAGTGAAGCAAGTGTCGTAAGTGCCATACATTGCATTCCTTCAGGTTAGCTTTGATACCATGTTAAGATTCAATATGATAAGACAGAAAATATCAGCATTACATTCCATTTCACAATAATAGCATATACAGGATCACTGAAAGAACAACAAGCACAACATAAACACAAGAGACACAGATTTATCATGGGAAACCCTCATGGGGAAGAAAACCCAGCAAAGCTTCCTCAAGATAGATGACCAGCAAATACAAAGATGTAATCCACAACCATGAGCTCCTTCTCCTCCACAGCAGATCTCTCTCTCACTTATGCGCTATTCACAAGTGAGTGCAATGTGTGTTAAATGAGGAACACACCTCCTCTATTTATACACAACTCCGACTTGTCTTTTACACAAGCTAGGTCGGCCCCAACTTAACCATTGGGTTAAACACCCCATTTCAACTGAATGGGCCGACCCATCTAGGGTGGTCTAATAACCATTTGACCCACATAACACATACAGGGCCGAGCCCCACTAGGGAAGTCTAATAACCCAAGTTACCACATTTCGACGGAGGAATAAACATCTCCGGATATACAATAAGATCTTCATGGAGGAATGAAACATCTCTGGAATAATAAAGTAAAAATATAATATTCTTTGAAGTTACAATATTTCAACAAAAATATCTTAAAGGAGTACTCCGAGGGGTTCCTTTTTCATAGAAGTTTAACGAGCCCAAAAAAGAGATAAAATATAACTTGGTGACTTATTCTCATCATTTTATGAGCACGAGAAGGAACAAAGAGTGAGATCGATGTCATTAATATTCGATTTTAATGAGCGGAATAATAACACAAAGAACACTTAGAGAGTTGTTCACACCTGGAAACGGGTGCGAGATGACTATGATTGCAACCAAAGATTATAATGCGGCATTTCACTTCACCTGTGGAATCCAAAGACCAAGGATAATATTAGGGGAAAAATTTAGCCCATGGGCTATTTTTGTTGAATATTGTAACTTCTAAAAATATTATATTTGTACTTTATTATTCTGGAGATGTCTCATCCCTCCGAGGTGACCCTATTGTATATCCGGAGATGTTTATTCCTCCGATGGATTGTGGTAACTAGGGTTATTAGATCTCCCATGTGGGGGTCGGACCTGAGTTTATTTATTAGGGGTTATTAGACCCTCTTAAAAGAGGTCGGCCCCATAGGGTAAAATGTCAGTCGAGAAACAAGTATAAGTAGAGGAGGATGCTCCTCACTTATTACACAATTCCTTCACTCGAAAAGTAGTGCACATGTGAGAGAGAGGTCTGCATAGGAGGTAGAGAAGGAGCTCTAGTATTGGACTACATCTTGTATTTGGTTGATCATCTTATTGAGGAAAGCTTGGCTGGGTTTTCTACCCCATGAGGGTTTCCCAGGGTAAAATATTTGTCTATCTTGTGATTGTGTTTCTTTCAGTGATCTTGCTAGTCAAATTAGTATAAACTTAATATGGTATCAGAGCTAGCCTGAATAGGACATATTTCACAAGGTGAAAATATCTCTCTCTCTCTCTCCGGTGAAAATTAGGGTTTCTACAAAAGTTAGTATTTTTGGATTCTGATTACATGGCTGGATAGCCCTTCTCAAAATCAAACTTTTGAGCCCTAGATCAAAATTTTTGGTTGGGTAGAACTCTGGGAAAGTCAAACCCTAGTTTGAACAAAAGTGCGGTAAACCAGAAATTCTGTTGCAGATCCGGAAGGTGAAAAGTTGAAGTTTCCAGAAGCATAAGACACCAGAACTTTCAATCAAGCACATCTCCTGGTAAGTGTTATTCTATCCCTTGAGAAACTTCAATCTCTTTGATATGGTTCCAAGCATTAAGCTTGAAGACAAGTTAGAGGGTATAGAAAATTTTCGGGCATGGAAATACAGAATTGGCCTCATTCTTGAAGAGAATGATCTTGTCCAGTATATCAAGGATGAGATTGCAGAACCTAGAGAAGATGAAGCTAAAGAGAAGTATAGGAAGGATTTGATTAGGGAAAAGAGAATCATTGCTTATTCTATTAAAGACCACTTGATTCCCCAAGTGGGATCCAAGAAGACTCCATAGGAAATGTATGATTCCCTTTCCAGAATGTATGAAGGAAGGAACACCAACAGGAAGATGAACTTAAGATCTCTGTTGAAGAGTACCAAAATGAACAAAGGAGAATCTATTCAAGACTATTTCTCTAGGATTTCCCAAATCAAGGAACAACTAGATGCCATTGGAGATACCCTTGATGAAGATGAATTAGTTATGACTGCGCTAAATGGTCTCACTAGACCCTGGGAGTCATTCATCCAAACTATGTGTTCCAGAAAAGAAAGTATGAAGTTTGATGTGGTATGGGAGGACTGTATTCAAGAAGAAGTTAGGGTAGCCAATAGAGAAGCCCTTCTCAAGGAGAATGACCAAGCTTTGGCTACTCACACCAAAATAAGAAGAAAGGGTCACTTCAATAAAGATGACCACAAGGAGTCTCAAACTTCCCATAGATTTAAGAGGATAAGAGGAACAAACTCAGAAAGAGACCTCTCCATAGTTCAATGTTACAATTGTCTTAAACTAGGACACATTGCTAGAAATTGTACTTCACAAACAAAGAAGAAGAAGTTTGTTCACAAAATACATCATGCACATATGGCAGAAGATGATAGTGGAGAAGAAGAAGAAGAAGAAGAAGAAGAAGAAGAAGAAGAGGAAAGGCCTCGAAAGAAAAGATCTAAAGTAAAGAAAGAAGATGCAGAAGAATATGTTCTATTTTTTGCACTCTCTGAGTCTATGATAACTGGAGAACATACATGGCTCATTGACAGTGGTGCTTCAAAGCACATGACAGGTCAAAATAAAACTCTCTCAAAACTTGAAGAAAAGACCTCTCCATAAAAGGTATCTGTAGGAGATGATTATTAATATCCCATCAAGGGAATTGGTGAAGCAAGCTACCAGCTTGATTCTGGAACACCATTGAAGATGAAAGAAATTCTATATGTACCAGGTTTGAAGAAGAACCTACTTTCTATTTCAGCACTAGACAAGAAAGGCTTTAGAGTTGCATTCATAGATGGACAAGTACTTATCTGGCCCAAAGGAAAATCAATTGAGGATGCAATTGTTATTGGTGAAGAGGAAGGAGGTCTATACAAACTCAAGGGTCATCCAGAAGTTTCCCTTGTTCATGAAGCCACTAGTCCCAGTGAGCTATGGCATAGAAGGATTGCTCACATTAACTACAAATCCCTACCCTATGTGAGAAAAGTAGTTATAGGACTACCAGACTTAAAGGTTGATCATGATGGCACATGCAAAGGATGTGCAAAAGGGAAGAATATCAAGAACCAATTTCCAAAGAGTGAAACAAAGACTAACAGCATCCTAGAGTTAATACATTCAGATGTATGTGGACCAATGCCCTCCACATCTCTGAGTGGGTTTGAATACTATCTCACATTTATTGATGACTATTCAAGGAAGACTTGGATATACTTCCTAAAAGGAAAGAATGAAGTCTTTGGAAAATTCAAAGAGTTCAAGGCATTGATAGAGAATCACTCAGAAAAGAAAATCAAGATTCTCAGAACGAATAATGGTGGAGAATATACTTCAAAGGATTTTGAATACTTTTGTAAGGAAGCTGGGATCAAGAGGGAGCTAACCACTTCCTACAATCCCCAACAAAATGGGGTTGCAGAAAGAAAGAATAGAGCCATCATGGAAGCTGTGAAGACAATGATACATGATGAAGACTCTAGAAGAAGTGTTCACAGGAAAGAAGCTTGAGGTAAGTCATCTCAAAATATTTGGATGTCCAGTGTATATTCACATTCTAAAAGAAAAGAGAACCAAGTTGGATCCTTCTGGTAAGAAGGGAATATTTGTTGGATATTGTGAATCATCCAAAGCATTCAGAATTTACATCCTAGGTTTTCATCATATGGAAATAAGTAGGGATGTGACATTTGATGAATAAGCAACTCTCAAGAGATCTAGGAAGTTCCAACATAAAGAAGTCTATGAAGAAGATGCACCTCTTAGAATCACATAGGCTGTACCCATCCCTGAAGATGCTACACCAGAAGACCATGACATGCTAGAACCACAAGAACCCCCTATTAAAAACTTATCAAGAAAAAGAAGGCCAACATGGGCCAGAGACATTATTCAAGGAGATGAAAAATATGGATCCCCTGAAGGCTCCACTAGAGAAAGGAAGAAACCAAAGCTAGCATCCAACTATGTGGCTTTGATGTGTGATCTTGTGGATCAATAACCCACTAGCTATGAAGAGGCAACTCAAAAGAAGAAAGAGTGGGTAGAAGCAATGTCAGAAGAATACCAGTCAATAATCAAGAATGATGTTTGGGATATAGTTCCCAAACCAAAAGATAAAAGTGTGGTATCTTCCAAATGGATATTCAAGATAAAACATGCTGTAGATGGTAGCATTGAAAAATATAAGGAAAGATTTGTAGCCGAGGATTCTCTCAGAAAGAGGGAATTGACTATGAAGAAACATTTGCACTAGTTGCTAGGTACACTTCCATTAGAGCCATCATGGCACTTGCATCTATGATGAAATGGAAATTACACAAGATGGATGTTAATAAATCCTTCCTGAATGGTGTGATTGAAGAGGAAGTGTACATAGAATAACCACAAGGATTTGAGGTTAAAGATGGAATAACACATGTATGCAAGCTGAAAAAGGCTTTGTATGGGTTGAAGCAAGCTCCCAGAGCTTGGTATGGAAGGATTGACAGTTTTTTGACAAGCATGGGATTTACCAAGAGTAAAGCTGATCCTAATATTTATCTCAAAGTTATGGATGATGAACTTGTTATATTATTGTTGTATGTAGATGATCTATTTCTAACTGGAAGTGAGAAACAAATTATCGAGTGCAAGAAGAAGATCTCTTCAGAATCTGAGATGAAAGATCTCGAATTGATGCACTACTTCTTAGTCCTGGAAGTATGGCAAGACCCAAAAGGAATCTTTCTAAATCAGGGTAAGTATACAGTGGGGATTTTGAAAAGATTCGATATGTTGGAGTGTAAAGCCATGGCCACCCACATGGACTCCAACTTGAGGTTATTAGTTGATGACTCATCAGAATTAATGGATATGACTCTATACAGGCAGATTATTGGGTCAATGATGTATTTGAAAAATACTAGACCATACATATGCTTTGCTGTCAATACCTTGAGTCAGTATCTAGCGGAACCTAGAAGAGTTCACTTAATAGCTGCAAATCATGTGATGAGGTATCTAAAGGGTACGATAGATTTTGGTCTATATTATCTTGGATATCAAGACTTCAGATTGCATGGCTACTCAAATTTTGATTGGGAAGGAAGTGTTTCAGACAAAAAGAGTACATCAGGTGGATGTTATTGTCTTGGATCTATCATGATCTCGTGGTTTAGCAGAAAGCAGTCCAGTGTGGCTCTCAGTATAGCTGAAGCGGAATATATAGTTTCTTGCTCTGCTAGTGGTGAAGCAGTATGGCTTTGAAAACTATTATTAGGACTATTTGACTTAGAAATGGATCCCACTGTGATCATGTGTGACAACCAGAGTTGTATCAAGATGACAGAGAATCCAGTGTTCCATGATAAGTCAAAACACATAGAGATCCAATATTTCTATATACGGGATATGGTGTAGAAAGGAGCTATCAAGCTCGAGTATGTGAGCACTGACGAACAAATTGCAGATATATTGACCAAACCTCTATCTCGAGTAAAGTTTGAGTATTTCCGAGAAAAACTTGGTGTAGTTCAGAAAGACCCTCCTCGAAAGGGGGAGTGATGTGGTCACTGATGATCATGAGATTTCCTGCATCGGCAGTGAGATCGATGATGTGGATACCTATATTTGTGATGACGATAGGAAGGTCGATGTATGATCCTTGGTGGACAGGTGGGGATTGTATCTTCCCTGGACTTCAGTCCCAGAATTGATCCGTAGACAGATGTCTTCGAGAATGAAGTCCTTGGTGGACAGATGGGGATTGTATCTTCCCCGGACTTCGGTCCTAGAATTGATTTGTAGACAGATGTCTCTGAAAATTGATGATAGGACTGCATCGTCCCTGGACCTCAGTTCAAAAGGTACGTGAGAGGACTACATCGTCTGTGAACCTTTGGTTCAAAAGGTACGTGAGAAGACTACATCATCCGTGAACGTTGGTTCAAAAGATACGTGAGAGGACTGCATCGTCCGTGAACCTTTGGTTCAAAAGGTACGTGAGAGGACTGCATCGTCCATGAACCTTTGGTTCAAAAGGTACGTGAGAGGACTGCATCGTTCGTGATTATTGGTTCAAAAGGTATGTGAGAGGACTGCATCGTCCGTGAACCTTTGGTTCAAAAGGTATGTGAGAGGACTGCATCGTCCGTGAACCTTTGGTTCAAAAGGTACGTGAGAGGATTGCATCGTCCATGAACATTGGTTCAAAAGGTACATGAGAGGACTGCATCGTCCGTGAACCTTTGGTTCAAAAGGTACATGAGAGGACTGCATCATCCGTGAACATTGGTTCAAAAGGTACGTGAGAGGACTGCATCATCCCTGAACATTTGGTTCAAAAGGTATGTGATTGGGATTGCATCGTCCCTATACATGAGACTTGTCTTAAAGTGATAAGGACTGATCATCCTGGAACTTGATCTGGATTGTATCATCCATGGACCTATGTCCTAAAAGTGAGCATGATTGATCATCCTGTAATTGGATCGTGTGCATTTCAAAGTATGCTACTTTGATTATCTAGATGTTGTAGATCAAGATGATGATCTAGATGTTGTAGATTGACATGATGATTTAGATGTTGTAAATCGAGATGATGATCCAGATGCTGTAGATCGAGATGACGATCCAGATGCTGTAGATCAAGATGATGATCCAGATGCTGTAGATCGAGATGATGATCCAGATGCTGTAGATCGAGATGATGATGATGTTGTTCGAGAACAACAAAAGATGAAGACTCAGTATTGACAATGTTGATGTTCCAGTATTGAAGATCTTGAATATGTTCTAGTAACTGCTTGAGTTACTGATGATGATGTATTGAAGAAAGCTTCCAATGATTTATGGATGTATCATGTATGATGCAGTCAATGACTCCTTGCTCTTGCACATGTTGTTATAATATCCTTCTCGTTAAGGGGGAGTGTTGAATATTGTAACTTCTAAGAATATTTATTTCTACTTTATTATTTCGGAGATGTCTCATCCCTCCGAGGTGACCCTATTGTATATCCAGATATTTTTATTCCTCCGATGGATTGTGGTAACTAGGTTTATTAGATCTCCCATGTGGGCGTTAGTCCTGAGTTTATTTATTAGGGTTTATTAGACCCTCTTAGGAGAGGTCGGCCCCATAGGGTAAAAAGTCAGTCGGGAAACAAGTATAAGTAGAGGAGAATGCTCCTCACTTATTACACTCTTCCTTCACTCGGAAAGTAGCGCACATGTGAGAGAGAGGTCTGCATAGGAGTTAGAGAAGGAGCTCTAGTCTTGGACTACATCTTGTATTTGGTTGATCATCTTATTGAGGAAAGATTTGTTGGGTTTTCTACCCCATGAGGGTTTCCCAGGGTAAAATCTCTGTCTATCTTGTGATTGTGTTTCTTTCAGTGATCTTGCTAGTCAAATTAGTATAAACTTAACAATTTTTCCATGTTTTTTTCCAAAAAAAGATTCCTCAATTTACATTTTTTGAAGCCCCATTTCACCCAATTTTGATGGGTAAACTTTTTTCACTCTAAAATCCGCCAAATTATTATATAAACTATATAAAATCCTTAGAAATTGAAATAATTTTAGAAAAATATTGCCAAATATTTTATAGTTGACCTTTTAAGAATTGGTAAAATTCGCCAAGGTTTATACACTTTTAAATAAGTATGGGTCCTTAAAATTATCCCTGCGAAAGACTAGGTCAAAATGATCAGTTAAGTATTTAAATATAAAAATAATCCCAACTATAGTAAAGTAACCCACAAAAGAATAAAATTAAAAAGGGAATATTCCTTTTTCAATATAAATAGGGCAAAATAGTAAAAATAGGTACTATTTGTTTTTTACCAAATTGGGAGTTGAAAGTGACCCTTTGGAGTGCAATTTTCAACTACCGATTGCGGGAGATGTGATCCATCATTTTCAGTGCCATCAGTCTCTGGTAGGCCTAATCCCTATCTTCTTCATTTTTCAGCGGTTTAGAATTTCATTTCCTTTCCATTTTTTTGGGTTTTGGGCTTGCTTTGTGGAGGGAAATTGTGCCCTCGACCTGACAAACTTTCCCTTTTCGGGAACTGTGCCAAGGGATCGCCGACGCAAATATCGACAAAGAGGCTTGCGCCAGTGGCACCCTGTCTGCAAAGATGGGATGTGCCAGTGCAAGTCCACTTGGAAAACTCAAAACCTATCAAAAAATAAATGACTTGGATGGTTGGGAAAGTTTCTAATGATGTTTTTATTTCCTTTGGACAGGTTTTGGGTGGACACAATGGTGGTAGAATGGAAAGAAAGAGAGCATGATCTTGATGATGCTCAAGCAGAAAACGATCCACAATGCATGGTCGCACTGTGGAATTGTGGGTTTCTGAAATACTTCCAGGTTTCAGGCATGAGAGCCCAAGTGCCACTATTAGAGCATCTGATCCAGTGTTGGTATTCGGTACAGTAGCACTTCGAGATTGGCATCCACATACTGACGATAGATATCAAGGATATCTATTTCTTGACAGGATTTTCCCGACGGGGGAGTCTTGTGTCTTTATCGGGGTCACAAGGGAGTGACCAAACCATAGAGGACCTAATAGACCATTGGTGCACTGAGGGAACCCAGATGGTTGGTGGGAAGATTCCCATCAAGGAGGTTAGATATCGACCTCTCCGTACATCTTTTTTCACCATCGTGAGGGTGGCTGGTAGCAGAGCTGCTCATCTGGCGAGAAAATCCCATATGTTATATGCTTAGGAGTGCATGGCTCCCAAGGTATTCAACTGGTGCGAGGGACTCCTTGCAAACTTCGAGATCAACTCACCAAGTGTCGACGCGGTGCACTGAAGCAATTCGACTATGGATCAGTCGTAGTCTTGTTATTTATGGAGCGGGTGCCACATCTGCGTTTGCAGGTCGAGGTAGAGGATCGAGATCTGAGGGATCCCCACATGGTCCGTTGGACAAAGGTGATGGCCAGCAATAGCGACGGTGGCCCCATCATTACTTATGGTACACCCTTCTTCAGGTGGTTTGGGGGTCAACTCCTCATGGTTGAGGACTAACCTTATGATGGTACTAACTTTAGGGGGGATCCCGACCTAGATCTCCCCAAGGGGATGCAGTGGGGCGACATGGGTAAGAACGACAACTCTGTTGTTTTTTTTATTTTATATTTTTAGATGTTTTTGGAGTAGTAATGATTTTTGACATATGTTTGATGCATATGTGGGCCCGTCACGACTAGTTGGTGTCTCTTCGATTGGGTGGAGAGGGGTAGTGCGGGAGGTGGATGCTATGATGTGCGACGTCGTCGAGGAGATGGATGAGGTGGAGGAGAAACTCTGGTGTTTGACCCTAGATATTCCAGAGCTGATAGTTCATGACTTACCTCGTCGGTACCAGTGTCACACTGTTGGAGTGTCTAAGCGCTTCGGTCCGTTGCTTAGGAAAGTAGCGACATCGATCATATGCTATCACAGGCGTCGTGGGGACTAGGATCGTGTGTATATGTATATGTACTGAAATCTATAGGCTTCAGATTTTGTATCTGGGGATATTTACTGAAAGCTTATATGCTTCATATTTTTGTATCAGTACTACATTTTTATATGATATATAAAAACTCTATTGGTAGATTTATACACCGTTTTCTTATGGATGATTATGGGATCTTTATTATGTGTTTGTTCATTCATTATGTACATGTTGTGCCACTTTTATGTTTATGAATGTTTCATGTATGTGCAATATACCAATCCAATATGAAATTGGCGATGGAATCAGCAACGGTGTTCATGTCTCTTGAAATGTGCAGTTACTGAACAGATTTGAAGGACCTCTCCAAGAGACGTACTCGTCGAAAAAGACAGAGTAATGTGGGATCACGGATGGCGTATACATGGTTAAGGTGGGAGACCACTAATTGTGAGTCAAGGTGGATGACAATGTGGTTCGTACCAAGGGAAAGAGTGTTGGTTAAGACTCCAATCACCGTGTGATAGTCTGTGGAGTTGTTGGTTTCGTACCCTAGACAACTCCCTCCCGAATTAATGAGCTCGCTGGTAGGGGATTAAAGTACCCAAGCTGTAGGTATGCCGGCTAGTACCGTCAGCGAATCCAAAACAAGTTTCCATCTACACATGCAGGAAGAACATGATATAAGCGTACCTAAGATCCTAACACACTAAAACAAAGTGCCACTCCACACAAAACACACACCATGTACAGTATATACAAGATACTAATGCGTGAAAGACTCAAGCGTAGTACCTCTTCAAGTAGAGCCCATTGCGAGGCTCTCCTAGAGATATCCCATCATAAGCCTAAAGCTCGTAAGCTCCCTTCTCAAAGACATGTTTTACGATGTATGGCGCATGCCACATGGACTCAAACTTCCCTGCCACCAACTTATCATGTTTTTGGTCATACGTGAGGACCAAATCCCTCTCGTTGAAGATACGAGGTTTGGCTGACTTATTGTACTGGGATTTAATGTGTTTCTTATGCAATTCTTTGGCAAGAGAAGCATCGCGATGGGTATCATCGAGTTTTTCCAAGTGAAGTAAACGGTCTTCCTCGACAGTGGTGTTCGGGAGAAGTTGGACTACAAGTTTCAGTGATGGAATTTCACACTCTATCGGTAGAACGGCCTCCAATCCATAAAATAGTTGGAAAGGTGTGAACCCAGTGGTACTCTTATTGGAGGTCCTATATGCCCATAGGGAAGAAAAGAGCATGTTATGCCAGATTGATTTGTGCGTACCCACCATGTGTTGAATCATGTTTTTCAATACCTTATTGATGGCCTCTACTTGTCCATTGGACTATGGGTAGTATGGGGTTGAGTTCTCATGACGAAAAGCCAATTTGGCACTCAATTCGTCTACCATCTTGTTTTAAAATGAGGTCTGTTATCGGTAATGATGGCTTGCGGGACTATGAATCGCGCAATGACATGATTAAACATGAAGAGTGCAGTGGTTTTTCCATCCTCATTGTATGTAGGAATTGCCTCGGCCTATTTAGTGAAATAGTCAATGGCTACAATGACATAACCATGCCCCCCAACCGAGGTAGTCTTACAGTGCATGAAATCTATGCCCCACTTAGAAAAGGGGCCGACGGAAATAACCAGATGTAGAGGGGCTAGATGTGAGCACTTTTTAAATTGAAAGTGCTGACATGGGGGACACTTCTTAACGACCTCAACACAGTCTTTGAATATCAAAGGCCGGTAGTATCCTGCACGTAGTATTTTTTGGGTTGTAACCATCCCAGAAAGATGACCGCCACAAGCCCTGGAGTGACAGTCATTCAGTACGTTTTCAGCCTCCTCGTGTTTTCAACAATGTCGAAGGATGGAGTCAACACCATGATGATACAAGGTGTCACTGATGATCAAGTAGTACTTGGCGTGGTGACCTATACGACAAAGGTCATCACGAGATAGTTGAGGGTTGAACCGTTGGGTTTGAAGATATAATGTGATATCTCCATACCATGGGTAAGACGTGCATATGAGAAATAATGACTCATCTGGGAGAGAGTCCATGGGCTCAGTTCTTGAATCAACATGGGGAAGATCACAAATGAGCTTTGCAAAAACCAAAGATTTCTTTGACTTGGCCTTCTCGAAGAGGAGATCAAATTCCTAAAGTATCACGATCCAACGTGAATACTTTCCCTCGAGCACCTGACGTGTAAGGACGTGGTACATGGGGTTTGAGTTGGCAATAACAGTAGTGGTGCAGAGTAGGATGTAGTTATAGAAATTTTGGACATCAATGACTGCTGCTAGAGCAAGTTTCTCGACATGTCAATAACGGGTTTCAGAGTCAATAAGACCCTTACTGAGGTAGTAGATCACATGTTCCTGGGTGTTATCATCTTCCTGGACCAAGACCATGGCAATCGTGGTGGTGGAAGCGAAAAGATAAAGGATATAACCCTTTTCGTAAATGGGTGGTTGGAGCATAGGGGCATGAGTAATGGAAGACTTAAAATTGTCGAAGTATTGTTGGGCTTGGTCGTCCCAAATGAAAGGGACATCCTTCTTTAACAATCACATATAGCCCTATGTCTTTTGAGAGAAATTACGTACAAAATTCTGTAGGTAGGTTTCCTTTCCTTGCAAACTTTGTAGTTTTGTGATATCAGTAGGAGGTGGGAGAGCAACAATGGCTTCCACCTTCAAGGGATCAATGCGGATCTCATCCTTTGAGACGATGAAACCTAGGAGGCATCTTGATTCGACGCATAAAATGCACTTGTGAGGATTCAAAAGGATGTTATACTTCCTACATCTAAGGAATACAACCATCAGATGATCGATGTGGAACTCGCGATGCTGTGAATGAGCAGGGAGATCGTCGAGATAGGGCTCCACAGAGTCCTTCACATCATGAAAAGTGTACGACATGGCCCGCTGGAATGTAGCACAGACATTTTTTAGGCCAAAAGGGAGTTTACGATATGCAAACGTACCCCAGAGGCAGATGAAAGCATTTTTGTGTTGATCAGCCGGGTGGATTTCAATTTGATTATAACCGGAAAATCCATCCATAAACAAGAAGATGAAGCTCCTAGTGCAATTATCGATGATCTGATCGATGAAGGGGGTAGGGTAGTTGTCCTTAGGACAAGCCTTTTTCAAGTCCCTATAATTGACACAGACCCTAATAGTGCCCTACTTCTTGGCCACAGGGACAACATTTGAGAGCCATTCCATTAAAGGAACAGGATAGATGAAGCCGACCTTTAAGAGCTTTTCAATCTCAGCTTTAATTATCACAGTTTTTCGAGGGTGCACTGGTCGTAAATTTTTGCAGATAGGTTTAGTGTCAGGATAGGTTTGGATCTGATGCACAACAATGGCAGGATCGATCCTGGGCATTTCCTCATAGGTCCATGCGAAGACGTCATGAAATTGTTTGAATAAGGCCGTGAATGTGGTGAGCTCATCAGGAGAGTAGTTTTGGTCGATGCGCATATGTTCCACGACATCGGGTATAACCGATATGTCAATGAGGATGGTGGGAATGATGTTTTCCATGTTTCCTTCAGTGACCGTATCACAAGTGAGCATCGGTGACTGCGGGCAGGGATAGACATTTGGTATAAAAATGGTAGTGATAGCATTCTCCACAGAATTTAAAGAGGGTAGCAAAGCCAATCGATGCTGGAGGTATTCCCATGGGAGTTCATCCGTGCTCATAATATCCATAATGGAATCGTTAGAATGGAAATTCTAGAGTAGAGGATCTGGTGAGGATGACATTCGTTGTAGAGAATGAGACGTGGAGGCCACAATTAAGTGGTCCTCAGGAGATGACTAGATAGCCTCATAAGTAGCTTCAGCTGGTGAGAGAGGCATGTTATCTCCAATCAAATGCATGGTGGCCTCACCAGGTACAAGCCATTGATCTGTAGAGTTGGAAGAAGATGGAATCATGGAGGAGATCATGTTCACCATGGAAACATGGTTCTGGGGATCTGAGGTTGGAAATACGCCCATAAGAGATGAATCTTTTATGAGGTCGACCCCCACGCTCTCATATGGCTGTGAAGATTATCCTAACAAAGGGACATTGTCGCCAGGGTGACTAGCGGTGTCTGGTGTACAAAATTCCAATTGGTCGATGGTGACAATTTTACCTTGATGGGGGAATTGCATAATGCGGAAGACAAATGACACGACCATAGTCATGGCGTAAAACAAGTTATGACCAAGAAAGATATTATAATACAAAGGGGGTGGCGACTACTTCCACATTAATGGTCACAGTATTTCCCCCCAACTCTACTACTAAGGCTTGTAACAGCCCGTGAGGTTGGAACCCACGACCATCGAGTGCTTTCAGGGTAGTAGGGGAACGGTTTAAGCCAGGAGAGTCGATGGCTCACCAACAGGATAAGTACATGACCGAGGTGGAGGCACCTTTGTCTAACACCATAAGATGGATTGTCTTCCCAGCAACTTTTGTGGCAGTTTGGAAAGCCAGCTGGTGGGAAAGCCTCGATTTAAAATACTCAAGTTTAAACATAATTGTATTTGAGGAATTCGGGTCTACCGCACCGATGGCAGTCACTATTGGATTTGGACCCAAAATTTGACGACCTCCGACGAAGAAGGACTATGTCGTCGGATTTCACCTTAAAAATTTCAAAATTTGATGATCTTTTTAAAATTGATAGAAGGAGATGTTGGATATCCAACGGTTATGTGGACATCCGACATCATATTATGCATTGGGATGTCGGATATCCGACGCCAAGCTATTCAACCCAAGGATGTCGGAAATCCGACATCAATTCTCCAATGGTAACTAGGTTCAAGGCGTCGATATCCGATAGAAGGCTAACTTTTAAAACTTATAAATATTGAAACAATCCGACATGTTTGCTATACAAGCGATGGTTTGTGGAAGGTTTTTTATATGGCGGACTATTTTTCATTATTTCCATTTTTTTTTAGATTTAAGCGAGCGAAGTGTGGAGCTTCATTTTCTAAGATCGATAATCTTCATTCAAGCTCTTTACGAGAAAATGTCAACTAGCAATATTCTTGATCGAGACGAACAAAATCGACAATTGCTTGCTATATTGTGGGAAGGAGTTGAAAAAAGGGGTGATAGGAAATGCTATTGTCCATGTACTCAATGCAGGGGCTTTAAGAGGAGAAGAATTTTGATCACAACAGCCAAAAAACATTATAGGGAGCATGGGCACGCTGAGGGGGGACATGAATGTTAAATTTTGAGCATTAATTCACAATACTCTAGGATCTTTACTGAGAGAATAACATGTACAGTATATCAATGCATATCAATCATAACAAGCATGCCAATCATCACAAGAAGCAAAATCATGAGAGACAAGAGACACAAAGTTTCCGTGGGGAAAAACCTAAGGTGAAAAACCCCACAACTTCCTCAGAGATAGAGAGAGTAATGGCTCAACCAAAGTACAACCAAAATACACAGAGATAGTCTCCTAGTAGCAGATGATCCTCCTCCTCACTAGTGCGCCACTTTCTGAGTGAAGGAAGAATGAGTTTCCGAATGATACAAATAGATATATCCCGATCTCTATTTATACTTTTCCTATTTTCCCAATAACCTTATGGGGCCAACTTGTCTAGTTGGGTACATCAACCATATAATATATAAATCAGGGCCGACCCCACACATGGTGGTCTAATAACCCATCAACAAGTTAACATACTTGCGACACTTGTCAATACACATGACAACACTTCCGTATAGAGGAATGACACATCTCTATAGGAGTACAATAATATATAAATGAAATACATGGATGAAATACATTCCAAAGTTACATATACATCAACACTCCCTCTTAACTAGGAAGGTATTTCTCAACACAGATCCGCTAGCACAAGTCGTCTTCTCTGGATCATCATCATTGATGCATCGTTCTTAAATCATCGTTATCGTCATAGCTGCTACTATCTCAATCAATCTCTGGATCTACTCGTCATAGGAAGTTCTACAGAGCTAGTCCTTTTTCATACTGGATGAATGCCCACCACCTGCAGGTATTCATCATCACTGGCCATACTGTGGAATCGTCAGGACTTATTACGTGAGTCAACAAAACCTCGAAAGAGCATCGCAGGACTGATTACGAGCATACAACTCAACCTATTAGATCTCCCAGGACCTTTTACATGCTACTGCACAACCTGTCCATAGCCACAGATTATCACGAAGCACAACCCAGATGCATACACACAGCACTTACACTCACTGGCATGGGAGGACCAACCTACCACCATCCGTGAAAGGCTCACAGCACTTACATCAACGACCATGGGAGAACACATTTGCCACCATGTCGGAAAGGCTCTGCACTTACATCAACGCACATGGGAGAACACATCTACCACCATGTCGGAAAGGCTCTGCACTTACATCAACGCACATGGGAGAACACATCTACCACCATGTTGGAAAGGCTTTTCACTTACATCAACGCACATGGTAGAACACATCTACCACCATGTCAGAAAGGCTCTGCACTTACATCAACACACATGGGAGAACATATCTACCACCATGTCAAAAAGGCTCTGCACTTACATCAATGCACATGGGAGAACACATCTACCACCATGTCGATAAGGCACTGTGCATCTGTGTCTTCGGAACTCATCACACATAATCCAACTAATTATGTAATGTATCCACCTGATACATATGCTCATCCTGATCATCATCATAGCATCATCCTGATGCATATCATCTAGAGTATCATCCTGATACTCATCACTGCATCGTCCTGATGCATATCTGGAGCAACATCCTGAAGCTTATCATCCATGATCATCCTAATCATACAATGCATCTACCTAATGCATACCAAGTATCTACCTGATACATATCATCATACATGATCCACCTGATCATATAATGTATCCTCTTGATACATACACAGATACATGATCCACACAATGTATCCACCTGATACATATACAGATACATGGTCCAAGCATCCAACATGATGCATATACAAATACATATAAATGATCCAACTGATCATATCTAGCATCCAACATGATGCGTACATATATACATATAAATGATCCAACTGATCATATCCAGCATCATCCTGATGCATATACAGAGCAATAACTGGAGCATCATCCTGATGCTCATCATCCAGCGCGTACATCCACAGCCATGTGAAGGATCCTCCTTCCATCATGCTTGGAATGGCTTCTGCAAATGTGTCCATCACTTCTTCCTCGAAGTGTCACCAATCTGAAGAACACCAAGCCTCTCTCTGAAGTACTCGAACTTCACTCTGGCTAGTGGTTTCGTCAGCACATCTGCAATCTGCTCGTCCGTCGCAACATACAGGAGCTTCACTGCTCCTCTCTACACCATATCCCTAATATAGTGATATTTGATCTCTATGTGTTTCGACCTGTCATGAAACACTGGGTTCTCAGACAGCTTCACACAACTCTGGTTATCACAGAAGATACCAGTAGTATCCAACGGGAGATCAAATAACTCAGACAGTAGCTTCCAAAGCCATACTACCTCACAACTAGCCAAACAGGCTGCAACATACTCTGCCTCAACTGTACTCAGTGCTACGCAAGACTGCTTCCTGCTAATCCAAGAGATCACAGCTGATCCCATACTGAAGCAACACCCAGATGTGCTCTTCCTATCTACAGCATTGCCTACCCAATCTGAATCAACATAACCCTGCAGGTTAAACTTTTGATTCGCTTCATACTTGAGCCCATAATCGACTGTACCCTTCAGGTACCTTAGAATATGCTTTACAACAACCAAGTGAACACTCCTCGGATCCGTCAGGAACTGGCTCAAGGTGTTCACCGCAAAGAAAATATCTGGTTTCGTGTTCGTCAGGTACATTAAGGACCCAATCATCAGACGATGCATAGAGACATCAACCGGCTCAAATGAAGCATCACACAGAAGCTTCAGGTTCGATGCCATAGGTGTGGCCATGGCCTTGCAATCCATCATCCCGAACCTCTTCAGGATATCTACTGCATACTTCCCTTATCCAAGGAAGATCCCATCTGCACTCTGCCACACCTCCATACCTAGGAAATAATGAATCATCCCTAAGTCCTTCATATCAAACTTGATAGCAAGCTTCCTCTTTGTATCGGCAATCAATCTGTCATCTCCTATTACAAACAGGTCATCTACATATAGAAGTAGTATCACAAGATTTCCTTCCTCAACCTTGTAGTAAAGGTTGGAATCCGCTTTACTCTTGGTAAAGCCCAAACTAGATAGGAAACTGTCCATCCTACCATACCAAGTTCTGGGAGCTTGCTTTAAGCCATACAAGGCTTTCTTCAATCTGCACATATGACTCCCTGTCATGTGTTTCAAAAAACCAAGTGGCTGATCCACATACACTTCCTCTTCAATTACACCATTCAAGAAAGATGTCTTGACATATATCTGGTGTATCTTCCATTTCATCACTGTATCCATGGTAAGTACTGTTCTGATGGAAGTGTACTTAGATACAGGAGAAAAAGTCTATTCCCTCTTTCTGAGAGAAGCCACAAGCTACAAACCTTGCTTTGTATTTTTCTATGCTACCATTTACAACATGCTTGATCTTATAGATCCACTTGGAAGTAACAACAGACTTCCCTTCTGGTTTTGGGACTGCATCCCAACCATCATTCTTCATGATCGACGGATCATGGAATTCTTCCCGTATCTTGGGAACTTCAATATCTTCAATAGATAATTTTGTTGTTTGAACAAATGTCGTAGTCCTTTTTTTCTTTTTTTTTTGTAGGTGAAGGTATACGATCTTTCCTACAAAACAAGTTAAATTGCATGATTAGAAACATCTCATAATTTTCAGAACAAATTATTTCACATAAAGAAATATGTCATGCAGTCATGCAATTAATATCGATAAGGTCGATGCTGATCTCGTCCCAATAAACATCGATAAGGTCCCATGTAATTAATATACGTTGATCAAGTTATTGTTTATAACTTCATTGTAATATACCAATAAAACGTTTTCTTTCAACTAATTATGATCATGGCATGATCGTTTCGCAGGAAATGATGTTTTCTATAAACAAATGAATTATGCGTGCTTGAAGATCTTCAGGCCCACCATTCGAGAAAGGTGGGATAAACAACAGAAATGTTTAAAAGATGAACTCATGCATCGGTTGGTTGTCCTGTTCGGCGACAAAACCTTTAATAAAGTCAAGGTCATGAACAAGGCTTGTCAACATGTGAAGGTTGTCCGAGACCAATATAGGACACACCTTGAAAAAAACCCTAAGTATGAGTGCCCTCCAATGATTTCACCACTAGAGTGGAGAGCTCTAGTGGATGAAGGAAGGGAGAGGGCTCATAGAAGAGAAGGAAAGATAACACCAGGCACAGGGAGGTATGCAATACTTTCTGCAATGTAATTCAAAACCTTATTATTATTGAATATTTCTATATTGAACTTGGAACATATAATATATTTCAACACTTGCATAGGCTTCCAGACACATCAAAGGCCACAAAGGCAAGAGTTGAAAAAATAGGTCAACACAAGCTTGGACCTAGTGGTTATTCCAATTTTGTGGCACGATTTGTAAGTTTCGAAAAACCAATAATGCATGCAAATAATAAATTGCAAATTATTTTTCAGTTTATTGCACCGGAAAATGTTAATTAAAAATGTTATGCAAATATGCAGGCCGAATGATTCAATGAATAGCCCACTGAGGAAGACATGAATCTTGGCTTCAAGGAAGGCTTTGGAGCTGTTGTTGAATGATGAAAAAGCTTGTCTGGCCAAACACAGTGTTCTGGTACCAATCCATCTGGTGCACAGGTAAATAGAATCTATATACTTTATTGAATATTAACCGCTTGTGCAATCTATTCGTTATAAATACTTGAAAATCAATATTGACTTTGTTTTGAGCAAGAAAGCGATGATCCCCCTAATGTCGAGGAGGGAGAACAACAAATCGAAGATCATGCTTCTAATCCTGGTAATGAATTTATTCATATGCTAAAATTTTATGTATAGCGTTGCAAATGGTGAACATTAATTGTAGCTCACCATATTTCAACTGCAGAGCATGTAGAGGGTTAAACTATACAGGTTGATCCTGGACAAGAACATGAACTACATGATGTGGCCACACCAAGTAAAAAAACACCTTTGTAATGTTTTTTTTAAATGAAATACTTGTCATTACAATATCAAAATACAATGATGTAACATTTTCACATTGTTGCAGCAAATCCGAACCCCTTGCCGTAGACATCACCACAAGCGCCTGATGAAGAACCAAGAACTGGAAGAGAAAGTCCAGGGGTAGATGCTCCTCTTAGAGATTATTTACCATTTATAAAGAGAAGAAAAACTGATAGTAAAAAAATGAATGGTTTAATGGTTTAATGATTCAGTGCTGTAAACTGTTACCTTTATTGAATGTCAGTTTTTATTGAATGAATGTGTTGACTGAATGAATGAATGGTTTATTGAATGTTATCTTTTATTGTATGAATGTGTTGACTAAATGAAACAATGGTTTAATGAATGTTAGCCTTTATTGAATGAATAGTAGATGAAATATGGATGAATTTGCACGTATTTGTTTTTTTCAAGTACATGCATTGGGTATGGGGAATTGAGAGTGATGTGAGGGGGGGGGGAAGGGGCCATAAGAGCTTCCACTTTCATGTGGTTGTCCCTGTTCAGTAGATAATATTAAATTATTCTCGAAACAGAGAGGAGCTCAATGAATTGCTACGATGCTGGCTTTCTACAACCCACTAACGTGTCATCTAAATTTTGACAATTTCTTGGAGCTTGTTGTGATGTTTGGTTGCTCATCATAACCAATTTTGAGTTTCCACAACTTCAAAGGATGAGTAAATGATGCACTAGAATCAATATCCTTAACCTTCTCTTTAATTTCATTGGAATCAATATCCTTAACCTCACATTAAACCCTTCCAAAATGGTCTATCTACCATTGAAGCCTGGCTTCTGAAGCATGATATTTGCAACTAATCTAGCATACACCAACAACAATTAGAAACATGCTTCCTATTGTCAATGTTCATCATTTTTTATGGCTGCAACTTAACTGAGGATATTCGAACCTGCGACCTATGTCTAGTCGCAAAGCTAACACCTCCAAGATTAAAGTGCAACTAACAATGGGAGACCACCTTCAAGCAGCTTGATTCATTCTGCATGCATTTCATAGTGGGAGATGACGGGCTACCACCTTGATTGATTCATTATGCATGCATTTCACTATGCAATAGTCTCAAATCCCCTCTGCGCTTTCCCTAAATTAGTTTCTTGATTCAACATGACCCACGCCTACCGTCCGAAGAGTGTTGCCAGCGGTCTAGAGTTTCATCCTGGCGACGGCGATGATTCATGGTATTATGTTTCCCTTTGGCTGCAATATGACAAACTCAAAGCTCTCATACGAAGGTTTGTCTTACAAATGTGATGGTTTTGGTTTCTCAATTCAGCATGATGCAAACAACCACATTTGTCAGACAAACCTTCGCAGTGGACTATGAGTTTTCCATATTGCAGCTGAAGGGAAACATAATACCATTAATCGTCACCGTTGTCAGGATGAAACTCAAGACCATTGGCAACAGTCCTTGGATGGCGGGTGTGGGTCATATTGAATTGAGACACTAATTCAGGAAAACGCAGTGAATCTGAGACCGTTGCATAGTGAAATGCATGCAGAATGAATGAAGAGTACTGGGTGTCGAGAGAAATGGTTGTGGGACTTCGTATGAGAGTAAATGGTGATGGGAATTGATTGAAAAGGTCAGGCTTGAAGGTGGTAGCCTTGGGACTAGACATAGGTCGTAGGTTCGAATCTCCTCAATTTAGTTCGTACCCGGTTATTCTTTCAATGCAAATTATAGATTTTATTTATTTTCCTTTGTCAACTTTACATATCCCTTTATGTGTTTTCTTTATTTTCCTTTTTTAACATTATGTATCCCCTTGTGATAATCGGAATTGTTAATATCGAGTCACTCGAGAATGAACGTAAAGAGGATTTCCACGGAAATCTGTTCCATCCAAACCTATCAAATGTACTTTTAGGTCAAAAATATTCTTGTAACAAAGCGATGAAAGATATTAGAAGCAAATGTAACAAAGCCCTAAAAGAAGTTCGCGTAACATAGTGGTTTGTGTTTGCAGGAATCCTTCAATTTATAGGGTGAAAATCATGGCCATAGAGCTGCCACAATTCAGAGACGTCAAAATTGTTGACCTAAAAGTGCACTTGATAGGTTTGGAATATGGAATATATTACCATTGAAATCCTCTTTATGTTCATTCTAGAGTTTTGAGAAAACCAGAGATATATGAAACGATGCATTATGACAGTTCGACTTCACAGTCGCCTCTTGAAACCAAGGTAAGACTAGTTAGATACGGTGGGACAAGTTCATATGATAAGGGGGGTAGTCTGAGCAAATGAAGTAAAAGTTTATTTGCTTTGACTACTACGCCTATTGACTGATCTTGATATTGTGTCTTGTAAATTATCCTTGTACCTTTCCATGTTCATCAACATTTTGCTGTTGGTTTTTTCAAGCTAAAATGCTCCCCCTTATGCTACTTCAAACTTCAACAAGGTTATGTCAAGTAAATTCATAAAAGGTAAGCATGCATCATCATTCCATACTACCTCAAATCTCTCTCTCTCTCTCTCTCATTTTTTTTTGAATCATGCTTACTGCCTCTCCATCCTCCCTCTTCTACAACATTACCATTTTCAAGCAACAAACTCCACAAATGCTTGGACTTCTCAATCATCTCCTCATTTTGATTTTTTTTTTTTTTTTACTTTGGTTCTATCCACTCTGTTTTCTTTTGTTGCACTTTCAAATTCATATGCAATGATATCAACACACTACACATTATAGGAATAAGACATTCATATTTGTATATTCCACTCCTACATCTAATTAAATATCATCTCCTTGCAACTCCACCATTGTAACACCACTCTCTTCTATAGTGTCATCTTCTACAACAACACCACTCACTACTCCAACATATATCCATTACAACTTTTCCATTGTTTATTGAGTTTCTTGTATAAGCTCGACCTTTACCCCCAATCTTTTCCTTATTGTATTTTGCTACAATCAATTCTTCTACACCTTTACTTGGAATTATAGCAACATACACTTCCAAACGATATTGTTTTTTTTTTATATATATTTCCCATGGGTGTCGGATAACCGACGGCCATAGCAAAGACAACCGATGACTTTTCCATTGATCCAATGGACGTCGATGCTCAGCCATTTTCAGTTGTGAGGGGCGTTGGTTTTCCGACCTCCGCAGTGAAAAATACCGAAAACTATGCCATAGATCCAACGGCAAAAGACGTCGAATCCAAGCCCTTTTCAGTTGTGAGAGGCGTCAGTTATCCAACTGCCAAAGTGAAAAATACCGACGACTATGCCATAGATCCGACAACAAACGACGTCGGATCCAATCCCTTTTCAGTTGTTAGGGGCGTCGGTTATCCAACCGCCATAGTGAAAAAAACCGACGACTATGCCATAGATCCGACGACAAAAGACGTCGGATCCAAGACCTTTTCAGTTGCGAGGGGCGTCGGTTATCCAACTACCATAGGCATCGAAGAACCGATGAAGTCCGAGCCGTCGGTTTTAATCCGAAATTGGACCGACGTTAAAAAAATTCTGAGGTTGTCGGATAGTAGACCACAAGATGTAGAAAATTTGACTTTTTGGCCGTTGGATTTTGGGTCCAAAAAAACTAGTGAGTGAGAAGAGTCTTACGTTGATTGGGACAATTCTGCAAGACTTCTAGCATCAACATGGCACAAGGAGCTTGTGCCAATTCCTCTACAATGTTATAGTTTTGAGCTGCCCGAGCATTAGGATTGAAAACTACTTTTCTAATCGTGCTCCTAGGTGGACGCAACACAGAATCTAATGAAGGTTTCTCAATGGTGAGAGAACCTTGTGGAGCAGAAGTATCTGAGTTAGAGGCAGAATATTTTTCAGTATTACTTCCGGTGGATTCCTTATGAGGAACTGAGTCATAAGATCGTGATCGAGTATTTAGGTTAACCATTTCACTACGCATCATGAGAACATGCGCAGTGGAGGATGTTTCTCCTTGAGAAGGAGAGGGTTGGGTAATCATTTGTTGGTTTTGGGTGGGGAAGGGATCATTGAGAACTGCGGGTGTGGATTTTCCCTTAAGAAACTTCTGCACTTCGTCTCTGCACGAGCACTCTTTGGTGAAATGGTCACCACCACACAATAAACAAGGATACTTGACCTTCCGCTTCTGTTTCGTGTCTTCGGGAGGGTTCTCATGTTCCTTTTGGTTGGAATACTTCTTGGGTTTACCTTTGGTTTTCTTCTTGCCACCATATTTATGAGGCAAAACTGATTGAACAGAATTCACCTCCTCGGTGGGAGCAGGAGTGGGTGATTGGTTGTGCTGCGTCTAGCCTATGGCAAGGGTGAGGAAGAACCATGGTGGTTCAACAATCCACCGGCTTGAGTAGAAGGCTAGGAGTGTATGGAACCAATAATTCCATCAGCATGAGGTCCCTGAGGCAGTTTTTCAGGATCCTAGGTAGGGCAGGGGGCGTAAGGAACAATGTCATATAAAGTGTCGGATTGAACATAGACAAGGTCTAAGTAGTGGGCATGAGCGATAGCTTTTTCTTCGGTGATGACCCCACCCATAGCTACATATCTAGCTACGGTGGGTAAAAGAGACTTCGTAAACCAATCAGTTAATAATTGGTCTGGAATAGGAGCCTTAATGAGATGTTGTCTCCTCTTCCACTCATGGATATGATCAAATATATGAGTCGTGGTGGTCTAGCGGAGAGAAGTCAGTAAGTTCCTACCAGTTTCATAGCGTATGGGTAACTAGAAATGAGCCAGGAACGACATAGCTAAAGAACAAAAAATGGGAAACGAGTGCGGTGCTAGTTCAATGTACCACTTGGCAGTTGTACCGATGAGGGTCCTTTGAAATAACCTCATACGGATCGAATCATCCATCAAGGAATTGGATGAGCACCATAGATGGTATGTCATCACATGGTTCTTGGGGTCTTCACCGGGCTTTCCATCAAACTTTGGAATATCAGAAGGTAAATTAACCGGAATGGGTGGCCAATGATAACCATGGAGGATGGGATCGTTGGTAAAAAAAGACAGGTCTGGCAGGCATAAATTAGCCATAAATGGCAGCTATTGGTTTGGCTGCGGATACTAGTAGTATTGATATGGAATTTGTGGACTAGTAGGACCTTGAATCGACTAATTGTAAGGTGATCCCATAGGGAATTGGCCATAAGGGGGTGTGCCTCCTGGGTTGGGTGGTGGACTTGATGGTGGTCCGCCGCCATAATAGGGTGGTCCGCCACCAGAAGGTGGGATTCCTCCACCGCTAGAATAAGGTGGCCCCCCACCGAAAGGTGGGAGTCCACTGACGCTGCCAGAATAAGGGGGTCCTCCACCTACTCCTCTGAAATAGGGTGGGCCTCCACTAGAAGGTGGGGGTCCTTTGCCGTTGTCAGAATAAGGTGGTCGTCTTCCTCCTCCACTGGAATAGGGTGGGCCTCCGCCAAGAGGTGGGGGTTCTCCGCCGCCGGGATAAGGTGGTCCTCTACCTCCTCCGTCGGAGTAGAGTGGGATGCCGCCACTAGAATGAGGTGGGCCTCCATTCGAAGGTGGAGGTCTTCCCCCTCTAGAATGAGGTGGGGGTCCACCGCCTCTAGAAGGAGGTGGACCAAACGGTGGGGGGGGGTGGTGGGATGTGAGGAAACGTTGGTGGGGGTCCAATTGGCATAACATTGTGATGTCCCCATGGAGTGTTTGAGTTTCCGGGATAAGATACCCCGAGAACCATGTTTCCCAAATGGCATTGTCCCGACGTAGGGTTGAAATTACTTGGATACGTATGACTCCATAGTGATTCAGTTAGGTTGGATGGTCCCCCACCATGATGTAATCCCATGGTAGGTCCCGCAACTGGTAAGGAGTTTCCAACAGAATGACCAGTTGGAATCCCTCCACTCATATTATGGCTAGCAAATAGGGGTTTCCCCCCAGTAACGATGTTTTGACCACTTGTTGATGGTTGACTCGCAATAGGTTGATGGGTACTTACTAGTGGAGAAACACTACTCATGATAAAATTAAGAGGTAAAGAGTATCCTCCCCTCAAATTTTGGGGTGGGGGAGGAGGGGGTAGCATTCCAGTAGTAGTATGAGGGGTGTTGGACAATTTCCCTTCAATGTTTTGAGTCACCTGGGGTATCGAAATGGTCTCCTAATTAAGAGGTGTACTCACAGGAAACAAGGGTTGACCAGGTTCATAAGTGGTCACGTTATGTATAGGTGTTTCCGATGAAGTGAAATATAGAGAATGAATTGGGGTATGTTGAGATATGGGTACTTCTGAGGTGTCTCTTCTCCGTGAGAGACTCTGGTGCCGAAGTAAATCACCACGTTGGAGTAATTGAGCGGTGTGCTCATGGACTAGAGCTAAGAACTCATTACTGGGAATCCAGTAAGGGAGGGAGGATTCTGCCTATGGATGCAAAGCAAAGTGGTCCCATTGTTTCCCTAGAGTGGTTTCCCAAAAGGATGCAGACACTACTACATATGGTATAATTTTCCACGAAAGTTTGTTGTAATAGCGACAAATTTTTGTCCTTGTTTCAATGATTGGGGTTTGTTTTTTTTTGTGGAAAGAAATTCGTGGATATAGGGACAAAACTTCGACTTCATGGCAATAGAAACGTTTCGTTGATGCCACGTGTCAACAACACAACACTTCTCATATCCACGGAAAAATGAATCCTTCCATGAAATTTCATCTCTATAGCAATGCACAACTCCTATAAATTTACACGAATGCGTTGAACCTTCCACGAATATTCGTCGCAATATACACGAATTCATTCACAATCTTTCGTGGTAGATTCAGCATCTGCGTGGAAGATGCATTTATAGTTCCACGAATTATTGTCGCAGTATCCATGGTTGCATTCCCAAACATTCATGGCAGGTTCAGCAACTGCGTCGAAACATTTTGTATAGCCTACATTGAAGTTCGTCGATATAGAGATGATACCTGGGAGTTTAAAAAAAAAAAATTGAGTGCGACGATACAGTCATAGATTGGCTTCAGATAGAGTGGAAGCACTTCTTATGAACCATCTCTTCCATCTCAATGATTTCTTTCAGATCTGTAAACAAGTCTGCTTAATGATGGTTTCCAATTCTATCAAACTTCATCAAACAAATAATCTTGCATTGTATTCCTTAAAGTAGTTACCATTAAGTCTTTATGATAAGCAATAATAGAAATAAAATTTGTTCAAGTACTCGTTTTCATACTTATCCCTTTTCAACAATCAATTCTTCAACTTCAAGTTTTGTCTTTTAATGGAACAAATATTCAAACTCAAACTCAATTTAGTCACAAAGAATAGGCTCGGTCTTCATGAATATATAACTAATGTTCTCCCATAACACTATTCAAACTCAACTTCAATTTGGTCACAAAGAATATGCTCAGTCTTCAAGTTATAACACAAGTCCTTCAAATATGCTATCAATATGTTTCAATTCTTTGCAAATTGTTCTTCTTCAAGCTCAGATTTCACGTCCTTGTGTCCTTTGAATAATCATAAGGATTAAACAACTTTTTGCAATGTATGAGCACGGTCTTACAAAGAATTATACCTTAGCTCTATTCACTTCTTAATAGAACTTTCTTAGAGTCATTTATCATCAAACTTGCTTGTAAACAACAAACACGATCCTAGATAGATATCTCAAGAACTTGAACTAAATGTATAAACATGAAGAATTGTAAGCCTCGGTCTTAAGCACATGTGGATAGCACTTGAAGGGTGATCCGATCGCCATCGAAACTCCAACTTTCGGTAACCACCAGAATCTCCTCCTTGTCACTTTCTAAACCCCACATCTGGATGAACAGTCATGCCTTCAGCTTCTCCCTCGGGCCCTTCTCCTAGCTCTATGGTAATATATCATTGAGGCCTTAAAGGAAAAGGCCCCTATAGAAAACAATTGTTCCACAAATTCTATTATTTGAAGTTTGCAATGCTACGGTTTTCAATTCTCAACACTCACTGCATTTTTGAACAAGCAACTCTTTGTAGGGCACAATAGAAGAGCCCAACTTAGCTTCCATGTTAGAGACCACCTGATCCAATGAATGCACCAACCCAATAAAAACCAAAAGAAATAAAGATCCCAATTGCAAATTTTGATGAGCTGCATAAATTTTCACTATCAAGTGCACTTTATGTAAGAGGATTTGCCAAAAATACCATAGAACTATATAGGCACCACATGCAAACAATACAATTACCATGCACTCAAATGGGAAGATGTATTCACTTAAGACCAAACAACTTCAAACAAAGACAAATTACACAATTTTACATGTATCACAACCATGTTTACATCACCCATGCAAATATTTCTGACTCCATACAACACTTCATGGAGATGGGATTTTCTCCATAATCTATTGCCATCTTCTTATGTGACACATGAAATTTCTCTGCACTTGTTGGTAACCACACATCACCTAAAGTTAGTTTACAGAAACGTGCCTAAAAACTAATACTGTCATTGAAGCATTAGTTTCTTGGGATCAGGCTATATTTCCATCTACATAGTAGATAGTTCACAAAAATGAACCAAGGAACTAATAGGAAACTAATGCATTAGTTTCCCAGGAGCAGGCTATATATCCATCTAGATCTTGTCAAAGCATTGATTTTAAGTTGTCAAGAAAATTTCGTAGAAGAATATCAAAAACAGAAGTTCATGTAATCACTGACCAATGCAACAATATGAAGAATAGGGAAAAAAAATCACATCTACAAAGGATTCAGTGCTTAGATTTCAAGTTCACTTTCCCACAGATGCAGTATCTCAAAAATACTAGCATCCATGGGCCATCAACAACCTTTATAACACTTCACACTAATAATATTAGGCAATACTTTCTCTTTATAAAATATAATTAACATACTGCCTGATCTCAAACAAAACAATTTCAACATATGATTAACATGCAATAGCGATGCAAAATATTATAGGAAATTATTTCAAAAGCACTGTAAAAGATGATGTTTATCACTACAACGGTCATTTTTTTTAGACAAAGATGCTCCTAAATGGTCAAGGCAAAAAACATGATCAAGTGGATTGCATGGGTAGATTGCTGCTGAAGAAAAAGCAGTTTCAACATGAAAACATCCGGCCAAGATCATGCAGTAGTTGAACTATCCACTAGGTCACAATTGATAAGTTTTTCATCTTCCAGGAAACATTGTCTGAATGGAACCTCCATCCAAAATTCCATAAATATAAATACAAAATGGAACAAGTATTTCATATTTGGCAATCAAGATACAAGGATAGGGACTTGGACTGAAACACATGATCAACACAGACCAAACCATTATTTCACCTCAATGGAAAAATTGGGCCAACTCTCTTTTCAATTGAAGAAAATATTGAAACACTATAATAGTTATGAAAAGTAGCAGCCTTCTAGTTTTTCTAGAGTGCTTGAATTTTCCTAGTTCAAATACTACTAGATTCTTCCCATGGTTGTTATCACTTTGGGAAAAAAGTTAGTTTCTGGTGTTTGTAGATAATTCATACAAGACGAAACGATGCAAAGTGTAATAATCACTCTAAGATTTGATGTCTCAACTGGAACTACGACATATACCCTTGAATTCTAAAATGTGTTCACTTATCTGCTAAGGAATATAATAAAATGCGAAAAACACACTAGAATACTTACATGGGTTTCACAGTAAGAAACAATTCTCACATGCCTCAAATCTAGAATTAACCTTTGCAAGATGCAAATTGTCCACACTGTTTAATAGTATAAACAAATTATTAATGTCACACAATAGTCATCTAAAAGTTGTTTTCACAATTAGTCTTCCATTTATTCATCTTCGTGCTCATCATCCTCAAGTGTAAGATCACCAAGCAACTGATGCAAAGGTACTGAAGGAACATCTTCACCATCTGTCATAGATGTTGTATCCACTTGTTGATCATTTTCATTTCTGTACAATGCAATATTGGATCGCATCTCCTGGTCTTCCTCGAGTTCATCCAATAACTTTTCAAAGTCCTCTTCTTCTTTCCCCTCCTCCATTCTGTCTTTGGAAGATGGTTCAACCTCCATGGGAAAAGCCTTAAGCTTCCAAGGCCGAGGCTTGCCCTGCTTCTTCTATCGCTTCTCTTCATAAATTTTCTTCACCAAAACCACATCTGGAAGATCAAGTCCTTTGTACTTATCCAACTCCATATCATTAGTATTTGCACCATAGAGATCGCAACCAAGAGCATAGTCACCAGGATTCAAAATATGGCCCAGATGAGTTTTCACGGTAAACATTGTGTCATTCTTTCCAAAGTTTGAAACACGAGCTACCTGGGCGTCTGCCAATGAATACTTCATACCACCCATAGTATTCAAACCAATCTTAACTTCAATATCCAATACAATATATTCAACCAACTTCCTGTTTGAATACGAATTCTTGACAAGCCGTGGTATATATCTGAAACTGAATGATCTCTATTAAACATACATTTGTGTGATGCTTTTGGTCTACTGCTGGATTCAAACCCATGTAAGCTCCATCTAGAAGAGGTTTTTGAAGAATCCCCGCCGAGGAAAAGAGGGGGTTTCACAAGGTTTTTGCGGTCAGAAAGAAAGATAAACAGCAGAACATCGAACCCTAGATTATACAGTATGTGAAATTGTTTTCCTAGTTTTCCCAAACCAGGTTTCGCCATAGTTTTCCCATAGTTTCTATATCTCATTCTATGATTAGTTCTAGATGAAATCTCTTCACTAAAATGGTTTAGTCTCAATCAAGGACTCCCAATTTCATTGAATTTCCTGTCTCAAGGCCAAGGCATGATACAATTAGAGGAAGCCTTCTATCTTCAAAGGGACCATCTTCCCTCAATTGGAAGCAAAGATCTGGTTCATTACCAGTGGGCACATCACTTGCAGCCCCCCTCAGGGGACTCACTGCTATAAGATTCCCTAAATGGAGATGATCATAATTTCCTGTCAATGGAAAAGACCAGGTAATCAATTGGGTGTCGAGCAAGGAATATCAACTGATTATGCCTTGCCCTTCCAGGACATATATAATATTTTTATGGTCAACTGACAGCACAATGAACTAAAGAAATGCTAATTTCTTGTGAAAGGTGGTGTTTGAGACCCTGGACAATAGTGATCCTTCAGATATTTTTAGATCATTATAGATATAAACCTCACTAATTTAGTTGCGAGCTTATATCTTTAAAACAAGCAAATACATAATTATTAACCACCATGTTGAATATCAATACATAGCATGAACAGTGCCTTGAAGGACATGACTACATGTTGCACCTCACAATTTACCCCAGTATACAAATATCCAAATGCATATTTGTAACCACTGAGATAGGTTTTTGTGTCATTTGCATTCAAAGGTAGAAAACAGAGAGCACATGCACATGTGATAAAGTAACAGTGTCCCAACTTCCATGCAGTTAGATGCTGTGATTACAGTGCAGGGTTATAAACGTTTCTTGAATGATGTGAGCAAAAAGTCAATGTGCAAAAACAAATTTAATAAAAAACAAGGATGCCATAACAATCAAACACCTTTACGGTAGTATGTGCCCTCCCTGTATCAGCTAATAATAATGAACACAATTCACATTAGTTCCACAGCACAAATGCCAATAGAAACAATAAAAACAAATTTCCAGAAAAAAGTATTCCATGGATATACATTAGTCAGTTTAAATACTTACCTCTTGAAACCAAGAACTCCAAATGTACAACCCATAAGTTCTTAACATAGGCTCTTTGGTATATTCAAAACTGTTATAATGAGTTACACTGACAAGCAAACTAAAACGATAAACTATTAATATTCAGTAACATGTAATATAATAAACATATATATCATATAAAAAAATAGAGATATAGTTTAAGATACCAACCTGGGTGTGCAACTATTCTTGAAAATATACTCAGAAGTGTTACTTTCAAAAAAGACTGTTTGTGCCTCGAAGAGGCCAGTCTTCTCTAGGAACCAGCTGACCCTACAAGAGGGTGTGTACAAACTAGAGAAAGAGAAATGACTGGAGTTAATTAGGTCAATGACAGTCAATCACAGTACATAACTCAACATAAATAAAGTCACAAAAATTATAAACTTCAACCAAGTCTCAGCATAAAAGAAGTGATTATCAGCACACCACAACTAATCATAGGTAATCAAAGTCAAGTACTCTATAAGACAAAAAATTCAACAAGGTGGTATAAAAAAAATGGAGGGTAAATGTTCGCATTAACCACAAGTCAAAGACAAGGTACCAGCAGTCCAATAATAACTCAATCAAGGTGGGGAAGGTACAACAAGTATATTAATAACTCAATTAGTAACAGGTAATAAAATAAACATATTGATCATATAACAATAAGAGAGGTATAGTTGAAGATCTCCACGTCAACATTAAACCAAAAATACGACAGCATAGATGTCCACGGTAATTTGTTCCATCCAAACCTATCAAGTGTACTTTAGGTCAGCAGTATTCTTTTCTTCGAACTGTACCTACAGTTCAGAGTCAAGAATATTGTTGACCTAAAAGTACACTTGAGAGGTTTGGATGGAAACCATTTTCAATGTTGATGCCACTACCCTCATTGTCTTACAAAAAGGCATGAAAATGAGGAAAAAGACTTAAAATTGTGGGCGTCACCTTCAAAGAGTGCCTTACAATCACATTGATACGACATCCCACAACCATTTCTCTTGACACCCACTCTTCATTCATTTTGTATGCATTTCACTATGCAACTATCTCAAATTCTCACTGTGTTTTCAATAATATTAGTTAATCAATTCAGTATGACCCACGACCGCTAGCAACACTCCTCGGACAGCGGGCGTGGGTCATACTGAATTGATTAACTAATTGAGGGAAAACGCAGTGAGAATCTGAGATGGTTGCATAGTGAAATGCATACAGAATGAATTAGGAGTGGGTGTCAAGAGAAATGGTTGTGGGATGTTGTATGAGAGGAAATGGTGATGGGAATTGAAAAGTCAAATTAAATTTGCATGGTGGTAATAAATGACACTTGTGTCTTCCATTGTCAGCTACACTTTAAGCCTAAAGGTGGTAGCCTTGGGACCCATGACCCTTAGAACCAAGGGTATGCTCCAAATGTGGCCAAACAACCGTAGTACTCTGTAAGAGCAAAACTTCAACAAGGTGGTTTTAAAAAAGTTACTCGAGGAGGGTAAATGACCCCATTAAACACAAGTGAAAGATAAGGTACCACAAGACCAATCATATCTCAATCAAGGTGGGGAAGGTACAACCAGTCATATCTCTCTTAAATGTACAGTCGTCCAATATATCCTGAAAGTTCATCATCACGGTATAAGGAAGGGTGGTGGGATGCCAAATAAAAATATCCCTCATTTCTCTCTATTGATCAAATAACAATAAGAGAGGTGCCATTGAAGATCTACACGTCAACATTAAACCAAAAATCAGATTTGAAGTGTGGGTACAAATATAGTACCTTGTACTATAGAAAATAAAAGCCACCTGTGTTACCTTTCAATTTAGCAATATGGTCTATAGAAGCAAAATTTCCTCACAATTACCATCGAAATTTCTGACTAGCTCTAAAGCAGCAGTAAAATATTTTATAACATAATTTTGATCTCTATCAACTTCAGCACTCCAGTGTGGTCCCTGTGTTGAAGTTGGTCCTCGAGATGTAAGTTGCTTACACAAATAACCATTGCATGACTGCAAAATCTTCTAAGCACGTATAAAGTAGACAGGAAACACCAAAGCTATGCCCAAGCAATATATCTGAGATGACACTGTTAAAGGGTATGTATGATACAAAGTATCCATAAACAGACCATCATATGCCTTATTCAATATATTTATGGGATTCAAATGGTAATGCAATCACCTGTATCATTGCATATCACGACAATGCAATGCAATCACGGTAATGCCATGCCCCTTCTCCTATAACATCCCTCTTCATGTCAATATACATGTATGCATTTCAGATAAGCAAATTTATTGTCATTATCATGCAAGCTACAATCCAGAAAATCATCAAAGAGTGAAAAAATGGATTAGGAATTGTCATTTCTATTCTTATCATGAAAAACAAAAGTTGGCATCGTTTGAACTTTGAACATCCCATGTTGCACTCAGTTTTATGGACAAGATATTAAGCCCCAATCTTAAATCATATAAGGAGAAAACATATCAAATCCATTCTCATTACAAATGTTCTGTTTTTCTTTTTATTTTTCTTGTTCTGCATTTTCGTGTAGTTCTTCAAGGAGAATCCATCACCAGTCACAAATAGGTAATGAGATACTTCATAGGATTGTAGTTGTAACTATAAGCAGGTGTAGGGGTTGAGTGGGTTTGAATATAGACCTATAGGATCAGGATTGATCATAGGTCACACTCAATTGATGGAATGTATCGCCAAGAACATTTTAGATCAGTTTCCTTAATAGGGATCTCCAAGGGCATCCTATAGGACAGCTAAGATCGTGGTAAGTAGTAAACCACAAGCTGATATGGGAGGGCTGGGCTAGCATCTTCATAACAAAGTTATGAACTTGATCGTGCCAAGCAACATGAATGGATAGTGGACATTTTCTTCAAATAACAACAACAGTTGTTATACTTCCTAAAGCTAATACTATTGTGAAATCCATCTAGTTATATTTCCATTGACAACAAAGAAATTACAGTTATAGAAGCAAAAGTACATGACTTCTCACACATTCCACATTCATCTCCATATATTCATTTCCTTACTCCTTGCCTTTCCTAGAGAGATTTTACAACATTATGTTGTACATGAGAGCTCCCAAAACATTGAATTCTAACCTCTAAAAAACATTAGTTACAGGTTTCAAAATTTATTTCATATCTTTCTAATTGAAAGGATTCATATTTGAAACATAATGAATTTTTAAATCTATATAGAACTCCAAAAACTAGATAAAAAAAACAAAGTCATAAATTGCTTATACAATTTTGTCAATTTGCTCAAAGAGCAATTGATACCAAATTACCAATACCATTAATGCTAAAAATATTTCATGACTCAAATAAGAACTTGTAAAAAAAGCAAAGATTAATATCAATGTGTTATACAATAAATGGAACAACTGAGGCTTCTGCATGTTAACATTGCAGCACATAGAGAGTCCAAGTCCAATCATGAGGAGAATTTTCCTGCACCCTGGCCAGGGAAAGGTTCTCAAAGTCACAATCAACAATTCTCATCTTATAATGTTTACATGGTTGAAGACCTCACAAGAATGCACCTAGATTCTTGGACTGGACACAAACTGGGATTTGAAAGCATAGTCCACAAATATTTGTGAAAATGTGAAATGCCATACCCTTTCTTTATGAAGTGAGGTTCCACATTCTTACCCAAAGCACCATGCATGCAATCTACACAACACTGTCAAGCATCCTTCTCTATCGGTTTGGAAATTTGGTGTACAAATTTCATGCCAACCTCTAAAAACTAAAACAAAGAAGGTACCAAGGATCTTAATTCATACCAGGGATCTTAATTCATAGTTGCTAGTATCCATGCACCATTGCCAAAATCATGCCTATGTACAGTCAGTCACCAAGGGAAAGTGAAAGTACCTTGAGAGAGAGGAAAAGTTAAGTACATACCTCAAATAGGTTAACACAGTCCACAAAATACAACAATTAAGCACATAGATAAAACAATACTATATTTGAATAGTGCTAAAGCAACAGTAAAACATATTATAACATAATTTTCATCTCTTTCAGTAGAAGGTAATAAAATAAACATATTGATCAAATAACAATAAGAGAGGTATAGTTGAAGATCTCCATGTCAACATTAAACCAAAAAATCAGATAACCATTGCATGACTGCACAATCTTCTAGCATATCGACTCCCATGTGTGTCTCCCTTTACAAACCAAAAGCTTTACAATATATTGGAAAAGTTTAGATTTGAAGTTTGTTTTACGATCCACTTTTCAAGGCTTTGACTTCTAAATATAGCAAAAATGTATAACTAAAATATTTAGACTAACTAATCTTGACAAGTGTAAAAACTATATTAAACTCAGAAACCTAATCAAAGTCTCGTGGCTGCATGAGCCAAAATAGCTAACCCATCTAATGCCTTTTCCTTTGCTTGTAATGTGATGATCTCTTTCTTCATTTGGCTGATTTGTCTCTTGAGTTCCTCTTTATATTTCTAGAGATGAACACTCTATTCTTGGGCCGCTCTTCCGCTTTTTACATCTTCATCAGCTACCTATGTCACTTCTGCAAAGTTTTTGTTCACTTCCTGGACGTCTTGCTTCAACATACTGTTGGCTTTCATCAAACTATCATTAATTAGTCTCATATGTTCATTCTGGCATCTAAAATGATCAAGTTCTTTTTTCTGATTTTCTTTTTCATGTTCTTCCATTTCATCATCTAGATCTTCATATTTTTCATCAGAAACTATCTTTTCAAAACTTGCTTGCTCTTTGGAGGATTCAACCACTGCATTTATTACTTTCTCTTTTCCCTTCGAAGTCACTGATACTCCATTATCTTCCATATTTCCATTTTTATCATCGGGAAAATTCTTAGGAGTTATATCTGGGATTTTTCTGAGACTTTGATCAATACCCTCAAGAATCTATTTTAAAGCTGATTCTAAAAATTTTGCTTCCATGTTTTCCTCATCATCACTTGGTGAATCCTGTATGCTTAAGAAATTATCCTTTTTGAGTTCGGGATTCAATGTGGCTTCCATATTCATCCTAAACTTATTTCCAAGTCTTGTCCTTGGCCTAAAACAAGCTATGAGTGGTTCAGATGAACACTCTGAGGTATATGAGGGTTTGTTATGTGTCGAGACAGGGTCTTGCTTTACTTCTGGCAAAGTTTTTTCATCTTCTTCCATTGCATCATCAGGTTGTATAACAGGACTACAATTAAACTCTTCAGGCTTTTTCTATTTCATATATGCAGGCGTTTGTATATCTGCCTCTTTTTCAGGTAACTCTTCTTCATGGTGGCATTCTTCATTTTCAAACAAGATCTCTGTCTCTGTACAATCAGAAATGACCTCTTTTCCAGAAGGATTTTGTTTTCTTTTTCCCTTCTTATCTTCCTTAAATTCCACTTTAAATCCCGACCAATATAAAAAATGCGACCAATTTCTACCCTGCTTTTCTACTTCTTTAGAAATTAACAATTTTATCAGGCAATGGTGAAACATACTATTATTGGGAGTATCAAACTGATTCTTAACCCTAGATGCCATTTTACTTAAACTGTTCTGCAAGTAATAGGGTAAGTTTAATTTCTTTGTACCTGAAACATGTTGTAACAGACGCATATGATAATGGTATATAGTGGCGAACATGCCTTCGCATGTTATATACCTTTTGATAATTTGCAGAACATCCTGCCATTCCTTGACTAGGAAAGTATTTGGAATGCCTTGGCTCCAATCAGAATCTTGGTGTGCCGGAAGGAGGAACTGGCTGAAATCTTCATCTATTGATTGCCTCTTATACCATTTTTCACCCTCGAGAGTAACCCCAACAACCTGTGCAATGGTTTCTTCTGTTACTGAGAATTTACGGCCGTTCATTTTCACCATTGAACCCTCGAGGTTTTCACAAAATGATTTTGTAACCCCTATGTGAAACTCTCCCATATTTTCGAACATGGTAAACCAGCCAGCTGCTTTCACCTTTTCAACAACAGATGGAAATTTCTTCATCCATTCAACATTTTGGGGCTCAATCCTGAGCACATGACCACTTGGGCGTGATTTCTTGTCTATCTCCATGACTGAATTCGTGACTATAGAAGCAATACTTGAACGCGAACTTTGGGGAGAAGATACTGAAAACCCTCTTTGAAGCTCGTGTTAAATTTTAAGCATTAATTTACAATACTCTAGGATCTTTACTGAGAGAATAACATATACAGTATATCAATGCATGACAATCACAATAAGCATGACAAGCATCACAAGAATCAAAAGCATGAGAGACAAGAGACACAGAGTTTCCGTGGGGAAAACCTTAAGGTGAAAAATCCCACAACTTCCTCAGAGATAGAGAAAGAAATGGCTCAACCAAAGTACAACCAAAATACACTGAGATAGTCTCTTAGTAGCAGATGATCCTCCTCCTCACTAGTGCGCCACTTTCTGAGTGAGAGTGAGATACCTTTTCCAAGTGTGTTTAAAATAGAGATCTCTGATATCTATTTATACTAACCTTTTTTCCCAGTGACCTTATGGGGCCGACTTGTCTAGCTAGGTACATCCACATTATAATATATATAATTCAAAGCGGACCCCACATGGTGGTCTAATAACCCATCGGCAAGTACACACACTTGCGACACTTGTCAATCCACATGACGACACTTCCTTATATAGGAATGACACATCTCTTATAAGGGTACAATAAATATATATAAAATACATAGATGAAATACATTCCGAAGTTACATATACATCAACACTCCCTCTTAACTAGGAAGGTATTTCTCGACACAGATCTGCTAGACAAGTCTTCTCCTCGAGATCATCGTCATCGATGCATCGTCATCATCATCCTCACTGCTGCTGCTATCTCAACCAATCTCTGACTCTACTTGTCATAGGAATTTCTACAGAGCCAGTCCTTTTTCATACTGGATGTAGGCCCACCACCTGCAGGTCTTCATCATCACTGGCCATACTGTGGAATTCTCAGGACTTATTACGTGCCTCACAAAACCTGGCTGCAGCATCTCGGGCTATTACAAGCACACAACTCTACCTGTAGGATCTCCCAGGAGCACATTACATGTGACCCATCACAAAACCTGGCTGAAGCATCCCAGGCTGTTACGAGCACACGGCTCTACCTGTCGGATCTCCCAGGAGCACATTACACGTGATCTCACCACAAAACCTAGCTGAAGCATCCGAGGCCTTTTTCATCCTGTCCAGATCTCCCAGGAGAAAATTACATGTGGTCATGGAAAAACCTGGCTAAAGCATCTGAGGCCTTTTCCATCCTGTCCAGATCTTCCAAGAGCAAATTACATGCCATAGGACAAAACCTCGAAAGAGCATCTGCCAGATATCCCAGGGCACAAATTACATGCCATAGGAAAAACCTCGAAAGACTATCTACAGATCTCCCAGGGCACAAATTATATGTCCTCTCAAGCAAAACCTCGAAAGAGCATTTTCCAGATGTCCCAGGGTATGAATTACATGCCATAGGAAAAACCTCGAAAGACCATCTGCAAATCTCCCAAGGCACAAATTGCATGCTTACCTGCACAACCTGTTCCACGGCCACAGAGTATCATCTGATACTCATCTTACATCATCATGATGTACACATGATCACCCTGATCATCATCACTGCAACATCTTGTTGCATGTCATCTGGAGAAGCTCATCATCCACGATCATCCTGATCATACAATGCATCCATCTAATGCACACCAAGTATCTACCTGATACATATCATCATACATAGTGTATTCACCTGATACATAGATACATGATCCACACAATGTATCCATCAACATACATGATCTACCTGATCATACCTGATACATATCAATATACATGATCTACTTGATCATACAATGTATCCACCTGATACATATACAGATACATGGTCCAAGCATCCAACATGATGCATATACATACAAATGATCCAACCGATCATATCCAGCATCCAACATGATGCATATACATACAAATGATCCAACCGATCATATCCAACATCCAACATGATGCGTACATACATATAAAGATCCAACTAATCATATCCAGCATCCAACATGATGCGTACATACATATAAATGATCCAACTTATCATATCCAGCATCCAACATGATGCGTACATACATATACATATAAATGATCCAACTGATCATACAAAGCAGAAACTGGAACACCATCCTGATGCTCATCATCCAGTGCTTACATCCACAGCCATGTGAAGGATCCTCCTTTCAATATGCTTGGAATGGCTTTAGCAAATGTGTCCATCACTTCTTCCTCGAAGTGTCCTCGATCTGAAGAACACCAAGCCTCTCCCTGAAGTATTCGAACTTCACCCTGGCTAGTGGCTTCGTCAGCACATCTGCAATCTGCTTGTCTGTCGCAACATACAGGAGCTTCACAGCTCCTCTCTGCACCATATCCCTGATATAGTGATATTTGATCTCTATGTGTTTTGACCTGTCATGAAACACCGGATTCTCGGACAGCTTCACACAACTGTGGTTATCACAGAAGATACCAGTAGCATCCAATGGGAGATCAAATAACTCAGACAGTAGCTTCCGTAGACATACTGCCTCATAACTAGCTGAACAGGATGCAACATACTCTGCCTCAGCTGTACTTAGTGCTACGCAGGACTGCTTCCTGCTAAACCAAGAGATCACACCTAATCCCATACTGAAGTAGCACCCAGATGTGCTCTTCCTATCTGCAGCACTGCCAGCCCAATCTAAATCAACATAACCCTGTAGGTTAAACTTTTGATTCGCTTCATACTTGAGCCCAAAATACACTGTACCCTTCAGGTACCTCAGAACATGCTTTACAGCAACCAGGTGAACACTCCTTGGATCCGTTAGGAACTGGCTCAATGTGTTCATAGCAAAGAAAATATTTGGTCTCGTGTTTGTCAGGTACATCAAGGACCCAATCATCTGACGATACATAGAGACATCAACTGGCTCAGATGAAGCATCGCATAGAAGCTTCAGATTCGATGCCATAGGTGTGGCCATGGCCTTGCAATCCATCATCCCAAATCTCTTCAGGATATCTACTGTGTACTTCCCTTGACGAAGGAATATCCCACCTACACTCTGCCACACCTCCATACCTAGGAAATAATGCATCATTCCCAAATCTTTCATATCGAACTCAGCAGCAAGCTTCCTCTTAGTATCTGCAATCAACCTGTCATCTCCTGTTACAAATAAGTCATCCACATACAGGAGTAGAATCATAGGATTCCCTTCCTCAACCTTGTAGTAAAGGTTGGAATCAGCTTTACTCTTAGTAAAGCCCAAACTAGATAGGAAACTATCCATCCTACCATACCAGGTTCTGGGAGCTTGCTTCAAGCCATACAAGGCTTTCTTCAATCTGCACACATATGACTCCTTGTCATGTATTTCAAAACCGAGTGGTTATTCCACATATACTTCCTCTTCAACTACACCATTCAAGAAAGCAGTCTTGGCATCCATTTGGTGTATTTTCCATCTCATTGCTGCAGCCAAGGCAAGTACTGTTCTGATGGAAGTATACCTGGCTATAGGTGCAAAAGTTTCTTCATAATCTATTCCCTCTTTCTGAGAGAAGCCACGAGCTACGAATCTTGCCTTGTATTTCTCTACACTGCCATCTGCAGCATGCTTGATTTTGTAGATCCATTTGGAAGTCACAACAGACTTCTCTTTAGGTCTTGGGACAACATCCCAAACATCATTCTTCATTATTGATTGGTATTCCTCAACCATGGCATCCTTCCATTCTTTCTTTTCCGCTGCTTCTTCATAACTGGAAGGCTCTTTGTTCATAATGTCACAGAGTAAAGCAACATAGTTGGTATGTGATCTGGTTCTCTTCTTTGCTCTGTGCTCTTCTTCTGGAATGCCAAATCTTTCTGCATCTTGAATGAGCTCTCTAGCCCATGCAGGTTTCCTCTTGTGAGAGTTATCCTCACGGGGTGGATCTACAAGTTCTTGTGGATCTTCAAACTCACGAACAACTTCTGGAACTGCTTCAGTCATGGTAGTGTCTTGAAATCTGGTTTCCTTAGGTTCTTCATAAACTTCGATAGGTACCTTCCTTAATTTGATGAATGCTGAGTTTTCATCAAATGTTACATCCCTGCTGACATCAATCTTCTTGAACCCTGGAAAGTATATTCTGTAAGCCTTCGAGTTTTCACTGTAACCCACAATGATACCCTTCTTTCCTGAAGGATCTAGTTTAGTCCTCTTTTCTTTTGGGACATGAGTGTATACTGGACAACCAAATATTCTGAGATGGTTGACTTCAGGTTTCTTACCAGAAAAGACCTCTTCTGGTGTCTCGTTGTCCAATATCTTGTGGGGTGTTCTGTTCTGCACATATAGAGCTGTTCTAGCTGCTTCTTCCCATAGATGCATAGGTAGATCCTAGTCATAGAGCATTGCTCTTGCTGCTCCCATGATTGTTCTGTTCTTCCTTTCTGCAACTCCATTCTGTTGTGGATTGTAAGGAGTAGTCAACTCCCTCTTAATCCCTGACTCAATGCAAAGCTTCTTGAAGTCACGTGAGGTGAATTCTCCACCATTGTCAGATCTGAATGTTTTGATATTCTTGTCAGTTTGATTCTCCATCAAGGTTTTGAATTCCTTAAACTTATCAAACAACTCATCTTTGTTCTTCAAGAAGTATACCCAAGTATTCCTGAAGAAGTCATCAATAAATGAGACATAGTAAACATACCCACTTAGAGAACTGGATGACAGAGGACCACATACATCTGAGTGGATGATTTCCAGGATGTCTTTTGCCTTGCTTTCACTGCTTGGGAAAGCCTTCTTAATGTTCTTACCTTTTACACATCCTTTGCAAACACCTTCATGTTTGTCTTGATTTCAGGAAGACCCTCTATAGCCTTGCTTGCAATTGGAAGTGCCCTATAGTGAATATGAGCAAGTCTTCTATGCCAAAGTTCACTTGGATCCATGGATTCATGTACCATGGCATATTCAGGTTGTCCTTTCAATTTATACAAACCTCCCTCTTGCTCTCCAATCAGTAGTGCATCATCTATGGTCTTTCCCTTTGGCCACATTAGGACTTGGCCATCCACAAATGCAACCCTCGTACCTTTTGCATCCAATGCAGAGATTCAGAGTAAGTTCTTCTTGAGCCCAGGTACATAAAGAACTTCTTTCATCTTCAAAGATTTACCCGAATCTAGGTTGTAGGAGGCTTCACCACTTCCTTTGATTGGGTATTGATAATCATCCCCAAGTTTCACCTTATGGGGTGATTCATGTTCTGAAAGATTCACATAAGATTCCTTAAATCCAGTCATGTGTTTGGAAGCCCCACTATCAATCAACCAATCATTACAACCATGGGAGATGGTACCTATGAGAGCAGAGATTAGAACATACTCTTCACTTGATGAGTTATCATCACTTTCTTCCCTAGCCTTCTTCTTGGGTGGTTCATCATCCTCGGCAGCATGAGCACGAAACCTTCTTTTGCTGCCCTTCTTCTTCTTGTTGGAGTTGTTGTTGTCCTTCTTGTTCTTGGGACAATTTATGGAAATATGTCCTTTCTCATTACAGGTGAAGCATATTCTTCTTTCTTTGAAGTGATGTGAGGATTTCTTGGAGTGAGATGGCTCTCTCTTGGACTTCCCTTTCTTGGTGTGAGCTGTGAGAGGTTGATCTTCATTCCCCATCTTTTCTTCTCGTGCCAAAATCCTTGCTTCTTCTTGTGAGCATTCTTCCTGTAGTCTACTGAAGGAGATCAACTTCTTCCTTGCACAAACTCCTTGGATAAAGGAATCCCATGACCTGGGTAGGCCATTTAGAGTGGTCATCACCACTTCACCATTCTCCACCATTTCATCCACTACTTCTAGTTGTTCCTTGATCTGGGAGACCCTTGAAAAATAAGATTGAATGGTTTCTCCATTCTGAAACTTTACTCCTTTCAATTGGTTCTGCAGGGTCATCTTTCGATTTATGTTCTTCCCTTCAAATAGCTTGGTCAAAGAGTCAAACATCTCCTTGGGTATCTTTAGAGAGGACACATGGGGTATGAGATGATCTTTAATGGAATCAGCAATGAATCTCTTTGCCTTGACCAATTTCTTCTTATGCAATACCTTGGCCTCTTCATCCTCTGGGATAGGGATGTCTTCTTTCACATATTAGTCCAACTCATTTTCTTCCAGGATTAACCCAATCCTATACTTCCAAGCTCGGAAGTTATCAGCTCCTTCAAGCTTATCCTCAAGCTTGGTGTGGTTAGACATCTTAAAAAGTACTTCAAATGGAAATAGAAAAGATTTAGATCTTACCACTTGAAATGCTGAAAACTGGATCTGGTCTCGGATTAGGGTTTGTTGGAAAAACCCTAAAAATTCAAAATGTGAATTTCAATTTTCTGAAAGGATAGAAAGATGCGCCTTGATGAGTTGATCAGCCTGGTGCATTTAGAATTTGAGATTAGCAAAGCTTTACCCTTCAGATTTGTCTTTTTGTCCTCCCGGGTTCACTGGGGAGAGCCCTGAATTAGGGTTTGAGTTTCCTGGAGATCTACCCAGCCAAAATCTCGATCCAAAGCTCTAAACTTCGATTTTTGCAAGGAGCTTCCAGCTATGTCTTCAGATTTCAGAAATTCCTATTTTTGTGGAAACCCTAATTTTTAGGGCCAAATCTGAAAATGCTTGGAATTGAATTCTGATTGGACAGATAGATGCGCCTTGATGAGTAAAGTCAATCTACTATACTGCTTTTCCAAAATCTGTGGAGAGAAACCCAATAAACAAGAAACGCAAGTTTCCGTCACTGCAAAATGTCTTCTTCTCAGGTTAGCTCTGATACCATGTTAAATTTTGAGCATTAATTCACAATACTCTACGTTCTTTACTGAGAGAATAACATATACAGTATATCAATGCATGACAATCACAATAAGCATGACAAGCATCACAAGAATCAAAAGCATAAAAGACAAGAGACACAGAGTTTCCGTGGGGAAAACCCTAAGGTGAAAAACCCCACAACTTCCTCAGAGATAGAGAGAGCAATGGCTCAACCAAAGTACAACCAAAATACATTGAGATAGTCTCCTAGTAGCAGATGATCCTCCTCCTCACTAGTGCGCCACTTTCTGAGTGGGAGTGAGATACCTTTTCCGAGTGTGTTTAAAATAGAGATCTTTGATCTCTATTTATACTAACCTTTTTTCCCAGTGACCTTATGGGGCCGACTTGTCTAGCTAGGTACATCCACATTATAATATATTTAATTCAGGGCCGACCCCACATGGTGGTCTAATAACCCATCGGCAAGTACACACACTTGCGACACTTGTCAATCCACATGATGACACTTCCTTATAGAGGAATAACACATCTCTTATAAGGGTACAATAAATATATATAAAATACACAGATGAAATACATTCCGAAGTTACATATACATCAACATCTCGAACTCCATTTTGTCTATGAACATTGATATAATCAGTGTTCTATTGGGCTTGAAATGATTAAGAGATATGGAGAGGTATGGGCCCCCAAATTTGATACTTGCTTCATGAACCATCTTCGAGGCCTGATCACTCTTATAATTACACCCTGTACTCAAAATACTTGCTTCATGAACCATCTTGGAGGCCTGATCGCTCACATAATTGCACCCTCTACTCAAAAACCTATTCAATAGAAACCTGGAAACGTGCATTTATTTGAATAATGATATGTGCTGCCAACTTGGGTTAATAAATCATCCTAGTCTATAAGAGCTTAGGTTAACTAGTCGACAGGTATGAAATGTTTCAGTTTTGTTTGGTTTGTTATGTTTTGTTTTGTTTGTTGTTTACAAAATTATAATATATATTAATTAAATAATATATATATATATATTACTATGTCCATATCAAAAATTTTATTATTTTGTGTTAGGATTGGGATTTCTAAGGTCCAAATTAGATCACTATAATATGTAGTACAAACAAGATGGTGGTCATTTCCTTGTTATCACTTTGTATGTAGATGATATGTTATTTTTTGGTAACAATAGGGATGTGAATTGTGATTTGAAGTCTTATATTTTAGCACAATTTGACATAAGTGAAATCTTAATCCAAAATGTGGGGAGATTAATGGTAGGTATATGGTGTAGAATGATAGGTGGAGAATGGTCAACCACTTCCATGTGGAATACTATTGGGTAACTTGTACTATTGTATTCCATATAGAATGTTGATGATATGCCATGTGACACTCATAAGACAATTCCACCTCCCATCATACATAGTGTTGATATATTCTACTCTCCCTGCCTTCTAGTTCGATTTGGAAGCTTTCCCTAATGATCTAATGATATTGTTGAGTGGAGTGTAATGACCATTCATACCATAAATTATGGCAGTTGGCATTGTCTATGATTACTAGTTATTTTTATACCATGCCCCTACCTAGTTCTGACAACGAGGGTCCCATTTTCATTGTATACCATGCCCCTACCTACATTTCCTATGTAGGAAACTAGAATCCCATCTAGGCATTTCAAAACAAAAATAACCAACTAGGCATAATGACACCGCCAACTAGGCATAGTGACACCTAACAATAATTTCAAGTCTCACAACCCTCTCACCAAGCATGACCTTCTTACGAGAGCATATGTGTTTTTACTATTTGGTGGAGCAATGAGTTGGATGAGAAAGAAACAAGTTGTGGTCAGTAGCGACATAGTATATGGCAGCTCCTCATGCTTGTAAGGTGGTCATCTAGATTATGAAAATATGTTTAGATGTAGGGCTAAGTCAAAGATCTATTATAGTATAGTGTGATATTAACATTGTCATTAATTTGTCTAGCTAAGAATCCCACCTTTCGTGCAAAGACAAAATATATTGATATCTAGTACCATTTCTTGAGATAAAAAATTGACGTTGGTTCTAGTTGGGGGTGCTTCCACCATTATTGTTTGAGAGATTTCAAACAATCCTGAAAAAATTCTTATGTGCAACAGGAGAGAAAGTTAACAACAAGAAGAAAACATTAAACATTAAACATCGTTGATATAGGGACGAATGTTGAAAACGTGGAAATATTGCGTGGAACAATCCACCCATATGTAGTAGTGTAATTTTCCATTCTTTAGGTGGGGAGGAGCAATAAGTTTTCAAGGGCTAGTGCAAAGTCTAGGGAGAAGAGTGAACATCGCCAAAATCAATCTAAGAAATGTGTTAAACTTAATCCTAAGAAGATGAAAAATATTCTATAAGAGGGTGTTTCAATGACCCAGATTATGTCATTTCAAGAAATTTCCCTGTTTGGTAAGTTTTATAATAGGTTGATTGCCAAAAGAACCCTTCAATTATGGATGTGTGATGTATAGTTTCCTGTAGTATGATACATTCCATAATATTGTGTTTTGTCTAGATATTGGCTTACCTTCATATATAAAAAGGGAGATAATGTTGTTCAAATTTGTGAAGGAAAATGGCTTTGGGTGAACTCCATTCTCTCTCTAAAACCTTGGTCTTCAAGGTTTGACCCCATAAGAGAAAAATCCACCATCCAACCAATTTGGGTCAAACGCCCAACCCTCTTGCTGAATTATGGAATGCCCCAACCGTCAAAACATTTGGGAGTTCAATTAGTAGATTCATTTTCTTTGGTGTGAGAATGGAAGTCTGTTGGCTATCCTAAAATAGCAGAGCAAAATCCCAAAAATTGAGAATTGGCTCACTAGGTTATTACATCTGCAAAATCCCAAAATTTCCTATGGCATTTATAGTGATCCATCTCTCTCTCCATGTATGTGCTAGATATTAGATAAAGGGTTTCCCAAAGATAGATCCAGTAATTTGGATATCAAGTGTCGAAAATGGAGATAAATTTGGGATGCCCTGAAACGAGAATATTATGCATATCTAGGGTTTAAATGCCAGAAACCCTCCCATACCATCACTACATGTTGATTATTATTCTATAGGTTGATTGCTTTATTGTCGAATTTTTAGTGTGATACATGATTGAGTCTAGAAACCCTCCCATACCGTCACTACATGTGTCTAGTATAACCATGCAAAACTCTAGTCCGTACAACCACCCATTGAAAAAAATTCAACATTAGCTCCATTCGGTACATTAATTATTCTATACAATATTCAAAATTAAGAAAAAAAATACTTTTCTTTACTTATACAAATCCACTAATTAGTAAGTGAAATATCCCAAAAGATAACACATAAATCTTATAACTTGATTTTGTGTCTTGGTTAATCGACACATGTTCGATTCAAACCAAATTGTGCAAACAAATTGAACAATGAATGAAAGGGGCAGCGATCTTATAGACAAAATGTACAACAACAAAGAGGATAAACAATAGTCATAAATAAGATAAATTTGGGGTGAATCTTGATCTTGTCACCCGTGTGTACAATTAGCAACCTACAACATGGTACCTTAACTCCAATCTCTTTGCAACCTTTAAACAATAGTAAAAGAATAATTTTATAGGTTTGAGAGTAATAACCAATAGCAAGTGTCTACCATATTGAGTATAATATGGTACATACCATGGTTTAATCCTAATAGAAGGAGTTATCAGAAGTGATTTATGGATCTAGGTTATTAACGCTCAACTTTTGAGAGGTTTTATATGCCACCTTTGGAGGAGCGTCCCGTTTGAGGTCTCATTGCATGGAGTAAATATCATTCAAGGGAACCCTAGCATTGCACATTTAGCTTTATAGAGCACCTACACATGAGTGCATGGAATTTGTGTCATAACATTTAACCTAGAGGTGTTATATCCATTAATTTGTGCCTTTATTTGAAGAACGTTCCACTTTGTATGGTTTCTATCCTACTTTGTGGAGGATTCTCACCCACTTGAATCCAAATCCCACCTAAGGAGGTTTCTTATGCATGATTTATGTTCCATTTTTGGGGGGTCTTATTGAGCACTTTGTGGAGTTCGTTTGTATTTGGTGGATCCACTTGCTATAATGCCCACTTTTTAGCATGACTTTGCATGCATTGGATTTGTAGCCTTTGGAGGCTATTTTGAGACTTCTAATTAGCATTACTTTATCATTTCTTGAAGGAACCCCCAATTTCTTGGGATTTTATGGATCTTTGAGACTATACATGTAGCATTTCCTCGACATTCGTCCCTGTTGCCACAAAAACTGAAACCTAAATTTTTCATCCCTATATCGATGAATGTTTATGGAACTTTAAAAAATGTGGATATTTCCATGATTTTTCTGCCCTAACAAAAAAAAAGTTAAAAATTCATTTTTTCAACCCACAAATGTTGAAAACGTGGAACAATCCGCCCATATGTAGTAGTGAGATGGAACAAAAGTTGTGGATACAGGATCATCTTGGGGTTGATTGTACCATTCTACAGCCCCAGGTTCTCCTTCCATCGAATGGTGGAAAGATTTGTCTCGTGAAGCAGGCGGTTCCATGGTCATAGATCTTGGGGGATCAATGATTAGTGAACTCAAGGGAAGTGAAAAGTTCACTCCTGACTCCATGGTGGAGTTTTCTTCTTCAGGTGACATGATGGTAACTCATGGATCCATGTTTTCCTGTGAAGGTACCTCTGGATCAAGGGGATATTCAGGTGGAAAATTTAAAAGTCTACAGGACCTTCTCAAAGGTTGTTCAGCCAGAATGACTGAAGCAAAATTTATCCTAAGTGTCTTCTATACAAAAAAAAAATCAATTCAAAATCTAAACAAACTAAGGCCACAAGCAAACTTATGTGACAGGTGTGGATTCAAAAGTATGGAACCTCATAGGATTGTCAAGGCTTCGCAACTCGCGATATACCCCAGGGTCCAACAGTTATACTCAACCCAATTTTTCAGATCACTAACCAGGGAGGTTTGGGACCGTACCCCTTACCATATAACCCGACTACCTAGAAGCACATGCATAGTAGCTCCCCGAGTGTTGTTCTCGTTGTATTGCTCTGCCAAGATGGCCAAATGGTTAGCTCGGTTGGTTTCAGGAATCCTACAAGAGTCTCCCAATATACTCAAGGTACGTGGGAGCACAAATCCATAGTGGTGTTGTCTAATGCACAACCATATTAAAAGATCCTTCTGATATACTACCGAGTACGTGAAGTACCTTTCGATATACCCAAGGGTACATGAAAGAGCCTTCAATATACCGATTGGTACGAGGAAGAATTGCAGGCCCTAGAATGCAGTGAAGGCAGGTAACGATAGTTTCCACGTTTTATGACGCCATAACATGTCACTAACGTATCACACAAGTTACGAGTAAATTTTAACCTAATGCTACCGATTAATTTTTCTTATGAGGTAGGTGAATGCATGAGGTGTAGACAGGAATTTAAAAATAATGCAACCCTAGCTACATGAAGGTGTACATTTCATTTTCTTTCGATGAATTCTATATAAGGTAAGGAGAAATCTCTGTTCCCAATGGTCTCAAAAGATAAGAAAACCCAAAAAGTTCAAAAATCTACCAAAGATGATTGAAAGCACTCTTTCGTTTTTTTCCAACAAAACACAAAAATAATAACACACCAAATCAAGACTTTTTCTTTTTCTTTTTATCTTTTCAAGCTAGAATGAATCTAAGTAATGATGAAAAGGAGGATTTCTACTTAGAATGCACTAACTCTCAATTTCTGCAATGATGAAGTAAAAAGCACAAAAAAGACCAAAAGTGCATAGAACGTTTCGAGTTTGAAATACTTTGCAAGAGCTTGAATTCACTTGATTTTTTCAAAGAGATGAAAGACTCATAACTAAGAAAAATATAATCAACCAATTTCCTTTTCAAACTTCTCAAAAATATAAATAATGAATTCCAAAGCATGAAACAATTCTATAACAATTTCCACATGATTTTGAAAATAGAAAAAATGAAGCACTTTCAATTTTTCAGTACATATACCAAAACTAAATCTGATAACAATGATGCTTTTCAGATGTAATAGCAGGAAACAAGAGACCGATCATATCACTCTAATGACTTAGAAATTCTCAAAGAAAAATGACAAGCACCCAAATGGATTCAAAGACACTCAAATCACTCAAAATCGATCAAATGCAACCAAAACTTAAATGGATAAGTGCAGGAAGGGTTTGGAATCATATCTAACATATTGAATAGAACTGGTAAGGTGATCAGGGAATGCAAGATCGAACGAATGAACATGGGGAATTGAAATTTCCTACCACTACCGAATCTCTCACTTGACCAAATGGAACCCAAAAAACAACAAAACATATCCAAACACAAGCAAGCTGAGTAAATAGGTCTATGACTAGAAGATGCAATACATAGAGGCTCGTAAATAAGATCAAACAAAAAATTTGGAGAGGGTTTTGTACCAACCACCAAGTTTAAAGGGCTAGCGCACTCTGTCAGTATGATGCATAGCGCCTGGCGCACTGTGTCTACAAGGATAAAGTGCCAATGGTGCAATCTGTATGAAAGGAAATAGTGTCTGTGCCACATAATGCACACACAAGGAAAGCGTCGGGTAGCCAATGGTGCACGGGATGCACAGCCCAGGTGCATCAGGCGAATAATCAATAGCATGAAACAAAATATCTCCAAAAAATGAATAACATGTGACTTGATACCGATCCTAAAAGAACCAGGGGAATCCAATAGACTCTCTAATGACAAGATCCGATGGTTGAAGGGGTTCAGGAGGATAAGGAATGGATCACTAATAAATCAATGGAATCACACCCAAACTAAAATCAAAGCTAATGCAGTCCCCAGTATGGTCGCCGAATATTTTTTTGGACAATCTACCTAAGCGGACTTAAAGGCCAAATATCCCTAGTCCAACTGGATCTAGAACAAATAGGTACAAAATATAATCAAATTCCCTAGATCAATAGAAATCTAAAGTATCAAGTAAGTCTCTTACTTGAGATTTGCAATTCCCTTTGCTCCTTGCTTTATTCAATGCTCCAAAATCTTTAGATCTGCAGCTGCAAACCCCTATTGAACAAGTAGACACAAACAAGCAGTAAAGGCATATATCACATATGATTGATGTAAGCTAACAGTTAAGTAGGTAAGCTCTAAACATTAACAACACAATAATGTATATGGGAAGAGATTGTATTAACTGTAATAAAGGAGAGTACAATAAGAGAGAACGTTATAAGCTATGACTAACATCACAACCTTCCTTCCAACAAGCCGAACCAAAGCCTCCAAGCATGAAGTAAGACTCCCAAGGATGAACAAGGATCACCTAAGCTAATTCCACCAGCATGAGAGTACTATAGACCTTCCTCTCCTTCCAATGGAGAGGATTTTCATATTTATAATACCAAATGGATAGAGTAGGTTGAGAACTAATGGGAGAAGTCTAAGGGACCCTCCCTTGAGGTTAGGGAACCGAAGGACAACTCACCTATCAGTTAGGGATAGACTTCCACCTCACCATGCTTCGAGAAGTCGCTAGAATCCCTTGTTTATTTAACCAACCCTGGTGCTTCCTGCATAAAGGAAATTGGCGCCAAAACGGGGGTAGTGCAAGCTACATAAAGGAAAACGGAGCCACTGGCGCATGCTATTGGATGACACTTTGCGCCAAGCATGATCTGGCACCTGTTGCTGGAAGAAAATTTGTGCCAGTGCAACTAGAAAATGTGGACACAAGGGTTGACAACTTACTCTGAGTGTTATTGGTCAGGGAAACTTCAGGAATTGAGGCATGGAGTTGACTTAGGACTCATGATGATGAGATTTAGGTGTAATAGTTTCTCTTGGGGACAACCGCTCTTTCTAGTCCAAGTGACCTCCCATAGCGAAATGGAGGAGAAGGAGATCATTTCAATATGTTGCTCAAAGAATTCCTCATGCGAGAGAGGAACAAGATGATAGTCAATTTCTATCAGATCCTTTAGTGACTACCAATGGCGTCTAAGGAATATTCAACAAACAACCATTTCATAGGTGCGACACCCTTCAATGTACAAATCAATTTTGATATCCCCTTATCTAAAGGCCAGGTATGCACATTGTCATGTCCCTTCCCTAGTGGCCTTGGTCAAGACTTGGATCCTCCCATCCATAGGGGGTCTAAGAAGATTAACTGAATAAGGAATAATTAATAGGGGTAAATTTTGAGGCACAAATACTATAGTTATTAATTAATTATTAATTAATTATTCATATTCAGAGTTTGAATTATTTTTAATAATAAATGCATCATCATTAATAATTAATTTTGTGGAAATAATTGATGATGACATGGCTAGGATGGCGCGTAGGGTTAATGTGGACCTCACTTGCCTAAGTGGAAAAGCTAGGAGGAGTTAGCTAAAGGAAAAATGGTAGCAAGAGTACGTGGAAACTGTCAAAAGTAAGAAAAAACAAGCAAACGCACAAAGCAGGAAAGTAAAAAATAAGGAAAGTACAGAAGAATCCAATTGCAAAAGCAAGCAACACTGAGAAAATCTAAGTAGGATGCACTTTCCAATTTCAGTGAAAGGACACAAAAGCAGGAAAGTTTGCAAAACAAGTAATTGCTAATTCTCTCAAGGAATGCGCCCTTCATCTATTACACGTGTGGGTGGCTTGGGGATGAAATTACCTCATCAATAAAATAATGCTTCCAACTCCCATTCACATCTTTTGGTTAATCAATTTTGTGATTGAGAGCTCTTGCTACTCATAGTTGAGAGATGTGCCACAACCAATGATTGGGATATGAACCCCAAGGTCCTTACTATTCCAACATGATAATTATTCAGATCCAGAGTCATGTAGGGCTGATCCATAGGTCGACATCAAACATTTTTGAAGAATCATAAGCATCCATAAAGTATTCTACAGTTCCAGTTCCATTGGAGATAGTGTTGAAAGAGTTCACCCAGTAGAAGAGATCCATTCCAATGAAGTTACCCAATGCAGCTCAGGAGGACCATTGCACTCCTCGGCTTCAGATATCGGACCTTCTATAATTCATCTATCATCTCCATATAAGATCTCCATATTCTTCTCTTCCTCTTACACTCATTCTCTCTCAGTTTGTAAGATCTTCCTAGCATTGGAGACTCCTTGTAATTCTGATTGTAATGAAATATCAAATATATGTTTTGGAATTCCAAATTTGACCTGTTGCTGTTAATGAACATTTATAAAATCCATTGTGTGCTTTAGAACTGATTTTAGTAATCCTTTAAGGCAGTTTGGAACAAGAAATGTAAAGACTAGCTCAATGTGCAATTTAATTTAACTAGTTTTTCCATTTCTGTAATTAATCACTATTTGTGCACCAGTTTTAAGATATAAAGATTTTGTGAGACTCTTAAGACAGTGAAAAAGATATTCCAACCATTTCCCTTATATTTATAAAGCATTTAATACTGTTTGGAGGGATCTATAAATCCCCTAGTTGAGTAATCCCCAGTAGCGCACTTGTCTATTTCGATTCCAAATCCATCTGTAACCTCCCAAATCCACATGAAATCTACTCCAATACATTTTATAGAGTTTGCTTCCTGATATATCCCTTCCACCATTCAGTAAAACTCCCCAGTATATTATGCATATGCCGAAAGGCCCAGAAAGATTTGAAGTAGGCATCAGACTTGTCTGATTGTTGAAAAGTAAATGGCTCTGGTCCTTTGTGAATAGGAATTAGTGTTTAGATTTGTTATACCTTGATTCTACACACTTAATCATACAAAAACAAGAACCAAAAGTCACTCCCATCATCCTTGACCAATAAATCAACATTCAACATTATCACCTTGCACACTATAAAAATTGTTAAAATTTACTAGTTAAAATTCTGTTAAAATTGGGAGTTTTGAGTTGATATTCTGGCCTATTATTGGCTGGGATATTACAGTGGTATCAGAGCATGGTCCTATGAACTTTCTCTTTAAATTTACTGATGAGTCCTAAGATATTTCCATTCCCCAAAGGAAATAACCCTTAAGAACCTTTTGTTGAAGAAGAGGTGGAATCTACTAGAGGGAAAATACAAGGGGAAAGAACATGTCTGACTTAGATGAGAAGGAAGAGTTCAGACTTTTTGTGCAAAGTATGTTAAAGGGGATGCAAAACATATCTCAAAACATCATCCAATCTGGGAAAGACACCAAATAATTCTTGGATAAGAAGCTAGGACATAAAGATGCAGAAGGGAGCAGTAGTGGCTCTTAGAATGAAGAAAGGAAGCTCCCTAATGGATTTATATTTTCAAAGACTGGGCCTCATAATAGGACTAATGAGTTCAAAGAATAATTCAAGGATCAACCTTGAAAGACCATGCCCAAGTTCCTTGAGGAACACAAGGAGGATTATGAAGTTCCAACTGAATCAGTTGCTTCCTGGGAGGATCGATATGTAGAATACCAAACTTTGAGTGAAGAATGCAGAAGGGAATTTCCTTTCAAGGATTTTTGTGAAGCACAGTATAAAAATAATCCAAGAGGAGTTCATAGGCTTCCAACACATAATTATGAGCTGAGGAATGCAATTGGTAAAATCCAATTACCCTTCTTTGATGGATCCTCAAAGTGTACTACTAGCTCCTGGGTGCAGAAGCTAGACACCTATTTTCAACTGAATGCAATGGTTGAGAGGGATGTCATCATAATGGAAACTTTGCATTTGGAAGGTGAGGAAAATGACTAGTGGTTCCATGGAATGAGAACTTTGTGCCATAATCAAGTGACTTCCTATGCATATTTCACTAAGAGACTAATGGAGAGGTTTGATAGAAGAGACCCTGAAATATCCTTCAGGGAATTGGCACATGTTAAGCAAACCAGAACTCCTGAAGCTTACATCTCAGAGTTCCAAAAGCTTGCAGTAATGGTAACTGACATATCTGAAGTCCGCTTGATCCTTCTATTCACAAAAGGATTAGTAGAACCATTGAAAGGGTTGGTTAAAGCCTACCGACCAACTACCTTACAAGAAGCAGTGAGCAAAACAAGGGATCTACGAGATGCAATCCCAAGAAAAACATATCCACCAAAGGTTAATGCACCTTCTAAATTTCAGAACCAAATACCACCCTTCCGAAATGTGGCTTCCCTGAACAAGAAGGAATACTCATACAAAGATTGAGATGAGTTAAGAAGGAAAAACTATGTTTTTCTTGTCAAGAACCTTGGGTTCTGGGCCATAAATGTGCTAAGGGGAAAGCACACTACATTGATGTTTTTTCAGAAAGTGAGAAAGAAGAAATGGGAGTAGAAGCACCAGTAGAATATGGTTATGAGACAGGAGGAGAATAACAACCCCCACAACCAGAATGCAAACTTTGCAGTTTTAAGTGGAGTTACCCGCTACCACACCATGAGATTCAAAGGGGTTGTACAAGAGAAAAAGGTATCAGTTTTGGTCGATGGGGGTTCCACCCATAACTTTATTGATGCAGCCATTGTAGAGAGGAGAAAATTACAAACATAAAAATTTGGAGGTTTCACGGTCATCATTCCGAGAAACAACATTATGCAGTGTGACTAGTGGATTCCAAAATTGCAAGTGACTATTGGAGACCATACTATGATTGAGAGTGTTTATATTGTCAATGTGGCTAATACCAATGTGGGGTTGGGAGTGCAGTGGCTATACTCCATTGGTGATCATTTGGTAAATTACCAAGTACCCCAAATGTGTTTCAGATATGCGGAAGGGAAACGAGTGATTTTGAGGGGTGTCAACACCTACCCAAAAGAAGTAATTTCTACACATAGTATGAGGTCAGTATTGAGGCATGGTTATATTGAGTGGGTTGTTGAATGTTTCATCACCACTCAAGGGACTTCCATTGATGTATCACACCACCCGAAATACATCCAAAGGTTGCTACACAAACATAAGAAAGTATTTGAAGATATGCCACATGGAAGGCCTCCTGATAGAGGTACTGAGCATTGGATTGAGCTAGAACCTGGCACTTTTCCTATCAAGATCCATCATTATAAGCACCCAAAAATATTCAAGGATGAGATTGAGAAAACCATCAAATAGATGCTTGAGATGGTATTCATAAGACTAGGCTCAAGTCCCTTTGGATCATCGGTGGTCCTAGTCAAAAAGAAGGATGGAACAATGCGCATGTGCATTGATTATAGGGCTTTGAACAAGAAGACCATCAAGAAAAGATATCCTATCCCAAGGATTGATGAAATGATGGATGAGCTGCATGGAACTACATATTTTTCTAAGATTGATCTTCGTTCTGGATACCACCAAATAAGAATGAAGGATGAAGACATTCAGAAAACTACTTTCTAGTGCCATTATGGGCATTTTGAGTTCCTTGTCATGCCTTTTGGCTTGACTAATGCACCCACAACTTTGCAATATTGCATGAAAATAATTTTCATTAAGAAGCTACGTAAGTATTTCCTTGTATTATTTGATGATATTCTTATTTATAGTAGGGCATGAGAAGAACACTTGCACCATTTGGACAATGTGTTAACAATCCTTACAGAACAGTGTTTTTATGAAAATTGTCAAAGTATGAGTTTGGTTTGACAGAGCTCCTTTATCTTGGTAATATCATTTTTAAAGAAGGATTCAAGGTACATATGGAAAATATCAAGTCCATACTTGAATGGCCAAGCCCAAAGAACATAACAACCTTAATGGGATTCATTGGTTAGTGCACCTACTACCGGAAATTTTGTAACAATATTTTTTAAGCTCACATCCCCTTTGACAAATCTCACCAAGAAGGGTGCTTTTTGCTGGTTAGATGAAGCTGAAAAATATTTTAACATAATAAAGGAAGTCATGAGCAGCTTCCTAGTACTTGTACTTCCTGATTTCACTCAACCTTTCATATTGGAATGTGATGCCTCAGGTGGAGGCATTGGAGCAATGTTAATGCAGAATAGGCATCCCATTGCTTATGAGAGTAGAAAATTGCAGCCACATGAGAAGCATTATTCAATATATGATAAAGAGATGTTTTCCGTCATGCATGCCTTGGCCAAACTAGACAGTATCTAGTGGGAGGCAAGTTCATAGTCAAAACTGGTCACAACAGTTTGAAGCATTTCTTGACCCAAAGAGAGTTGAATGATAGACAACAGAAATGGGTAAGTAAAATTTAGTATTATGAATTTGACATAGAATACAAAAAGGGTAAGTTGAATGTGGTAGTTGATGCCCCCTCTAGGAAACCTTCTTTTTCTTTGTTGCAAGTCCCTATTGATTGGAAAGTTCAACTAGCTAGAGAATATTCAAAAAATCAGTTTGCTTGTGAAGTGTTGGATAGGGTGATTCAGGATGATTCCTACCATGTCATCAATGATATCATTTATTACAAGGACATAATTTTTCTAACATTTGGATCCAAGTTAAAAGAACAAATTTTGGTGGCTTCCCACAATGCACCAGTAGCAGGCCACCGTGGATTTCTGAAAACTTACCGGAAGGTGAGAGAAAGGTTCACTTGGAAGGGCCCCAAGAATGATCTGTTAAGGCATGTAAGGGAGTGTATTGCATGCCAAAAGAATAAGGTGGAGCACACTCATCCTAACGGTCTCCTTCAACCCCTACCAATTCCAGAACAGAAATGAGAAGGTGTGTCCATGGACTTCATCACAGGACTACCAAAATATCAGGGTAAGAATAGCATCTTTGTAGTAGTTGATAGATTGACTAAATTTGCTCACTCTTTTGTTGTCACATCAACTGATACTGCAAGTCAAGTAGATACACTATTTTTTAAATAAATATTTAGATTGCATGGTCTGCCCAAGATTATAATCAGTGACCGAGATAGCAAATTTACTAGTGCTTTTTGGCAAACTTTGTTTGAGCTAGTTGGAACTAGTTTGAATCTCCGCACAAGCTATCACCCTCAGATTGATGGAAAAAATGAGAGGGTGAATCAGTGGCTGGAAGGTTATCTCAGAAATTATGTTACCGGGCAGCAAAAGGCATGGGTCAACAGGCTACATTTGGGAGAATTCTACTATAATACAACATTCCATCTGTCCATCGGAATGACCCAATTCAAAGCTCTGTATGGATATGAATCCCCCACTTTTTCAAATATAATTTTTGGGGATTGAAGAGAAAAAAAGGAAAAGGATTGGATGCAAGAAAGCCAAGACATACTCAAGGCACTCAAGGAAAACTTGCAGGTTGCACAGAACCAACAAAAGGTGAATGCAGATAAGAAGAGAACAGATCGAACCTTTCAAGAAGGTGACTTGGTTTACTTAAGGTTGCAACCATATAGGAAATGTACTTTGAAATCAAAAGGGGCGGAGAAAATTTTACCAAGGTTCTATGGGCCTTACAAGATCACCAGGAAAGTGGGTGAAGTTGCTTAAGATCTTCCATCAAGAAGCAAGATACACAATGTTTTCCACGTGTCATTCTTGAAGAAAGCAGTTGGACAACAAGTAACTGTTTTAGAAGTATTGCCTCCTCTCGACGATGAAGGACACTTGGTCTTGGAACAAAAAAAATATTTTTCAATTTATAGAGAGGAAGTTGAGGATCATAATAATTAAAGAATATTTAGTGCAATGGAAGAGGTTTCCTAGTGAAGATGCAACCTGGGAAGATGAACAGATTTTGCAACATCCTGGATTGCAACTGCTTGAGGAGAAGTAGTCTTGGGGAGGGAGGACTGTCATGTGCCTTCCCTAGTGGCCTTAGTCAATAATTGCATCCTCTCATATCTAGGGGGTCTAAGAAAATTAATTGAGTAAGGAATAATTAATAGGGGGGAATTTTGAGGCACAAATACTATATTTATTAATTAATTTTTAATATTCAGATTTTTAATCATTTTTAATAATAAATGCATCATCATTACTAATTAATTTTGTGGAAAGAATTGATGATGACATGGCTAGGAGGGCGCATAGGGTCAATGTGGACCTCACTTTCCTAAGTGGAAAAGCTCATAAAGATCAAGGAGTTAGCTAAAGGAAAGATGGTAGCAACAGAAAGTGGAAACTATCAAAAGAAAGAAAAAATAGGAAAAAGCACAAAGTAGGAAAGTAAAAAAGATGGAAAGTACAGAAGCAACAGTCAGAAAATCTAAGTAGGGTGCACCTTCCAATTTTAAAGAAAGGACACAAAAGCAGGAAAGTTTGCAAAGCAAGTAATTGCTAATTCTCTCAAGGAATTTTCCCTTCCTCTCTCAAACGTGTGGGTGGCTTGGGGATGAAGCTAGCTCATCTATAAAATAATGCTTCCAACTCCCATTCACATCTTTTGGTTAATTAATTTTGTGATTGAGAGCTCTTTCTACTCATAGTTGAGAGATGTGCCTCAACAAGTGATTGGGAGATGAACCCCAAGGTCCTTACTGTTCCAGCTTGATCATTATTCAGATCCAGAGTCATAGAGGGATGATCCACAGGTCAACATCAGCCATTTTTGAAGAATCATAAGCATCCAAAAAGTATTGTACAGTTCCAGTGCCATTCGAGATAGTATTGAAGGAGTTCACCCAGTAGAAGAGATCCATTACAGTGAAGGTGCCTAGTCCATATCTGGAGGACCATTGTGCTCCTCATATTCATATATCAGACCTTTTATCAATCATATATCATATCCATAGCATAACTCCATCTTCTTCTCTTCATCGTATGCTCATTCTCTCTCGGTGTGTAAGATCTTCCTAGCATTGGAGACTCCCTGCAATTCTGATTGTAATGAAATATAAAATATATGTTTTGGACTTCCAAATTAGACCTGTTTCTATTAATGAACATTTACCAGATCCATTTTATGCTTCATAATGGATTCTAGCAAGCCTTTAAGGAAGTTTGGAACAAGAAATGCAAAGACTAGCTCAATGTGAAATTTAATTTAACTAGTTTTTCCATTTTTGCAAGTAATCACTATCTGTGCACCAGTTTTAAGACTTGAAGGTTGTGTGAGACTCTTAATAAAGTGAAAAATATATTCCAACCTTTCCTTGATATTTATTAATCATTCAATACTGTTTGGAGGGACCTGTAAATACCCTAGTTGATCAATCCCCAGTAGCACACTTGTCTATTTGGCTCCCAAATCCGTCTGTAACCTCCCAAAGCCACATGAAATATACTCCAATAAATTTTACAAAGTTTGCTTCCTGATATACCCCTGTCACCATAAAGTAAAACTCCCCAATCTAGTATGCATATATTGGAAGGCCCAGAAAGCTTCGAAGTAGGCATCTAAGTTGTATGATTGTTGAAAAGTAAATGGCTCCAGTGCTTTGTGCATAGGAATTAATTTTTGGCCCTGTAATACCTTTCTGCTGCACATTTACTCATACAAAAACCAGAACCAAAATTTACTCCCATCATCCTTGACCATTGAATCAACATTCAACATTATCACCTTGCACACTATAAAAATTGTTAAAATTTACTAGTTAAAATTTTGTTAAAATTGGGAGTTTTGAGTTGATATTCTGGCCTATTCTTGGCTGGGATATTACATGCATGCTTTAAAAAAATGGTATAACATGATATAAGGTTATTATTTTGTCCAAAATTTTTCCGATGATGGAAAGATCACCTTCGTGCTCCTTAAATCCCTTCCCCATGTTAGATCTTGGTGGGAATGTTACTAGAAGAGTTACAACACAAATGAATCTACGACATTTGGGAGAGAACCCACATGGGAAACCTTTTTTTATTCCTTTAAGGAGGAGTTCTCCCTTGTCGGAAACTATGATGACTAATACAAAATATTGAAAAATCTATAGCGGGACGGAGACTAGACAGTGTCATATTTCACCAATAAATTTCATACCTTGTGCTCAAAGTTGGGTATCAAAGACTCTAAGAAGTACCTTGTTTTAAAGTACTATAGTGGTATACACAGGTACATTCAAATAGAGATGGATTTCTTATACCTATCCTCACTAGGAGTTTCTGATCGGTATGAAGTCAAAACTGATCAGATATTAAAGTAGTGGAGTAAGTGGGAGTTCATATTTGCAAATATGGCACAATAGAATGATAGAAAAAGCAACCCTAAGTCATAGAACAAAGAAAAAAAGACAGAGAGTCAATCTCAAGAAAATCAATCCAATCCACTAGATAATAAGGATTGTGGGAAGTCGAATAAGGAAACTGGAAAGTGGTGTGAGTTCCACAAAATCCCATGGGACAACACCGATGAATTTCACTTGAAACTGTCATTGGTGGATCATCTCAATGAAAAGGAATTAGAACCCATCTCAGACTCTGATTCAAAGAACAATAAAGGGAAATAGATAATCAATGTAGAACCCACTTCTACAATTGAGACCATAACAATCCAACCAGAAGAGCCAGAGGAGCCTATGGAGGAGGAGTTCCTCTTCCATTCACAAATGTGGGTAAATGGGACCCCATTACATTTCATTGTTGACAGTGAGAGTCAAAAGTCCCTAATATCAGCTTAGATCATCAAAAGGATGAAGTTTCCAACAATTCCACACCCCCGATGACACACCATTGGATGGTTGATTTGGGGATGAGATATATGCATCAACCAATAGTGTCACCTATCCTACAACATCAAGCCCTTCAAATATGAGGCACTGTGTCATGTTTCTCGACTCAAAGTTTGGGATGTTGTTTTAGGACAACCATATATATGGAAACATCACATCTTTGTGAGTCTTGGCCCCACGGTGTCATTAGTATCGGCCCTGCAATATCATTGTTACTCTAGAAGTTCGTATCTATAGGGTATCATAGGGAGTTCCAACTACTGCCACTGCATTGATCTTGACAAAAAAGTGGTTCAAAGTAATCTATCAGACCATAAAGTTTATCTTCCTCGTGATTCGATCAGAAGGTGAATAGAAAATCACTTGACCACTACAACCCCAACCCAACACCTTTCTATACAATAGAATCATGTCAACAAGATGGTAGAGGAGAAAAAATATTTTTTTGCTTCACCTATGGGAGTGCCTCTACATTGCCATGTCAAGTATTCCATTGGATTGGTTCCCGATGATCCATTACCCTATGCTCCAATCTACCTATGCTCCCTTCTATAGAATGAGGAAATAAAGTGTCAAAATGAGGAGGACTATGCATCCAAATGTTTAGAAAGGATTCTACACAACCTCCAACAAGTCCATGGAATCTTGCAGAAAGCCCATGGAATCTTGCAGAAAGCCCATGGAAATTACAAACAACGACATGGCCAACATTAGGTTCCACACAAGTTTCAGGTTGGTGATAAGGTATGGTTTCATTCGTAGAAAGAGTGCCTCAATGGACCCCATCAGAATCTTTGACCACTTCGATATGGACCTTACACCATCACTGTAAAATCCCCAATTTTCACAAAAATTTTAAAAAAAATTCTTATTAGTATATATGTCAATTATTTGTTATGCAGAAGATATTCTTAATGACAGCTGTCTCAAAAAGGACTTTTCTATCCTATTTATGATGTTATGCTTGTATGTATTAATGCATCGTCTCGATTTAAATTGAAGTATCGTAGTATCATAAATGTTTATGAAATTTAGTGTTGGAAATTGAATGTTAAGACTCAACAGATTTTTCACTCATAAATGAATGTCGCTTCTTTTGTCTCAAAAGTTTACAGCATTAATGTGTCGACTTTATTTTTAGATCAGCATTTAATCCAACATTAGCAATGTAATGGAAATATAATCTTTATACTACTAAACTTTTAATTCTCTTTGATGAAGGGGTCGTATGGATTTCCCGAGGCTTACTTAGCTAATGCTCTTACTCCTATTTGTAAAGATATTGCAGGTGAGGTTATTATTACCAGTTGAAAATCCAATTACTGTATGTTAAACATAGCTGTTGTAACTACTCTCTACTTGACATTAACGACATATAAGGGTAAAACCCTAATATGACCTAGAGTAAGACCTACCCTAGCTTATGATGCTATTTCATTTAAAAGACTTGCATCTACATTTCTAAGCATATAAATATTTAACTATCTTTTAGCATTAAACTTTATTATAAGGCTCTCCATTTATAATTTGATGTGGGATAATTCATATGGGCATCACGAAGACTTAACATTTCGTTGACCCTTCGTTAATATTATTGTGTTCATGATTATTACAATATAGTCAAAACTCATGTATTATATGGCGCTTATAAGTTTAAACTTGTATGTGGAAGGGTTTTAACCTTGACCACGATTTAAATCTCAAACCTGAGCATGAATGGATTTTTGGTAGGTGATAATGCGACTATGGACTTTTGGGACTATACTATGCATAGCATTCTTGTATGATCTCGAAGTGGATCCTTCGCTGGCACAATGGTAGGTGACTATTAAATACAATCTTAAATGAAATCGGAGTGGGAAGTCTAACTGGAAACCCATGGTAGTTGCTTCACATGACCAACCTTGGGTTTTGGGATAAACCCTAACCGAGGTTTGAATGTCTATCAAACCCTTTGAAAGTTCATTTCGCTTGTTCATTAAGCAAGGCCGATGGTGGAGGATGATAACCTGCCTAAATGGTAGGGTTTGAAAGCTTCACTCTATTTCAGGGTTCCCATGGTGGATTGCACTATGAAAAATGGATGTTTGGTTGAAGATTCCTGCAAAGTAGGTAATTCCATACTCATGGTGTAATGTATTCATCGTTTTTATTCATACTTTAAAACTCGTTACTAACACTTGTTTAATGTTGTGATCATCGTGGAGGGATAGGGTTCCATAAATGTTGGGTTGCTACTACTTCCTGGAAACTACTCCATCGTGGCTTCCCGTGATAAGCATTGGTAAGCCTCGACGATTATTTAAAAACCCTGAGTCGAACTTTTGTTATGAAATGGTGATGCCAATTGAAGAAGTCGGACGGTACTGTGCTGAGATGAAGTTTTCTCTGGTGTTCGATTTTAAACAGTTTGTGTTTATATTTTAAAAGACGAATGGCATTTGTAAATAGGCAGGTTGGACCTTTAAGCCTTGGCCTATGTTGGGTTCTCAATGTTTCTGTTTTATATAGTTCTGTAAAGACCTGGATTAATAAAGAAATTGGTTTTCAAGATTTTCAACGTATGGTTTATTTCCATCCAGAAGGATGCTCTCGGCATTTTCGATATTTTATTAAATGAATAGCCTGTGTTGCAAGTTGTAAGTGCTGAGGGATACACCCGTCTTTTAAATTTGTTAGTGAATGCAGTTTGTGTTGTTTAAATGGTAGCAGTCGTTCCAATAAATGGACGTAGGGTCGAAACCCTATCTTAAAGATTTACAATGCTGTTGGTTTAGTATTTTAAATATCAACCTGAATAACGCATTTCATATATAATTTGATAGTTTAAAGATTTGAGGGTGAGTCGAAACTCGAACCCTGCATCTCTGTATTTTTCAATGTTGTATCATTCACTTATAAATTTTATAAAAAGATTTACCCTTTTGGGTGAGCCTTTACGGTCTCGAACCCTGGTATGTATTTGTTCTTTTAGAGTTTATGTATCGCCTTCTTATAAGAGTGAGTTCTTTGAACCCTGGAGATGCATTTCAATGGCTCATCCCACTATATTTACTACTGTGATGGAAAAATGGAAAGGTACTCATGTGTATACTATCTTACGAAGGTTTTAAAGAATACAAAAAAATAATGAAATCTTTTAGAGATTTGTTTTCGATGGTGGTTTTGCTTTTTAAATTATTTTGCATTAATAATGAAAGGTATTACTAGGTTTTGCAAATAATATGTTTAAAAACCCTAAGGGTTTGGTTTGAAAAAGGTTCCTTTTATCATTTAAATGTTTATTTGATTACTGTTACTTATAAACAAAAAGACTATGCTTTTATCCTAGGTTCTGTTTCGAGTATGAAATTTATTCGAAGACTAAAGCTTCTATAAAATGCAATACAATGCTATATAGTGTGCTTCTATTTAAAAGTTATATTTACTTGATGAATACTATGTTACTACATTTAGTACATAAATATTTACTGAAATATATATATAAGGGTTGTACTGAAATAAAACAGAGTTTTCATCTATGATGATCAATCATTCGAATCTATCTTTAATTTAACTTTTATATACTAGAGTACGGAACGTAATGTGTGTGGAAAAATACAGAAAAGTATTTTAAATCAATTATACTGCATTTTTAATTTTATTTCTTAAATCACAGTACAAAATCACATTTATACTTAGCTCTTAACTAACTGGAATAACCTGCAATTACTATAATACTTGAACACTTTCAAAAATAGATATAGAGTAAAATAAACACATAAGAAGATAAGAACCTGATAACTGAAGAGGGAAACAAACACCCAAGGGAGCCCGTTCCTCCCAACCTACTCCTAAAGATAGCCAAATCACTTGTCTTAGGACCCCCGAGCCTGCTCACTGAACCACTAGGGTGAAGATCCTGGGTGGATGCAAATGATATCCTCTGCAACTCAGCAGTGATGTTGACAATACTCCAGAATGAGACTTCTACTTTTCAACAATATTGAGTTCTGCATAAAGCAATACTAACTCAAATTAATAGTCTTATCTCAGTCAATCCCTCTAGCTTTCCCGTGATCGAATTCACTTGTTCTCCAGTCGAAAATTCATCACAAGGTAAAAAGTGAAGTAGCCTCCTACTCCCATTCGATGGTGTAATAGATTTCCTAGGTCTTTGGTCAGTTTTACAATTATTGAGCCACCTTCTCTGTTCCACTTTCTTGCGGAACATGACCATTAATGTAAGGAAGTTGCCACCTGCAATAGCTAGAGGTGCATTGATGATGCTGCCAAGTGTCAATTTGCTCTCCACCCCAGTTCATTCCTCCTAGTGGGTCAGTGAACACTCTTTCAACAATCTCCTTGGGATATTTGTCTCCTCTTTTATTTATAAATAATAAAATATTAAAGTATTTAATTACAGTCATCCTTGACCCCACTTGGTCAATAATCATAAAATTTTACAATAACATATAACATAATGTTTTTCTCGTGAAATAAAATATTCAGAATCTGGGTATGTGACAAACATCCCTTCTTAAATTCAACATCATCCTCGATGTTGCTTGTATTCGTCATCCTCTACATCTTCCTGGAACAAAGATGGATATGCCACCCTCATATCACTTTCCAATTCCCAGGTTTCTTCGTCGGGACTAAGGTGCTTCCATTGCACCTTTACCTGTCGAATGGCGCGATTCCAAAGCGAAATTTTTCTTGTTGAGGATACAATCTGGTTCCACCTGTACATCATTCCAATTAATCAGCTGAGTAACATCGTGCACATACTTTTTCAAAATAGAAATGTGGAATACATTATGTACTTTAAGGTTTGGTGGAAAGGCTAACTGATATGCCACTGGTCCAACCCTGGGTAGTATTTCAAAAGGTCCACAATACCTTGCTGCTAGTTTAGCACAACTTCCTAATTTTAAGGAACTCTTTTTGGGTTCTACCTTGATAAAAACATGCTCACCAACCTGATACTCTTTCTGAGTTCGTTTTAGATCTGCATGATTTTTCTATCGATCTTGTGCAATTTTTAAATTGCCTTGTACCTGTTTCACTGTTAGTTCCATTTCTTTCAATAAATCTAGTCCTAACATCAACTTGTCAACTGGATTACTCCATGAGATAGGTGTATTGCATTTTCTACCATATAATATTTCAAATGGATTGAGTTTTGCTGAAGCCTGATAATGATTATTATAAGCGAATTCAACTAAGTGCAGAAAATATTCCCACTTACCTGACTGATCTCTAACATACATCCTTAACATATCTTCTAGAATTTGATTTACCCTTTATGTTTGCGCATCCGTTTGTGGGTGAAATGATGTACTGAAATTTAAGGTAGTATCCAAACCTTTAAACAAAGACTTCCAAAAATTTCCCGTAAATTTAGAGTCTCTATCAGAAATTATGACTTTAGGAATTCCATGTAAATGAAAATTTTGTTTCATAAAAAGTTCAGCAATGTTAGCATCCTTATAAGTGGTTTTAACAGGTATGAAATGGGATGCTTTACTAAACTTGTCCAAAACTACCATTATAGAATCATTCTGTTTCTGATTTTTAGGTAAACCAGTTATAAAATCAATACTAATTATTTCCCACTTCCAATCTGGAATTGGTAGTGGTTGCAATAGTCCAGCTGGGTGTTGGTGTTCATCCTTTATCTGCTGACATTCCATACACCTAGCAATGTATTCAGCTACCTCACTTTTCATATTTGTCCAAAAATAATCATTCCTTCAGCATGGTTATCATCTTTTGGTAACCAGGATGTCCTGAATAAGGACTTTTATGTACTTCATTTAAAATCAGCAGTTTAACTTTAGGTACATTGAGTACATACAGTCTATTTTTATACATCATTAACCCTTGTTCATTTAGACTGTAATCTATTATCAAATTTTCTGATATATTTTCAGCAACTCTTTGCTGTAATTTTAAGTAATTATCATCTAATTTTATTCCTTCTTCAAGCTGATTTTCTAAATCTGTTTTATAAGTGCTGATTGTTGCTATAAAATTTACTCTTTCATTTCTGCTTAAAGCATCAATAACTTTATTTTCTTTTCCTTTAATGTGTTGAATCTTGAAATCATATTCGCTAAGGAAAGCTAGCCACCTAGCTTGCCTTGCGTTCAAATTTGGTTGATCCAACAAATATTTTAAACCATATGTCATTAATGAAAACATCCTTCCGATTAGATGATGGCGCCACATTTTTAAAGCATGTATCACAGCAGCCAATTCTAAATCATAAGTAGCGTAGTTCTTTTTGTGAATTTTTAGCTTTCTAGACTCATAATCTATTACGTGACCCTCTTGTGTTAAGACTCCGCCAAGACCATCGTTGCATGCATTCGTGCATACAATAAAGTCCTTGTTTGGGTCCGCTATTTTTAAAATAGGTGCAGTTGTTAATAACTCCTTTGATTTCTTAAAACTTTCTTGACACTTTTGATCCCAAACAAAGTTCTTACCTTTCTTTTGCAAGGAAGTTATAGGATTAACGATTCACGAGAATCCTTCTATAAACATCCAGTATTAACCTGTAATTCTCATGAAATATCGTACACCAGTTACGTCTTTAGGGGCAGGCCATTCATTAATTTCTTTAATCTTGTCCAGGTCCACTGCAATTCCATCCTTGGATATAACATGCCCTAGATATTGTATTTTATCTTTGAAGAAATCACATTTGCTGAATTTAGCATAAAGTTGATGCTCTCTTAACACTTGTAAAATTATCTTTAAGTGTTCGTCATGTTCTTCTTTAGTCTTAGAATAAATTAAAATGTCATCAATGAAAACAATTACAAACTTATCTAAGTAGAGATGTAAAACATTATTCATAAGACACATGAAAACTGTTGGAGCGTTGGTTAGCCCAAAAGGCATAACCACAAACTCATAATGCCCGCAGCGGGTTCTGAAAGAAATCTTAAAGATGTCCTCATCTTTAATTCTAACTTGATGGTACCCAGACCTCAAGTCTATTTTAGAGAATATCGTCGCTTCGCGTAGCTGATCAAATAGATCATCTACATGGGGTAGAGGATATCTGTTCTTAATATATATTTTATTTAGCTGACGGTAGTCTATGCATAAGTGCAATGTACCATCCTTCTTTTTAACAAAAATAACAGGTGATCCCCACGAAGACACACTGGGCCTTATGTAATTTTTATCAATTAATTCTTTTAATTGTGATTTAAGTTCGTTAAGTTCCAGAATATTCATTCTGTAAGGAGCCTTTGAGTTTGGCACCGCCCCCGGGTACCAGCTCAGTGGTGAAATCTAATTCCCTTTTCGGAGGTAGTCCTGGAATTTCTTCCGGCAATACATCAGAAAATTCTTTTAGAATGGGTATGTCTTCCAACTTTAACTTATCTTCCTTAGTTGAATGTTCATCATTAATTACGTTTACAACAAACATTTTACAACCCTTACGGACAGCCCTTTTAACTTGCAAAGCATAAATTTGTCTAACTGAAGTGTTTCTAGGAATCCTTTTTACTGTTACTGTTTCATATTCATTATTTAAGCAAGTAAAAGATTTTTCAAAACAATGTAATACTACCCTAAGCTTTTCTAGCCAATCCATTCCAATCAAGACATCGTATGATCCTATAGTTAATACATTTAACTTTAGTTGAGTTCTAAACTGATTCATAAGCAATTCATAGTTATTAACAAAATCAACTACCTTTCTTTTTGTACCTGTAGCTAGTTAAACCAGCTAGAATTTGTCAAACTTTTCTACATGCAGTTTACATTTTTCTACTATACTTGGAGATACATAACTCAGGCTTGCCCCTAGATCAATCATAGTAGATATAGGTTTATTTTCCATCATACCTTCTACTTCAGCCATGGAAGTTTGATGATCAGCTTGTCTGTTTTCCAATGTTGCATTAATCCTGGGCATTTCCCTTGCTAAATCTCCAACTCTTGCTTCTCCTTGTACAGTATGTATGTTGTTAACTGCCCTCTTTTTGTTCCGGCAGTTTGATGCATAGTGAGGCCCCTAACAGTCCCAACATTTTACAGTTTCCTTTTGTTCGTTGCTTTTAACATAGTTATTAGGTGGATCTCTGTTTCTTGCAGCTGCAAAATTTGGTTGTACATTATTTCTTGAATTATTTCCTTGAAATTTTCTATTAGTAAAATTATGTGAATTATTATTTCTGAAATTTCGATTATATGAGTAATGTTTCTTTCTTCGTTAAAAATTATTAGGCTTCTTTGCCTTCCAGCTTGGTATGCCTTCCCTCTTCTTGTTATGTTCATAACAGATATTTTTCTTCCTTATGGCCTCTTCAAGAGTTCTAGGATCGTCATACTCAATTTTGTCCTTTATATGAGAGGGTAGACAGCTCAAAAACCTCTGTACCTTAGGATTTTCTTCCGTAATGTAAGGCAAATACCTTAATAAATTCAAAAACTTGCTGCTCAATTCGTTCATATCCATGGAACCTAACTTTAATTCCTAAAATTATTTAGCTTGTTCTTCATAATATTGTTCCAACATAAATTTTCTTTTAAAATACTTTTTAAAACTACTCCAGTTTACATTTTTCTCTTTTAAGCCTTTTACCCACTTCAAATCTTGCCACCAAATGTCGGCTTTACCGATCATATTATAAATTGCCATTCTAGTTTTTAACTAACTTGAGTAGTTGTAAATTTGGAAATATTTATTCATACCGGACAACCATGCTTCGGCTTCCTCACTCTTTTCTATTTCTCCATTAAAAGTTGGTGGTTTAATCTTCTTAAATTCTCCAGAAATTTCTTCATATGGTTAATATTTCTTCTTTTTAGTGTAGCAGTCACTTTTGCTACTACTGCTAGAATACTGATGTTTCTTCCTATGCGATTTAATATTAATTTCAGAAGAAGAACTAGGTCCATAATCAATAAGTTTTAACTTTTTACTTTTTCATTGGTAAGGCATGATTTCAGATTCAGAATTATTTTATGTTCTTTCATTCTTATCATTATCATGGAATTTATACAATATGATTTTATTCGGCTCCTCTTGAGCTTTTAGAATTCGTTCATTCTCCTCTTTTACAGTGTTTATTTATGTTTTTAAATCCCTTATAGCTCTCAATAATTCAGATGAGTTGTCGTTTAATTCCACAAATATATTTCTTGCATTAACGTGTTCCTGTTCATTATTATTCTGATCATTAGGGTGGGACTTGTTTTCAGTTGACTCTTTTGGTCCTTCCATACCTGCAAACTTAAATAAGTGTTGAAACTGAAAAATAAATTAAACAAAATTAGTAAATGTATTTTCTGTTCTGAATTTTGTTTGTGTGAGCTGAGCCAATTTCAGGCCTAGAGTTTGAACTTGCGCTCTGATACCACATGTAAAATCCCCAATTGTTACAAAAAATTTAATTTTTTTTCTTATTAGTATATATGTCAATTATTTGTTATGCGGAAGATATTCTTAATGACAGTTGTCTCAAAAAGGACTATTCTATCCTATTTATAATGTTATGCTTGTATGTATTAATGCATCATCTCAATTCAAATTGAAGTATCGTAGTATCATAAATGTTTATGAAATTTACTGTTGGAAATCAAATGTTAAGACAACATATTTTTAACTCATAAATGAATGTCGCTTCTTTTGTCTCAAAAGTTTACAGCATTAATGTGTCGACTTTATTTTTAGATCAGCATTTAATTCAACATTAGCAATGTAACGGAAATATAATCTTTATACTACTAACCTTTTAATTTTCTTTGATGAAGGGGTCCTATGGATTTCCCGAGGCTTACTTAGCTATTTACATAGCTAATGCTCTTACTCCTATTTGTACAGATATTGCAGGTGAGGTTATTATTACCAGTTGAAGATCCAATTACTGTACATTAAACATAGTTGTTGTAACTACTCTATACTTGACATTAATGACATATAAGGGTAAAACCCTAATATGACCTAGAGTAAGACCTACCCTAGCTTATGATGCTATTTCATTTAAAAGACTTGCATCTACATTTTTAAGCATATAAATATTTAACTATCTTTTAGCATTAAAATTTAATATAAGGCTCTCCATATATAATTTGATGTGGGATAATTCATATGGGCTTCACGAAGACTTAACATTTCGTTGACCCTTCGTTAATATTATTGTGTTCATGATTATTACCATATAGTCGAAACTCATGTATTTTATGGCATTTATAATTTTAAACTTGTATGTGGCAGGGTCTTAACCTTGCCCACGATTTAACTCTCAAACCCGAGCATGAATGGATTTTTGGTAAGTGATAATGCAACTATGGACTTTTGGGACTATACTATGCATAGCATTTTGACACAAGGGAAGCCTCATCGCAACAAGGTTGTTTCTTAACATTACACACCACACACATGTTCACATAGACAAGATGCAAACAACATGCCAGAAGCTGGCTTATATTACTTCTCTGAATCAGTTACAATGCAAACTGCAAAAGAAATGAAGTAATTAACTAACTATCGGTCGCATTCGTTACAACATAGAAGTAACTGTGTACTCTCTCAGTGTGTCGACCTCACCATCTCTTGGTTCGTTGCTGAAATCTGAGCTATGGATCGATCTCTCTACTCCGCTTGACTCTTCAAAATGCCAAGTCCCCAACTGATCCAAACTCCCTAGTCTTCTACTCTGCTGTTGTTGTTACCGAGACCACTACAATCCTTGAGACAAGCATTCTCTGTCAGTCGATCCTTCCATGATCCTACAGACTTGCAACTGTCAATGTCCCAACCGTGTTGCATAGCCTCTTCCTGTGACGACATCTTTCATGTCTTCACCCACCTGCAATAACTGCCATTAAATTCCTTAGGAACCCCGAACTGCTGCCAAGTACTCTCCTTGACTTCTACGCATCCTTCTGACAAGCTATAGTAAACCATCCCATCAGCCATACTGTTTTCTGTCAGCTTCGACTCACCTGTCGGCTTCACTCTGCACTTAGGATTCACCATTCCACCCCCATCCTCCTTTCTTGGCTCATGCCCAAATCTGTCGATGTTGCGGTTTGACAACCTATCGACCTTCCCACGACTCTACGGCAACTTGTCGCCTATCAGAATTCACATTTCGACTATCGAATGTCGTCTGTCGACTCTTGACTTCCTTTTCGCTCCTGTTGACTACTTCGATAGTTCTTTGCTTGACTTATTGACTTCAACAAGTCAATCTGCTTCACGCACCAGCGGTTGTCGGCACCCCCTCTAGTCAGTTCTCCTCATGTTGATCAACTTTGACTGATCTTCCTAGGCTCTGATGCCCCTGAATAAGACTCCCCAAGTGAAAAATAACTTGACTGCTCTGTCAATCTCCTCAACTCTTCTTCGGAAATTGATGTCACCTCCTGCAACTCATCATCCCTCCATCGCACCAAGTATTCCTTCCCTCGCGAACTGCGCGTACACCCGACTTCACATTCCTCTATTACTTTTTCAATCTCCTCCTTGTCTCGATCTAAAATATGTGTTGTCTAGTCGATGTTCGACACTTCTGCACTTCCACTACTTGATCCTTCTTCGAACTTGTACATATCTGAGACATTGAACATTGGTTAAATGCTCAAGTCATTCGGCATCTCCAACACATAAACGTTGTCTGAAATTTTCTTCAGAATCTTACATGGTCCAATCTTCTTCAGCTTCAGCTTGTTGTATGTCCCTGTCGAAAATATCTCCTTCTGCAAATGTGCATAGACCAAGACTCCTTCGCTAAACGACTGTAGCCTCTTCTTCCTGTCAGCTCTCAACTTGTATGTCGTGTTGCTATTTTCTATGCACCTTCGCACACCTTCATGAACTTATTTCATGTGCTCTGCGAATGATTATGCATCCACGCTTTTCCTAATTTATGTCGGCAACTCAACCAAATCCACCACTCCATGTGGGCTTCTTCCCTGAACAATCTCGAATGGGCTCAAACCTGTTGACCGATTCACAGAATTGTTGTATGCAAAGTCTTCTTGCACCAACACATTCTCCCACTGCTTGGGTCTGTTAGTCATCAAACATCTCATAAGGTTTCCCAAACTTCTGTTCACCACCTCGGTCTGTCCGTCTATCTGCGGATGATATGCTGAGCTAAACTGCAACTTCGTGTCCTGTTTCTTCCATATGGTTCTCCATAAATTCCCCATAAACTTGGTATCTCTGTCCGATGTGATACTCTTCGGCAACCCATGCAATATGACTATTTCCTTGAAGAATAGTACAACAATGCTTGTGGAGTCACTTGTCTTTTGACACGAATAAAGTGTTCCATTTTGAAAAATTTGTCTACTACAACAAATATTGAGTTGCTTCCCTGCTGCATATTCGGAAATCCTAGTACAAAATCCATGCTCAGGTTCTCCCATGGGGTATTCAGTACCGGAAACGGTGTATACAACTCCGTGTTCTGACTTATTCCTTTTTCCAACTGGAAAACTCTACAATGTCGAACCCACTTTTCGACATCTGTCGCCATCCCTGGCCAGTAATACTTTTCTTTGACCAATGCTCTAGTTTTGTCGATGCCAAAATGACTTGCTAATCCGTCGTTATGCAACTCTCAGATTAGGTTCTCTCGCACTGATCCTCTGGGAATACATAACTGTCTTCCCCTAAACAGGTAGCTTTCTTGGACAAAATAATCCAAATATGGAGTTCTGTCGACACTTTATGGTTCACGACAAGCCTCCCATGCTTTCGCAAAATCCTAGTCGGTAACATACTCTGTCTTCACCAATTCTATTCTTGTTTCCTTAATTGTTGTCGTGTTCAGCAATGCAACTCTTCTACTCAGCGCATCGGCAACCTTATTCAACTTGCTCGACCTATATTGCAACATGAACGTATATCCCTGTAGGAACCCGACCCATTTCATGTGCTGCTGATTTAACTTCGACTGAGTATTCACATACCTTAGCGCTTGGTGATCTTGGTACAACACAAATTCCTTGGGAAACAAATAATGCCTCCACTTCTTCAACGCTTGGACAATAGCATAGAATTCCTGGTCATAGACCGAATATTTCCACTTCGCATCATCCAACTTTTCACTGAAGAATGCAATTTGTCGGCCCTCCTGGCTCAACATTGCTCCACTCGCGTTGCAATCAACCTGGAAAACTTTGTCGAAATCTGGGAGCGCCAACACTGGGCTCTTAGTGACCTTTTCCTTCAACTTGTCGAAAGCTCATTGGGTAGCTTCCGTCCACTTGAACTCCCCCTTCGCATGCACTCTGTCAATGGTGCGCAAATACGACTGAATACTCTGATGAACTTCCTGTAGAAAGTGGCAATTCCATGGAAACTCCTCACCCCAGTCGCGCTTGTCGGTTCAGGCCAATCCAGTATCGCCTTCATCTTTTCTGGGTCCATCACTAACCCTTTATCTAAGATTACGAATCCCAAGTACACCAATTCTTCCTTCATGAAGAGACTTTTTGTAGGTTCACCATCAACTTCTCTTCCTGCAATTTCCGCAATACCTATTGAATGTGCCCCAAGTGTTCTTCCTTGGTTCGACTGAAAATCAGAATGTCGTCTAGATAGACTACGACAAACTTTCCCAAAAATGGTTTCAGTACTTCATTCATCAATCGCATGAATGTGCTGGGTGCATTAGTCAATCTGAATGGCATGACTAACCACTCATACAACCCTTCCTTTGTCTTGAATGTTGTTTTTCATTCATCTCCTTCTTTAACCTGAATATGGTGATAACCACTCTTCAAGTCTATCTTCGTGAAGTACTTCACTCCACTCAAACAATCCATCAAGTCGTCCATTCTTGGAAATGGAAACCAATACTTGATCGTGATCTTGTTGATAGCTCTGGAGTCTATACACATCCTCCATTCTCCACCTTTCTTCGGTGCTAATACTTTTGGTACCGCGCACGGACTCAGACTCTCTCTAATCAACCCTCTGTCCAACAACGCCTGGACCTGTTGGTTGAGTTCCTGACCTTCTATCAAACTCATCCTATGTAGTGCTTTGTTTGGAAGACTCGACCCTGGAATCAAGTCGATCTGATGGGATATGCTCCTTGTCGGTGGTAATCTCGTCGGTGTCTCATCGACTACTATTCTCTGAAACTCTTCGAGCATCTTTCCAACTTTGCTCGGAATTTTCTCCTCCATTGTCGCACTCTCGACACATGGCCCTTTTGGAATGATTGCATAACATCCCGACTTATTTGCCTCTTCCGCGAGGAATTCTTTTACTGAACACATCAGCATGCGCTTCTCCCAAAAGTTGCTCTCGCCCTGCTTACCATCGGCTTGTTCCTCCAGTTTCGGCTTAAGAGTCCTCTTCATGCCATTTTTCCACACTGTGATTGTGTTAGCTCGACCATCATAGATCATTTTCCTATCATATTTCCATGGTCTTCCTAACAACAGATGGCACGCATCCATTGGGATTACATCGCACAGTACGATGTCCTCTAACTTCTCAACCTTGAAGTTAATCAGGCACTGTCTGGTCACCTTCACATGGTGTCTTTTCTACAACCATGAGATCTTGTACAGGTGTGAATGTTCTCAACATCTCAAATTTTATTTCTCAATCACCTCTATCGATACAAGATTCTCACTCCTTCCACCATCAACTATGGTCTTGCAACGCCATTCGTCGATTCGCACCTTCGTTCGAAAGATTGCCTTCCGTTGTCCCGGCTCTTGCTCATCGCGTCTATCGTCCAAAACCAGTGTCTTGCTGGCTGTCATGGCCCAACTTTTCTTCTTACCATCTCCACTGATTTTGGATACCAATTCTTCCCTCTCATCGACTTGCTCATCCCTTCGACGTCTGTGTTTCGACTCCTTTGCAGCATGTAGGTTCTCTAGGCATTCATATGCCTTGTGTCCCGTTCCATGACACTTTTAACAGATAATGGCTGGTCTGTTAGCTCATTTTCTGTTGGATGGACCACCTCAACCATACGCACCTCAATCGCGGTTCTCACGACCATTGCGTCGATTTTCTTGTGCTTTCTCCCTTATCGATGTCCCTTCCGCATGTCGACTATCTTCGACAGTTTCCCTTCTGTAACCGCTACTTTGGCCTTTCGCGGAAACAATCCTCACACCTCGACCAGTCTTCTTACCTCTGGTCACTGCAGATTTTCTTGACAGTTTCTCTTCTGCCTTCAGAGCTAACTGGCAGGCTTCAGCCACTGATTTGAGTCTTGACATGCTCAATTCATCCTAAATGGCATATTTCAAGCCGTTCACATACCTAGTGACAGCTTCTTCTCCTTCGTCGGTTTGGCCTGACCTTATCGACAATCTGTAGAACTCTTCTGTGTACTTCTTCACAGTCATCTCTTTTGTCAAAATTTCTGCAACTTCCTAAACAAGGAAATCACATAGTCATTTGGAAAGAACTTTCCTTTCAGTTTGGCGACCATCCTATCCCAAGGCTTGATTTTATCCTTGCCCTTCTTGACTCTGCGAGCCTATACATTGTCCCACCACAATGAGGCATGACCTTTCAACCTCAGACATGCAGTCTTAACCCATTTAGGATCCTCAATCTGCTCTATGTCGAAGTATTTCTCCATTTCTCTAAACCAATCGATCAAATATTCTGGGTCTAGACTTCCCGAGTAGGTACGAACATCTATCTTTTCTCAACCTCTCATATCCGTCAGAAGATTGATGAGTTTTTCTTCTGGTTCATCTTCCGCTGCTTCCTGTGGTTCCACTTCTTCGACTTCCTCGTTGTTGTGGTCTAACGCATCAGGAATACAACCACGCCTTTGGCTTTCTTTGATCGCTGCAACTTCATTTGTCAAAGTTCGCATCGTTCAGATGCACTCGTCGAACATCTCTCGATCAACTGTGACTGCTACGCTACGCGCTCTTTGTCCTCAGACATTAACGCCTTTGTGAGTCATTTTCAACCTCTTCTCAAACTCCCACTCATCTAATCGTAATTGGACTTCCACAAGTCGTGCACAACTCTACCCAATTACCTCAGCTAGAGCTATTCAACGCACTTGCAGGCTTAATACCACGGACATTCTTCTGCGCACAGGGATTCACTTCTCACTCTGATTCAACCAGACTCACTTCTAGGCTCTGATACCAATTGACGCAAGGGCGGCCTCGTCCCAACAAGGTTCTTTCTTAACATTACACACCACATGCACATTCACATAGACAAGATGGACACAACATGCCAGAAGTTGGATTATATGACTTCTCTGAATCGGTTACAATGCAAACTGCAAAAGAAATGAAATAATTAACTAACTATCGGCGACAGCCGTTACAACATAGAAGTAACTATGTGCTCTTTCAGTGTGTCGACCTCACCCTCTCCTGGTTCACACCACATGAACGTTCACATAGACAAGATGGACACAACATGCCAAAAGCTGGCTTATATGACTTCTCTGAATCGGTTACAATGCAAACTGCAAAAGAAATGAAATAATTAACTAATTGTCGACCACAACCGTTACAACATAGAAGTAACTATGTGCTCTCTCAGTGTGTCGACCTCACCCTCTCCTGGTTTGTTGCTGAACTCTGAGCTATGGATCGATCTCTCTGCTCTACTTGACTCCTCAAAATGCAAAGTCCCCAATTTATCCAAACTCCCTGGTCTTCTACTCTGCTGTTGCTGTTCCCGAGACCACTGCGATCCCTAAGACACACATTCTCTGTCAGTCGATCCTTCCATGATCCTATGGACCTGCAACTATCAGCATCTCGACCGTGCTGCACAGCCTCTGCCTATGACGACATCTGTCATGTCTTCACCCGCCTGCAATAACTGCCATTAAATTCCTTAGCAACCCCGAACTGCTGCCAAGTACTCTCCTTGACTTCTACGCATCCTTCAGACAAGCTATAGTAAACCATCCCGTCGGCCATACTGTCTTCTATCAGATTCGACTCACCTGTCGGCTTCACTCTGTGCTTAGGCTTCACCATTCCGCCCCGTCCTTCTCGCTTGGATCATGCCCAAATCTGTCAATTTCGCAGTTCGACAACCTGTCGACCTTCCCACCACTATATGGCAACTTGTCGCCTATCGACATTCACATGTCGACTATCGACCATCGACTATCGACTATCGACTGTCGTCTATCGAATATTGACATGTCGACTCTCGACTTCCTTCGTGCTCCTGTCGACTGCTTCGATAGTTCTCTACTCGACTTATTGACTTCGACAAGTCAATCTGCTTCACGCACCAGTGGTCATTGACACCCCCTCTGGTCGGCTCTCCTCATGTCAATCAACTTTGACTGATCTGCCTAGGCCCCGATGCCCCTACATCACATTCTTGTATGATCTCGAAGTGGATCCTTCGCTGGCACGATGGCAAGTGACTATTAAATACACTCTTAAATGAAATCAGAGTGGGAAGTCTAACTAGAAACCCATGGTAGTTGCTTCACGTGACCAACATTGGATTTTGGGATAAACCCTAACCAAGGTTTGAATGACTATCAAACCTTCGAAATTTCATTTCTCTTGTTCATTAAGCAAGGCCGATGGTGGAGGCTGACAGCCTGCTGAAATGGTAGGGTTTGAAAGATTCACGTTGTTTCAGGGTTCCCATGGCGGATTGCACTGTGACAAATGGATGTTTGGTTGAAGATTCCTGCAAAATAGGTAAGGCCATACTCATGGTGTAATGTATTCGTCGTTTTTATTCATCCTTTAAAACTTGTTACTAACACCTGTTTGATGTTGTGATGGTCGTGGAGGAACAAGGTTCCATAAATTCTGGGTTGCTACTACTTCCTGGCAACTACTCCACCGTGGCTTCCCACGATAAGCATTGGTAAGCCTCGGTGTTTCTTTAAAAACCTTGAGTCGAACTTTTGTTATGAAATGGTGATGCCAGGTGAAGAAGTCGGACTGTACTGTGCTGAGATGAAGTTTTCTCGAGTGTTTGATTTTAAATAGTTTGTGTTTATATTTGAAAAGCCGAATGGCATTTGTAAATAGGCAGGTTGGACCTTTAAGCCTTGGCCTACGTTGAGTTCTCAACGTTTTCATTTTATACAGTTCTGTAAATACCTTTCTTAAGGATTAATAAAGAAATTGGTTTTCAAGATTTTCAACATATGGTTGATTTCCATCCAGAAGGATGCTCTCGGCATTTTCGATATTTTATGAAATGAATAGCCTGTGTTACAAGTTGTAAGTGCTGAGGGCTACGCCCATGTTTTAAATTTGTTAGCGAATGTAGTTTGTGTTGTTTAAATGGTAGCATTCGTTCCAATAAATCGACGCAGGGTCGAAACCCTATCTTAAAGATTTACAATGTTGTTGGTTTAGTATTTTAAATATCAACCTGAATAACGCATTTCATATGTAATTTGATAGTTTAAAGATCTGAGGGTGAGTCGAAACTCGAACCCTGCATCTTTGTATTTTTACAATGTTGTATCATTCACTTATAAATTTTATAAAAGGATTGACCCTTTTGGGTGAGCCTTTATGGTCTCAAACCCTGGTCTGTATTTGTTCTTTTAGAGTTTATGTATCACCTTCTTATAAGAGTGAGCTTCTTTGAACCCTGGCGATGCCTTTCAATGGCTCGGTCCACTGTATTTACTATTGTGATGGAAAAATGGAACGGTACTCATGTGTATACTATCTTATGAAGGTTTCAAAGAATAAAGAAAAATAATGAAATCTTTCAGAGTTTTGTTTTCGATGGTGCGTTTTCTTTTTAAATTATCTTGCATTAATAATGAAAGGTATTACTAGGTTTTGCAAATAATTTGTTTAAAAACCCTAAGGGTTCGGTTTGAAAAAGGTTCCTTTTATCATTTAAATGTTTATTTGATTACTGTTACTTATAAACAAAAAGACTATGCTTTTATCCTAGGTTCTGTTTCGAGTATGAAATTTATTCGAAGACTAAAGCTTCTATAAAATGAAATATGATGTTATATAGTGTGCTGCTATTTAAATGTTCTATTTACTTGATGAATACTATGTTACTGCACTTAGTACAGAAATATTTATTGAAATATAGACAGAAGGGTTGTGCTGAAATAAAACAGAGTTTTCATCTACGATGATCAATCATTCAAATCTATCTTTAATTTAACTTTTATGTACTGGAGTACGACACGTAACGTGTGTGGAAAAATACAGAAAAGTATTTTAAATCAATCATACTGCATTTTTAATTTTATTTCTTAAATCACAGTACAGAATCGCATTTATACTTAGCTCTTAACTAGCTGGAATAACCTGCAATTACTATAATACTTAAACACTTTCGGAAATAGATATACAGTAAAATAAACACATAAGAAGATAAGAACCTAATAACTGAAGAGGGAAACAAACACCCAAGGGAGCTCGTTCCTCCCAACCTACTCCTAAAGACAACCAAATCACTTGTCTTAGGACCCCCGAGCCTGCTCACTGAACCACTAAGGTGAAGATGCTGGGTCGATGCAAATGTTATCCTCTGAAACTCATGAGTGATGTTGACAATACTTCATAATGAGACTTCTACTTTTCAGCAATATTGAGTTCTGCATAAGGCAGTACTAACTCAAATTAACAGTCTTATCTCAATCAATCCCTCTAGCTTTCCCCTCATCGAATTCACTTGTTCTCCAGTCCAAAATTCATCACAAGGTAAAAAGTGAAGTAGCCTCCTGCTCCCATTCGATGGTGTAATAGATTGCTTAGGTCTTTGGTCAGTTTTACAATTATTGAGCCACCTGCTCTGTTCCACTTTCTTGGGGAGCATGATCATTAATGTAGGGAAGTTGCCACCTACAACAGCTAGAGGTGCATTGATGCTGCTGCTAAGTGTCAATTTGCTCTCCACCCCAGTTCATTCCTCCTAGTGGGTCAGTAAACACTCTTTCAATAGTCTCCTCTTTTATTTATAAATAATAAAATATTAAAGTATTTAATTACAGTCATCCTTGACCCCACTTGGTCAATAATCATAAAACTTTACAATAACATATAACATAATGTTTTTCTCATGAAATAAAATATTCAGAATTTGGGTATGTGACAATCACCAAGGTCGTATGTAAGAATTATTTTGAATTAAGTAGTCCCCTATTCTTTGGCCTACATCCAATCTTCAATGTGGAGCTCCTTCTCCCATATTTTTTGCCTCTACTGGACACCTCAGAGGTAGTTGAACACTTGTCCCCTAAAGAACTCAACTATGACTTCCTTGAACAAGCTATAGTTAATTGAATAATGGATACACAAGTGGAAGGCACTAAACAACAAGTTGTGAAAGAATAACACTTTCTTCATCAAGACAAGTGACTCACCAATAGCCAAATTCAGTAGAATTTTCCTCATATGATGAAGGCACTTGACACAATGAGGACCATTGCTTGCTAAGGGGGGAGGATTGATCCATGTGAAAATCGGTGATCACACACTTCTTTCATTGAGTCACCCATGGTGCCCATGGTTTTGGTAAAACCATTGTATACACCCATGGTACTTGGAACTAATAAAATAATAAAATAATAATAATAGTGAGAAAACCTATATGCGTGGCTTTTTCCACCCATGGCATTTTAAAAACAAAAACAAAAATGAAATAAATAAAATAATGGAAAGACATAAATGGAGAGACATGACTCCTAAGAGGCACCTCATAAATACTATATATATGTGCCTCTCATTTGTAAAGGAAAGGCATTCATCTATCCCATTCACGATGTAGTTCTATAGGTTTCTTTTTATTTAATAAAAAGTTTATTCACTTGCTATATTATTCTCTTTATTTTGCCTCATTTACTTTCTTATCATCCATTGCATTCCTTTAAAAATATGAATCAAACAATCAATGTCATTTTGATACTTTAAAACCAAAAGATCAAGGTGCTTTTGACCCAACTATTCCATTAGTTTGATTTAAAATCCAAAAATGGGATTGCACCCATAGTATAGGTGATTGGGACTTAAAGGAGTTGACATGACATTGAAAAATACCATGTTTAAGGTCCGACAAAGTGAATAGGATCTAAGGCTAGTAATAAAAAGAAAGAAGTGATAAAAAGGGAAGATAGTGACACAAATAAAATACAAGAAAAATAATCCATGTTTCCATGCACATATGCATTAACTGAAAAAAGTGGGTGTCACGATAGTTCTGAAATTAGGTCAGGCATGTCATGGAGTAGTTCAATGTATCAATGAAAGAGTAAATTCCATATTTGAGTATCTCATCTCTTCAATGTGTTGATCAAGGCGGTCCAATATGTAATGGAAAAGACTAAATTCATATCACATGATTTTTTTGAGAGACATGATGATCTTATGGTATAATTTGTTTTCATGGTAAGAAGGTATAGTTTACTCTTAGACATTTTCTCTAGTGGAAAATGTGAACTGTGTTCATGTTTTTGTTTCAATTACTACTTGTTATGGATGGGATATACATCATAGGGATGTAAAGAGTTATTTCTCACATGTTGATCTCACTAAGGAGATATACAGGAAGCAACCTCCAATATTTGACAATGTCACGTCCTTTTCCACATAATCGATCGACGGAGGGAACATGACGGGTGTGCTGGGTGCTGAAGTCCCTTATTGAGGTCGTATTATCAAATTTCATTTTAAATTAAATGCAATAACATCTAAATGCATGTGCAATGCATATTAGAAATACGCAACGAAATTAAAATCAATTACACACACACAACATGCATATATCAGCATATTCATCATAGGCATAAAAATAAACTCATGCACATAAATATAATCATTTTATGCTATTCATAGACATTCAATGACATCAATTCAAATTGGCTCATTCATTCAATTTAACATAAGCAAGCAATCCCTCATAATACATAAAATTTGGTATAATCAGAAACAACATTGAACACTTATCTTTTAATGGAAATCGTCCAAGCAACTGGCTATGGGAGAGCAACGTTCCACACAACCATAGGTCTCTGTCCAGCCTATATTACTTCAGCTAAGAGACCACCCCTGAGTTGGGATATGTATCCACTAAGGAAGAACTGCTCAGGATCACTCACAACCACATGCACAAACACTCATGCTAAGCCAACACACAGCTAGGTTTGTAAAGAAGGCAGGGAGATAGAGAAGGATATTGATAATCCAATGAGCCCAACCAAAAAGTTATAGGAATCTCAACTAATGTCAGATAGCCTTGGCACCCACAATACCGACCACACCCAACACAAGGAAGGTCCCCTTCTCTGCTACATAGTCCCTTAGGTGACCCTTCCCTCCAGTGCTCTTTAGGGTGGGCATAGAAGGTCAAAGCTACTAGATCCACAGGTATTCTTTCCTTCACTGGGTTTATAAAGAAATTCCAACATTTGATCTCTTTTTCAATTCGATCCACTCTTGGATTTTTCCCAATTTTGGTCAAGTAACTCCAAAAAACGAAATTGAATTTCCCAGCTTCAAAATCTAAGTTTTCCTATGGATTTATGGGCATTTGACACTCTCAATTTCGCCCCATGGTTTTTGTCTATGGATACCCCATTGGTTTTTGCTGCTCACATCAAATTTTGGACATTTTTGGGACTCAAAATCGTGGCTTCTTATTTGGTTGCGATTTCTGCAATTCTACATTGTTGGGCATGCATAATGGCTTGTAACTGATGTCTAGTTGGTCAAAAATGGAATGGGGATGAAGAAAAAACAAATTTCCATGAGGGGGTTAACTTATGGGCCAAGTAAACTGAGCCCATAACCTGCAATACGAATTTATGAGCTTTCCCATGCTCCATTAAATTCATGGGTTGACTTTTCAACTACCTCTTCCTAACATAATTAAATGTCAGCAGGTTAGTCAAGACGAGTTCTCAAAATGACACTTGGAAACAAAGGATTGAATCCCCCAACCCCTCATCTCTACCTAGTGAATACATTCAACACCATCAGTTTTAGTTGCTTCCATAAACGGGGGGTTCATTTAGTGAACTTGTTACATAGCACGATCGTTCGCATGTTATTAAATAGGATCCCTAATTTCCCTAAATATTGGAAAATTCGTTCTAAAATTTTATTGTTGAACCCCCCTTCCCAATATGCCTTTCCAATTAAGAAAACCCCTAGTTTCACCAGATATTGTATGTATCCATTTTTATCAACACATTTTTAATGCCCTCTTTATATCATATTATCAAGTTGTAACAAACAGGATCCCTAACACATCTTAGTATAAGAAAACATGATGCTAAATAAAATAACAGTATAATGCTAATAATGATCCCACTAGGATTGCAGGGGTGACTGATCAATTTGTATCATTGGATAGTGGAAGACCCAACGAAATAGTACTGGGAAGGAAAAATGTGTAATAGGAAATCCAATCAAGAGATCAACATAACAAAGAATGTAAAAGGTTGATAGTCCAATAGTTAGTGCAATGCTTAGAAAAGATGAGAATTACAGATGTTTCACACCACAGCCTCCCAATGTACCAATTTTATATCATGTAAATATAAGTATAGCCAGTTCATGTTTTCTATAATCTTAATAAATTAAACTCCATAAAAATGAAAAATTGAAACTCTTTCGTGGATGGACTCCCCTACCTTCCTATAAAAACAAACATCATTTATGTTTGAACCCAGATGAACAGAGCAAAATTCCTCTTACTTTCCAATAACACCATATGATCGTGTGCATAGCTTAGATTTGGGTCATTCACAAGATGCAATGAATTTCCTCCACTTCCTCTAAATTTGTTCTTGTAATCACGGGAATTAACAACATTTAGTTAGCTTTTCTTGGGTTATATCTATTTTTTTTTATCTTTACAGGAGAGAGAAAAATATCTATTGTTAGGTTTCAAGAATGCAATAGTTATAAAGATACACAGATGATGAAACTTATATGATACCATTTAAAGGTAATGATAACACATAGGGTATGCAAATAAGGATTTAGATTTTCACCTATGTTCATGTCAGCTCCAATACAATATTAAGACAAATGCCTTTCATATAAGAATTGAAATTACAATTATGAGTGTCCCAAATATAACTCAAGATAACAACTATTCCTAACTGACAATATGAAAATGTTAAAGAAGAATATAAAAATTTGAAAGAAATAATTAGTCAAGAATGATTGATCTAACTTTTCTTGGTTCCAGTGAGCTAATAAATATTGATCTCACATTTATTGGTTGTCATGGGGAAAGGTTTCATTGAATCTCAATAGCCACCTAAATCCCAACCTAAAAAATGAAGAGTTAGATCTTTTACTTGAATTCCTACAAAAAATACAATACGATTGTTCAACTCCAGAACTCCCAATTAGCTACATATCTTAACTTAAAGATTAAAAACAATATAACATCAATTCAAACCAAACCTAAATGAGCTATTTAATAAGTGTTGCTCAAGGCCAGTAATCCAAAGAGGCTTCCATCGATATTATCATTGGTACACTATTAGCATATTTATGCAAAACTTAGGATCATAAGTAATATCAAATAAAAATGGAGGGTCCTTAAGTACTAGGTGGATATGAATTGAGCCCATGATTTGGAGGTATGAATCCATCCCACGATTTGGAGGTTATTCCTCATCCCACCCAAATAAATAACCCCCAATATTTATATTACTATGTCAAATTAAAAAACCCCCTTTACCCCTTAATACATGGAAATATATTTTTGAGGTTTTTAAGAGTATTCAAACCCCCAAAATGAATGAGCGTGATATGATATTTCCTCGCTAGTGAACCCCCCGTGCTTCCATAGCCACTTCTTGGAATTTTTATTTCCATCATAAATATTTACATGATTTTACAATTCCTGTGGTTTACTAACACATGGTTCACAAAATATAAAATACTTTCCATTTAAAGCCGATAATTCACTAGCAAGGCCTTGGCCTTGAGCCTCACACTAGGAATTTATACATCGCATATGCACAATATTTACACATTAAGCCAATAACGCCAAGGGTAAAAGTGGGGGTATTACAGACAAGGATCATAGTTTTTTGTGTCAACCAAACAAATATTTAAATGGTTTGAAGCAAACCCCTAGGGCGTGGTAAAAGAAAATTGATAAAATCATTCTAAACCTTGATTTCAAATGTTGTGAATTAGATCACAATATTGGTTCGGGATTACATCCATGGTGTTTACACTAAATTGTGTAATGATCAAGGGAAACTATACTTGTTCTTTTTAATCCTTAAAATTTGACCCATATTCCTCCTGTAGAAAAAGGATCCCTTATACATGGCCTATATTATGGCCCAACAACATGTGCATGTATTGTAAGCTTCAAAATCATAGATCAAAGGAAATTTTACATGGATTGGGATAAGAGGGCAATTGTTATTGTGTATATTCCCTCAACTTAGGTCCATATTCTTCTTGAAAGGAAAATATTAATTTTGTATGGAATATACCATGGTCTAATGCCAATTCATCACTTCATCACTTATGTGATTAGAAGGAATTGCTTAGGAAAATAATCCATACTTTTTTCCCTCAAACCATGGACTAAGCTAGGAGATCCATCCATGTTTTGTTTAATCTATGAAAATCCAATATTCCGATTGTAGGATCTACATTTATTTATGTGGTTTGTATCATGGTATAGGTCCATGAAGATGGTCCATAAGATAAAAATCACTATTTATCATTCAAATCCACGGTTTTCATCCCCAAACCTAGAGGCGAGGCCATGAGATCTATCCTAGGTTTTCCTAATCCTTTAAATCATACTCCTTTCATAAGGCAAAGATTCCTTATATAGTATATTTATCATGGTGTAGGACCTTGTGTGTAGGCTATGAACACAAAATACATTACTTAGAGGCTAAATAATTTATTTTAGCCTTAAACTAGAGATTTAGCCAAGAGACCCATCCTTAATTAGACACATATTCCTCTTGTACAAAAAATATCCTTAGCAATGGTATTCTATCACCATATGGGGCCTTGTGCATGGCTTAGGAGCCAAACAACATTTTTTATAATCCAAATCCTTGGTTTTAATGTGTGAATAATGTATTGGTCATGGAGAGTTATTCCTATTGACCCATAACCTTCATTTCTTTAAATAAAGTCCACGTACCTTTTGTAATCTAAATAATCTCTTTGTAGGTCCTAAATCATCGATCTAGATCACATATATTACTTGTGAAACTTAAAAAATTTGTTAAGGTATAAATCTTTGGTCTTGGTTCAAAAACAAGTTTTTGCTAAGATATACATCGCTATAAGTCCAATCTTTGAAATTGGACTCATATTGTTCTAGTAGAAAAAAATATTCCTTATATAAAAATTATCGTGATTGACTACTCATGAAATTATCTTGATTGACCACTCATGAAATTATCTTGATTGACTACTCATGCATGAATTGCGAACTTAAAAATCCAAAATTAAGAGTTAAAGTCATGAATTTTACTTGGGGGTTCACTCATAAACCTATGACATAGCATGTGTAATCATGGGATAGTAAAGAATACCCCTAATTTCACTAGATATTAAGGAATTCCTTTAAAAATCCTTTTGTTGAACCCCATCCCAGTACAGCTTTCCAATTAAGAAAACCCATGTTTTAATTAGATATCCTATGTATATATTTTTTCCATTAAATTTTTAAGACCCCTTTATATATTTACCCTTATTATGGTGACATGGCACAAATATTTTAACCTTAGGAAACCTTGCAAGGTTAAATGTGAAATATTAGTGAGAGAAAACATTTCAAGATAGGGGACAATCCTCTGAACACAGGTTGACTTCATACATAATTGTTCCAATCAACTTTACACCACATCCACTCAGAAATCATACCTATTCCAACACCAGTTTGAATCAAAACACAATTGGATTCACATCACCTTCACACATTGAACATATCTATTCAAACACTAATTTTAATTCACACATAGTCATATTTAGACCAACTTCAAACATATAGTACCAATTCAAACCCCCTAATATCCTATTCAAGTCCCTAGTTACATAATTAAATGCTCCCTCTAATATCTTTATTTTTATATATTAAAAATGTCACTTGACCCTTATATAATAAGAAATATATTGTTTCAATTTTTTAAAGTATTGATTCCCCCAATATGAACTCACGTGTTATAATATTGCTTATCTACTACACCCCATAACTTGAGCAAAACAACCTTTTCCTTTTGTTCTTAGTTTCAAATAGAGAAACCATATTCTTTTTATAAGTCATAGATTTGTTTTATAAAACATAAATTAAAGATTTGTTTTGTAAAACGTAAATCATAGTGGAGTGACATAACCTTTAAAGTGGGAAAAAATTAATTGAAGTTAGATATTTATCTTTTGATTTTAATTATGATTTTTTTATGGTAAATTATAATGTAAGTTGACTTACTATTGTTACATATAGATTTCATTCTTATTACCTCTTTAGTTCTTGGACCCATAACCTATTTTCTTATTTCCAAAGAAGATGAATTCTTAAAAAAAACAATTTTACCATAGAACTATGAAAAACCATTCACATGTGAAGAAATATAAAAATAAAAACCTACATCTATTTTAAGGAAAACAATCATTCATGAGGGCATCATCATTAACTCACGGAGTGAAGCTCGAAACTGTTGGTTTCTTTAAAATTTATAAAGTTTTCCTCTTTATATTGTTTTACTTCTTACTAGAGGACCATTTAACCATATTCAACAAACCATATCTATATTGTGCATAAATTATCATTATTAACAAACTGTCGTTGGAATGCCTCCTCCTACACGAAATCGACAAAAATTCACCACTGGAAATCTCAACAACCTAAAATTGCAATCTCAACAATTTGAAATTGCATTTCTAGAGTGAATTTGGTGCTTCGAGTCTAGCCAAATACACAAAATTACAATTTAAGCAACTAAAGATTTCAATTTCAACAATTTTAAATTTTCCAGACTCCGACGACTTTGCAGGAAATGAGGCGATCTGATAGCCATATATCACAAGCTTATTTTCACTAGATGCAAAGAAAAACCCTGGTTTATCCATACAATCAAATGATATATCCATAACCGTCCACCACTTTCGATTTTTTCTCTTATTCCATCATATTTTAATGTCCAATAGGAGTATCAAACAACACGACAAATATCAAACAACGTGACAGATTGATTGGGAAAAAAATGATTCAAACTAATTCACATGAAACAAAAGGTTACAACAAAACAATGAACACAAAACATTGTTGAAGATAACAAATTAAAAACAAGATTGCATAGCTAATGCAATACCTGCTGAGGTATTGCGTTAGCTATAAATACGAAAATTAGGAGAAAATGTGAAGCCTTCATTGAAGGCCAAGTTATTGCATGGAAATAATTAGAGAACTAATGGAAATAAGTCTCCTTATTTGTCTATGTAGCAAAATACAAAACCCTACTACAGACCAAGCTATTACATATAAAAATAAGGAAATACCTAAAGGGAATGTGGTAGTAGTAGTCACTCATCGGGTCCTTAGTGTATAAGCCATGATAGATTATTATGATAATAAAATTTGCTTACACATGAATGATCTTTGAATGGTTATGTAAATGACATATTGATTGTGTCTGCCAAATAATGTTTTTAGTCAACATGATTTCTACCAAACTTAGCATTAATTTGCTAGGTAAAGGAGTTTTCCATGTAAAATGGAAATTCGTTAACCTCAAATCCAACGACTCAGTGGATTAGTAATTGAACTTGGTATCCTTCCAACTCAATGATTCCATAGCTTAGTAAATAGACTTAACAACTTTCCAACTCAACTATTTGGTGCATATAGACAAATTGGACATTTTTTTCAATAAGGTTGTGTTTGTAAGCATTTGCAATTTGTCTGATCTTTCAATTAGCTCAAGCACTAGATCCACCTCTAGTGAATAAAAAAAGGGTTTTCTTAGCATCATCTCGTTTCCCAGCTATTGAATTATTCTTGGCTTGCCAGACTTAAAGTTACAATCATTAAATATGTGAATTTGGAAATTTCAATACATGGCTACCAAAAATGCAATCACAAGAGTTTGAAATAGTAACTATTTTAATAAGCATAGTTATGAAGAATACTTATAGAATGCATTTGAGGTGGGGACCTCAAACTACTTACCATATACCACTTTTAACCATTCCCATAGATCTATGTTAGTAGTGGCATGCTAAAGGTAAAGTTCAATTAAAAAAATAAAAAGTGACATTGGAATGTGGTGGTGTGGCATTTTAAAACCACCCAATACATAAGAAACTTCCGCTAAGGGAATCCATACAAGCTTACTAGGAAATAGTAGCAGGTTACCATTAGTGGACGTGACCAACAGACAATAGAACAAATGTAACATGCTGCAACATGAAAGAGGGGCATTACATGAGTAATTAAGAGCATGCACATCTATAGGACTTTATATATTCTTTAGGAGAAGGTTTTTTCTTTGGATTTAGTCCTGAATTATTAATTTTCTGAAGGTCTTGATGGAGCAAGATTAGGACATTTATTAGCATAGTGTCCAATTTGACCACATTTGAAACCTTTGGGTTTAGGGGGATACTTACATTTTGATTTACCTCCATATTCGTCTTTCAGTTTCTCATACTGATAATTACTCTTACCAGTCTTGGAAGTATACCACTTACTGTACCTTTTTCTCTTCTGGTCTTTGTCTTTTTTCCTGTATCCTTGCTTGGGTTTCTTTCTTTTCTTATACAACTCATATCTTTCTGGATATCTATACTTGTAGAATCTGAGCTTCGCTTTCTTCACCTTTCTTCTTTCATAGGAATCTTTTCTTTCTCTTGGATAATTCGGTTCAGGCATACCAAATTGTTCACAGACTCCTGTGGTACCAGGGAGATATTCTCTGGTTGCTTTGGCTGCTATTCTCCTGGTACAAATATATGCAATACAGCCTAATGTTATGTCATAGAATTCTCCCCAACTATATTCATCTAGGAATTCTTTGACTAGAGCACTAGTGAAGAATTTCTAGAAATTCTTTGGCAGGGATGAAATGTATTTTTCCTTCCAGATTTCACTATCACTGTTATCAACATCTTGGATTCTTATGATCCAATCTCTATGAAATTGTTCATAATGTCCAAGTCTTTAACACTTCATGTTCAACAATATTTGTGTGTTCTTAGCCTTGACATTCTCTGTTGCTCCCCAGTATTTAACAATTTATGCTGTCATGCAACCAATTAAATTCGATTCATCCATTCCTTTTGTAGTTTTGATTTTTGTTTGTTCCCATAAATTCCATTTTTCCATGGTCATGGTTCTCTGCCACCATTTCTGGAGGGCTCTTGTAAATCCTGACACTATCATTTTGCAGGTTGTTATCGGATCTTTTCCATTTGATACATAGGCTCTATAAACAATGTACGTTCTATAAATCATTTGTTCTATTTGTTGTGAACTAGAGCCATTTAGATTCCACTCATACAGAACTTCTGTAGACCAAGGCATTTGGTTTACATTCATTCCATCATCTAGATTAGGAGCAGGAGGCCTTACCATATGGTTTGGAATTCTTTCACGTGCAACATTTATTTCGGGAAACGAAGATTTCTCTTCTGCAGGAGAAACTAGTTGTACTTCCATAACCCAAGAATTCGGAGGAGAGTTTTGCTGTAAGCCAATATTTATTTTTCCCTTGGGTTTCTTTTCCTTTTTTGGGATTTCTGGAGGGAGTAACTATGGGAATATTTCCTGAGGTTTTAGACTCAAAGGAAGCTTAGCAGGATCAAACTTCCTCTTAGGGTTCTGATTTCCCCGGATCTTTTTGACCCTTTTATTAGTCTTGCTGGTGATTGTTAAGACTTGTTTTATTTCTATCATTACTTCCGTGAGGTCCTTTTCTATGTCCCTGTCATGCATATGAAATTGATCTACAAGGGACTGTTCTTGAGATGATTCACCTATAACTGTTAGTTTAAATGTATTGAGTATCTCTAGCTCCTAGATTTGGTCTCTCTGTATTTTGAAGAGTTCTTCTTTCTGTTCTCTATTGAACGATCTGACCAAGTCTCTGAGATATTCTACTTGTGAGCTATTTGCATATCTAGCAGTGTGAATCTGTGATGCTAGTACTCTTAGTGCAACATTTGTCCAGTTGGCCTGTTGGCAATCTTCTTTATTTTCTCCTTTTGTTACTACAAAAGGTGCAGCAATGAATGACTCTTCTTTTTTTTTCTCTCTTTTGAGGAAAATTGGTTTCAGAGGAGGGAATGGTGTCACTGTGTGAGTTTCTCCTCCCTTGAACAGTTCCCATTTATGGCCTTCGACAGGTATTTTCTCAGTCCGCTTTTATTCTATAGGTTCTGGATTTTCGTTGTCTACGATATTGACCTTTGAATCATTGGCCAATCCTTCTGACTTTACCATTCATAGAATGATATCCACTGGTTTGCTTGCATCATATGGTCTTTCCATTTCTAGCTAGATCTCGCTTTTGTGGCAGGGAGTGAGTTTCTCTAAACCTTTTCGAAACTTCATGGGTGAATAAATCCCAGTTAATCATTTGCTTCATGAAAAGGTCTTCGGGATTATAAGGTGAAACACCTTTATATAATTGCAAGAACTTTGCAATTTCTTGCAGCGTTGGTTTATAGATTTCTTCAGGGAGATTTTATTGGAACCTAAAGGAAGGAATATCATATTTTTCTTTGAGCTGTCCGAATTTCTTGCTCTGATTCCTCTGGTGTTCTAGTTCAATCTAGTTCTGCTTTTGCAGATTTGTTGGACCTTTATAACCTAGGCCTTATTTATCTCCATAAAGCTTCTGGCAGTTAATGTCAATTTTTTAATTCAATCAACAATACATGTCAAAAATAAGATGCACAAATTCATTCCACATAAAACACACTAGATTTATCCTGGAGAAAAACCTTAGAAGGGAGAAAAACTCCAACCAAACAACCTTTCTTATATATCAGGTTCAGCTTACATCATCATCATAAGCTTCACTTTGACTGTGCTAAGATAAAATTTAATAGCAGAAGTAACAACTTACACCAGAATTGTATTACAACCTTGAACTCTGCTCACAACATCCTCTGTGTGCTGCAATTATTCTGCTCTGCTTGCTGCTGCACATTCTGCTCTGCAATGGACAAACAGATCTCACAGCTGCTGCACATATTACTCTTCAATGAACAGACAGACCTCACAGCTGCTGCACATATTACTCATCAATGGACATACAAACCTCACAATTGTTGAACATATTACTCTTCAATGGACGAACAGACCTCACACACCTGCTTCAAGAGGATACAAAGATTGACCTCACACCTACTTCAAGAGGATAAGAAAAATTGAGTGAAATACTGGGGAGGGGTGGCTCCTATTTATAGTTTGGGTTTTCTGCCCCAAGCATCCCCCTAAAAGTATGACAATTGTCACTTGGCATGTGAAGCAGCCCCCTCTACATGACACCTGTCACTTAGCATGTGAAGCAGCCCCCTATACATGACACCTGTCACTTGGCATGTGAAGCATCCCCTCTACATGACACCTGTCACTTAGCATGTGAAGCAACCCCCTATACATGACACCTAGCATAAGTTTAGTGATGATTTTTAATAGCTTCTGAAGCTATAATTTTAACACTCCCTCTTAAAATGGAAGCTATTAAATTATTAACTGATATTATATTATATAAGAAAGATTGTTTGTTTCTAGCTTTATAGGAATTGTAAGCTCTTCCTAACGTTTGCTAGATACCTTGAATTTTGATAAATGCTCACAAGGCTTCCTGTCTTGGCTTTTGACATGACTCACAAGGCTTGTCCTTTTGCCATGACTATTGTCATAATCTCACGAGATTTTAAAGGCCTTATCACTTTTTATTCTGACTTTTGTCTTGGATCACAAAGATTTTTATATTCACTTTGACTTTTGCCATGACTCACAGAACTAATTAATCTCCAAGTCTCCTTGGCTAGATTCAGGGTGGTCACTTATGACCTCAGACCTTGGAGAATTCCTTTTATATCATTCTCTTTCTCAGAGATGGAGGCATTTTCTGCAACTCCAAGTTTGCCTCTAAAGTGAGCAAACTTCACCAACTGCAGTGGTTTTGTCAGGATATCAACGACCTAATCATCTGTTGCAACATACTTTAGCTTGATCACATTTCTTTGCACCATATCTCTGATATAATGGTACTTTAGATCAATATGCTTTGATCTGTCATGAAATACCGGATTTTATGTGAGCTTCATGCAACTTCGATTATCACAGTGGATAATCGTAGTTTCAAGCTTTTCATTAAACAACCCAGAAATGAGTTTTCTGAGCCATATTGCTTCTCTGCTGGCATTACTTGTAGCAATATATTCAGCCTCAGCTGTGCTCTGAGCAATAGATTCCTATTTTCGACTAGACCAGGAGATCATGGCTGATCCCAAACTGAAGCAGTAACCAGAGATACTCTTTCTGTCTACTGGACTTCCCTCCCAATCTGAATATGCATAACCATGCAACATCACACCACCACTGGATGTGAACTTTAGCACATAGGCCATGGTACCTCTAAGATATCTCAGAATATGCTTACCTGCCACCCAATGTCGTTCTCTTGGCTTAGCCATAAATTGGCTTAATGCGCTCACTGCAAACTGCATATCTGGTCTGGTATGAGTTAGATACATTAATGACCCAACAAGTTTCCTGTACATGGCGGGGTCCGCCAAATCTTCTCCCGAGCTTGAGGCATGTAACTTATTTAAATTTGCAACCGTAGGAGTTGACATACTCCTGCAATTTATCATACCAAACCTTTTCAATATGTCTATTGCATATTTTCCTTGAGATAGAAAAATCTCATTTGGTTTCTACCAAACTTCTAATCCTAGGAAATAGTGCATCATTCCTAGATCTTTCATTTCAAATTTAGCAGTGAGTCTCTCTTTGCATTTGACAATCTGCTTTTCTTCTCCTGTAAGAAAAATATCATCTACATACAACACCAAAATCAGAGGTTGATTTTCAACAACTTTAAAATAGAGGTTTGAGTTTGGGGTACTTTTACTAAATCCTAATCCCTGTAGAGAGCCATCAATTCTGTTATACCAAACTCTCTGTGCTTGTTTAAGACCATACAGGGCCTTTTTTAACTTACATACATGAGTTTCCTTTTCATGCATTGCAATGCCATCAGGTTGTTCTACATATACTTCCTGTTCTATTTCACCATTAAGGAAATTAGTCTTTACATCCATTTGGTGTAATTTCCAACCAAGTACAGACGCAAGAGAGATAATTATGCGGATAGTAGTATAACTGGCTACTGGTGCAAATATCTCATCATAGTCTAAACCTTCTTTTTGGGAGAAGCCTCTGGTGACAAATCTTGCTTTGTACTTTTCAACACTCCCATCAGCTACATGTTTTATCTTATATAGCCATTTGGATAAGACAACTGACTTATTTTGGGGCTTGGGAACTATGTCCCATACATTATTCTTCATGATGGACTTATATTCCTCCAACATGGCATCTTTCCAAACCTACAACTTGTTAGCTTCATTAAACAAAGAAGGTTCAGCATCACTAATGTTACTTACCAAAGCAACATAACCTGTAAACCTTTGAGGCCTTTTGCTCTCTCTAAAGGTTCCTGAAGGGGCTATATGTTTCTCTGCTTCTTGCAGAGTTTCTTTGAACCAAGCAGGTCTTCTTTTGATAGGAAGTTCTTCAAGAGACCATTCTAACACCTCAGCAGGTTCCAACACTGAATCTTGATCCATTGGATCATCATGAATTTCCTCCCTCTGAAAGTCAGAATCAGAAGTCTCGGTTGGAGGAGAATCTGCCTCATCATCGATCTAAAGCTCTCTAGATCGTTTAAAAACAACTTCCTCATGGAAATTTACATCTCAGCTAACCCGATCTGTTTTTGACATGGGATAAAGATTCCGTAAGCTTTAGAAGATTCGGTATATCCGACAAAGATCCCTTTCTTTCCTGAGGGTTCCATCTTTGTTCTCTTCTCTTTAGGAACATGGATGTAAACTCGGCACCCGAATATTCTTAAGTGATCTACATTTGGTTTCTTACCAGAGAAAGCTTCTTCGGGAGATTTATCTTCTAGGATAGCATGTGGACATCTATTATGGATGTATACAACTGTGGTTGTAGCTTCTTCCCAAAGAGAATTTGGAAGATCTTGATCAAACATCATAGCTTTTGTAGCTTCACAAATAGTTCTATTATTTCTTTCAACAACACCATTTTGTTGAGGATTGTATGGAACAGTTAACTAATGTTTGATACCAGCTTCCTTACAAAAATTTTCGAACTCACAAGATTCATATTCCCTTCCATTATTAGATCTTAGAATCTAAATGTGTTTTCTTGTCTGGTTTTCTACTAAAGCTTTGAATTATTTAAATTTGGAAAAAACTTCACTTTTCAACTTCAGAAAATAAATCCAACATTTTCTAGAAAGATCATCAATAAATATGACATAATACAAAAAACCATGCAGGGAAGGAGAAGACATTGGTCCACAAGTATCAGAGTGAATAAGCTCTAAGATCTTTTCAACTTTTCTACTACTGTGAGGAAAAGACTTCTTTGCATTTTTTCCAAGTAAACAACCTTTGCATACTTCATTTTTATCAGAAGAAATAGAAGGCATACAACTTACCATAGATTGAAGTCTAGGAAGAGCTTTGAAGTGAAGGTGACTGAATTTTCTGTGCCACAACTCGCTGGGACTGACTGTAGAATGAACAAGAGCACGAGCATAATGATTCGTTACCTTGCAGATACCTTCTTCTCGAATTCCAATGACTTCAGCTGAACTTAGCTGACCACCATCCAGAGAACTACTTTACCATCCATGAAGGCCACCTTGTATCCTTTATCTTCAAGTGTAGAGACTGACAGCAAGTTCTTCTTCATGCTAGGAGCAAATAAGACGTCATCAACATGAATGATGGATCCAAACTTTAACTGAAGAGAGATGGAACCGACCCCTTCGATTTCATAGCATGAATTGTCACCAAGCTGTACCTGCACTAAGCAAGTCTTCTTCCTGTAATTTGAAATAATATTTTTGTAACCAGTCATGTTTTGAAGCTCCACTATCAACCAACCAAGTGTTCTGATCAGTAGTTAGATGACCAGAAAGAGCAGACACTAGGTAGTATTCTTTTCTGTTCTCCTGTCTTCTGGGAGATTCACTTGCCTTCTTACCTGATCCTCTTTCTTCAGCAGTAGATGCATGATGCTTCCTTTTATGGAAGACTTTCTTCTTGGATCTGCAGTCCTTAGCAAAATGTCCCATCTTGTTACAACTATAGCATGTAATTTTAGACATATCAAAATTTTTACCTTTGAAGTTTCCCTTGAGCTTGTTTTCCTGGAAATGCCTTTTAAAGAAAGTTTTTTTTCCTCTTCTTGTTTTTGCAACCAAAGCAACACTGTCATCATTAGCAACATGATTTCTTGAAGTCATGCGACTTTCCTCCTGAAGGCCGTCATGCCATAAACGCTCAAAAGTAGGTTGAATCTCTCTACCATTCACACTAGAAATGAAAGTACTCCATGAGGATGGAAGACCATCAAATATGGTTTGAACAAGATCGTCATCATCAACAGTTACCCCTGTGACAAGTAACTGATCACGAATCTGAGCAATTTTAGAACAAAAGGATGCAACAGACTCACCTTTCTCCATCTATAAAAACTTCAATTTGTTCTTCAAATTTCTCTTCTGACTGGGTGTAGTCTTCTCATACAACTTCACAAGAGTATCATAACAGTCTTTAGCTGTCATCAGAGAAGTTAGTACAGGCATGATACTATCTTTTACATAATCAAAATTAACTCTCTTTGCCCTATCTTGATTCCTCCTGAAGGCTGCCTTACCAGCATTAGAAACTGGTTCTTCCACCATTGTAGTTACAAAATGATCTAGTTCTAACTCTTGGAGAATATTCATAATCCCGAGCTTCCAAACATTAAAGTTTGAAGCTCCCTCTAGCCTATCTTCAGGCTGAACAGAAATAGAAGAAGACATGCTTGAACAGTAAACTTTAGGATTGCGCTTTATAAAACTTAAATCCTAGGACCTGTGTAGGCTCATGAACTACAGAACTGAGCTATGTTCACACCCAAAGCTCTGATACCATGTCAATTTTTTTAATTCAAGCAACAATACATGTCAAAAATAAGATGCATAAATTCATTCCACATAAAATACAGTAGATTTATCCTGGAGAAAATCCTTAGAAGGGAGAAAAACTACAGCTAAACAACATTTCTTATATAAGATATCAGGTTCATATTACATCATCATCATAAGCTTCACTTTGACTGTGCTATGATAAAATTTAATAGCAAAAGTAACAACTTACACCAGAATTGTATTACAACCTTGAACTTTGCTCACAACATCCTCTATATGCTGCAAGTATTCTGCTCTGCTTGCTGCTGCACATTTTGCTTTGCAATGGACAGACAAATCTCACAGCTGCTGCACATATTACTCTTCAATTGACAGACAAACCTCACAGCTGCTGCACATATTACTCTTCAATGGACAGACAGACCTCACACACCTGCTTCAAGAGGATACAAAGATTGACCTTACACCTACTTCAAGAGGATAAAAAAAATGAGTGAAATAATTGGGAGGGGTGGCTCCTATTTATAGTTTGGGTTTGCTGCCCCAAGCAGCCCCCTAAAAGTATGACACTTGTCACTTGGCATGTGAAGCATCCCCTATACATGACACCTGTCACTTGGCATGTGAAGCAACCCCCTCTACATGACACCTGTCACTTAGCATGTGAAGCAGCCTACTATACATGACACCTGGCATAAGTTTAGTGATGATATTTAATAGCTTCTGAAGCTATAATTTTAACAGTTAAGCTATTCTTGGACTGCTTCTGAATCTTTTTTCCAGTGGTTTGGTATTTCTAATTTCTATTTCAATGGCTTCTGCTGTGGGAAGCTCTGGATCATATTGCAATATGACCGAGGAATATGAGGGAATTTCACATTATCGGGTATCTCGGTCTTCTCTTGGAGGCATTGAGTATTTTTTGTTTCTACCCAGCAGTCTGGATGTTGACAAACTATGGCCTTATCAGGGAGATTTGAAGAAGGGATGAAAGGATTAGTTTCAGATTGTGCAGGAGAAATAATTGTAAATTGGTCATCATTCTGGGAAATATCACCATGCTGGGTGCGAGATATCTGATAGGAGGTAGATATGGAGGAATTATGTGGAAGAGACAAAGATCTGCTCGGAAAGAGGATTTTAGCAGTTGAACTATCTTCAAGTATTTTGGAACTGCTAACCACAATTTGAGGAGGTTTCTTAGGAGCAGGGATGACCCATTCTGTCGAAAAACTGAGTTATTCCTAGGTTATTTTTTCAAGGACAAGAGTACTTGATCGGTTATCTTCCTTGACAAGGATAGAGGCAGTATCCTTTGGATGGGGCTTCTGTTTGACCATGGGGGTAAGAGTATTAGTAAATCTTAAGGATACTTTATAATGTATGTTTAGGTTGAAAGCCTGAGGTTTCATGCCATAGCCTTGGGTGAATACTCTTACTTCAAGAACATCTCTCAAGCACGAATCATGGATACTTATGTGAAATCTAGGTGCAATATCAATGTATTGTACCTCATTATAAAGGTCAATATGGGCTCCGCCTATTAGGGCATATTTAAAGTTTCAGAATCGAGAGTCGAGAAGAACGACTAAGGCTTGTGCCAAAATGCCTGATCTATGCAATCCTTCAATAGCTAAGAAAATTTTGCCTAAATGCACGTAATTAATTCCATGTTTCTTTGCTATTTGCTTCATTTATTTAGGATCTAACAATGGATGAACTTGGCTAGTTAACCCAGTATTTACAGATACCTTACTTACACCTTCATGTACATAATATCGATGCAAGGACTTTATATTAAACTAATGCATATCTTGATATACTTGACTTGTTGGGATTTTAGGCATTTTCCATTTTGCTTTTGGGTTTTCTTCTACACATTCAGTTTGGCCATGAATGCTATGCTCTAGAGAAGATGACGAAAACAGAGAAGATAAAACAACAGGTACAGAATTAGAGATTTCATTATTTGAATTTATTCGATTTAGATTTGAGAATGGGATTCTCTGGGAAGAATCCATTGGCACCTGGATTATGCTGAAACTCTTTGTTGTTTGAAGGCTCGAAACTAGGCTCTGATACCACTTTTTGCATAGGCTGCTCCTCGCTCAGAGTAAGTAAACAAAGAGACCGGCTTGCAACAACAATGCCCGCTTCAATTTTTATCACGTAAGCATCCAAAACTCGGGTTCTTTCTTCACTATGAAACTGCTTCTAGGGTCCTTCACATCTACCTTTTGCCTCCAACAATGGCTACCCGCCTAACATCAAAGGACTTATGCACTGATGCTGATCCCAACCCTCATGCAATATTTAGCAATGTGATTACAGCCGGTTTTAGATTACTAATTGTATGACAAGATTCAAAACTCTTAGAAATATGGGCAATAATCAGACTTTATATTAATGTGGAAAGATCATTACATTATAGCTTCTAGTTTCTGATGCCATCTGGTCACATGAAGTGCAGTGGTAGAGCATAATCCCACTTATAGACTCTTCACAGACTCAAGACTAGATTCTGCTCAAATTATTTTGATGTAATGTGGTCAGATGATTCCGCACTTGCAGAGTATACTTCTCATAAGGCATATAGACTCAGAACTTAGTTACATAGGATGGACTTCCTATACGGAGCATGTTTCTGTTGCAATCTAATAGCACAAAGCCCAGTTGCAGAACATACTCTAGTGCTCACCTAACAGACTCTAGACTTAGTACTAATGAGCTAGCTTTTCTGATGCAATCTAATAGCATAAAGCTCAGTTGCAGAGCATACTCCGCTCTCTTGACTCTAACTCAGAATGTACCAAATGAGAGACGCAGTGATCAAATTTGAAGGGTGGGTATTAATTTTTATTGGAAGGGCATTTGTTCTTGGAGTCCTTCAAAGAGGAAGGGCAATTTAAATAATTGTACTTCAATTGACAAGTATAAATTAACTAAACCCTTCCCCCCAAAAAATGCAAAACACAAATATTTCCCATCCAAATCTTTACA